>OW052183.1:38089070-39309070 GCA_932526625.1 Rhingia campestris
TAAATGCTAAACGTCTGATGGTATTAAATACAAATTCGATATAAGAGGTTCTTGGATTAATACCTAAAGGGGTTTTGGAATTGGTATTATATGGCTTAAACTAATGGTACCTACCATATAAGAGTTTGATAAAATCAAAATTTCTCAAAAACGACTTTAACAATTTTACTTTTTACCTAATCGCTTACATTGACACTAATGTTTGGAACAAAACTTTATCCCCTATATTAATAAACGCTGAGTAGCTAATCAGTGACTAACTTTTAACATTTGCGCGAGTATTTCTTATGAGAAAAGATGTCATGTTAGTCATTGATAAGCTAATCAGCGTTTATTAATAGGGGTTTAGCTTTAAAAGCTGGATTTTTGTACCTACTAAGGACAAATTTAGGAAATCTTTAATGTCCCTCTATATATCTTGTTGATAATCAATGTTATTATCTGCATTTGTAATAATTTCATTTAAATAGTTTTAGCCTGTATCCGTCGATTTGACGGCTTTGGCCAATAATCTGCCCATAATTCTGCCGCATTTTACTACAATCGAGCGTGTAAGTACTTACTAGCCAATCGTACACCCACTCACTATTTTTGGTCTAAATAAATGTACGTTTTCGATTTGGGAAAAAATGTTCTTCTCGATTATTTAAAACAAAAATTGATTAACACTTACTTAAAAAGAATTCACTGAATGAAATATGACAAATACTGAATGAAATATGACATTTTGAATATAATTTGTGATTTATGTATGACATCATAGGTTCTTACTTTTTATGTGTAAATATTGCAAATCCCAAAGCTTCTATATCCGAAACATTTAAATAATAACAAAATACAATCAAAACAACAAAACTGACAACAAAACTTGACATTTAAAACTTTTGTGTTTCTACTCAAAAGTAGTCTAGATTTTCCAACTCGGTCTAATGAAATAAAAACCAGAACACTATCGCACAGTATATCTAATATTGTCTCGTAGAACACAAAAAATTGTACTTGTTTGCTTAGACACTTTAAACAATGCTAATAATTATGTTGGTTTCTGTCAAACACATGGGCTATCACCCTTTGACAATTTTCATTTTCTGACCAGCCGAACTGCTGTGTTAAGAAAACTGAACAAAACAAATTTCTAAAAGCTAAATTATAATAGTGGGAAACTATCGGAAGCTAATGTCAAATTTCAATAGTAACCATTAAATTTTCATAGTCCTGCCATTTGCTTAAGTGCCCTATAATAGTAGGTACTTTGTATAGGGACGCGACTTTCAATAAGTTTTGGGGAGTATATATTGTTTTTACTAAATTTAGATTCAATTTGGAAAACCAAAACAACACAAAAGCAACCGTCTAAGAGACGCGATATGTGTTATATTTAAAAGCAAATGAGATCGTTCTTTCGGAAATGACCTAAAGTTTGCGAAACTGGACCAAACAAACAACGTAACAACGATTCTAACTCAATGGGGGACAGCCCCTGACAATTTCTGTTGGGAAGTTTCTGTCATTTATCAATTGAATGTTTAAAATTACAACAACAACTTGTGTACAACAACACTATTTGGTTAGAATTATAGCTATTTCGGACATTACCAAGTGTCCTCATCAGATTCCTTCTAATAGTGGCGCTAATTGAACTTTTTCTGTATAATTTATCGAAACAACTCTTATTTCCAAACCGGGGATCGAACTTGTAATCGCGTGCCTAGTGAGCAAAGTGCCTACCACTTGCGCCACTGAGATCTTGGTTTGAGGAGAGTCGAATTGCTCAATTGAATATGCTATTATAAGGTCCGTTCGGGTACTTGCGTTTTCACTAATTTGTCGCTCTTTAAATTTCGGTACAGGAAAACGGTTCATGAAACAAAAGGTAAAGCTCTCTTGGATATCTATTTTTCTCATGGAACGCAGTAAAGTCCTGCTCAGAATGCATATCTGTAGCTTGTATTTTGCATCGCTGTCAAAAGAGAGATACATTTCATGCATGAAGTTGCTCTCTATTCAACTTCAAACTACAGATTCACGAGTATACTCATTGCGTAATCCCTTATGGGTTGCCTTGTTTTAAAATTTTTACTCAGCTACAAGCATCAGCTACAGATACGCATTCTGGGCGGCCCTTAAGCTTTACTTATTATACAATCCTGAACGTGCAAACAATCTATTTTCAGCTGACAAATGTACAAGCATGTCAAATATAATATGTAAATTCATCTTTCACTCGGTGGCAGTTTTTTTCTCTTGTCTTCTAACCTCTAATGTTGCATAGACCGGCCGACAAACGATAACAAATTACAACCAATTAATAATGTTGACGAACAATAATTTTATCGGTTCCCATGTCCATAGCCTAGGGGTGAACATTAGAGATCCCTAAATGTCTGCCCAAGAGGAAGAATGTATCTACAGGAAAAGGTGTTAAGACTTTCGAATTTGCCATGGTGCATTCTTCATTTACCTTCCAAATCAAAACACAATTAGGGATGCATTCGACCATACATTTTGCTCGTCCTTTTCTTTCTGCATGACAGACCGCATAGTTTTTTTTTCTTTCATCACAAACTAGTTATGTTGGGTTCAAAGATAAATTGGCATGAATGTAAAAACGAAAATGTATAGGTATTTGAAATATTAAAAAAGGAATTTTGATGTGCTTTCGAGTTTTGTGGGAAATTATACTAAACTCATCTGTTTAGGGCAATGATTTCTTTTTTTTAAGATCCGTGATTTAGCAAAGTAAAATAGGACAGGGATAATCATCAGTGTCTTTTACGGGATTCCGAACAATAAATTCAAAAAAATTCAGCCGTATTTCTTGACGTGTCGCAAGCTTTTGACAAGGTGTGGCACAAAGGCCTTACGTATAAACTAAGTCAAGTTCTGCCAGAACAATTATATACAATCCTCGTGTCGTATCTTGAGCATAGACTCTTCCGTGTGAAACTTGGAAGCGAATATTCCGAGTTCAAAGAAATAATGGCAGGTGTACCGCAAGGAAGCATCCTTGGACCAATCCTGTACCTCCTATTCACTCGTGATATCCCACAAACAAACGATACAATAGTTGCAACGTTTGCTGACGATACTGCTATACTAGCAGTTGGCACAACAATAGAGGAAACAAATACGAAATTACAAAACGCTCTTAACGAGGTTAATGAATGGACTAAATCCTGGCGGATTGCACTTAATGAGAGCAAATCGATCCATGTAGATTTTTCGTATAAACGGACAAACAATTTGCCTGTATTTCTAAATACGGTTCGAGTCCCGTTTGCAAATGAAGCGAAATATCTCGGTATGACACTCGATGCCAAATTAAAATGGAAGTCGCATGTAAAAAAGAAATGCGAAGAACTTAAGAATAAATACAGAGAACTGTACTGGTTGCTCATAAAATATTCGAAGCTTAACCTTTATAACAAAGCAGCTATTATACAAGCAAGTGCTAAAACCGGTTTGGACATATGGTATACCACTATGGGGTTGTACCAGTCAAACGAATCAAAACATTTTACAAACTTTTGAAAACAAAATTTTGCACGAAAACATAAAAAACGTTTATTAGGACACGTTAACACAACAGTCCTCCAAATTCTTGACGAAACAAATATATTGCGGCGTCTTCAAAGAACTAAACCCTTAGCTTTGGCCCGATAATAACAAACCGCGCTATAAATAGCGGAAAAAGCAGGAACTCTCAAAGGAAAGTTACCTGCCAAACATATTATATACTCGTGATAAAAAAATTGCTTGATAAGTCGAATACTTAGTTGCAATAGAAATACAAAATGGGTGGTGGTTTTAGTGAGTAAAAATCTCACACTACTTTGGGCACGTGCTCATCGTGCCTATGAAGATTTCCATCAGCCCACAAAAAAAAAAACAGATCAGAGAATTTCCTTCTAAATGTTTTTTTTTATATTTATTTTGAGTTTCTGTGTTGAAAAGCGAAAGCAAATTAATAAAAATGGACTCAAGATACATTAATTGTGTAAATGTAAATATCTAAATTTATATGTAGTGAATGTGATACAGATACAAACAGACCAACAGCTACCAGACGGCAGGAACATGTTTCCAAAAATAAATAAAATGTTTAAACCACGTAACGTTGTCAAAATTCCTAAACTGAAGGTACCACTGTCTTCTCAGATGCATCTATCCCAGCTAGGGATTAATATATCAGGTTATCCCATCATCAATAACCACTATATTATAGATAGTGGAGCAGACAGCTCAAAGTAATTGGGTCTCATTTTGAGGCGGTTCACGCCAGGGAACTTCCCAGCTCCAAATCGGTCGAAGTAAGAGATGAACTATGGAGATTTAACAATAGCGAGAACCCTACTTTATTGACATTTTCTGAGTGGTTAAAAGCTGACGAACTGACAGATGAACAGACTTACAATTACTTCACGACCCTCGACGACTTGACTGACATATTAAGGAAACTAAACACTAAAAGGTCAAGTGGTTTGGATAACATCCCAAACATCGTGCTTAAGCATATACCAATTGATATCATACGGCAATACTGCGTTATCTTTAACAATCTGCTAAATAACTACTACTTCCCTAGTTGCTGGAAAATATCAAAGGTGTTTCCAATAATTAAGAAAAAGAAGGATCCTTCTGATCCATCTAACTTTAGGCCTATAAGTCTCCTGCCTAATATCGGGAAGATTTTTGAGGTAGTTATTAATAAATCTATTTTGTTCGTTTGTAATGAAAAGGAGATTATACCGCGGAATCAATTTGGGTTCAAAAGAAATCACTCGGCAGTGCATGCTATTACAAAATTGATTTCGGATGTTAATTGGAATCTCAACGCCAAAAGATGTACAGCTGCCTGCCTAGTGGATATCGAAAAAGCCTTTGACACGGTTTGGATTGACGGGTTAATTTACAAACTTATTCGATATGAATTTCCAACTAATCTTACAAAGATGATAGCATCCATGCTATATGGAAAGAAATTTGTTGTAACAGATAGAGAATACACGACAGCTGAAGTTTTTATTTTTTTCAATGTCAACGAAACCTGTTTGATGTTAGGTATGAAAGCGTCGAACAGTTTTCGAAAACTTTTAGACGAAAACTCAGTTTTTGGTTTGATGTGAAAGCTACATAAGATTGCTTTGTAAAAAGGGCTATGAACGAAGTTAATGAATGAAAATTATAAACGTTCATAATTTTACCGCTAAAACACCCAAGATCTTCATCGAAAACTGAAATTTTTCCAATCCCGTACAGTTTTCAAAAACTTGTAAGTTACGACGTACCTGTCTCAAAACCGCTTTGCAGACGTGATTTTGTTAAAGGTTGTTAGAGCAAGCACACCATTTCATACATTCCACAAGTTCCACAGATCATTTGACATCCTAGAAACAACATTCTAGGAAACAGTTTTTGTTTAATTAGGATTAACAGGAAATTCGTAAATATGCCTTTGTCTGATTTTAAAATCAAAGTTAACGGATTGGATTTGTTTTTTGAAACGTCAAACGAAACCTCGTCAGTGTTTAGTGTGATAGCCACAAGTCGTTTTCGGTTCGGTGTGAAAACCGTAACAAACATAATGTTTGTGTAATTTTGCCTTTGTTTGCTTGACATCATTAAATATTATATCGATGATTTATTGCATACCTTAAAGAAGCCTCATCACCACATCAGCGGATATGTACCGCTGCTGGTATCCTAAATGTGTCTCGCGCCGCAAGCACGAGTTCAACTCCTTAATTAATACGAACGCAGCACAACAGAAACAATGTCCATTCCAAGTCATCATCTGCTCCGTTTTACTGTTGGTACCGGGTGTTAAGTTTCTGCCATTCTCGCATCCACATACCTGAATCTAAATGTATGAACTTTCCTTTTGAGCCAACACCTGCTTATGGCATACGCTAATTGATTTGCAAAAAAAAAGAGAGAACCGCCTGATGAAGATAACTTCACCAATGAAATTACATATTTTGATTTTTAATTGACTGCAATACGATGTTTCGAATTATTCAAAAAGCGTGATTATTACATCTCAGGGACAGAGTAGGGGGACTCTGTTAAAGGTGGCCCAAAAAAATGACAACAGATTGCAAGATAACCCTTGCGGCGCAGAAGTATGTTGCAGTGACGTGAGTCATTAAGGTAATTTTGGGGAAATTTCAAATTCGCATGTGAGTCAACAAAGAATCCTTTGGGCTTAGTCGATGTCGATGCACCTACATAAGACGTGTCAAGGGGATGGAATTGCTAGAGGGTCTGTGAAAACAAATGATTAATCGATTTGTAACAAGAAATGTTGATATAATGATGTCTTGAGCAAGTTTGTTGAACTTTTCCTTTGTTCAAATTTAAATAGGATTTCTTATTGAGGCACATACAATTCTTTATAATTTATCGAAGACAAATGGGGCTTCAAAGGTCTTACAAAGCAAACCCAAATGAGAACACTCAATAAAGTTCAATCATGTCCAAAATGAATGCAATGACCTCGCATGTTCCCGTACTGCATTATTTTTCCTGATTCTCCTACTTAATGCCGTTCTTGTAGGCAAAAAATAGTAAAAGTGTGAGGAAAATGGACTCCTACAATAAACTGTAAACAAAATTTACTGCCGAGAATTCTTTTGTTAAAAACTAGTAAACTGTCAGTTGGTATTCGAAACTTACATGTGGTTTGTTTCGAAATATCTTTTAAGTCATTTGTTCTTTATAAGGCAAATAAATATGTCTCTATTTTTGTTTGCTACTCATAAATAGTGAAGTGATGTCAAGTAAGCCGACTTCCGAAAAGTGAAAACAAAAGAAAAAAACGACCTGCAGTTGCCAGTTTTGCGATATTTTGAAGGTTCGTACTCGTACTACTAGACACATTTTTTTTAAAGTAAAAAGCAAACGAGGAAAATAACAAAAATATTTGCAATAATGTAAATGAATAGTTTGCAAGAAGTGTTAACCAAATAAGAGATCGAGAAATTATAAGCTGTAGCCACTTAAATCCTACTGATCAGCAGGAGGGTAGATATTGTACTAGATTTACATACAGAATCCTACTTCACTTCACTTCCATGAAGCAAAAAAAAAAACAGGGCTTCTTTCTGAAATAATTTTTCCAGACTTCAAGAAATTTGAGAATACCTACAGTCGAACATCCATAACTCGAATTTCTCCACAACTCAAATTTTTGTGGATATCTTTGCCTTTTCGACTTTATTTGTTTGAATTTTGCACTCCATAACTCGAATTCCTCTCTAATTCGAATTTTTTTTTATTGCGTTTGATGGCAAAAAGTCTATTTAACTCGAACTTTTTCATGGAAATCCCTTTTATTTCAATATATTGAAATCTGTCTGTATCCTACTTTAATTATTTTGGAAGTTTGTTAAGAATGTACAATTATACGAAGTATTGCTATTGAATCGGGAACACCCCTTTAAAAATTTAATTGGGTCTATTTTGATGTCATTACATTTTTCGGGAGTTTGTTTGGGGAGTAGAGATGTGTTGTTTGTTTTTCTTAACGATTTGTATGTGTCTAAAACGTTTTTAAGCGCAAAAGTTGCAAGTTTTATTTAAATTGTGTTACATATTCATTTTAAAAAGTAATGAACAAGCCATTATGTCGGGAAGAAAATTAAACCATCTTATTTATGAACAAAAACTGAAGATCATCAGTGAAGTCGAAGGTGATACAAAGAAGAAAAATGTGGCCATAAAATATGGTTTACCTCCAAGTACACTATCCACTATACTGAAGAACAGAGAAAGTTTTTTTAAAAAAATGCTGAATCTTCACGAAACGAAAAAAACTCAATGAGAAAAAAAAACTCTTAAATATGAACGTGTTCACAGGGCTGTCTCAAAATGGTTTGCGGAAGGCTACAGCGAAGATGACATCTTTAATACAGACGAAACTGGCCTTTTTTTTATAAATGTCTTCCAAACAAAACCTTGGCGTTCAAAGGCGAGAAATGTCACGGTGGGAAACATAGTAAGGAAAGGGTAACATGTATAATTGCTGCAAATATGAGTGGAAAAGAAAAACTTTAAATTCTTTTGATAGGCAAAAGCAATAAGCCACCATGTTTACAGGGAGTTAAATCCTTACCTGTAAAATATCGAGGAAACAAAAAATCATGGATGGTAACTGGCTTTTTTGAAGAGTGACTAAAAGAATGGGACAAGGTATTTTTTTAATCAAAAACGAAAAGTCCTGCTTTTTTTTGACACAAATCGCCAACAAATTTAAAGTCTATAAATCTTGTTTTTTTCCAGCCAATGGATAAAGGAGTAATACAGAAATTTAAGTGTTTCTAAAGAAAAAGTGTTTCTGTAGAAACACTTAAAATTCTGTATGACTCCTTGGTCCATTGGCTGTAAAGCTGCTTTACCAAAATTCTTACTTCGCTGGAAGAAGGGAATGTTAGTCAAAAAATTTTACTCGACTGCTTACAATATGTTTCAATATAATGGAACTGCGATGTTAATAGCTCAACAATACGAAATTCTTTTATTAAGGCTGGATTTGGCAAACAATCCCTTTGGAATGAAGAAGATGACGTTATTTTGGCCGAGCTAAGAATCAATGAAATTCACGCACACTTTGGTGTGCCCATACCTGAGTTCAGAGAAATACAAGACGATTTTTCGCGAATACAGAATACACAAGACACAGGGTGCAGCCTTTCAGAATAAATTAACTTGGATAATGAGAATATTGTTTTTCATATCCGTCTGATGCCGAAATTTTGCTTTCGGTTACACCTGAAGTGGAAACCGTTAGTGAAGATGAAATTGATGCTGATGCTGATCCAGGTGATGACTTAATCGTAAAGAATTTTTTTTCTTACATATTAAGAGTACGACTTATGGAAGTTCCACTACTTTACTGCAAAATTACGGAAACAGACTTATTGTGATGTATTTATTGCTATTTGACAATCTATTAAAATTAGAAACTTTAAAAAAAATAAATTAAGATTGCTAATATCCATTGACCCTTAAGCAATCTAACCTGATGAGCATAGGTCTCAAACAACATGCTCAACCTCCACTCGCACACTTCAAAATAGTTGAGAATGGTTTCTGTTTTGCAGCGCACTTAAGACAAGAACTTGATTTCTGCGTCTATTATTATCTGGGTTCAAATCGAAGACGGTGTAGATATTGATGTCACATTACTCTACACCTCCTAGACGTATTAAGCTATTCCCAAGCAGGAGAATTAGCGACGAAGGCAGTAATGAAAATTTCGCGGTTTTTGTGACAAAATGAAATCGGGTGTGTTCCCACACCAAAAATTGAAGATGGAGAAAGATTTTGTTTATTCTTTGGAATACTAATCCAACTCAATATTTAGTCTTATCAAAGAACGTAAAAAAAAATATGCATATGAAGTTCTTTTTAACAAACTCAAATAGTAATTCTGTTGTAATTGTTAATGAGACTCGATATTTTCTACACCTCACGATACAAAGAAGAATCCTCTCTCTTTGTTTTTATCTGTACATGTAAACAAAAATTTACACAACCAGCCAACAACAGCGACAAAAATCGCAGGCGTGCGTCTTCGCGATTTTTTCGCGCCATTTTTTTCTGATTTGTCGAGTATATATTCGAGTCAGCTACAAATTGCGAGGCGCCATCGCGTTGCCGCGAATAAATCGAGCCTGGTTTTATAAAAAGCCTTTTTACCAATGGTCTATTTCACCAAATTACAAGTACAATTACAAATTTGTATTTGTTGATTACATTTACAAATTTGTTTACTGATTTTCTGTTTCACAAACTACAAACTTAATTCCAACATATTTGTTAAAAAGAGAAAAAAATCAGGGGAAATTGTATTTCTTATTTACAAATACAAAATAAAAAGCAGTTTCACCATTTACTTTGCAAAGTTGTAAACAACAACTGTTTCTCACAAAATTGTAAGCTCTCTAACTGATAACATCGAGGACAAAAATGAATAAACAGAACAAAATTTGTATCGCCGGTTTAATTTGTGTTAAGAAAAATGTTTTATTTGGCAAATTTTCTGATACCATTACACATAATGTTAAAGTTAGCGAATGGCAAATGATTTTCACCAGCTTAAAAACTAATGGAATCTTAATAGATAAGGATTGGAAATACCTTAGAGATGTCGTGTGGCAAAATTTAAGAAGACAAACTGTGGTAAGTCAAAAACATTTGTATAAAGGGTGAATTTCGTAAGATGCTATAAAAGCTGTGGAGAAAAAAATTGTTTACTATTATTTTTAAGGCCAAAGTGGACAAGAGTAAAAAAAGGGGCAACTGGTGGCCCGCAATGACTAAGCAAACACGATGGACAGTTCTGCATATACCGTGCATGTCTGCGATTTCCAAGCCAATATAAAACTGTTATAGAAATTGCTGTTTCGGTGTCAGTGCAAAGTTTTTTTTGAGACCCCTTTGCAATCCTAGGTCCAATTTGGCTTATTATTCTCTGCCTTAACACGTTTTAACTGAAACTTTTCGTTGAAAACAAAAGAATCTTAAATTTCATAGTTAATTCGTGGACGATATTTTTGCTTGGTCTATTAAGCACAAAACGTCACTTATATCACTATCGGTACTACTATGCCTTCGACGTAAGGACATTTTTAGGTTTGAAATGCGATTTCTTTCCAAAAATACAAATTGTTATTAAATCGACACACGATCTTTCTATTGTAAGAAATTTACAGCAACTGAACAAATTTGTAAAATTTCTTGATTTCGTGAAACACAAACTTACAACAATATATGAATTTTAACAAACCTGTACTTGTTAGCAACAAAGAAAATTAACTTTTGGTGAAACGGAATTAATGAAATTTCTACAAATTTCCCTTTGTAAACTACAACTACAATTTTGTAGCACAAATATTTTGTGAAACAGAATAAATCGATTTTTCTACAAATTTGTTGAAAAAGTGCTTGTAAATTACAATTTGTAAGTTGGTGAAATAGGCCACAGGGGAATCTTGCTACTCAGCTCCGTCTTGTCAACGCAAAATGGATCATATATTTTGCAAATAATTGCTCAGATGGCGTCAGATGTCATTGTGGTTTTGCAATTCTTAGGAAGACAGATAGAAAACGAAGTTGACAACAACTAATGGAGCGAAACACACCTAAAGTACTTGGAATTATTGTTATTGAAAGCCAACATTGAAGAAGAAATCTTAATTTCGAAGACAGATGTTTGACTGCTTTCATTTTTTAAAATACTGCTGACTGCTTTCATTTTTTTAACATAATGTCATCAAATTCACATTTTTCATTTAAACTTTTCGTGCAAACAGAGCCCAATTTTTTTAATATTGTTCTTCTAATTACATTGCGACATGACATATGTTTTAGCCTTGTACTTACATACTTACAGTGGCACTAGAGTCCGAAATGAACCTGGGCCTTAACCAACATGCTTCTCCAATTATCCCGGTCCTTAGCTAACTGCGTCAAGAAGCGCACTCCAAGTTTTTAAAGAATTTTCCACTCGAATCGACCAAGGATTTCTTCATCCGCTTTTGATACGCTCCATGCTTCAACGCCGTAGAGCAGGACTGGGGTGATCAGGGCTTTATATAGGATCTCCTTAGTATTTCGACTGACGGCTTAACTACTAAATTCTATTCTTTTTCCGAAGAAACAGGGGTTGGCAAATGTAATTCTTCGTTTAAATTCTGACGAGATGTTGTCGTCGAGGTATACAAAGTTATATCTGTCAATGGTGACGTTTTGCCCAATTCGTCAATGTTGTGTGTCCTTTCGGATTGGCAGCATAGTTACGCTCATTTACTTCTAAACACATTTTTGTGTTTGAGTCCTACCACGTTAAGTCCTACCAATGATGTCAATATCGTCGGCGTATGCTAGTAGTTGCATCGATTTTTGGAAAATTGTACCTCTGGTGTTGGCCCAGGAGTTTTGCACAATCCTCTTGAGAATCAAGTTGAAGAAGTCACATGACAGCGCATCGCCTTGCCTAAATCCTTTTTTGGTATCGAATATGTCTCCATCGTCATCCTGCGCAGACGGACGAGTTTTGGCGGTCTACCAAAACTAGACATGGCTATGTATAGTTAGTCTCTATGCGGCTTTGAAATCGATAAATAGGTGGTGGGTATCGATTTGGACTTCTTGGGTTTTTCCAGGAAAGTGTGAAAATTTTATCGGTTGTGGACTATCCTGGTCTACCCACACTGATAAAGGCCGATGAGGTTGTTGGTAAACGGTTTCAGGCGTTCACATATTACGGCAGATAGGATCTTGTAGGCGAGGTTGAGGAGACTTATGCCTCTGTAGTTAGCACAGTTCAGAGGGTCTCCTTTTAGGTGGATCGGGCAAACGATGCTAAAGTTCCGTTCTTCAATCATACTTTCATCCAACCAGATTTGGCTTATGAGTTGGTGGATGTTACATACAAAGTCATCTCCGCCGGCTTTATTAAGCTTAGCGGTAAGGCCGTCATTTCCGGCAGCCTTATTAAGCTTGAGTTCAGATATTGCTATCCTCACTTAACATAGGTCGGGTGGTTGGCAGTTTTCACTGTCGTCGCCAATATTAAATGGTTCGTTTTGCCTGACAGCGGAATGTTGTTCGTCATCGCCGTTTAACAGTCTTGAGAAGTGGTTCTTTAATATCCTTCAATATCCATCGACTGTGTCTCAACTACGAAATTTCCTAGCTCATCTCGACAGGATTCTGTTCGAGCCCTGTATCCTTGGCTTTGACGCTTTACACTTTGGTAAAACTTACGAACATCATTCCTGGACGTGGAGTGGCACCTCTCTATATCCTCGATCGCGCGCTTTTCTTACTTTTCTATTCCTTTTGAAAAGCTGGTGTTCTTCCCTTCTTCTTTGTCTATATACCTCAATGGAAGCTCTCTTCTTCACAGCTTAGCCTTGTAGGCTTCTTTCTTGGCTGCGAGCCAATACCACGTCGCCACTAGTTGTTTGAGTGAAATATTAAGAAATACGCGTTCTGTAAAGGTTTGGAAGGTTTCTTTCGATTCTAGTCGTTGGACACTAATTTTCCTCACAGGATTTCGATATTGTTCTGGCTTATTGGATATCCATTTCTTACAATAAGGAAATGATCCGGGTCGAAATATTCGGACATCCAATGTAGTCAATTTAATTGACTGTTTGATGGTCTAGTGATCCTCATGTCTCCTTGTTGGTGAGGAAAACATTGGCTAAAGTCTCATTCGAAATAAAATCCCTCAGCACGATTTCAATATCGAATTATGGAGTCGCTGATATGTTTTATCGAGGAGTCCATTCAAACAGTCCAACTTTTTCTTGCATTGGAGCATGAATGCATATTGGCTTTCGATAATGAATGATTTTTTTGCTGGAGGCATATTCAGTTTTTATCTATGTGTAGATGATCAATATTGACATGCAAGTTGCGATTAGTTCTGTAGTATGGGCGTTTTTTTTTAATTTACCAACATGATCTTCAAAGATCATTGATTTGTAAGAAATTACAATAACTGTCAGAATATCCGAGTTGTCTATATTGACCATGGCGTAAAATAAAACACGATTCAAGTTGCACTATGTAGGGTCCTGGGTACCTTATAGCGTTTTCGATTGGGATTTTTAGATTTACTCTCAGATTTCAGATTTTACCCGTCCCAATCGAACATTAGAGAGGTTACTCTGGTTTTGTATGGGTGGAAGTGTGCCATTTGACAGCTTATTGATTATCTTCAGGCCGCAATTATAGCTATTAGCTATCAATGAAAACCATCATAAGAAATTTTCTTTTACTCATTGCGGCTTTTTTATAAATTCAACCATTGGCGAGTTGGTGTCAAAACAAAGTTTATGAATTTTAGAACATGATTATCCAAAAATATTTTAGTTTCTAATTATAGTTTTCGCAGAAATAACAAATAACACAAATCAAACTGCGAAATGCAAACTTCAAACTGACATAAGTCATATGTTAAATGTTTTTGTGTTGGTGCATGTTGGTGTAAATCTGACTTGGAATCCAGATTCTTCAAAAGTACTCTAGAGTAAAAAAAGAGTGCTTTTTGTATCCCAATCGAAAACGAAAAAAATGATCTAGAGTAAAAAAAGTGCTCTAGAGTAAAAAAAGAGTGCTTTTTGTATCCCAATCGAAAACGCTATTAGATACCTTGGTTAGTTGAGTGGACAGATATCAGAGGATCCCTGATCTATATTTATTATGGTGTAAAATAAAACGTAACTTATGCCGTACTATGTAGGGTCTGGGGTTCCTATGATACCCCAGGAAGCATAGAGGTTGATAAACTGGCCTTCCTAAACCGACCTATTTCTACTAGTGGTATCATTATGAACCTACTTTTGGCCTAACTGTAGCTTGACCTTAGACAAGTAATTAGTTATCATATTAGAGGTAACGGACGGATATTTGAGAAACTTCCAGGTGTTAACTATTGCTTAGCAATTCGAACATACAAATCGTTCATATGTCAGCAGCATTCATCATAACAGTTTCATAGTTCGTTTGTAGTTCCGAAGCCCCTATAGGTTTAGCTTGGTCATTCCATTGACTTTGTCCGAGCTGTAATCTAATTTTGATTAATCACTGATGCACCAGTTACAGTTGTTGAAGTCCCATTAATGCATAAGCCGACAACTGAGATAGATGAATCGATTTTAATGATTTCCTTTATCCACTCGAAATTTAAGTCATTTTAATTAGCAACTACACTGGCCGACTGAAAATTAAGGAAGGAATACAAACGCTAACATCTGTTACTCCGACAGGAATATCGAATTAAATGGTGTGCGCCAGAAGGCACTCAACTACACTCGATATAGGGTATATACGAACAAACTGAAAGGCGACGACGAGTTGCAGCAGAAGTAAAAGGAACCGAGTCTCAAGCATACATTCACTTAAGTCCACCTTCAAATCTATCATTACGGTGGCGATGATGGTGCATCCAAGGGGGCAAGCCGTAAACGGAATTCGAATATGTACCTCTTTATATCTCCACCTCTCTACCTGTTGGCATTTTGGGCCGGGGCCGCTCTGGCAATGATTATTCGTCGTTTGGTCTGCGTTACCATTTTTTAAGCAAATGCAACAGGCTCTGTGTGGTGTTGTAAATCTACTGTCGAGATCTACATCTGTATCTGTGCCTGCATACATATTGGACACTGGTTGGTAAAAAGACAGGTGCTGGACGATTAAGCATACATTTTGGTTCGTTTTATTTCTGTGTGTTACTTTTGGAAACAACATGTCGAATAAATGAGCCCTGCTGCACTGCTACAGCGCTGCACCGCTGCCGCGCCAGTAGTTCTGTAGTGATCGCCACCGACCAGGCAGAGAGAAAAAGACCAAAGTCAGGTCACACGCAGATAATCAATTTACCACGTCCCATGGCAATGTATTGTTTGTTGGATGGGAACGAATAGGTTGGTGATTTCGGTTAGATTTTAGATGTCATATTAATACTATTCTGGGAAATACTTATTATGAACTATAATGAGCATGATTTATGCAGATACTGCGAAGACGAAACCAGTTGATTGCAGTGTCATAATTGGGTAAGGTGGCTTATGATAGCAGGTTTACGATGAGTCTACGTCAAAAAGTCGATATTCAGTAGTTCGAGACTAAATTGACGTCTTCATTGTTTTTTTTTTTAAACTAATTGGACTGGTGGCTTAGGTAGGATATTGGGTAACTTTTTGCAGACATTACTTATTGGTGGGGACAGTGGTTACGAAGTTCAACAATGAAGGGTCACTAATTCAAGTATACAATCGCGGAGGGCAACACACGAACGCCCTCTAAACACTGTACTGGAGACTGGACGAAGACTGGAGAATCTTCAATAAACTCAGGAACAGCAAATACAATGGCCGCATCCATGGTACAAAAATCGACGGCCACCACTATACTGGTGGACCCAAGAGATAGAAGAGCTCTCCAGAAAGTGCCATAAAGCTAGAAGATCATTCCAGCGATCCAGAGGTTTGCCCTTCCATCGGGATCTACAGAATGGTAGGGACCTGAAACTAGCCATCCAAAGAAGCTAAAGCAACAGCTTTAAAGAACTCTGCGAGCAAGCAGACGTAAATCCTTGGGTTACCGCCTCTACAGGACAGTCATGGCAAAGCTTAAAGGCACCCTCACCCTCATGCACTTTACTTATGCAAAAAATAGTGTCGGGATTAGCGTATAGATCCTATAGAACCGTCTCAGGAAAAACATGAGATCCCACCAGTCACACAAATGGAACTCCTGGATGTATGAAACCGACTGGAGGTGTTAATCGAAGAAGACGGAGGACTTTCAAACCAACAGTATGGATTTAGAAAAGCTCGTTCTACAGTAGATGCCCTACGAAGAGTAACTACAACCTTGGAAGAAGCTATCCAGGGCAGAAGATGGAGGAGGTGCAAAGAAATACTGTGCCGTTTTAACATTGGACGTCAAAAAGGCGTTCAACTCTGCAAACTGGGGAATTATAGTCCATTCGCTTTGGTCAATGATGGTGCCATGGTTCCTAATAAAAATAAAAGGATATAAGGACCTATCCTTTGGAATATTATATACGATAGGGTTCTATGGCTTGGAATCCCAAATGAGGCAAAAATCATAAGCTTTGCCGATGATATTGCAATTGTTGTGGCGGCAAAACAACTGAAAGAAATAGAGGACATTGGGAACGAATGTATCCGAAAAGTGAGACGATTAATGGCAACTGTTGGGTTAGAGGTCACAGAACACAAAAGAGAAGCAGTACTAGTAAGCAGTCGCAAGAAAATGAGGCAATCATCATCAGGGTAGGTGATTATGACATCATCAAAATATCAAAATCGAGCATATCTGAACAGGCTTGGTCTCAAGGAGTATCCTAACTGTTTAAATTGCTGAGAAGCCAGAGAAGATGCGCAGCACATATTTTTTCAGTTCCCATTTTCAGTGTAGAGCGCAGACTAGAGGAAAGAATTGGAGAAATACCAACTCCCAAGAACATTCTGAACCATATGTTAATATGGGACGCGGTGAAACAGGTTGCAGCAATAACCTGTTTTCGGTTTCCAACTTCGGGTGGAAAGAGTTAGGGAGATCACCATCGAAAACCAAGCTCAGACAGCAACAGCGAACGCTTAACCCAATGTTGAATCAACTAACGGGGAAAGGAGAGCATATAGATTGCTAACTAGCCCCGCTTCCGGTAGTCCAGCGGTGAGAATGGTTGCAGTTTGTAGGGTGTAATTTAGTTTGTGGGCATGCGAATCGTACATGCCAGTAATCCGGCTTACTGGTATCTTTCGAGGATTACACATCCTTTGGCGCAACAAAAAAAAGAGTAACAGATAATTGAAAGTATGCTTAACGGGAACACTTAGCCATACAGATCTTATTTCACAGTGGACCTCCCCACAATACCAAAAGTATAGAAAAGTGTGAAAAGTGTTGGTTAACACCCCAACGTAGGACACATTACATTGGCACTGTGTCTACATGTGTAGGCACGAATTTCATAATTGCTAAGGACCGGGGTCCATCTAACTTCTCTTGTATCCCAAAGTCTACCACCCATAGACCGTAACCACAACCACCACGATACTCTCACAAGGGGCCTACCTCTCAGGCTCCGCACAAACCCTGTTCAGAATTTCATAAGTTACTCACCATAATTACTAACCGAGGTAAGTGGTCAGCAGCAACACCAAGTAACGCTCCAACTTCATGAGTCCATGGACACATTTAAGGCTCAATTTTTATATATCGTCGGATTATTAAGAAAACCTCGTAACTTCATTTGGCAAATTTTACTTTTTGATTATCTTATAGAAATTCGGTATTCGCACTGTTAAGTTAAAACTTTAAATCTCACAAAAATCATTTTGTTAATAAATTAGACTCGCGTTAACAAAAACACCGCCTTAGGCTAAGGCCACGCACTGAGCGACAAGCGACAGAGCCGTTTTTTATACCCTATCCCATAGGGGTATATTAGTTTTGATACATAGTTTGTAACATAGAGAAATAATTTAGCTACATATACCTCAAAGTATATGGATCGACTCAGAATCGATAGCTGAGTCGATTTAGCCATGTCTGTCCGTCCGTCCGTCCGTACGTCACCAGTTTTTGGGCCTTAAATTTTGAGCTAGAAGGATGAAATTTGGTACACGTGCTCTTTGTTGCTCCCAGCAGAACAAGTGTAAAAATTTTTGAAATCCGCCCACTGCCACGCCCCCATTTTAGAAAAACGTATTTTTTGGCCAAACCATAAGGAATTTTGAAAAACTTTCAGAACAACATATTTAGATAATCTGAATATCTGTATTTCGTTCACATAAAGTTTTTTGCCACGCCCACTTTTTGGGGGCGTTTTTAATAAAAAAACTTTTTCGGTCAAATTTTCAAATTTTCGAAAAAAAATTTTGATGCAGCATCATTAGTAATATAAATATGAACATTTCGTTCATAGACCATTTTAACCCACCCCCACTTTTTGGGGGCGTTTTTATATAAAAACCATTTTTATACCCTACCCCATATCATATGTAGGAGAAAACCTTGTCTTTTGTAGAACCGTAAAAGTTTTTTATAAGCGGTCTGAAGAATTTGTTGTCACCATGTCATTTTCTTTATTTTATTCACATCGTATTTTTAGCCATGTCCACCACATATTTTTTCAGTTCCCATTTTCAGTGTAGAGCGCAGACTAGAGGAAAGAATTGGAGAAATACCAACTCCCAAGAACATTCTGAACCATATGTTAATATGGGACGCGGTGAAACAGGTTGCAGCAATAACCTGTTTTCGGTTTCCAACTTCGGGTGGAAAGAGTTAGGGAGATCACCATCGAAAACCAAGCTCAGACAGCAACAGCGAACGCTTAACCCAATGTTGAATCAACTAACGGTGAAAGGAGAGCATATAGATTGCTAACTAGCCCCGCTTCCGGTAGTCCAGCGGTGAGAATGGTTGCAGTTTGTAGGGTGTAATTTAGTTTGTGGGCATGCGAATCGTACATGCCAGTAATCCGGCTTACTGGTATCTTTCGAGGATTACACATCCTTTGGCGCAACAAAAAAAAGAGTAACAGATAATTGAAAGTATGCTTAACGGGAACACTTAGCCATACAGATCTTATTTCACAGTGGACCTCCCCACAATACCAAAAGTATAGAAAAGTGTGAAAAGTGTTGGTTAACACCCCAACGTAGGACACATTACATTGGCACTGTGTCTACATGTGTAGGCACGAATTTCATAATTGCTAAGGACCGGGGTCCATCTAACTTCTCTTGTATCCCAAAGTCTACCACCCATAGACCGTAACCACAACCACCACGATACTCTCACAAGGGGCCTACCTCTCAGGCTCCGCACAAACCCTGTTCAGAATTTCATAAGTTACTCACCATAATTACTAACCGAGGTAAGTGGTCAGCAGCAACACCAAGTAACGCTCCAACTTCATGAGTCCATGGACACATTTAAGGCTCAATTTTTATATATCGTCGGATTATTAAGAAAACCTCGTAACTTCATTTGGCAAATTTTACTTTTTGATTATCTTATAGAAATTCGGTATTCGCACTGTTAAGTTAAAACTTTAAATCTCACAAAAATCATTTTGTTAATAAATTAGACTCGCGTTAACAAAAACACCGCCTTAGGCTAAGGCCACGCACTGAGCGACAAGCGACAGAGCCGTTTTTTATACCCTATCCCATAGGGGTATATTAGTTTTGATACATAGTTTGTAACATAGAGAAATAATTTAGCTACATATACCTCAAAGTATATGGATCGACTCAGAATCGATAGCTGAGTCGATTTAGCCATGTCTGTCCGTCCGTCCGTCCGTACGTCACCAGTTTTTGGGCCTTAAATTTTGAGCTAGAAGGATGAAATTTGGTACACGTGCTCTTTGTTGCTCCCAGCAGAACAAGTGTAAAAATTTTTGAAATCCGCCCACTGCCACGCCCCCATTTTAGAAAAACGTATTTTTTGGCCAAACCATAAGGAATTTTGAAAAACTTTCAGAACAACATATTTAGATAATCTGAATATCTGTATTTCGTTCACATAAAGTTTTTTGCCACGCCCACTTTTTGGGGGCGTTTTTAATAAAAAAACTTTTTCGGTCAAATTTTCAAATTTTCGAAAAAAAATTTTGATGCAGCATCATTAGTAATATAAATATGAACATTTCGTTCATAGACCATTTTAACCCACCCCCACTTTTTGGGGGCGTTTTTATATAAAAACCATTTTTATACCCTACCCCATATCATATGTAGGAGAAAACCTTGTCTTTTGTAGAACCGTAAAAGTTTTTTATAAGCGGTCTGAAGAATTTGTTGTCACCATGTCATTTTCTTTATTTTATTCACATCGTATTTTTAGCCATGTCCACTTTTTGGGAATTTTAGTTTTACAGATAGGATGGGATAGGGTATTCAACGATCCGCACAGTGGATTGTAGCCTTCTCATATGTTTTTTTTTTAAATTAAAGAAACTCAAAGCGATTTTAATTCGAGTGACGGATGGTTGCAACGATTTAAGAATGGTTATGGTGTGGGTTTTATTAAAAAAAGTGGAGAAAAGTTATCTTCTAGACCTGAACTTGTGGACCCTTTCAAGAACAAGCTGGAAGCCAAAATTAAAGAGTTAGGTCTGTCTATCAAATTTATAAAGCAGACGATTCAGGATTATTTTGGAAGCTGCTACCTGACAAAACATAAGTATCATTTCAAGTCTCAAGATGATATGCTCCTGGAAGAAAACGGAAAAACAGCGCGTCACTTTTCTAGCTTGTACAAACGCAACAGGAGTACATAAAGTTAGACTTTTAGTGATTAGAAAGGCAAAAAATCCTCGCTCTTTTAGAAATTTTGAAACCCCTGTTGACTACAGTTGCTACAAATCGTCATGGATGACAGGTGCCATTTTTAAAAATTGGTTTAACCATTCTTTCGTACCGCAGGTAAGAAACAGGTTGCAGTTTTACATTGATTTCAAACTTTTACATGTGTAAGTCAGAAACTTGTTAAAAGAGCAAGGAATGCCCAACACAGCTCTGCTGTGCTCCATCCATAATGCTACATCATCTCATCTTCCCGAAAATGAATTCAGATCAGACGGCGAGATAATAACTGCAATGTTTATGCCACCCAACGTCACGGCGTTTATACAGCCAAAGGATCCAAATGCCATAGGACTTACAAAACTTTTCTACAGAAACAGTCTTCTGGGATCATTTGTAGCTACAGAGACTGATGTTATTGAAGCCTTAAATTAATTGACGTTAAGGGACGCTATTGGCTATTTAAATTCAGTTTGGCAACGTCTTGAAAAAGAAACGAGTGATGAGTGCACGACTGGGTCGTACGCAACTTTCTCTTTCACAGCGAGTTGGGCGTTAGATCAAATCACAAGCATTTTGATTGTTGATGCGATAAATAACATAAATAATGTCGAAATTTGAAAGAATCGGTGTCTATGTGAATAATAATGATTTTCCATTATTGGCCAAAACTGAAAATTCCGTTTAGTGATAGTTGGCTAAAAGAGCTAAAACTAATTAAGTTGGATTTGTTTCAAACTGTAATAGTAGTATATATATTAAAATTAATTTAATTTGACATAATAGTTTGCGAGAAATTAAAATTTAATTTATATGGCTTAAATGACAAAATCCGTTATATGGATTTTCTCGAAAAAAAAAACTGGGTAGGTAATTTTGTTGGAACTAATATGCTTATTGCTTAAAGTTTATACAAGGTGGCGCAAAAATAACCTTCCGATGTATTTTCTGATAGGAGGATTACTTTTGCGCCACCTTGTACCTAACATTCTTAATTAAGCATTTAAAAAAAAAATTATGAATAAGGTTAAGATACATTTTAAGCATTGCATAATTGTTTACACTTCTCAGAAAGGGCCATTAATATATTTGAGTCAGCTTTCAGTTGTTAAAAATCACTATTGTTTCAACATCATATTATACAAGGTGGCGCAAAAATAACATTCCGATGTATTTTCTGATAGGAGGATTACTTTTGCGCCACCTTGTATAAAGTTTAATCAAAATCGTTAGAGCCGTTTTCGAGAAAATTGAAATTATGTGTAACTTTTATATGCCAGGTAACGTTACATGGCTAAAAGCAAAAACAAATAGCCTAGAATTATGACCAAATAGGAAATTTGAAGAAAATCGGTCAAGTTGTTTAGGTTGGGGAGACTGACGGAATTCCAAAAAAAACACTTTTTTGGATTCCGCTATCATCGTATTGTTAGAATCAATCAAAATCTCGAGGTCGAACATTTTAACGAAAACAATATCTTTCTCTTTGTAAGAGAATAGAAAAATGCTGTATGAACATTTTATGCTCTATAGGAGATGAAGAAGACTGTGAAAAGCTATTTTGAGAGCAAGGATTTGTTCACCAATTATTTAACTCCCAACAAGAACGCACAATAGAAGTTCTTCATCCAATTAATCTAGAGATTTGAACCTTTTCTTCCGTCCAGTAACTCATTTGATTCAAATTGTGCGTTTGCAGGTTAGTTTTTTATTTGCTGATAACCAAGAATGAACTGAAGATCTTCCTAATGTAACCGAAACGAACGAAGTTTTGATCATTGATGAAAGTGAAAGCGATGACAGTATTCTGGAAAGACAACAT
Source organism: Rhingia campestris (assembly GCA_932526625.1). Classification (NCBI taxonomy): domain Eukaryota; kingdom Metazoa; phylum Arthropoda; class Insecta; order Diptera; family Syrphidae; genus Rhingia; species Rhingia campestris. Next base: position 38,111,763 of record OW052183.1, read on the forward strand.
TCCCGAATAGAGCCTAGTGAAGCAATCATCTATTTCAATAAAGGAATGGGCGGAAGATGAAAACATAAATCCAACAGATATCAGCGTGTTCAAAGTCTCCGCGAAAAGGCCGTGTCAGCAATTCGCGAAGAAAAATAATCCAAAAATGTTCAGTAATTTCAACGAACCTACATTTTTTTCTTAACAAAACATATATGAATTATGTATGTACAAACCGAAAAACAAAAAAATATATCAATTTGAGTTAAAACACATTTCTAATTTATTTGAAAGAACTACACCTTCGTAAAAATGAACAACTTCACAAACGTGAACACGCTCGGTTTTTAATAGTTCACCGTTCACGTTACCGCGAGTCTACTGTAACTCCAATGTAGTCAAAGTTCCTGAAAAGCCTCGTAACTTCTACAAATTACTGAAGAACGAACCTCGTAATTTATGCTTAAAATAAAATAAAAAACTCGTAACTCCACTAACCAAGTTATAAATAAAGTGGTATGAAAACACGGGACATCCCTAATTATTTAAATTTCAACTGTAAGTGCCTGGCGAAAACCTGGCAGCAAACCTCATAACTTTAAGGGTAGAGTGAAAAAAAAAACTCGTAACTCCAGTAAAATAAATAGACGTATTAAAAAAGATATTTTTGTCCAAAAAAAATGTGTTTTTTTGTAATTCATTTAGGTCCGGTTTTTCAGTGATGAGTTAACTCTGAGTTGTTCAGTTATCACTTTATCAGCTGGTTTCCTTTTCCCCAAACAAATAAAAATGCTTTTGTCGCAAACTTACAATTTTTTTTCTTAAAACAGTTAAACTTAATATTTAAAACATTTTCAAGTCGCTGAGATCTGCATTTAGTTTCTCAAAATCAACTTATATGTGCACATAAATGGAATTGAAAAAAATTGTTTTCCTATTTTTCCTGGTATGTTATCATCTGTCAAAAACATCTCAGCACACTTGCTGGGTTAACACGAAGTAAACTCTAGATTTAAATCGACTGAAAAACTGCTTTCTCGAGTAATTAGAGTTTAATTCCGAAACTAGGATAATCTCGCACTGAAAAACATGGCCTTAGGATACAAGATAACACCGCTAAACAAAAAGCTGGGCTTGGTAAGAAACGTTCGTTTCTCCTGTAAAATTTTAAAGTTTGTAGTTACGAGGTTTTCTAATTAAGCCGACGATACATAGGTTAATATAATATCAGCTTTCGAATGAAATAATCTTTACAATATAAATGCACTAAATAAGCGTATTTCAGTCACTGATCCATCAGAGATTTTCTTGCGTGTCTCAGCTGAGATTTGTTTATTAAATGCAAGAACATTAACAGCATAGGGGAACTTTTTCTGTCAAACAACAATTTCCTTACCTCGCAGCATAAAATAATAATGAATTTCTTTAATGATACGTATCGAAAGCGCATTCATACTATAATTCAAGAAAACACCACATAAATATCTCATACTTTAGCCAAAAACAGTTTTAAAGCCATTTAACCAATTTTATTCTACAAATAGCATTTCCATTGAAGTAGAAGTATAAGCCCCACGATAAACAAAGTTTTTCTGAACCGTATTTAGCTTCATATACCAACAAGAGCAATGACTTAAAATTGAAGATTGTTATCCATCTAGAATCATGCCTACAGTCACACCTCTTGCAAGCGCTATGCCATCGATCAAAATCAAAACGATTGCAAAAATATGCATCCATCAATAACTCAAGGCCACACATAGGTGTTCCTAACGTGTCATTGTCAAATTTGATTGTTCACACCCTCATGGCAGCATTCTTTATGAAAAGTACCGCAGGCATAGCTCAGCACCGTCTCCATCAAAATCATTACCAAGACTTTTCCTGGTATCCATGGCATATATAGATAAACTTTATTGAGTGCCGACTTTTATTCCGACACAGGTGTTATACGGGTAAGGACAGTTCAGGAATAAACAGGGTGAGTTAATTTCTATTAGCGAAGAGATTATTGTTCACCAGGCTACGGGATAGATGATACGAACAAGATTGTAAGCACTCTATTGCGCAGTTTCAACGTGCAAGTCGTCTGATCTACTATACGGTGCATCATGTCTTGGTTTTCCCAATAGAATTGTGGCCATGTAAACGTGCGCACACATACTTTAATTATATGGAATGGTTTAATCGGAGAAATAAATCAATCCATTGAATATATGGGCAGGGTATGGTTAGAATAGACCCTAGGCAGATGAAGATACATAGATAGTTAATGAAAAAATAAAATGAAGCTTAAACGAGCCATGCTGTATGATAGATGTGTTATTGTTTAATTAGTAGTAATAATATAGGAGTGGTTGCTTGCAGCCACAGGATCTTCGGAGAGTTGCTGTTTTTTTAATCGAGACTTTAAAACCGCTTTCAGTTGTTGAGATTTTTATCTATTGATGTTGGTAGCGAATCTACGACAATGTGCAAGAATACATCACGGGTACATATTACAGAGCTTTTTTTTTTCTCTGCACTGAAGACAATCCTTTTTATTTTGAAAAATATGTGATGGACTACCGACCGGAGGAGCATCTCGCTTCAAGTGGCGAGCACAAGTAAAATATTACCTCAAGAAACATGGAGTCGGCATTTGGATGCATTTAGCCATAGACCGCACTAACTGAAGAGTAATGTAGCAATTGCGACTGGACTTTAATGCCACCTAAAAAACAAGAAGCCGATTACCAGCATTTCAGACACGATACCTGAAGACGAACATATTTTTAATCATTCACATTTCTAAGGCTGTGACCTCACCGCAGACCTTGTCCGGGATCACACGCCTAATGATGACAAAACGACTTAAATGTAGCTAATAAAAAATGGAATATCTCGCACTAACGGCGCCAGATTCTCAATTTACTTGTGGTTACTTACTTACTTAAGTGGCGCTACAGTCCGGAATGAACCTGGGCCTCAACAAACATGCCTCATCAATTAGCCCGGTCCTTAGCTAAATGCCTTTAGTTGCGCACTCCAAGTTAGTTGTGGTCGGTTTCTACTTGTGCACGCCACTTAAGGCGAGGTCATCTTCTACTGCGTCCGAGGTCTGGCTGGGAATCGAATTTTTTGACTAGGGGTATGTCGTGGTACGGCTCGTATATAGTTCTTGGTTAAATCTTCCACATATCCCGTCAACGCAAATGGGACCGAAGATTTTTCGAAGAATTTTCCTCTCAAATCGACTAAGGATTTCTTCATCCGCTTTTGATGCGGTTCATGCTTCAGGGCCGTAGAACACGATTGGGATGATCGGGATCTTATATAGGATCTCCTAAGTAGTCGAGTGGGTGCTTTACTTCTGAATTGCCTTCTTAGCCCGAAGAAATAGCGATTGGCAAGAGTAATTCTTCGTTTAATTTCTGACGAGATGTTGTTGTCAGAGTTAAAAGCGGAGCCTAGGCAGACAAAGACTCGTACTAGCTCAAAGTTATATCTGTCAATTGTGATGTTCTGTCCAATTCGTCGATGTTGTGTTTCCTTTCGTGTTGACAGCATATACTTAGTCTTACCCTCATTTACTGCTAAACCCATTTTCGCCGCTTCCTTCTCTATACTAGCAAACGTGGCTATGTTATCACGTTGAGTCCTACCAATGATGTCAATATTGTAGGCGTATGCTAGTAGTTGCACCGATTTTTGGAAGATTGTGTCTTTGGTGTTGGCTCGAGAGTTTTGCACAATCAAGAATCGAATTGCAAAAGTCACATGACAGTGCATCGCCTTGCCTAAATCCTTTTTTGGTATCGAATGTGTCGGTTAGGTAGGTCGTTTCAGGTTCTTCCGAAGTCTGAAGATTTGATTAGTTGTGGACTTTCCTGCTATAAACCCACGCTGGTAAGGGCCGATCATATTGTTGGGAAATGGTTTCAGTCGTTCACTTTTTACGGCTGATAGTATCTTGTAGGCGATGTTAAGGAGACGTATGCCTCTGTAGTTGACGCAGTTCAGAGGGCCTCCTTTTTTGTTAATCGGACAAACGATTCTGAGGTTCCATTCTTCAGGCATACTTTTATCCGACCATATTTGGCATATGAATTGTTGGATATTACTTACCAAGTAATCTCCGCAGATTTTATAAAACCACCCGACCACTCAGGTCGGGTGGTTGTTAGTTTTCCCTGTCGCCTCTATCCATGACAACTTTATACTCCTGTATGCTTGTCAGGCTTAAACAAGAGATGGGTGAGTAAAAAACCATAGGTTTGGTTACTTTCGGGATTTGAAATTTTGAACCAGAAAGTAGTAACTGCTAGTAACTGTAACTACTGCACTCACCAATATAGTTAAGCCTGGCATGAAAAATTATAATGTTTGAACTCTGAACGATTTCAGTAACGAGCTTTACGGCAATTATTGTATTGTTTATAACTCGACACTAAACGGTTAGATTTGAGCCTGAAGTCCAGAGCTGTATACCTTTCGAGGGGCAAGAACATTATGTGAATCGTATTACAGTCGCTATGAAGCTCTTCCCGGGGGCAGAACGCGCACGGTGTGTTCCACTTAAATTATGCGCCAATGGACACTTGAATAAGCAGAACTCTCCTACTGAATACGAAATGCAAGCATATGAGCAACCCTTCATTTGCCTAAAGTGGACGTATAGACTGCAATATCAGCGCGAGTACTTATTGGCAATTCCTTTTTTTAAGATGAAAGGATATGTGCTGTGCATTTTTACAGAGCTTTAAGTGGAGATATTAGAATACTTCCTGATGCTTGAATTGCAAAACTTACCTGGACATAATCAAAAAACATGATTCCAATAGGATGGAGCAACGTCACACAATACATATCCGAAACGAGTTTGTAAAATTTTCCTGTCAAATTGGTCTTTAGGAGAGGTGACGTAAATTGGCCTCCATGCTGTCCTGATCTAACTCGAACTGACATGTTCCTGTGAGGTAACCTCAAATCTTAAGTTTACGCCAGTAAACCAACGCTGGTGCATTTGAAAGAAAATAATCATCACAATGAAATTTTACTATTTGACTAACTGGGGCTAAGTGGTGCGATTGTCTGGATTCGATTCCAAGCCGAAGCAATAGTAAAATCTAAACACAGTTCGAATTTGGCATAAAACAAGAGGTCCCGCCATTTCGATGCTTAAATTGTGGAAAGCGTGATAATTCAGAATGAATTGGCTAGTGTAGGCTCATATCTACTAATGCATAAAATGAATCTTGCGTCTCACGAATATAGGACCGGCAAGCTTGTAAGTATATATTTTAAAAAAATCTATTGGAACCATAACGCCTTATGCGGTTTTATACTGAAAGCAATTAAATTAAATCGATACTTCTTATAATTTGATAGCAAAAATACATTCCTACATACGCACACAGGGGTCAAATGTATGAATACCTGGCAGAAATTAAAAAAAAAAGGAAGAATTAATTTAAAAAAAAAAAATAGCTCGGGTGTATATACAGTTAGATACCCAAACTATCATAACACGTGATAATTTTGATAATACTCTGTGTATGTTGACCAGGTCACTCGTTTGAACTTGTGCATTGTGAGGAGAGACTTTAAAGGCTGCGATCGTTAAAACGACCAAGTTTTCAAGTGAAATATTTAGCAGTGCTTTTAAAAGTTCTAAAGTTCTACTTATGAACATGTCATAAGGTCTTATTTATTAGTTCTTGTTGGAACATCCAAAAAATCTGTACCTGTTTGCGCTTTTTAAAATTTTTCGAATGGGTAACATCTTGAATTGGGAAAATATGTTTATTTTTTAAATATCTGTTCGTATATTTTTTTTTGTAGGTTCAGGTTCAAGTGATATTTTTATTACGAGAAGAACATTACAAGAACAACAACTCAATCTTCAAATTTAAATTCATTGAAAATCGTACTAAATGCCCAAAACATTGTAATAGTACGTTTTCACCTGACTGAAACTCGTCATTTGAAAATAGTGTTCCCACCAAAACGACGCATTCCAACTGTCAAAACTATTTTTTTCACTGGACCTTCTCTATCAACTATCAACTGCCAAGAAATGCTTGGCATAACTGTTCGAACATAACTGTTCGAATTCGGAATAAAATAAGAGCTAGGAATGGTTGTGAGAATAAGCTAGGAACTGGGTACTAACGGTCGTGCTTTTTTGTTGTTGTATGGAATCAATGAAGCAAATACCAGGGACAACGGGTATCGCGCAAATCTGGCCCATGTTTAATAATTTGATGTGGTGTTATTCCGAAGATATGACATTTGCAGAAGCTATTTGAAATGAAAAAGCAATAGGACATCATACGATTGTTCATTAATTATTAAAAGTTTATGCATTTGTTTGTTAAATTTAAATTTGTTTTCTGAATTATTTTTCTAAAACAAATTATAGAGCAATTTGACGTTTCTAGGAGAAAAAATGTTTTTTGTAGATGAAAAAAGTAATAGGTCTGTTCCCGTACTTTTTCAGTTAAAATTACTAAATTCTCAAATTTCTTGGAGTGGGGGTAAATTATCTCAGAAAGAAACGAAATTACCAAAAAGTACGGGAACGCGTTTAAGTAAAAAACAGTAAAATTATATATTTTGTATGCCTTTTAAAGAACAAATGACATAAATCACCTATCAAAATAAGCGAGTTGTCACATTTAGATACCAACTGACAGTTTACTGATTTTTACCGACAGAAATTTCTGCAGTAAATTTTTGTACAGATTTTTATGGAGGGGTAGTTTTTTGCTCTCTCGTGAGCTGTCTCTTTTACTTATTTTTCCGTACGGGAACGGCAATAAGTAAAAATCAGTAAGAATCAGTAAATATTATTTTGTATGGGAACAGACCTAATGTTTGATTTGACATAACTCGGTTGGACGTCATTTGAAATAGCATTTCAGTGGAATTTTGCATTTCGTTTGTAATTACGAAGTTTGGTGAAATGACGCATTTCGACTCGGTGGAAACGTACTTTAAGCATATGTTGCAAAGCGGATTTAATTTTTCATGTCATATTAAAAGAAAATGGCAAAAGTGGTATAGAATAAGAGGCGTCCATTCGTGTGTGGTAAGTTGAAATCGCCCAGAAACAAAATAGTACTGTCACAACAAGATAAGTCAAAGATGTATTCTAAAGCCTTCGATAGCTCAGAATACAGAGTGCATAGACGGTATGGGGGAATGTACGCATTTGCAACATAAAGATATTTATTTCCAATAGTTATCTTAACCTAGATTATTTCAATGTAAAGAGGGAAAGCAAACGAGAGAGGGGAAGGTGTGTCCTCTTACTAAGGCACTCACTCTCCGGCGGCAGCGGAAGAATTTCTTAGATGGAGTCAACGGTGGCGCCTACAGCTCCTGTTTGATCGAACTGGCAACAATCCCTATATGAGCTGCTTCGACATATTTGAACACCAGCCCCCTTATGCATTAGATTTCACTAAAACACATCTCAACGGTTGTATAGTTGTACAGTGCATAAGTATTTATGCAGCCTTTATTCAGGATCGCACAATTTCTTATTCATAACATATTTCCCCATCCATAATAGTTTAGGGTTTGTGTCAAATAAAATACCAAAAAGCTCGTCAGAGCTACCAAGGGATCATTTTTATGGTTGCGAAACTCATGGTGACAATTTTATTTTCTACATTTTTATAACATATTGATGACTTATGTTAATTCAATAACATCATTTACAATGTTGAGTGTGTAGGTAAAGAAGAATTACCATTTGAACAAATTAAACAGTGAAACAGCTTAAATACATTTGATTTTTTTTCAAATTGCAATTGAACCTTTGGTAACCCTGATGCTCAGCCGTCTGTGTATACAGACATAAAAAAAATTATATACCCTTATACAGGCACTATTCAACCATCAGGCGATGTGTAGCCTCTATTCAACGTTGTATAAGTTTTATGAATAAGGTTTTTGCGTTTAGAGGCGTTTCAAGGAGTGCATAACTTTATACACGACTTATAATGAGCTTATGAATAAGGCTGCAGGTCTATAGGGATTTCCAATACCGAGCCAGGGTGTTGGAAAAGAGTTGGTGGCGGAGGAGCCCTCAATGGGTCAACGGCAGCGCTTATATCCCAAAATGGGCTACTGACATCGATATTTTCCGGCCCGCTGTCCTATGGTCAAAACAAAGGCCTGTCCCTCCAGGTTGAAAGCCTATGTTACCCATCCATATAAAAAAAGCCTATGTTACAAAGCAACCAATAGCCCCGGAAAGGACTGATATTATTGTTGACAACCCTGCTAAACGAAAAAAGGACAACTACGTTCGTATCTGCACCTGGAATGTGAGAACATTAAACAGGAGTGGTGCAGGCGAACAACTAGCGGAAGCCCTAAACTGCTACAAAGCAGACATTACTGCCATCCAGGAAATACGATGGGATGGGCCGGGCAAAAAGAGGATGAAAAACTGTGACATCTACTATGGACCGTGTTATAGTGAGCAGAAACAGCAACTATTCGGATGCGGATTTGTTATAAGTGCCAGGTAAGACTTCTTGCCAGACTTAGGCAAGAAGTCTTATGTTTCCAAGACATTAGCGAACGCATTGCAAAAATTCGCATCAAGGCTAAATTTACCAATAAGTATGTTTTGGGTTTTTTTTTAAAGGGACCTGACTAACCATTTACTTCGAATACTTACGGCACATCAGCGAATATAAGTTCAGATAATTCTTCCGATACAAAATATTTATATTTTAAATGGAGCTAGGTATCCTTTTCTTGAATTCACTATATTTAGCATTAAAATATAAAATATTATTATTTAAATACAAGATTTACAAGATTTACTTCATTTTTCAATAGTTAAATGCCTTAAAATAATTTCTGCCAAGAATTCACGCACTTGGCCCCTGTGTGATACGTTTTGATTGAAATGCTTGAAAGCTTTTTTTGAAATATCTTCTCCAGAACACCCCATAGGTAGGTACCTTCCATACCACTGATTAATACTATCTTATTTAAGGCATTGCTATCTTCTTAGGGATTACGATCTTTCAACCTTCTCACCTTGTGTACACTTCTTATTTACCTATACCCATCCTCATTTACCAACCATGAGAACGAAGTTATATTCCAATACAAAGAGCCATATTTTAAGTTAAAATCTGCCGCAAAAAAAAAAAGGAACACACCACCGACATATGTTTATTGCAGCTTCCTCAAATAAATCGATTCGCAACATTTTCAATCCGTCTCCTTAAACAACCGCGCCAAGTGATTAAGCAACCAAAACACACACAAACACAACTACTCAACAAAACACAAACAAAAACAAAAAGACCAGCAAAGAGATCTCTTCTGTTTGATTATTGACCAATGCCCTCGAAAAGAAGACAGTCCGTGCGAGATTTGGGTTTTCCAGCATCTGATCATCATCATTAGCGTGCAAAGTTATTGTCAAGGTTAATAGGGTCATTCTGGAAGAGAAGACAAAAGCTATCTAGAAAATTATGCACTTGAAATAATTTAATTACCCAAACGTTCATATTGTCGCGTTATATCGAAAATAAATATCACATTGCAACCAGCGGTTATAATCACCTGAGTAGCGAAGACTTTTTTAAAGCTTGGCGGTGGTTTTTGCTTCAGTGGTTACATCTTCGCTTGACTTATGAAAACACTGCTTCCTTTGTTCGTTGTCTTGGGAGATGATATCCTAAAAAAACTGCTATAAGTAGTTTAGCATACATACCCGTACGTTGCGTCGTATTGACCAAGCGCAGTCATTGGCGTATCGATCGAGATGCGAATACGCGATGCAGACGGTTTTGTACGATTCACATGGAAAAATGTACGTACCTACAACAAATCCAACAGAACCACCGACTACGACAATTCCATGCGCAACTGGCGGCGAAATAAATTGCCCGACAGGTGTCTTACCTCCAAAAAAAAATGTTTCCAAAGCTGCATCCAATGCGTGGATTCAACCATAAGGCATGTGTTCGTTGATGTTATGTATGCGGTATACCGTAAACCCGTTAAATAATTGCATACATTTACTCCATATCCATAACACGAATGTGTTAATTAAGTGAAACCTTTTAGACTAGAAGCTTGGAATTTAAGGTCTTAATTTTTAGCATTTGGTTAGGTTAGGTTTAGATGATCCATTGGAAACAATTTTTTCCCTAACCACTAACTGGAGCGATAAAGGAGGCTTTTTGTGGAGACTATACCTATTCGCTGATTTAGAAAGTACCTACATAAAATGCAATTTGGAAAAGATCCGTATCGTATTGTAGAGGGAACAAGACAAAAAAAAAACGTTTTAGGCGTGTTCCCCTTACGGATTTTTCAGAGATCTCGGAGGGAAACGGTTCCTTAATTACAAAATTGAGTATGTTGAGACTACAATTTGTTAGATTCGACTCCCTCTACCTCTTTCTATTAAAATACTACAGCTGGTTGTGTTGTACGCATCATGAAAGGCATTCATCATTATTATAAGCTGCGAAGGAAGTAAAATGTTGTTATATAGCGGCAGTCCTGGAATTGTAAATATGCCGTACAGGCCGCGGCCTATGGACGGTAGTCTCTTAGGGAGTGCAGATTTCAGAGGACGCTCAATCGATTTAAGTATACAAGTCAAACAAGTTCACTGGTTTCCTCATGGTTTTTTAAACTAATACTTACGTTAAGTCCCTAACATTAACATCACAAATAAAAAGTGCATACGAAAACAAAGAAGTAGCATTATGTGCCTTGCTTGACATTGGGGGTGCTTTTGACAACACTGGATATGACTCCATATCAAATGCTTTGACTCATAAAGAATAGATCACCCCACCATCAAATGGAACAAAGCAATGCTTGAAAGTCGGAAAATGACTGCTTTATCAGCACTGACCTCAGTATCAGTAACAGCCGTTAAAGGCTGCCCTCAGGGAGGAGTACTCTCACCCCCACTATGGTATCTGGTTATCGATACCCTACTTCAAGACCTAAGTAATGCAGGTTTCAATATAATTGGATACGCAGATGACCTAGTCATCATAATAAGTGGCAAAGAACCAAACGAGGTTACAACACGATTGCAAAACGCCCTTAAGATAGTCATAGACTGGTATAGTAAAATATCTTGAAGTGATCCTCGACAAAAAACTAAGCTGGAACTCCCACATTAACAACAAAATTCAAAAAGCAACCAAAGCTTTCTGGGCTTGCCGAAACTTGTATGTTAAAACCTGGGGAATCTCTCCAAAGACCACAGACTGGATCTACACGATCATGGTCAGGTCCATTATAGCATGCGCTTCAATAGCCACCCAAAAAATAACTATAAATAAATTAAACAAGGTACAACGGCTTGCCTGTCTGGGCATTACCGGACTATGCGTACCTGTCCCACAGCGGCTATAGAAGCCTTAATAGGACTAACGCCCCTCCACATTTATGTAAAAAATGTGGCAATTCGCAGCTCAGCAAGTTTGACACAAGCGGAAGAGTTAAACATTAGCGAACACCTAAAACTAATTGAACTTCTATCCGAACTTCCGAACTTGACATGATTCTGCGGTTACATACCGCTTACCAAAGACAATATGCTTCGACAAAAGATTCTCAACGGAGATCACAACCAGAGAAGCATGGTGTAGCAATAACCCACCAAACTGCCAAAACGGCCTAAAGTGGTATACGGATGGTTCTAAAATGGACTCAGGGGTAGGAATTGGCACACATGGACCAAATAGAAACATCTCAATACCTATGGGAAAAAACCCTAGTGTATTCCAAGCTGAGCTCCATGCCATAAAAGAATGCGCAAACCTAATACACAACTCAGGTATAAAAGGCGCAAACATCCATATATTCACGGACAGTCAAGCAGCTATAAAAGCCCTTAGCTCATGCATCATTGACTCTAAATCAGTACTACACTGCTTCAATTCCCTCCAAACACTCAGTTCCAGGAACAAAACCAGACTATGGTGGGTCCCCGGACATAAGGGGATTGAAGGTAACGAAAAAGCTGATGAACTAGCCAGAAAAGGTTCGGAAACCCACTTCTGTGCAATCCCCAAATCAGCCATAAATCTGGTTATAAAAAACTGGGAACAAAACAAATATTTTTCATACTGGGAAAACATCCCAGCACTAAGACAGGCCAAAAGAGCTATTCAGCCCTTCAAAGCAGATGCCAATAAGATACTAAATCTTCGCAGGCACGATATTTAAAACATAGTAGGCTACCCAACGGGTCACCACGGTCTGCGATATCACCTTAACAAAATGCATTTAGTCGACTCACCGGAGTGCAGACTATGTCTAGAAGAAGACGAAACAGCCGAACATATCATATTATGTGAATGCCCGGCCCTTTACGGTATAAGAAGGGAATCTTTCTTCAGGGAAATATTAAGTACCGAAGAACTAAGGAAATCCTCTGCGGAATGTATTATCAGCTACATAAGGTAAGTAGAAGCGCTACTAACCTTAACAGACATCTGACGGCAAACACAATCAGCGTTTATTAATACGGGGGTTAGTCTCTATAAATGCTGCCCTATGCAGCTTTGAGATCGATGAAAAGGTGGTGGGTATAGATTTGGACTTCTTGGGTTTTTTCCAGGATCTGCCGAAGTGTGAAAATTTGATCAGTTTCCTGGCCCAAAAACCACACTGATCAGTGCCGATCAGGTTGTTGGTAAACGGTTTCAGGTGTTCACTTATTACTGCAGATAGGATCTTGTAGGCGATGTTGAGGAGCAGTTCCGAGGGTCTCCTTTTTTATGGATTGGGCAACCGATGATGAGGTTTCATTCTTCAGGCATACTTTCATCCGACCAGATTTGGCTTATGAGTTGGTGGATGTTACTTACCAAGTCATTTTCGCCGGCTTTATAAAGCTTGGAGGGTCGTCATTTCCTCCAGCCTTGTTGGACTTGAGTTATCACTTCACTTAGTTCTGGTGGTTGGTAGTTTTTTCTGTCGTCGCCAATATTGAATGGTTCGTTCTACCTGACAGCGGAATGTTGTTCGTCTTCGCCGTTTAACAGTCTGCAGAAGTGGTTCTTCCATATCCTCAGCATCGACTGTGTTTCAACTACGATATTTCCTTGTTTATCTCGACAGGATTCTGTTCGAGCCTTCTATCCTTGGCTTTGACGTTTTACACTTTGGTAAAATTTGCGAACTTCGTTCCTGGAGTGGCACCTCTCTATATCCTCGATCGTGCGCTTTTCTTGTTTTTTTGTTCCTCATGTCTGAAAAGCCGGTGTACTTCCCTTCTTCTCTGCCTATAGAGCTCAATGACAGCTCTCGTCTTCACCTACAGCTTAGAATTGTAGGCCTCGTTCTGGGTAGCGAGCATCTGTCGGCAAACCAAGAGTTCCTTGCTGGTGGTCTTCGACTTTCGATGCTATTCGACAATACGACAATACGACAATACTGATATGAAGATGCTGTTGTAGCTGTTTCTGCTCATTATAACACGGTCCGTAGTAGATGTCAAAGTTTTGCATCCTCTTTTTGCCCAGCCCATCCCATTGTACTTCCTGGATTAATAGCAGCTCAGGGATTCCGCTAGTTGTTCCCCTCCACCTCTCCTGGTTAATGTTCTCACATTCCAGGTGCAGATACGAACGTTGTTGTCCTTTCGTTTAGCAGGGTCGCAACAATAAAATCAGTCCTTTCCGAGGCTAGGTTCTTTCGTGGGTGGGTAGTTAACCCAAAGCACAACCACCAACTTGGGGGCCAGTTCTAGTTTATTATATACCCCCCTAGGACACGGGGACATCAGTGTCCACTTCATCCGCCACCATCTCTGTTAAAACCTTGAGATTCCTAGATAACTTGTTGTCCGAATAAGTCGAAGCAGCTCATCTAGGTTTGCCTGGGGACAGCAGTCCGGGTATTCCGTACCAGGCATTCTGACCAGGCTCATTATAGTGTTGCTGTTTTTCGTCTTGTTATCAACACTCACACTTATCGTTTAGCAAGTCAAATACGGTTGGATGAGACCAGGATCTCCAGTTGCCGCATGGAGGTAAAAATAAGCACAATTGATGTATAGTCAGAGTTATAACAACTTGGCATTGCCAATTCAAAGCCAATTAGAGTCTACCCTCGTTCTGCAACATCCAACCGTCCCTTACATTAAATCTTCAACTTCAACTGGGACTTGTAGGAGAAATGTCGCTTTATTATAGAAACTATAACGGCAAATGTTAGTAGAAGGTTAGAGAAATGATCCAACAACAGGACAAACATATCCAAGTATCATGTCAGCGCGCTCCTTAATCGTTATAGGTTCGCCCCACCACTATATCATCTATATTGGTTGATATGTGTAGATACTTGAGCTTCAAATCTATGGTTCAGGATCGTTATCATTTCTACATTCGATATTTTGAGTTTCCCTAAAATGAAAACCATTTATGTCCTTATTAAGGAAAATAATACCTTCGAAAGAATTTATCACATTACCGATCAAAACCTTCTCTGAAAACACCAGTAGCCTGATAAAAACTTTCTACTTAAATACACATCTAAGGATTAAGTTTCTGTAGAGCTTTGTTATTATTTCGCTTCAATAAATTTGTATTTGCAATTTTTTTGTTGTTGTTGTTCTTCTCTCGCAATCGAGATTGAAATTTGATATGCAATGCGACAGATGTTACGTGGCTTTTGTTTTCAAGAAGACGATGTGGGAAGTAAAGAAAAGTGTATTTATATCCTTTATCCTTATATCAAATGAATGCGAAATGTGTTTGAATAAAATTCCTTAATATATCGGAATAAGTTAAAGGATTGCACTTGAACTTGGAAACATCTGCAGTTTTTATATTATACAAAGGTAGATATGTACCACAGAGTAATGAAGAATCTTTATATAATTTAAGATTTTGTAAACAAATCGTATCTACTTACAAAAAAAATTTCGATTGATTAAAGGACTTGATAAATCGCACACCTAAAGGTATTCATTAGTTGAATGCAATTCAATCAAATCCAAACAATTTAAGAAGAAAACCCAATCCCTATATCACTTAATCTATGCCCTATTGATATCCACCAAAATACCCATTGGATCCCACAATAACCGGTGTAGATACATACCCACTGGTAATGTATCTAGAGCAAAATTATTGAATAAGATTTCGTGATCGCATCTTCAAACGAAAATCTTTACATGTACTTCAACATACTGTGCCTTTGTAGGCATTCTTGTTCTTCTTGTTGTGATTCCCTCCCATCGGTAAGGTAAAAACTACCGAATAATAATAATGATAAAGAACAGCACACAAAAAATAAGGACTTGTTTTTTTTTTCGTTCGTGAAACGTAACCAACGGAAGTCGTAAACAATGGGTCAGTTTTTCTTTGCCTTTCTGTCTCAATAAAGAGAATGATGACGGTGATGGTGGTGGTGGCTGCTAAGCCATGGAATATATCCAAAAAATACTCGAAAACTCAAAAAGGCAGAGATGATGAGGATTAAGAAAAGAATTTAAACGAAGAAAAGACAAATCTCAGAGAATCTCTCGGAAAAAAGGAGCAGATGTTTAGGGCACACATTAAAAGTCCACGCTATGGCTCAATGGAGACCAAGACGATCCTGTGCTTTGTATTTGTATCGAAGAATTTGTGTGCTGTACAAAACGCATTTTTTTAACAGCATATTGGATTAGGTTGGGTGCATAGCACCATTAATGTGGGTACTGGGTACGCATGCGCAGGTACAATGTTCTTCTGGTCATTAGTTTAAAGTACAGACATACAGAGATGTTATACAATGCATTGTATTTGATAAATATGTCTATGTGTACCAACTTTAATTGATTTTTGGATCGAGAACACTAATTCCTAATCTATTCGTTTATTTGGTAACTTACATTGAAGTCCTGAACTTATTAGAGAAGAATTGCATTTAATAGCTCTGCAAAATTATTTTTGAGATCGAAACTATAAACGTAAAGTTGCTCATAGCTGACCGAATAAAGAAAAACCGGGTGAAACCTGTTAGGAGACACCCTCCTTGCTAAATGTTGTGATAAAGAAAAAGAACTTGGTGAAGACTCGATCTCCACTCAAAAGGCACAGGCCCATTGACGAGGTATCTAACACCTGTAAGAAGGAAAAGAGTTCGCAAACCACTTATTTGAAATTCTCTAAGGCGTTAAAAGCCAGTCATGGTCGTATTTCTGAACATATTCACGTCGACGGGAAAATCACGTATATTATGTGCCTTGTAAGAGCGTTTCAATAATTATACGAAGAACAAAGATTTGTTGACTTTATTACAGATCTAGTCTGAGCTATGATAGCATTGGCCTGGACTACAAAGCGCTGGGTCCCTGGCTTAAATCTCGAAAGTGACAACACCTAAGATTTGTTTACTGCCTCACCTCATGCGAAGGAATGCCAAACATCCAGAAGCATAAAACTGTCATTAGAAGCTTCTAAAACTTGCCGTTCGGAATCGGCGTGAAACAGGAGGTTCCATTCTTTGTGAAAAAATTAAATTTCACACACTCAAATGAATGGGGAAGCTAGTTTTGATGTTAATTATTATTTACTTTAGCCTGGACCTCAACTCTAAATTTGAAATGGGCATCTCGAACAGATCTTAAAATAAATTCCTCGCTCAAACTGTATCCTCGCTATCATTCCAGAATACTGGAATATGAGAACTCTGAAATATCGTAGAAGATCTTAGAAGCAACTAACCAATTAACCAATCTTGATGCCTAACTCAAAAATAAACATGCGGCAACGAAATGCATAGTTTTGCTCATAATGATGTTAAGAGAGTGATGGTGGGATGTTTTATAACGAGGATACGGCAGACTCTGATTGGATTTAACTTGGCAATGCCCAGTGGATGTAACTTTGACTACATATCAACTTTGCTTATTTTCACCTCCAAGTATGGTAACCATTGGATACTGGTCTCATCCAACCGGATTTGAGTTGCTAAACGATAAGTGCGAGTGTTGATAACAAGGCGAAAAACAGCAACACTATAAACAGCCTGGTCAGATTGGTACGGAATATCCGGCCTGCTGTCCCGAACGAACCTAGATGGGCTGCCGTGACAATTTCGGACAACAGGTTATCTAGTAATCTCAAGGGTAAGTCAGTCCCCTTGAACAGAGATGGTGACTTAGGAAAGAAGTCTTATGTTTCCAAGACAATAGCAAACGCATTGCAACAATTTGCATCAAGGCTAAATTTACCAACATAGGCCTTATATGCGTTCACGCCCCGATGGAGGAAAATGATGATATAGAGAAATACTGCTCCTAAGAACTCCTTGGCAAAACCTATGAGCGACTACCGAAGTACGATGTAAAAATCGAGCTGGGAGATTTTAACGCAAAGGTAGAAAGAGAAGACATCTTTATAGCGGTATTGTCGGAAAACACAGCATACAAGACAACACGTCTGGCAACGGACTTTGGCAAATTGACTTCACTACGGAAAAAAAATATCAGCCCACGGTCTCCTCACCTCGATTTCCATAAGGGGACATGGCGGTCTCCAGATCAACGATCACATTGCGATAGACAAGAGGCACGCATACAGTATTTTGGATGTCCGAACATTCCGAGGAGCTAACATCAACTCGGACCACTACCTTGTGCAGCCAAGGTAAGGATGCGGATATCCACCACGCCACAACAAACCAGAAATACTGTGAAAAAATTTAATGTCGAAAGACTGCAATCGCAAGGGACCGCCAAGGCCTTCGCGGAACGCGAACCTCTCTATTAACCTCTCCATTAACATCATACCACCAGCATCGAAAGTCGAAGAACAATGGCAACAATGTCAACAAGCCATTAGATCAGCCGCAACCGATGTGATAGGTTTTTCGCGCCCACCACCAAGAAACCCTTGGTTTGATAAGAAATGTCGACCGATGCTCGCAGCCGAGAACAAGGTCTACCAGGCGAAGCTGCAGGTGAAGACGAGAGCTGCCATTGAGCTGTATAGGCAAAGAAGAAGGGAAGAACACCGGCTTTTCAGAAAGAAGAAAGAAGAACAAGAAATGCGCGCTATAGAGGATATAGAGATGTGCCACTCCAGGAATGATGTTTGCAAGTTTTACCGAAGTTTAAAACGTCAAAGCCAAGGATACAAGGCTCGAACAGAATCCTGTCGAGATGAACAAGGAAATATCGTGGTTGAGACACAGTTGGTGCTGAGGATATGGAAGAACCACTTCTGCAGACTGTTAAACGGCAAAGACGAAGAACACTCCGCTGTCAAGCAGAACGAACCATTCAATATTGGCAACGACAGTGAAAACCACCAACCATCCGATCACCACCAAATTATCGATTCCAAAGCCGATACAACGCCATTTATAGAGACAAACTATATAGAGCCATGTCTAGTTTTGGTATACCGACCAAACTTTGTGTAGTATGACGATGGAGAATTCTCGCTGCTCCATCAGGGTCGGAAACGACATCACTGACACATTCGATACTAAAAAAGGATTTAGGCAAGGATATACGCTGTCATATGACTTCTTCAATTTGATTCTTGAGAGGATAGTGCAAAACTTCAGAGCCAAAACCAGAGGCACAATTTTCCAAAAATCGGTGCAACTACGAACATACGCCGACGATATTGACATCATTGGTAGGACTCAACGTGATGTCGTAGCCATGTTTGCTAGTATAGAGAAGGAAGCGCAAAAATGGGTTTAACAGTAAGTGAGGGTAAGACCAAGCTATCAACTCAAAACATCAACTAATTGGACAGAACGTCACCACTGACAGATAAATATTCGAGGTAGTACGGGACTTTATCTACCTCGGCTTCGCTATTAACTCTGATAACAACATCTCGTCAGAAATGAAACGAAAAATTACTCTTGCCAACCTCTGTTTCTTCCGGGTAAGAATGCAATTTAGTAGTAAAGCCCTCACTCGAAATGCAAACGAGATCCCATATAAGACATTGATCAACCCAGTCCCGCTCTACTGCGCTGAAGCATGAACCGTGTCAAAAGTGGATGTCGAAATCCTTGGTCAATTTGATAGGAAAATTCTTCGAAAAATCTTCGGTCCCGTTTGAGTTGACGATTTATGGAGACGAAGATTCAACCAAGAACTATACGAGCTGTACAGCGACATACCCCTGGTCAAAAAACTCGGCATTGGACGTTTAAGTTGGCTAGGACATGTAGAACGAATGGACGCCAATACCCCGGCTCACAAAGTCTTCGATTCCCAGCCTGACGTCGGACCCAGTAGAGGAAGAACTCGCCTTCCGTGGCAAGTAGAAACCGACCTCAACCAATTTGGATTGTGCAACTGGAGGCCGTTAGCTAAGGACCGGGCTAATTGGAGAGGTATGTTGGTTGAGCCTCAGGTTCATTCCGGACTGTAGCGCCACTTAAGAAAAGGAAGTAAGCATTCTTGAGGGTACGTGCTCTATTGTTTGTGTCACCCCTTGTTTCGATTGTAGTGTTGAATTTTCTCAAAGCATTCTAGCGAATAAGTGGAACTTATCCCTTTGTTTTGTAGCTAGCGATTTATCAATGGAGGGAGGGAAAAAAGAGTTGCTAACATTTTTACTATAAATACTTTTGGCATTGACCAAAATCTCCGTGGGTCTTCCGGACATACGAGAAGTTTGGTAGTTACTCTTTTGTTATAAGCATTTCATGTGGCTTCTAAATCTAGGCGGCTATGTTTCCCTGGTTAATGGAGATGGGGACTAATCTTTTCTCTTCAGTTGGATGTCTAAACGCTTTCATTTTAGCTGCAGCCACTTGATCGCATTGCTCGCTAGCTGAATCTTCAAATCTCAGCCCACAGGTTCGCGAGTACAATTAAGGCGAAGCTTCGGTTTAGGAATCAGGCGATTGAGTTTGTTCTGAAAAATCAAAACATCATGCCCAGGGTTGAAGAGGATAAAAGTCGACATGTCTCAATAATTCGGAAGCTCCTTAAGAAAGTCAGTAAAAGTCAGCTTAATGCTGCAGGTAATAAAAACAACTCCACTATCTATTCCTAGAACTGATATATTCGTAGCCATAGGACACGTGTCCATTAAAATATGTCAACACAAATATTGACGCATCAGACACCTTAATGCCATGTAAGACTATTTGGATCTTGGGTCCAGGTGGTCTGATAAGCACGACAACGCTACGGTTCGATTCGTGTTCAATTTGATGAATGAAATTCCATCAAGTGTCATTTCCTGCTCTCTGAGCCAAGTGAAGTTCTCCACCTACGCCAATAGGCTCATGCAATCTTTCTTGTTATCAGGCACGATATCGTGGATTACAACGTACATATGTCCCCTGGATCGCAAGGTAAATCAAATTATTGCTTGTGTACCGATAACATATCTGTAAACTTCCACAAAAGACCGTTCTTCACATCTGTGTGTGCATGTGTTCAGCGATAATTTTCGCTTGAAGCACTTCTCGCCGTGTCCATATGAATGGAGTGCATTGTCCCTGGTATATATATACATTATACACGTCCCCCGAATTGGAGTAAAAGTAAACACTCGGTTCCCTCACGATGCCGATGGTGTTGTAATTTATGTGTAGAGAAATGTCCCGCGAACTAGTTCTGTTGCGACTGGAACTGGCCAAGCTCACAATGTAGTGCAGCATCCAATGCCCACCGGATTGCCAGCATCGCAATTCAAAGTCATGCCCACATTGCATTGAACAATCGGCATGAAGCTAGGCATTTACGGGGTCAAGAGCAAGCGGAACCGTCTTGTTCGACGAATATAGCGGGTAAGCGGAGTGCCAAGGGGAGTAGGTGAATTGCATAAGACCTACCAGTCTTGAGCATAAATCATTCAGACTACTGAATGAGATTCAGCTGGGAGATTGCGACTGATTATGCTTTGCAAAAACTTAAGCGATTGGGTATCATTCTGGGTTTTTGCGATTTTTCACAGATGCAGTTCTTCCAGTCCAGCCGCGAGGTGGCGAATTGAATTGGATCACAAGTTAGAGAGGATTTGTATGAAAGTCTTCCTGGAATTCTAATGCCGCGAGTACGGGATGGACAGTTGGGAGACATGAGCATACGGCCGCTTTTATTCATAAAATAGTTGGCCGGCGGCTCTAAACTGGTCCGCACTCTTAATCAATTTCAGATGACAAGTATGCTGTAGAACCACGATCAAGTGTGAACTGGACGGGTATGAATTGTTTTTGAATTAATTTCAACCCTTTTAGAGAAACGTGTATAAATTGTATGTACGCGATTGTGAAATTGTATCATAATTGCTGGACATTAATAACGAGTGCGAATGGGAGGTGATATCGTGACACTCAAATCAGTTGTTGTTATCGGCGCGTATTGATGAGTTATCGATCGGTTATTGGTAGCACATTTCATATGCTTGGGGTATTTGGGTGGCCAACGTGGATAAAGGTGCAACCTCTGAGGTGTGAATAAGTTATCGTTGATCGGTGATGTAGAGTCGTTCAATTAAAAACGTAATTGAGGCAGTGGTAATACATTTTAAATCGAAATAAACGGGAAGATAGATGGGCTAAGTAGTTTTATCGATTAATGTGTTATCGCATCTTAGCGTGGTGAGAATAGGCGGTGCAGTTGCAAGACACTCTGTATTAGCGGTATTGATGGTATTAATTTTTTAATAAAGGGGATTTTTGTTAATGAATGTTTTTTGTTTAGCTGGGTACATGTGAATGCAGGGTTATCGTTCAGTGACTTTGAGCAACTATTTATTTTTAACGTGGTCCAGCACTCGGCGCCTTTGAATTAGACTGGTACCATAAGGGCCCGGTGCGTGGGGCAAACATTTGGACATTCGAATTAAGTGTTTCGTTCATATTTGTTTCGCAAACCAAAAGTAGTATCGGTTGACACTGGTCAATCTTCATCAGATCTCCACTTAGGTGTACTTCGTTGAGTTGATATTATAGCTGAAATCCTTAACTACCCCAAAGTGATATTTCGTCCAAGTTCATGGGTCGATTATACTCTGTTTGTTGAGAGCATTTGCTTTGTCTTGTCTTTATTAATTAACAATGTGTTTCGGCTGTTCGTCAATTGCAGTGAATGCTTCTCCAACGATGACGAAAACACGGCAAACGCTATCATCGCCGAGCGAAGTGGGTCTAGTCCCCTGTTAATCTCGAAGGTGGAACTCCAGATCATCTTCGGTTCCATAAAGAAAAAGAAGTCAGCTTGAGTCGATGGTATATCCAAAATTGGGTGCAGTGTAATAACCCCAGCGGAATTAAGAAATAAGCATGGGGCTTATTTCCGCAGGGGTTATTGCACTGCACCTACTGCGACACTTACCCCCTGAAGCTGTGGACATTACGCGACGCTGTTCAACAACACGCTGAATAATGCGTATTATCCAGGACGTTGGTTGATCCTTTCCCGAAAAAGGGAAAGGACAACTCCGATCCGGCAAACTTCCGGTCTATAAGTCTGCTTCCGAGTATCAGTAAGGTATTCGAAAAATTTCTACATCGGGCTCTGTTCAATTGATATGAGGACAATAATATTACACCAGAGACCCAGTTTGGTTTCAAGGTGGGACATGACTGTATTTATGCCGCCTCCAAACTTAACTCTGACAAACAATACAACAAAGCCAAAAAAAAAACAGTGTACGGGTGTCTGGTTAATTCAGAGAAGACTTTCGACATCGTATGGTTAGAGACGGGTCTATATAAAGCTGACCAGACTTGGAATTAGTAAACTACCTGCTATATATGCTCCATGACATGCTGACTGGTAGAACGTTTGTTGTCAAAAGTGGCAATGTAACTTCTAACACAGAATTTTTCATTAAAAATGGTTTGCAACAGGGAGCGGTAAACTCACTGATTCTCTTCATAGGATAGGTAGTCTTACTCAGGCAATTGCGTAGGCGGACACTCTTATCGCGTACAGAACAGCCCCTACTGTCGAGGTCTTTTGCAGCGCGACTTCGAAAAAATCCAGAGATATTGTGATGACTGGAAGTTCAAAATCAACTTTCAGAAATCGGAAACTATCCTTTTGAGGACACCGTTGTCTAGAACCTCTAGGGATATGGGAAAGAACTGGAGCAAGCTGGTGATCGTTGGACCAAAAGGACAGACACTGGTGAGTAAAAATGTAGTAAAGTACCTTTGCATCTGTCTGGATCAGTACCTTTATTTCGGAAGACATGTAGATGCTGCTCTGGCGGGAGCTAGAGGAGCATTTGCCCTGACAGACTATTGTTTTATAGCACTATATCAATCGTCTTGACAGCAGGGTGAAGGTGATTTTCTACATGGCCCTTATCAGGCCGATGATTGCCTATGGGTCCCAGGTGTAGTTCAACGTTGCCTCATTTCAAAGGGAAAAGATAGGAGTGTTTGAGAGGCAGGGTTTGAGGAGTTGCCTTGAACTTCACAGAGCACCAGTACCTGACTACACAAAATATTGTTTCAACCTAGTCATATATGGCCTCGAGCAATAGACTCATTATTGGGGCCTTCTACCCCAATGATGAATATTTTGAAAGCGAGCGTTTAAGCGGCTTCATTTCGCCTGAAGCTTTCCTATACTTGGATAGTTGAGGGCTGATACAGGATAGATAGGCGATTCTGCTAATCTACGCCACGATTTAAGTGATCGCTTAAGTCGATATCGTCTGCGTATTTCAGTAGCCGTCTTATATACTATCTGTTCCAATCCAAGAATTGGTAACGCTTCTCCTTGTTGGAATCTGATATGTGTTTGAAAAAGTTCAGGTAATCTGCTTTCAAAATGTACGTTCTATTGCATGTTAGGCAACACTACTGTATCAATTTTGATGCATTGAACTCCGTCATCTATCCAGGCGATGTGGGGCCTTATAATGGATAAGGTTAGATGATAAATCTCGATTCCGAATTGGTATTTTTTTAGGATATGGAGGAATTTGTTAAATATGTTTCCTATCGTATTAACTTACTTTACTTACTTATGATGAAGCTTACAGTCCGTGCGTGGTGAACTACGGCCTAATCAACAAGCCCCTCAAGTCGGTTGGGTCCCTAGCTAGCTGCCTCCAGTTTCGCATACCGAGTTGGTTGAGGTTACTGTAAAGCCCGTAGAGTTCGTCGTTGAATCTTTTCCTCCACACTCCATTAAAAACTCCATACAAACTGGATCAAATACCAAGCAAAAAATCTTCCTTTCAAAACAACCGAGGTAATTCATGGCTTTATCACTTGACTGACGTCATTTTGCGTGGCATCCACGGAACCTAGGTAGACAAAATCCTTAACTACTTTGAAATTATGTTGGCCGAGTCGCCGATGTTGAGAATCCTTTCTCGATGACAGCATATATATTTCGTTTTGTCCTCATTTACAACCAAACCCATCTATGCCGCCTCCGATTCAATACATGCGTTCTTCCGATAATGTCAATATCATCCGAATTACTTGCATATTCGGATGATATTGCACAGACTTTTGAAAAATTGTACCTCTGGTTGTTAAATAAAGCACATGATATCGAGCCACCTTAGCTTAAACCTCTTCCAACAAAAGGTTCAGTGGTGTTCTTGCCGATTTTGACAGAGCAGCGAAAATTTTTCCAACGTCATCCTGCACAACCGAGTTTGCTAGGGATCCCGAAACGTTACATGACCTTATACAGCTCGTCTCTATATACTTTATCATAGGCGATTTTAAAATGGATGAATAGATGCTGGGTATCGATTTCAAACTCCTGGGTTTTCTCCAAAATCTGCCGGAGTATGAAGATCTGGTCGATGGTTGACTTTGCTGGCCTAAAACCACACTGATAATGGCCAATCAGGTTGCTTACAAACTATTTTATATGTTAAGACAGTTCGGCTGACAGGATTTTATACGCGACGCGACGTTTAGGAGACTGATTCCTCTGTAGTTGGAGCAGTTCAGAGTGTCTCCTTTCTTGTGAATAGCGCATACGGTGCTAAGGTTGCATTTATCAGGCATACTTTCATCTGACCAAATTTTACAGATGAATGGGTGTATGCTCCTTATCAAGCCATCTCCGGTTGATTTAAAAAGCTCGGCTGGCAGGCCATATGCTCCAGCAGTCTTGTTGGATTTAAGTTTAGATATCGTTTTTTTTTTACTTCGTGTTGGTCTGGTGGAAGGACATTTCGAATGAATGGCACATTCAACCTAACACCGGGAGTTGGCTGTCACCGCCCTGCCGTTTAACAGTCTGCAGAAATACCCTTAGAAATCCACAGCACCGACTGTGTATCTAATATCATATTCCCATGAATATGATATCAAAAATGCCGCAACTGATATACTGGGTTTCACACGGCGACCACAACAATATCTGTGTTGAGCTCGGGCTTTGTAACCTTGGGTTGTTCTATTTTTTCTTTTGTAAAATGTTCGAACAAAGCCTCTGCAGTAACACCTCTCAATTGATTCCACTGCCCGCTTCTCGTGTTCCTTCTTTTTTCTCTGGAGAATTCGGTGTTCCTACCTTCTTTTTTGCCCGTAAGCCTCTCGAACAGCTCTGGTCTTCTTCTGCAGCAAGGCCTTTTAAGAATTGTTCTTTGCTACATGCGCCTGCTGGCACTTCTTATCGGACCAGGGGTTTTGTTGTGGTTACCACGTATAACCCATTACATCAGTTGTACTGGGTTGAGGTAGACGCGGTCGGCAAAAGTTCTAGCAGCTTCCTGCTAATCTACTCTATTCTAATCTTCTTACAGTATTTGTTCGATGTTTTGGCGTGGTAGATATCCGCATCCGTACTTTGGCTATCACCATGTAATGGTCCGAGTCGATGTTGGTCGCTAAGAACTTTCGGTTTGTTGATCTGGAGACCGCCAAGTACCCTTATGAATGTTTAGGTGTGAGAATCGTGTGCTGGCAATGATGATATTTCGCCCCGCGCCACAAAGTCGATTAGCCAGAGTCCATTTCCGGAGATGATGTCGAATTTTCGTCCGTGGAACCGAAGATGTTCTCCTTTCCGACAGTGGCATTAAAATCGCCCAAAACGATTTTGACGTCGTAATTCGGGTACTTTTCGTATGTTTTCTCAAGGAGATCGTAAAAGCTTTCTTTGATTCCATCGTCTTTCTAATCTGTGTGGCGCATATCACCGATATATTTTTGAATTTGGCCCTGATGCGACTTGTGACCAGGCCCCGGTCACATTTCTGAAGCCCATGACTTCTTGAATAAGTCTTCTTCTGATCACAAATCCAAATCCAAATATCCGCTGACTCTGCTCCTTGTGACACTCACCATAGAAGATATCACAGTTGTTCATCCCCTTCTTCTCCATGCCATCGCACTTCCTGGATGGCTGCAATGTCTGCCGGTCTCCGCAAGTAGTTCGGCTGCACGTGGTCTGTTTAGAGCCTGGACATTCCGCAAGCAGATACGTTTGATGGGGTATTCAACGTTGAAATCATCCATATCCGAGGTTTGTGGTTGTAAATTTTTCCGTGGTAGAGAAGTTACCCCGACGCACAACCCCCAACCTGGAGGGCCAGGTCCTTTGTTGCACCCTTTGGACGAAAGGGATTGGAAAAACCGATCCTTTTGGCCTGAAGCTCCGGATGTGCCCATGTATACCATATAAGGTGTTCACTAAGTTCGGCCTGACTGGAACTGGAGATGCCACTGTTTATTCCATCTAGAGAATTCCTTCTCTGCCGCCTCCAATTATTACCTAATCTGTTCAAAATGTGTTCCGGATCCCTGAGCCGCTCAATGTTGCAGAATGTGTGCGAAAATTGCGTACGGATTTTGGAAGAAGAGAAGCACCGTCAGCTCCGTATGTTCGTTATCTTGTGAAAAAAGTGAAAGAAACTGGCATCCCCATCGATAAACCAAAGCGTGAAAAGCCAAAAACACCCGAGAATTTTGCTGCTGTGGCAGAAAGTGTGCATAAAGCCCCTTCAACATCAATTCACCGTCGTTCTCAGCAATTGAACATTTCGGAGACATCATTGAGACGAATTTTGCATAAAGACCTTGGTATTGTCGCATTTGGGGCACAGAAAGCCCGCACGCATACATTGAAAAGCCGATACACCCAAAACGAGTCACTGTTTGGTGCGGATTTTGGTCCAGAGGCATAATTGGGCCATTTGTCTTCGAAAATGAGCAAGGAGTGGCCGTTACAGTCAATGGCGATCGTTATCGGGCCATGTTGAACGAATTTTTGTTCACAAAAATTGAAGAGGAGGATATTGGAAACATTTGGTTTCAACAGGACGGCGCTACGTGCCACACAGCCGATTCTACACTCGATGTTTTGCGCCCTGTTTTTGAAGATCGCATTATCAGCCGCAGAGCTGATGTCGTTTGTCCACCTCGGAGCTGCGATTTGACACCGTTGGACTATTATTTGTGGGGTGCCGTAAAAGATAAGTATTACGCCGACAAGCTAGAGACAATTGACGCTTTAAAGGACATTATTCGTGAAGCCATTGGTGAAATACAGCTGCACACAATCGATAATGTGCTTAAAAATTGGACCGATCGTGTAGGCGACTGCATGGCCAGCCGAGGAAGTTAGTCCCTAAAAAATAACTAAGGTGCCAATAAATTGGCCGAATAAGTTGGCATGTTAAAAAAATAATTTTTTTATCTATGGTTCCATCTGGTGGATGGATTTGAACGCCATCTAAATTAACCCCTGCTGCGTTTTATTGACTATTTTTTCAATCGTTATCATCACCAAATGTTCTATCCATGAAAGTTCCGTAATGTTATGTTGCGTATAAATTTAACATCTTTAACTCAGGATATGATGTATAGGTAAACCACCATCCATATAAAGTTATCCGTGTGTCACGGCTCGCATTTCAAAATGATCAATTCATACAAATGGTATCCCAAATAAGTCGTAAAAGTATTAAGAGGTTTCATAAATCCATTTGGAATGCTCCTGAACAAGATCATAATTTCCTGTTCTGATAGTTTTATTATCCTAAATGGGGTGATAACGAACACGTGTTTCATTCAAGTCGAACCCTCTCTGATCTTGTCCCGTAAAACCGGAACACAATGAAGTTATTGCATGAATTGGTCCCTTCAGGATGGTTCTTTCTAAACTATACATGATACGACACATCAGAGAATCAGTAAACAAATAAAAATGGAGTTACACACCTAGTTTTATGGTCCTTGCAAACTGTAACAAGGATACAATGTAATAATTTATCGTAACAGCAACATAACATAACAACAATAGCTCATTCCTCTACACAAGGACACACAACAAAAAAAAAACGCTCTCAGAAATAAGCCTCATTTTAAATGTAGGTACAAACTCGTATACTGCGCCTTTTGAATCCTTGTACTCGTAGGTATGTCGTTATTCATGAATTACGATACTGCGTATTCATGTCTTATCCTGTTGCGTTGGCTTGCCTCTCTCTCCCCATTTTCTATTCAATAAAAAAAGGGAATCTTCTCAAGAATCAATGCAAGGACTTTGATATCATTTCAACCCTTCACACAAACTACACTCTCAAGGTTACGCAATTCAATGCCCTCTGAAGCGTATATAAGACGCAATATAAGGGGGAAGCAAGAATAGGGAGACATCCCTTTTTTGTATTAACGTTCAAATTTTAAAACCGTAATAACGCACTCTGCGTGTGGAGTGCCTCAAGCAATGGTAAATTACGCATCACAATTTCTCACGCTGTTCCCTTTCAATACATCCCAGGATCAAGTTTTTCATTTTATATCTATTCATATTCAATGCCACCACACAATGTTCGGTTTTATTGCGACTTGAATTCATCAAAATCAAAAGGAATTAATTAAGAACGTTTACGCGGAAGAGAGTGAACTGCTCGAGCGTAATTGTTCATACGCACTTCTCTATGAACGATATTACACTCGCACGTTTCGGAAGCAATGAATTGTACGAACTTTTTTTGACAATTGATATGGAATTTAGGGCATGCTGTGACCCAAAGACCGAGGTTAAGTCATCAGTTTAAAGTCTATAAAGTCTATGTAATAACTGAAGATTGTGTATCGCATTTTCGGCTTGTTGTTGCATGTACACAGTTTCTTTCAGGCGTGGACGATTCTAAAGTCCCGAATACTTGCTTACTTAAGTCCGGAATGAATCTGGGCCTCAACCACCATGCTTCTTCAATTAGCCGGTTCTTTAGCTAACTTATCTTAGCAAACGTGGCTATGACATCATGTTGAGTCCAATCAATAATGTCAATATCGTCGGAGTATGCTAGAATCCTCTCAAGAATGAGACACATGACACTGCGTCGCCTTGCCTAAATCCTTTTATGGTATACAATGTGTCATTGGGGTCGTTTTCGACTTTGATGAGAAATGAGAATTCTTCATCGTCATCCTACACCCGGGCGAGTTTGGGCGGTATACCAAAACTAGACATGGCTCTGTATAGTTCGTCTCTATAAATGCTATCGCATGCGGCTTTGAATTCGATGAATAGGTGGTGGGTATCGATTTGGACTTCTTGGGATTTTTCCAGGATCTGCCGAAGTGTAAAGATTTGATCAGTTGTGGACTTTCCTGGCCTCAATCCACATTGATGGGGCTGATCTGGTTGTTGGTAAAAGGTTTCAGGGGGTCACATATTAACGCTGATAGGATCTTGTAGGCGATGTTAAGAAGACTTATGCTCTGGAGTTAGCGCGGTTTAGAGGGTCTGCTTTTTGTGGATCGGTCAAGCGATGCTGAGGTATCAATCTTCAGGCATACTTTCATCCGACCAAATTTTGGTTATGAGCTGGTGAATTTTACTTACCAAACATCTCCTTATTTATTTATAAAGCTCTGCAGGAAGGCCGTCATTTCCGGCAGCCTTGTTAAGTTTAGATATTGATATCCTCACTTCACTTAGGTCGGGTGGTTGGTAGTTTTCGCTGTCGTCGCCAATATTGAATGGTTAGTTCTGCCTGACAGCGGAATGTTGTTCGTCATCGCCGTTTAACAGTCTGCAGAAGTGGATCTTCCATATCCTCAGCATCGACTGTGTCTCAACTACGATATTTCCTTGTTCATTACGACAGGATTCTGTTCGAGCCTTGTATCCTTGCCTTTGACATCTTACACTTTGGTAAAGCTTGCGAACATCGTTACTGGAGTGTCATCGTTAAATGGCAGCTCTCGGCTTTACCTGAAGTATATGTCTTGAAAACATAAGACTTCTTGCCTATGTCTGGCACTTGTAACAAATCAACATCCGAATAGACATTGTTTCTGCTCACTATAATTGGTTTTTCATCATCTTTTTGCCCGTCCCATTCCATCGTAATATCTGCTTTGTAGCAGTTCAGGGCTTCCGCTAGTTGTTTGCCTCACCCTGTTTAGTGTTCTCACATTCCAGGTGCGAATACGAACGTCGTTGTCCGTTTTTCGTTTAGCATGGTCGTCAACAATAAAATCAGTTCTTTCTGATTCTCTTGGTTGCTTCGTATCAACATTTTTTTCCGTGAGTGTGTAGCCCAAAGAAAAACTCCAACCTGGAGGGCCAGCTCCAATTAATTAGATACCCCTAAGACACGGGCCGTGAGTATCCACTACGGGATTGAGCGCTGCCGTTGGTCTCTCAGCCACTAACTCTGTTCAAGAGGCCTGACTAGCCCTTGAGATTTCTAGATGACCTGTTGGCGGAAATTGTCGGAGCAGCTCATATAGGTTTTTTTACTTTGGCCATCCTAATTGTAGACACCACCTTTGCTCCATCTTAAGAATTCTTCCGCTGCAGTCTGGGGGGGTTTTTTGATAGCGGACCTTAACGAACCCTAGCTTGTTTTGGTCCCCGATTAGTATTTTATTCCAAGCATTATCTTCAGAGGTTTCCTCTCTGAGAAAAGAAGCTAAGAGTGAGTCATCCCCTCCTGACCCTTTCCGTATGCTCCTCCTTCAACCTCCATTGGATCGGATTAAGGTGTCATACACCCCATGCCGAGAATAGACTAGGCTCAGAAGCCAAACAAAAAGCTCAGTCGCGAACGGAGTATTATAATACCTGGCGACCTTCGGATTATCTAGCCTGTGTAATGCGAATCTCTTTGACCCTTGAAAACATTTTTAAAAAACAAACCAAAGAGACCGTTTCTCCTTCTAAACCGGCCAGCAGTAGGATCTCAGAACCTGCTGTTGGAATAGCTCCTGAAGAGCTGGAAGTAAAGACGAACCCTCATCTCAACCAATAGCCGCTTGGATCCAAGTGATTCGGAACCCCACCCACAAAAAAAAAAAAAAAAAGAACCCCACCCACCGTCTGTAAGGGCTCCGCAGAAGAATAATCCCTCCTTCCAAATCTAAGAAAACCCTGGAAGCAAAGGGCTGCAAAGCTACAAGCTCGTTGCTCACCCCTTCCAGGATTCAACGCCGCGCAGCGGCAAGGTACATGGGAATTATCCATAAGATTCCGGTAGAGTGTAGGACGAAAGATCAACAGATCCAGTTAGCCTGGGCAACCATAGTTGCTACTCTTGTGCCCACTCAAGAGAGCAAGGCCATTACAACCAAGCGTCAGAGATCGTTGGAGGATAACTCTTCGGTCTCGAAACGGGCCACAGTGATTAATAATAATAATAATCACTCTAAGCCCGCCAACACAACATCAAGGTCCTTCAGTGAGGTTCTAAAAGGCAACCTCGTGCTGGTGGTGATTGACGTAACAATTTCTCCTGAACGGTGGAAGCTGGTACCTCCCAAGATGGTACCTCCTCAGTATAATGAGGGAGAACCCGGGGCCCCCACCCTTCTGCCGCGATGTCGGCTAGAATCGGGTCATATTAAGCTAATTGCTAGTGCGAATCAGAGATCGTAAACTCTACCGCATTGCATTAGCCAGAATCGGTGATAAGTAGCCTGGCTTGAAGCTTGAGGTAGTTGAGGAGGACATCCTAAGTCTCCCACGATCGCGCACCTGGATCTTCGCCGAACCTTCAAATGTAGATGAAATAATACAGAAAATCGCCTCCAACAACCGCAATCTTCCGACACTCAATTGGAATGTGGTCAAGATGGACCAAGTGCAGGGACTTTATAGATTTTTCGAAATTCTCGAAAAACCGATTGGCTAAAACATAGCAAAACTATGAAAAGAGTAGTTTTCCTGCTCAACCTAGCCCTCCTAAAAGAACCCAGGATCTTGATAAACTTAAAAATAAGCTAACATTCGCGTTCAACGAATCACTGTCATCTTCTTGTCCATTAAGGAAACCTAGAGGGAAACAGAAACCTCCATGGTGGTCTGAAGATCTAGGAATGCTAAGGCAGAAGTGTAGAAAACTTTTCAATAAAGCAAAAGCTTGAACGAAGTCTCTAACTGGATCTCCTACAAAAAGACCCTATCAATATACAAAAAGGAACTGAGCGCAAATCCTGGAGACTCTTCTGTGATAAAATAGAAGAGACTTCCGAGACATCTAGACTATGAAAAATCCACAAGTCCAACTTGGACGACTTCAAGCAAAGAATCCTTGGAGATACTAATGGACACCCATTTCCCAGGTAGCTCAGAGAAAGCTTTCCAAGACGGCATCAATAGAACCAATCTATTGACCGCTAACTTTCAAGATCTTATCACAAAAAATAAAATATTTGAGGCAGTACACAGTTTCAAACCTTTTAAATCCCCGGAACCTGATGACATTATACCATTCGAGCTGCAGCACTCTTTGGATCGCATCCTCCCATGGATGGAAGCTATCCTTAAGGGCTGGATCGAGTTGATTTACATTCCCAAGGTTTGGAGGGAAGCGAAAGAAGTGTACATACCCAAATTTGGTAAAAGTTATCACATCAACCCGAAAGACCTCTGACTGATCAGCTTATCATCACATTTTCTGAAAACCCTGGAAAGATTGATTGATATTCATCTTCGCAGTAGCATTGATGCAAATCAAAAGTCGTTGTGCTGCAAGAAGTATATTATGGTTGCACTCCTAGACAGGTGGAGTCCTGTCCCCTCTTCTCTGGAACTTAGTGGTAATCGAGCTTTTACTCATCCTGGAAGCAGAGGGATGTCACGTGATTGCCTACGCGGATGACGTTGCGGTCTCAGGGAAGCATCTGAATATACTCAAGGAACTTCTCCAAAACATGCTACATAAACATTCCAAATGGGTAGTCAGTTGTTGTCTGGGTGTCAACCCCCACAAGACTGAACTGGTCTTGTTCACTAGGAAATATAAAATTCCTTACATTGACATTTCGCTCGGTAGACCATACATTATCGCCACCATAGGTGTCATCACTGGACACTGATTAATAGGCAAGCACGCAGAAAGGCTAGCCCTTCACTCAAACGACTTCAGTAGGACGAAGAGGAAGAAGAAACAATACTTCATCTCCTTTGTAACTGCCAGGCCCTATCAAACAAAAGGAAGCTTACTACAGGGTGGCGCACCAATTGTGCTACAATAAGAAATTCAAATAACTTTTTTTTTAATCGATGTATTTCTTTTTTTTTTATTGGTTAGAAAATTAAATTTTATTTTAAATAGTTAGTTGTTTTTAAAGATTATAGATCGCAAATGACCTCCACGCTCTCCCACGCATATGCGGCACCTGATCAAAAAATTATTCATTGCGGCCTGAAGAGTTGAAGTTGGGATCGCCTCAATTATTGTCGTTATGGACTGCTTTAATTCAGTTAAATTCCTGGGCTTCGTTTTATACACCTCTTGCTTGACATAACCCCATAAAAAGAAGTCTGGTGCAGTCAGGTTAGGTGACCTTGGGGGCCAGCGAAGAGTGGAGTTCCTAGAAATTAATTTGTTTGCGAATTTTTTGTTTAGCTCCGCCATAACTGGTCTGGCTATATGTGCAGTTGCTCCATCTTGCTGAAACCAAACGCTGTTGAACGGTATACGTCTTCGGCGCAGTTCTGGGTAAAAAAAACTCCTTCAACATCTTTAAATAACGGTCCCCATTGACAGTAACGGTTACACCGTTTTCTTCAAAGAAGTACGGCCCGACAATACACCTTGATGAAACTGCGCACCACACAGTGACTCGTTCTAGGTGCAGTTCCGTCTCATGGAGCATTTCTGGATTAGACTCTTTCCATATACGGCAATTTTGCTTGTTTACATTGCCGTTAAGATCAAAATGGGCCTCATCAGACACGAACAAACAATTGATCAATGTGTTGTCTTCTTCGGCCATTGATATCATTTTTCGGCAAAATTCCAGGCGAACAGGCAAATCCTGAGGGTTTAACTTGCTAGTAATTTGGACTTTGTACGGAAACAAGTTTAAATCGTCATGAAGTTTCCGTTGTAATGACCGTCTACTAACTCCAATTTGCCCCGATAAGTTTCGGGTCGAAACGCTCGGATTGGCCTGTGTTGCAGATGCTACTGCTGCGATTGTATCCTGAACCCGAACATTGGCATCTCGATGGTACGGCCTTCGTGCGATGTTTCCAGATTCGGCAAACATGTTTACAAACCTCATAATGGTCCATCTACTCGGGGGATTACCGCCAAACTCCCGCCTAAATTCCCTTTGGACGGAAATGACGGACTGCAAAGCATGGTACCGTTGCACTATCCAAATTCTTTTCTCCGTATCCCAAGCATCCATTTTTATAAATCTAAATAGTAACCTACAAAATAAAAAAAAAAATAAGCCGATTACTCACACAGAAAAAAAGTTATTACGTTTTATTTTTGTAGCACGATTCGTGCGCCACCCTGTACTTTCAAAATCTCAGCGATTTGACAAAAACGGAAGTGAAAAGTCTTATCCGTTTCATTAACAGCTCAGAATGGTTTTCTCACAGATAACAAGGACAATATCCACGTAGTATCACAATGGACCAAAAATGGTCTAAGTGTGCTGGCGAACTCGCTGGCAGGGCAGCCACTCTAACCTAACGTATGTGTTCTAAATATACTCGGAATTATAGAAAACGCAAGTCAAATAGAATTGAGAGGAATCCAATAAACCCGAAAATCCGGTGGCCGAGCAAATGAGAGAACTGCGGTAGCATGACGGTATCACGTAAAATATATGGAGAAGGCTCGGACTGCGACTTGTTATTTTTAACATTCTCGTACAAGAGAATGTAATTGTTTTCGAACTCGAGATTTTTATTGATTCTAACATATCGATGATAAGGAACCCAAAAAGTGGTTCAGTTGTCATTTGGCTGATGAAATTCAATGTAAGATATTCCTTTTGGAATAAATCTAAAATTCCAGCTCGAGGTTTTGTGAGCTCAATAAATCACACAGTGACAAGGCATTTTCTAAATTATACAAGAGTGTGTTTAACATCCTTCCGTCTTTTTTTAAATTATTGAAGTGGAACACAACATCTTAGCTCTTGATGTCATCCCCCTCATTACGAAAACATAAACTGTAATTTTCAGTGGATACAGGCGAACAACTGCAACAAAATACGCAAATATCACTCCAGATGGACATTCGCGCGTGCCATTAGCAACAGTATTCTCCGCGTCCAGTATAATCATCCCTTCGTGTTGTGCTGGCTTGTGTAACGAGCAGTGGAATCGACCAAAGTTAAAATCCTCAAGGTGCACCCTTCAGACAAAAGGTGTTTTCTGTGCGAGGCTTTGTCGTTACAAAGGATATTCATATACGAGTGTGTATAGCTCCATTTCATATTCTTACGTTTGTTTCTTTAGATGCTTTCCGTTCAATGAGGATCTTTATAACGAAACGAACACATACCTACATGTGCGCACAGGGTAAAAGAAAGACGCGAATTTTTTAACATCTGCTGAGTATTTTTTTGAGGTAGCAATACGCATAAATGATTTTCCTCTTCCTTCGTTGATCCTGACAAGTTATAGAAAAGAACAACGTAATGTTTAACCGCTGTATGCTAAACATCGGATGACTTATCGATACAATGGAATACAATCCAAAAAAAACCGGTAATGAAATTTCTTGTCACCTGGTCCTTGTGAAACTATGAATCACGTTCACGTATTCATTAATCCCTTTTCAATTGAAGGGATATGAACAATAAAACACGTAGGAAGGATTGGAAGGACAATTAATTAGGTGTATTTTCAGCTTAACCATTAGAAAAGTAAACAGTATTGAGGTTCTTTCTTACGCCTTGTACGTGCCAGGTGGTGCATTTTAAGAAAAAATCACAAGTGAGATGGGGCTGCAAAGATTTGGCAGATTGTAGCAATATGTGATAGGATTCTATCGATTTGGTGTGAGAAAATGACTTTCTTCCTTATTGGGCTTCTTTCTATCGTTCCATTAGTTTTGAAAGATTTCCTTTATGTTTTTGTTTCTGTATGAAATACACCTAGGCGACAAGCTTAAAAATGAATGATTGTGAAATCGATGGTTATCGACCATAGATTTCTACTACCCAATCGACGAATGACGATTGACTATCGACAAATGTCGATTGTCGATCGATGATTCTGCGATTGATAATGCCTATCTGATGGGGTTTATAGATTTTAGGATATCTCCTTTGCATATTGCAGTACAAATCCGACGGTCACGCTCTATTTTTGTTGATATGGTTTGTTTAGCGTGGAGGTTTGCTCTCATTCCATTTTATATTTTCCACCATTGAAAATAATTGTTCATAACTTAATTTTGATCAAAGCATCGTCTAATTCTTAAAAAAAAGAAGAGTAAGATCGATATACCTAATATTAAGATATCTTCGCAATACGATTGACAAAAATCTATATTCTGCATCATAACATGCACAGATACTGGATAAGAAAATCTGTTGAAACACTGAAGCAGCCCTTTACACTCCTAGTAAGCACTGCTGAAAAATCATTGTGCTGTTCCCAAACATAAGAGATGCTTTAACAACGTAATTTCGATATCTGAAAGCCGTACCACTTGAAAAGCTAATTAATTTGCTGCTGGATTATCCTGGGCCTCAACTAGTGTGTTTCTCCAATTAGCCCAATCCTTAGCTAACTACCGGTTGCGCACTTCAAGATGGTTGAGGTCGGTTACTACTTGTGCGCGCCACTTAAAGCAAGGTCTTCCTCCACTGCGCTCGACGTCTGGCTGGGAATCGCAGACTGCGAGCCGCGGTACTGGTGTCCATTCGTTTTTTTTACTAGTGGTATGTCGTGGTATAGTTGTCTCTTAAAACCACCAAAGATTTCTTCATCTACCTTTGATACGGTCCATGCGTCAGTTCCGTAAAGGGGGACTGGGATGATCAGGGTCTTGTATAGGATTTTCTTAGTAGTTCGAGTGAGGGCTTTACTGCCAAATTGCCTTCTTAGCCCGAAGAGTAATTCTTCGTTTAATTTCTGACTAGATGTTGTTACTTACTTACTTAAGTGGCGCTACAGTCCGGGATGAACCTGGGCCTCAACCAACATGCCTCTCCAATTAGCCCGGTCCTTAGCTAACTGCCTCCAGTTGCGCACTCCAAGTTGGTTGAGGTCGGTTTCTACTTGTGTGCGCCACTTAAGGCGAGGTCTTCCTCTACTGCGTCCGACGTCTGGCTGGGAATCGAAGACTCTGCGACCCGGAGTATTGGTGTCCATTTGTTCTACATGTCCTAGGCATCTTAAACGTCCAATGCGGAGTTTTTGACTAGGGGTATGTCGCTGTACAGCTCGTATAGTTCGTGGTTGAATCTTCGTCTCCATAGTCCGTCAACGCAAACGGAACCGAAGGTTTTTCGAAGAATTTTTCTCTTGAATCGACCAAGGATTTCTTCATCCGCTTTTGAAACGGTCCATGCTTCAGCGCCATAGAGCAGGACTGGGATGATAAGGGTCTTATATAGGATCTCCTTGGTAGTTCGAGTGAGGGCTTTACTACTAAATTGCCTTCTTAGCCCGAAGAAACAGCGATTGGCAAGAGTAATTCTTCGTTTGATTTCTGACGAGATGTTGTTGACAGAGTTAATTGAGGAGATGAGGTAGACAATGTCTCGTCGAGGTTGTGTGTCCTTTCGTGTTTGACGGCATATACTTAGTGTTACTCTCATTTACTGCTAAAACCATTTTTGACGCTTCCTTTTCTATACTTGCAAACGTGTCTTTGACATCACGTTGAGTCCAACCAATGATGTCAATATCGTCGGCGTATGGTAGTGCTTCTGGAATACTGGCTCTGGAGTTCGCCTCTATAAATGCTGTCATATGCGGCTTTGTTTTCGATTCATAGGTGGTGGGTATCGATTCTTCTTCTGCTTTCTTCTGCCGAAGTGTGAAGATTTGATCAGTTGTGTACTTTCCTGGCATAAAACCACACTGATAAGGGCCGATCAGTTTGTTGGTAAACGGTTTCAGACGTTCACATACCATCTAGTAGTTTTTGACACTGCTCGAAATCTTGACAGCAAGCTAGTACCTCGAACACCGTTTGCACTCACTTTGTAAATACGTTTTGAATACATATTTACAAAGTAAATTTAAAGTCACGCACTAGCCTGAGGAGAATTCTGCACAAAGATCTCGGATTATTCGCTTACAAGGTCCAATTGACTCAGGAATTGAAGGAGCAAGACCATCCACTTCGTTATCGCTTCGCAGTTTGGGCCATACAGCAGCTTGAATTGGACAACGATTTTGGGCGAAAAATCATCTTTTCTGACGAGGCGCATTTTCATCTCCGGCGGCTACGTTAACAAACAAAATTTCCGCATCTGGGGCTCGGAAAACCCGCACGTTATTGTCGAGCAGCCGATGCATCCACAGATAGTGACAGTTTGGTGCGGAATGTGGAGTGGTGGAATCATTGGAACATTTTTCTTCGAAAATGAGGCTGGGAAGAACGTTTCGGTCAAAAGTGGGCGTAATTGAAGACATGAATTTGGACGAACTCTGCTTCATGCAGGATGGCGTGCCATGCCAGCCCACAATCGATCTTTTGCGCTCCAAATTCCCAAATCGTGTTATCAGCCGTCTTGGCGATGCCAATTAGACGCCTTGGACCTGCGATTTAACTCCTTTGAACTTTGTTTTTTGTTGGGAACCGTGAAAGACCGATGTTATACCAAGAATCCGGAAACGATTCAAGCACTTAAAAGGCCAATATCATTCAAGGTCTTGGAAAATTTGGAGTGACAGAATGCACTACTGCGAAGTCAGCCAAGGCTGCCACTTGAACGACGTTGTGTTTAAGCCGCACTACATGAACAGGTATTTCTTTTTAAAGAAACTTCTATTTGGTCCACCCGTTATAGGATCTTGTAGACGATGTTGAAGACTATGCAAAGAACATAAAACAGTTAAAACATCTATTGAATGTTTAGTTCACTCGTTATTTTTTCAGCATATTTTAAAAGTCCTATCCTGTATGTGGACGACTTGTACTTACTGCATCATACACGTATTCAAAGAGGTGGGAAAGCGGCGTCAACATGGATAACACACTGACAAAAATCACAGACAATACGCCGGTCGTAAGGATAAGTTCATGTTGTTCGAGAGTATACTGTTCCGAAATGTTCCGTTTGCTTCAGAAATGTCAGAAATGCATTGACATTTGACTAAATTTATAAAATCGATTGCACTTTCTGATAGGATCATACATTATGGCCCACCTTGTAGAAATTAATAAAGGTTTTCTATATTTTTACATTTAAAATTCAACACCAAAAAATGGTTTATTTTTAGAAGTGTATGATCCTGATGCTGAATATCCATAGAATCAATCTCTTCTAACTCAAAAGTGGCCGTACCCGTAGACTGCGCCTTTCTCTTAAAAAGATAACCGAGCACTTTAACATTCAAATTGTAGGCTGATGAAAATGCCAGGCTTACACGAAGGTGTACAGTCATTCGTATTAAAATACCTACATAAAAACGCATTTTACTGCAGGAAGCTATCAGCAGATCAAATTTTAGATCAGTTGGATCAGGTGCGAAGTCACCAAACAAATTTGGCAAAAGTTAAATTTGACTTTTCAATTTTTAAAATGAATCAATCCCGTAAAATACTTACCAACGAAATGGTATCAAAGGATTAGATCCGTGGGAAAGGTTTTTAATCACATTCAACTTAGAAATGTTTTTTCTGCTAACTAAATGTAAAGTGTTAACAAAAAAAACACTTTTTACTAGTTTTTGTTGATTTTTTTGGATGAACGTATCTTACGTAAGTAAATTGAATAAAGAGATATCGATGACAGATGTTTACGATTGATCAATGACTTAAAATCTTAAATATCCCATTACTCTAATTGCATATATATCACGAAAAATATCTATATCAGCAAGGACAATTTAAAAAAAAACTCCGATCATCCAACACATTTTAGATCATGGTCGTTTTTTCCCATGATTTTTGTCAATGATTTTTGAAGATCATCTGGGTGAAATAATAAAAACGCCTATTATCTCGCTGATATAGTTTTTTTTTTAAACATTTATAATGTGTATATCCTTTCATTTGCAAATAATTCAAGTAAAATAACTGGTTGATCCTTTATGCGTAATTTTGCAGATGTTTCTGTGACACATCCTTTTCGATGCTCAAGTTGCCTTTTTTGCAATTATGTAGATATACCTACCTTTTTTGTTCAATGAAAGCAAGTTTCTTAAGATTCCAAAGAATCATTTTATGACCACCTGGACATTAAATTAGGGAGAGACGGCATTCATTGTTGCTTTTGTGCCTATTTCCGGATTAGGACAATTATTAGTCCGTAAAACATTATCTATTTAGAGAATGATATTGGAGTGCAAATAAATACCTGAGAAGTTACATGTAAATTTGCATACGTAGTGGTTTGCAAAACCTTTCAGAATTTTCAGAACTAGTTTCTGGAGAAGGGATACCTCTCAACCGGTTGCCAATTGAATTAAAATGCTGGGTATTTATTAAAGACTTATGTTACAAATTTATTAGGGTGGAAAATCGTTACTTTGTCCTACGAAGTAAGGAAATCGTTGTGTTCATGCATTAATAAAAACAAACAACATATAGAAAACCTTTTTTTTTTTGGCGGACGATAGGTATAATTAAAAATCTCACGTGAGATTTCGAAAGAAAATCTCTCAGGAATCAATAAGTGAAACTCAGCAGCAACAGCCACATCGCACATTGAAAATATTGGCATCAACAGCAAATATAGAGCAATGTCGAAAAAATATATATTGAAACACATTGACACAGCAATATCTATATCAACATTAACAGCAACATATCGTCGCATGAAAAGCAAACTGAAATGAGTCAAAATTTGGCGATTTTTAGTTAAGTATACAGAACGATTCGCAAAAAAATAAACTTTCTATTAAACCGTCATAAATATAGCTCTTAAATTGACAGTATGATGGCGAAATTGCCATTTAAGGAAACATTCCTATCCTAGTAATGAAAAACTTCAAAAAGCGTTTCTGAAAATTTATGAATTTTGACATATCGTTGGCTTAATAAGAAAACCTCGTAAGTCCATTTTTGGCAGAAACTACTTTTTGATGCTATGTATCTTATAAAAACTTGGTTGGTACACTGTTATGAAAAACATCGTAGCTCCTTAATAATTTTAAGTCTCATAAAAATCATTTCGTTTATATCTCGTAACTCCAATGTAGTCATAGTTCCTGAAAATCTTCGTAAGATCGTAACACCTGCTTATAATAATCAAAACTCGTAACTCCACTAACCAAAGGTATAAAAGCGGGGAATCCCCAATTATTTCAATTTCAGCTGTAAGTGCCTGGCAAAAACCTATCAGCAAACCTCATAACTTCAAGGGTAGAGTGACAAAAAGCTCATAACTCCAGTAAAATAAATAGACGTAGTCGTATTAAAAAACGCGGTTTGTTGTCAAAAAATGTAGGATAGAAACACCGCTAACTAAAAAGCTGGGTTTGTTAAAAAACGCTCGTTCATATTTCTTACTTACTTAAGTGGCGCTACAGTCCGGGATGAACCTGGGCCCGGTCCTTAGCTAACTGCCTCCAGCTGCGCACTCCAAGTTGGTTGAGGTCGGTTTCTACTTGTGCGCACCACTTATTGCTAGGTCTTACTCTACTGCGTCCGACGCGACGTCTGGCTGGCAATCGTAGACTCTGCGACCCGGAGTATTGGTGTCCATTCGTTCTACATGTCCTAGCCATCTTAAACGTCCAATGCGGAATTTTTTGACTAGGGGTATGTCGCTGTACAGCTCGTATATTTCGTGGTTGAATCTTCGTCTCCATAGCCCGTCAACGCAAACGGGACCGAAGATTTTCGAAGAATTTCTCTCTCGAATCAACCAAGGATTTCTTCACCCGTTTTTGATACGGTCCATGCTTCAGCGACATAAAGCAGGACTGGGATGATCAGGGTCTTATATAGGATATCCTTAGTAGTTCGAGTGAGGGCTTTACTACTAAATTGCCTTCTTAGCCCGAAGAAACAGCGATTGGCAAGAGTAATTCTTCGTTTGATTTCTGACGAGATGTTGTCAGAGTTAATAGCGTTATGTTATATCTGTCAATGGTGACGTTCTGTCCAATTCGTCGATGTTGTGAGTCCCTTCGTGTTGACAGCTTATAGTCTTACCCTCATTTACTGCTAAACCCATTTTGCCGCTGTATACTCTATACTACCAAACGTGATTATGGCACACGTAGAGTCCTGCCAATGATGTCAATTTCGTCGGCGTATGCTAGTAGTTGGTTGAGTTTAGATATTGGTATCCTCACTTCACTTAGGTCGGATGGGTGGTAGCTTCCGCTGTCGTCGCCAATATGGAATGGTTCGTTCTGCTTGACAGCGAAATGTTGTTCGTCATCGCCGTTTAACAGTCTGCAGTAGTGGTTCTTCCATATCCTCAGTATCGACTGTGTCTCAACTACGACATTTCCTTGTTCATCTCGACAGGATTCTGTTCGAGCCTTGTTTCCTTGGCTTTGACGTTTTACACTTTGGTAAAACTTGCGAACGTCGTTCATGGAGTGGCACCTCTCTATATCTTCGATCGCGCGCTTTTCTTCCTCTTTTTTCTTCTTTCTGAAAAGCCGATGTTCTTCCCTTCTTCTATGCCTATAGAGCTCAATGGCAGCTCTCGTCTTTACCTGCAGCTAATCCTTGTAGGCCTCGTTCTTGGCTGCGAGCATCTGTCGGCATTCCTCATCAAACCAGGGGTTTCTTGCTGGTGGCCGCGAGAAACCTAGCACATCAGTTGCGGCTGATCTAAAGGCTTGTTGGCATCGTTGCCATTGTTCTTCGACATTAGATGCTGGTGGTGTGTTATGAATCGAGAGGTAAAGGGATACGCGTGGCGCGAAGGTCTTGGCGGTCTCTGGCGATTGCAGTCTTTCGACATTAAATTTTTTCACAGTATTTCCGTTTTTTTGTGGCGTGGTGGATATCCGCATCTTTACCTTGGCTGCAACAAGGTAGTGGTCCGAGTCGATGTTAGCCCCTCGGAATGTCTGGAGACCGCCATGTCCCCTTATGGATATCGAGGTGAGGAAACTGTGTGCTGGTTTTAGTGGCATTTCGTTCCGTAGCGAAGTCAATTAGCCTAAGTCCGTTACCAGACGTGTTGTCGTGTAGGCTATTTTTTCCGACAGTACTGCTAAAGATGTCTTCTCTTCCTACCTTTGCGTTAAAATCTTCCAGCACGATTTTAACATCGTACTTTGGTAGTCGCTCATAGGTTTTGTCGAGGAGCACGTAGAAGCAATCCTTAGTTATATCATCTTTTTCCTCCGTCGGAGCATGAGCGCATATAAGGCTTATGTTGGCGAATTTGGCCTTGATGCGGATTGTTACAATGCGTTCGCTAATGTCTTGGAAACATTAAAATAAAGGTAACATTTTAATCAACTCTTGTTTATTTGAATTTCCCCCCGCATCACTCTTGTTTATTTGAACCACCATTGTTTTGAACTCTCATTATATTGAACTTTTTTTTTGTAGTCCCTTGAGTTTCAAAATATCCCGGTTGCACTCTCTTAATTGAAGCCAACAAATTTTAGTCTTATAGCATATTGCAGAAAATCTCCGCTTTGCTGTTGCGTTGCGTGGTCAACTTACGGATTTTTCGGAGGGTTCCGTGAGTGGAACACGCCCAGTGCTTCCTACGCAATTGGTG
Source organism: Rhingia campestris (assembly GCA_932526625.1). Lineage (NCBI taxonomy): Eukaryota > Metazoa > Arthropoda > Insecta > Diptera > Syrphidae > Rhingia > Rhingia campestris. The sequence continues at coordinate 38,155,734 of OW052183.1, forward strand.
CAATTGGAGTTTTTGACTAACGGATACCTTCAAGATTTACGACTAATTCTGAGAATGTTATTTCACTGAATCATAAAATATCAACTAAGGCAGCAGAGGAAGTAAAACCTAATTGGAATATGCGCCGAATATCTATAGCACGGGATAACATATTTTATTGACTGATGGACCGAAAAACCAAGCGGTTAAGTTTGTTACTATATATCACAGACATATCCCCTAACCCAAAATCCCTAAACAGAAATCCCCACCATAAAAATCCCCATTCTCTTTTTGGGGAGTAAAATCCCCAATCCAAAATCTCCAAAAGAAATGTTCAAGTAGTGAATCATACGATTAAATCGCAGCGATTTAATCACTACTAAAATCTACCAGCACGATTTGAACATCATATCTACTTCGGTAGTCGCTCATAAGTTTTGTCATGTAGCTCATAGAAACAGCCTTTCGCTATATCATCTTTTTCCTCCGTTAGAGCGTAAGCGCATAGAAGGCTTGTGTTGGGGAATTTGTCCTTGATGCGTATATTAATACAATGCGTTCGCTAATATCTTGAAAATATAAGATTTCTTGCCTTAGTCAGTCACTTACAACAAATCCACACCCGAATAGTCGCTGTTTCCGCTAACTATAACACGGTCGTGGTAGATGTTACCGTTTTAATCGTTGGGTATCGGAGCAGCTCAAATAGGTTGTTTACTTTATATATATCCTAAGTATTCCTAACTGGGGCTGTAGATGCCATCTTTCATCTTATAAATTCTCCCACTGCCTTTTAGGGATGTTTTTTTCGATAGCGGGCACTATCCCTAGCTTTTGTCCATGAGTGGTATTTTATTTCCCACCTAACCCGCATATCGCAGAGGTTTCCTCTATTCGCTACCTAGGACGCGTCCACGTTGGGAGACTAGCTACTCCACATGGATGTGGCCGTACCACCATTGGAAATAAGCTGCTATTTCGCCTATGTGGATTGTTATAAATCGCCCTGGCAATTTTTGGTATTTTTCTATTCAACGCTCAATCAGTAGACATATTATATGTACCGCACTTAAATAATAAACATAATTTATTCGAATCGATACAACATATATTATTTTTTCAGGAAGGTTTTGTTTAATTTAACACTATCAGATCTGTGTCGAATCGAGCTTAATACAAGCGCAATTTTTACAAAGCCATGCTGCTCTTTACAGATAATGTTTCGACAAAGGAAGACCAAATTAAATTAATTGATTTTTTCAAAGCAAGATTTTTACTTACTTGTAGAATTCCCGACGTTTGAAGAGTCTCTGCCTAAGACACTGCAGCCTTCCATCCTCTACGATCCCGGGCTCGCTGCTTCCAGTTGTCTAGACCAAGCGCTCTGGCATCCGCGATGGCTTGGTCTTTGAAACGGAGGTTCGGTCTTCCTTGCCTTCTCGAACCTGGGGGCTGGGATTCGAAGATCCTCTTAGCTGGAGCATTGTTGTCCATTCGCTCGATGTGGCCGAGCCAATGTAGTCGACTCTACAGACTACATCCACATCTTGGTAGAGTTCGCGGTAGAGAGTCCTCCATTTGCCCTCCTCGGCTGCTATCAATAGTGACGTTTTGTTCTAGGCGGTGGACAGACGCTTGTTTGTTTGTTGATAACATGTACTTAGTCTTGTCCTCATTTACTTCAAGGCCAACGGATTTCGCCTGTTCTTCAATCTCCGTGAACGCTTTTATCACGGCATGTTGGGAGCGACCGATGATGTCAATATCGTCCGCATAGCCCTGAAGCTGGACGGTCCTGTTGAAAATAGTGCCTTCCGTGTTAACACCTGCCTGCGCACTATCTGCTCCAGTACGAGATTGAAGAAGTCACATGATAGCGCATCTACTTGCCGAAATCCGGTGCACGTTTGGAATAGTTCGGAGGAGGTACTTCCAAACTGCACTTTGCAGTGCGTGTTTTCCAGCGTCACGCGACACAACTGAATCAGCTTTGCCGGGATTCCGATTTCGGTCATCGCAATATAGAGCTCCTGAGTCCTGACGATGTATGCTATCATACGCGGCTTTGAAGTCGATGAATAGGTGGTGAGTTTCGACTTAAAATTCGTTGGTCTTTTCCAGGATTTGCCTCAGTGTGAAAATTTGGTCTATAGTCGATCTGCCGGGCCGGAAGCCACACTGGTACGTGCCGATTAGTGTGTTGCAGAACGGTTTTAGACATTCACACAGTACGTTGGATAGGATCTTGTATGCGGCTCTTTCTCGGGGGTGGCTGGTACCCTACAGTGGTTTCGGCTACCTCCTTGATGATGTCGCGATACTGGCACCACTGATTTTTGGGTTCTGTGGTAGGTGAGTGCACAGAGGAGAGTTTCATACTCAGGCGCTCACTGTTGGCTCTGGCTACTCCAACGTCGAATTTCTTCTTATGGGCAGTTCGCAGCTTCTTCTAGTTGGACAATCGAGCTCTGAATTTAGCCGCGACAAGAAAATGGTCAGAGTCGACATTTGCCCCTCGGAATGGATGCACGTCGAGGATGTTGGATGCGTGCCTCGCATCGATTAGCACATGGTCGATTTGGTTGGCGGTTCGACCGTCTGGAGAGCGCCAGGTTGCTTTGTGGATCCTTAGCCTTGGGAACCTAGTGCTACTTATCACCGTATTACGAGCTGCTGCAAAATCGATTTTCGGTAGCCGTTGTCTGTTGTCGTTTCGTGGATTCTGTGCTTACCAACTTAACCGCCCAAGTTGTGTTCCTTTCCGACTTTAGCATTGAAATCCCCGAGTACAACTTTTACATCATACTCCGGACAGGCTCCCTAGGCTCCATCCAGGAGGTCATAAAACTCCTCCTTGATGGGATCTTCAGCTTCGTCGGTAGGTGCGTGTGTACATACTAGGCTTATGTTTTGGAACGTAGCTTTGATGCAGATCACAGAAAGACGAACACTTATCGACTTGAAGTCAATGACTTTTGATCTAAGCCGATTTCCCACGACGAATCCGCATCCTAATACATGCAATCTTTTGTTGCAGCTGTAATAAATGTCACAATTTTTTCTCTTCATTATACCTGATCCTATCCATCGTATCTTCTGGATTGCGGTTATATCTGCCTTGTACCGCGTGAGGACAGATTCAAGTTTTTGAGCAGCACCCGGGGTTTAGAGTGTTCGTACATTCCATGTGCATACTCTCATATCATAGTCCATTGACGTTCCGGGTCTTGTTGCCATATGAGGAGTTTCATTATCCGAGGCTGGTTGTGTCTCTCTCATAACTACTGGTTTTTTCCATGGTCGGGAAGTTACCCAGACGACACAACCCCCAACCTGGAGGGCCAGGCCCTTGTTTTTGACCCTAGGACAGCGGTCCGGAGATACCGATGTCAGTAGCCCATTTTGGGATATGAGCGCTGCCGTTGACCCATTGAGGCCTCCTCCGCCACCAACTCTTTTCCAACACCCTGGCTCATTATTGGAAATCCCTATAAACCTGGTGTTCAAACAGTTCGATCTAACTGGATCTGTAGGCGCCACCGTTGACTCCATCTAGGGAATTCCTCCGCTGCCGCCTGAGAGTGAGTGCCTTAGTGAGAGGACACTCCTCCCCCTCTCTCGTTTGCTGCCACCAATGACCATCCACAGGGGTTTGTTACCCCATCTCCAGTCGAGGTACTAGGCACCCACCAGTCACCAGCGTGGAGGTGAGAGTAGGAGTTGATAGTGAGAGGCTAGAGTGAGAACGCATGTGTTTTCATGTAATCGCATTACTACCCTTAAACACCGTCAACCAAGATTACTTAAATAATTATTTTAAAAGGTTAAAATAATACTTACTATCGGTACATATATCGACATGACATTTCAACTAATAAATTTATGCAAACACAACGATTTATTTAAAAAACGTAAATTTGCTTGCATCCGATTCTTAATGCAAAAAAAAATCCGCCAAGCAGCGCGAAAATCGATTTTTGTATGACATTTTGACACTGCCATCTGTTGGCTATGTTCAACGAAATGAGAAAATGTGGTTCAGATCTTCACTTCTTGCAACTTTATGTGTAAACCCATCATCAACTAGCTGTTATCATTCAACAAGTTACAGCAGTTTCGTTGACGTAATTTACACACCATAATATTTATAAACAAACAGTCATCCGCCTAGATCAAATAAAAGTTGTTTTTTGTTAAAATAAATGAAAATCAAACAATTTATCTAGTTTGCGGTACACCTAAGGAGCAATGGACATAAGCAGTATCCAGAATATTGAGAAATTAGTTCCGCAGAATTATCTGAATCTTGCCACTGCTGCGAGAAAATCTCAAGAGCTCGACGTTCGTGTTCTCCTTGAAAAGGTAAGAGTTCTATAATATGCGAGTTCCTTTTTTGCTCGCCAGTAGTAGCAGTACTTCACCTCCATCTACTATCATCCACTCATGATTCCGTAAGAGCATTAGTAACTGCATGCAACCACATGTACAATGCAAGTAAAAAAGGAACCCGCCTAATATACTTCGATTCATCTTGATAAGTAAGCCCATTCCCAGCGGAAATTGCCGGAAAAAGGATGGAACGACTCCGCTATTGAGGAGTTCATCAACTACCTATCGTCCTTGGATAGTAATAATTTCAATAGCAAAGCTGGATTAGGTGAACGAGAAGCTCGGATTGCTTGCAGTAAGTTTCCATAAAAGTGTGTCGCTATATGTTTTATATTAAAAAGTAAACCAGGTCTTGTCGCAAAACGGCATTACAACTTTGGCCATGGAATTGGCAGATCTGGCGACTTACTAGAATCACAACCGAAGGCAGCCGGTTCCACTCTAATGTCCAACCTAACCAACGCACTGCTCTTAGATTTAATTCGTGCTGCAGGTGTGAGAAGTACGAAATTTTGTTTCCTCTGCCCAATGGCGACCGGAATGACATTAAATCTTTGTTTGCTTACGTTAAAGAAACAAAACCCAAAGGGTAGATACATTTTGTGGTCACGCATTGACCAGAAGGCCTGCTTCAAATGCATGACAACGGCAGGCTTAGAACCAATAATCATTGATGTGACCGATGGCCCCAATGGTCTTGAGACAAATGTTGCTGCATTTGAAACCAATATTCAGAAGCATGGTAGCGAGAAGATTCTATGTATTTTCTCGACGACAAGTTGCTTTGCTCCTCGTAACTGTGATAATATATTCTGTCTGGCACAGTTGGCCAAGAAATCAAACATTCCGCACTTGGTTAACAATGCGTATGGCTTGCAGAGTACTTACCTTACACATCAGGTGGAACAGGGTCACAAGTCGGGGAGGATTGATTTATTCATCCAGAGCACAGATAAAAATTTAATGGTACCAGTCGGTGGAGCCATTGTTGCAGGATTCAACGAGGATACTGTACGAGAAGTAGCTCGAACTTATGCGGGTATGAAACATGAAATTTAATTTCTAAACTGAATTTAACTTTTCATCCAGGCAGAGCATCATCTGGTCAAGCTATGGATGTTTTAATGACTTTATTGCACCTTGGAAAGTCTGGTTATATGGACTACAGAACAAAGCGAAAGACGTGTTTCGAGTATCTACGTTCCAAAATGACTGACTTCGCGGCAGCGCACAACGAAAGCTTGCTGTTGACCAAAGGCAATCCCATTTCGGTGGCAATGTCGTTGAACAGTTTTGCAAAGTCAACGAATTTGTCACAATTTGGTTCGATGTTATATACAAGGGGAGTATCAGGAGTGCGAGTTATTACCACGTCCGAATCGAAGACAATTGATGGTTATAGCTTTAGTGGTAAGTCGAAAGAAAGTGCCCTAAACATGAGTATTTGTATCACTTGCTTTCAGCTTGGGGAAGTCATAGTTCTATTTCAAAAGTTCCGTACATCACTGTCGCAGCAGCTATGGGAGTTACCAAAGGCGAAATCGACGTATTTATGAGGAAGCTTAACGAGTGCTGGCAAAAGTTTTGTTTGACATTGCCCTCGTGATGTTGTTATTAAATGTTTTACAAATATATTTACATTACTAAAAAATTGAAACTTTGAGATATTCAGTTGGTAGGCCGCAAATAAAATTACCCCAATTCTTAACTTACCTCCAAGTTGGTTGAGGTCGGTTTCTACTTGTGCGCGCCACTTAAGGCGAGGTCTTCCTCTACTGCGCTTGACGTCTGGCTGGGAATCGAAGATTGCGAGCCGGGGTACTGGTGTCCATTCGCTGTGTATGGTCTAGCCATCTTAAACGTCCAATGCGGACTAGTGATATGTCACTGTACAGCCCGTATAGTTCTTGGTTGAATCTTGTCCCTACATAGCCCATCAATGCAAACGGGACCGGATTTTTTTTCGAAGAAGTTGTCTCTCAAAACGACCAATGATTTCTTCATCAACCTTTGATACGGTCTATGTTTCAGCGCCGTAAATCGGACTGGGATGATCAGGGTCTTATGTAGTTCGAGTGAGGGCTTTACTGCTGAATTGCCCTCTTAGCCCGAAGAAACAGCGATTGGCAAGAGTAATTTTTCGTTTAATTTCTGATTGAGATGTTTTCAGAGTTAATGAGCTGAGGTAGACAAAGTCGCGTACTACCTCAAAGTTTTATCTGTCAATGCTGACGTTCTGTCCAATTCGTCGATGTTGTATGTCCTTTCGTGTTTATTGGCGTAGATGACATATCCCCAAAGAAAATAATCCAATGGTGTCGAATTACACGATCTTGGTGACAGGTCCATTCCACGAAATTATGCGCTCATCGAATGTTTCCTTCAATAAATCGATTGTAACGCTGTGTGGCATGTAGCGCCGTCTTATTGGAACCACATCTCATCCACATTCATGCCATCCAATTTGGGAACAAAAATGGTCGGTTACCATGGCTCTATAACGGTCTCCACTAACGGTAACTGACTCTCTAGCATAATTTCGGAAGAAGTATGGCCCAATGACTCCACTAGCCCGAGAGCATACCAAACAGTAAGTTTTTGAGGATGTAATGGCGTCTCAAGGGTCTCATGTGGATTCCCTTCACTCATAATGCGGCAATTTTCCTATTGACGTAGCCATTCAACCAAAAATGAGCCTCATCACTGAACTTTTGCGATGATAATCAGCATCAAGATCAATCTCATTTTCGGCCCATACACCAAAATCACGACGCATTGCATGGTCTCGCGGCTTTTATTCTTGCACAAGCTGGATCTTGTTAGGTTGTTAGCCAAGATCTTTGCGCAAAATCTTCCATAAAGTTGATGGACAAAGCTCCATCAACTCGTGCACGGTGGCGAATCGATTCATTCGGGTCCTCTTCAATACTTTGCTCAACAGCTTGCGGTAAACTTCGCGAACTGAACCATTATTTTCGAAATAAATTTGCACGATTTGCAAGTGTTGTTCATTTGTCAACCTGTTCATGATGGAATTAACTGAAACTGAACATAAATGACATTAGAGTTGCCCGATTTGACCACAAAATGTCAGTTTTATCTCTATTCGAAAAACCAACCTCTAAAAAAACACACGTTAGTTGCACCGATTTTTGGAAAATTATGCCTCTGGTGTAGGCTCTGGAGTTTTGTAAAATCCTCTCAAGAATGAACTTGAAGAAGTCACATGACAGCGCCTTAATCCATTTTTGTATCGAATGTGTCGGTGAGGTCGTTTCTGACCCTGATATAGCATCGTGAATTCTCCATCGTCATCCTGCACAGACTGACGAGTTTGGGCAGTATACCAAAACTAGACATGGCTCTGTGTAGTAGGCTTTGAAATCGATGAACAGATGATGGGTATCGATTTGGCCTTCTTGGTTTTTTTTCCAGGATCTGTCGAAATTTGAAGATTGGATCAGTTGTGGACTTTCCTGATTTTGCTTATGAGTTGGTGGATGTTGCTTACCAAGTCATATCCGCCAGCTTTATAAATCTCAGCGGGAAGGCCGTCATTCCCGGCGGCCTTATTAAGCTTGAGTTTAGATATTGCTATCCTCACTTCACTTAGGTCGGGTGGTTGGCAGTTTTAGCTGCCGTTGCCAATATTAAATGGTTCGTTCTGATTGACAGCGGAATGTTGTTCGTCATCGACGTTTAACAGTCTGCAGAAGTGGTTCTTATATCCTCAGCGTCGACTGTGTCTCAACAACGATATTTCCTTGTTCATCTTTTCAGGTTTCTGTTCGAGCCTTGTATCCTTGGCTTTTACTTTATACACTTTGGTAAAAATTGCGAAAATCGTTCCTGTAGTACCACCTCTCTATATCCTCGATCGCTTGCTTTTGTTGCTCTTTTTTCTTCTTTTTGAAAAGCCGGTGTTCTTCCCTTCTTCTCTGCCTATAGAGCTCAATGCCTTGTAGGCCTCGTTCTTAGCTGCGAGCATCTGACGTCATACCTCATTAAACCAAGGGTTTCTTGCTGGTGGGCGCGAGAAACCTAGGAAATCAGTTGCGGCTGATCTAATGGCTTGTTGGCATCGTTGGCATTTTTCTTCGACATTCATTGCTGGTGGTAAGGTTTTATTCGAGAGATTAAGGGATACGCGTTTCGCGAAGGCCTCGGCGGTCTCTTGTGATTGCAGGCTTTCTACATTAAATTTTTTTTACAGTATTTCTGGTTTGTGGCTTGGTGGATATGCACATTCTTATCTTGGCTGCTACAAGTTAATGGTCCGAGTCGATATTCACCCCTTGGAATGTTCGGACATCCAAAATACTGGATGCGTGCCTCTTGTCTCTCACAATGTGATCAAATTGGTTGACCGTTCGTTGATCTAGGGACCGCCATGTCCCTATATGGATATCAATGTCAGGAAACCGTGTGCTGGCTATAGTGGTATTTCGTTCCATGGCGAAGTCAATTAGCCTAAGTCCGTTACCAGTCGTGTACGCTGTGTTTTCCTACAATACTGCTAAATATGTTTTCTCTTCCTACCTTTGCGTTAAAATCTCCCAGCATGATTTTAACATCGTACTTCGGTAGTCGCTCATAGGTTTTGTCGAGGAGATCGTAGAAACAATCTTCAGCTATATCATCTTCTGTCTCCATCGGGGCGTGAGCGCATTTAAGGCTTATGGTGGCGAATTTGGCCTTGATGCGGATTGTTACAATGCGTTCGCTAATGTCTTGGATACATAAGACTTCTTGCCTAAGTCTGTCATTTATAACAAATCCGCATCCGAATAGTCGCTGTTTCTGCTCACTATAACACGGTCCTTAGTAGATGTCACAGTTTTTCATCCTCTTTTTGCCCGGCTCATCCCATAGTATTTCATGGATGGCAGTAATGTCTGCTTTATAGCAGTTTAGGGCTTCCGCTAGTTGCACATCTCCTGTATAATGTTCTCACATTCAGGCGTAGATACGAACGTCGTTGTCCTTTTCTAGGCAATTGGTTGCTTCGTAACAATAGTTTTTTTTCATGGGTGCGTAGTTAACCCAAAGCACGATCTCTAACCTGGAGGGCCAGTTTCCATTTATAAGATACCCATAGGAGACCTACCATCAGTATACACAACAGGATTAGGCGCTGCCGTTGGCCTGACTTACCCTAGAGATTGAATAACCTGTTGTTGGATGAGCTAAGTATTTATTGTGTAGTTTGAAAGATTCCTGGATTCGAGAGTCTTTTGCTGAAATAAGTGCATTTAAAAAAGTTACATTGAGGTCTCGGTATTGCTATCTTGAGATGGGTCTCCATTTATTTATCGAAACGAACATATTTGCATTTACAAAATCATTTTTATTATGTACAATGGGTTGGGTTAGTTTCGATAGGTGGTTGACGCTCATATGATCCGTCAAGCTCGCTTAGAGCTTTGTCCTTAGCGATGCCCCATAAAAATCATAAACAATACTCTTCTCAATATCGGAGGAAGTTGGTCCAAGACGCAGTGGGTAGGGATTATTAAAAAAAAAAACAGCGATAAGCCGCTCTGTTGGTCAGTTTTCAACCGGAGGAGATTATCTTGCTCTACATGATTCAATTTCGTTGGTAAAAATTAGTCTTTACCAGTCACATCTTCCAGCTTATTGCCTCAAAGCTTGTTAAAAATGGGTCGATAAGCTACAAAATGTATTTCATCGGAATTTTCCTAAAAAACTGTAGACATTGTTTGCTAAAACACTGTTTTCAAAATATCGAAGTTAATTTCATTTTTTGAATGAAGATTCATTGAGAACTTCTGCTTAAGGAAGTTTGCTGATAGAATAGAAGAAAAATGTAAAACGCTTCCCCATTTTGAGTGCCATATTTCCAGGGTCATATAAGAATCTTCTAGGTATCGTTCCAGAAGCAAAAGCATTCATAAGACAACATTGTATTCAGTCACTTTTATTATATTTATAATATGTCACGAAGACTGCTTCCAGCTTTTAAAGTGGAGTTAGCTTTAAATGGAATATGGTGTGTAGTTGAAAACAAAGTGCACGTTTGCTTAAACAAAATAACAATACATATATATATGGCTAAGTAATTAAATTTTAAAATTTTATCCTAAAATGATCTCAATCATGAGGGAATTCTATTATCAGTCAATGTTTGGGAATGATTACTTCTGCTCTCTGCGGCTTTCCTCTCTATTTCAGCAATGGTGTTCTTCATCTAAAAAAAGACCGTATGCTTAGTTCTCTAATTGGAATGTGTCGTATATACTCGCTTACCTCTCGATTTTTTCGCTCAAGCACTTCCTTCATACGAATCTCAATCTTCGCCAGCGATGCATCGTATTCTGATTTAATGCGATGGTACTCCTCTATCATATGATTTTCCTTGTCTTCGGCATAACGCTGAAATGTCGTCGTTAGTTAGATAAAATTACACATATAACACCGATACATACTTTGTAGTTGGCAGCTGTCTTTTTGGCCGAATTATACTTGGTCTGCCAAGAGGTAATTGCGGCCTCATGAAGTTTCTTCATTTCCTCGATTTTCTGCTCCCATTCTACTTTAACGTTGTCGCTCTTTCTTCGTTGGTCCTCCCACTGGGTCATGACAGCCTTCATGGATTGACGTTCAGCTTCGATTTGTGAGTTACGTTCATCAAGATCGCGAAGTAAGTCACTAATACGCTGGGTCTTCAACTTTAGCTCATCTCGACACTTGTGCAAAATGATGTTTTGTTTCTGAAATATTTCATTCGATTCTTTGTCCTTTCTGGTCATTAGCTCCTCCATTTTTTCCCGTTCCGAGAGAATTGCATGCTTAAGGAGTTGCACCTCATTCTGTCGCTGATTCAGTTCTACATTTAACTTTTGTAAGTCTCGGCGTACGTTGTTAAGTTCTTCCTCCAGTTGAGTGGTTTTCATTTTGTAACGCTGTTCGCTGTTTCTTATTTCATTGGCAAATATCTTGGCCATTTCATCACGAATTTTAGCTTCTACTTGGCGCCGATTAAATTTCGATTCCAGTTCTGGTGAGGTCTCAACACTCTTGTCTTCAGAGCCGGTCTGTTTGAGTGAGGAGGCACCGGAACTGCTTTGTGTTTTTATGTACTCTTCGAATTGTTGAGCCTTTGCTTTTAGTTCAACGATTAGTTTTTCTCGTTCGTCGATGAGAACGATTTTGTCGGACAAATCGGCAATGTGTTGTTTTGCCACATTGAGCTCTGAATTAATGTCGTCTAGTTCTTTCTGATATATGGAGCACTGATTTGTCAGCTTTAGATTTTGAATTTCGAACTGAAAATGGAAAAATTATTCAAACTAAGAGAGAATTTCATAATTGGAGTAGCCATCGATGGACATTTGTTATCGTTGCTTACAATAAGGTAAACTCCTCAAAAGCCTATACCGTATCGGAAATGGATTGAGAACTACTTATCAGGAAGAGCGGCAAAGGTCAAAGACTATAATGTAACTAGCAGAAGAAAAAAAAAAACCATAACGGTGTTCCCCAAGGGTCAAAATTAGGATCAATACTGTTAATTTTGTTTACCAACTAGCTGCTGCGTGTGCTTGAAAAAAAGGACGCCATTCGCCGCGCGGTGCTCTACTTTTCGGACGATGTCAGATGATGCTATATGTGTCATAGCGTAAATGCTACCGGCCGGCGGATATTATGCGTAGCGAACTACACAGACCCGATCTTCAGTCAAAGATATGTCCAGCTGGAAGAGTTGTAGAGTATGGCAGGAGAGATGCAACCAATGCGAAGATGGACCCATAGACTTATACCGGATGTGGTAAAATGAATGGACCGGAAACACTGAGAAGTAGATTTCTACTGTAACCAGTTCCTAACTGGGCACAACTGCTTTTGAGGATAATTACGCAAATTTGGGCTCAAGGGATGTTTAGACTGCGGAGAGGTCCGAGAAGATCTACAACATCTATTTTGACAGTGTCCTTGTTTTCATATGGAGCGAATAGAACTAGAGCCAAATTGGAGGAACATCGAACAACGAGAGCATTGTGCAGCTCATATTATAATCGTGCTTAATATTGGACACAGGTGAAAAAGGTTAGGTAAGGTTAAGTTATAGTGGCTGCACGCGACTTAGACCAGAAAAAGGTCCGCTGTAGTACCCTTGGATCTGTCGACTTTTCATAAATATTCGTTTGCCTAAGTCAATCATTCCGAGTTAACTATGAAGCGGAGCAAGTGTCTGACATTAATATTAGCTAGATCACCTAGATTGTCAAAGAAGTAGTCTTCTGGAGTTTTCTTTTGTTGGAGAGAATTGGACAAAAGCAGATAATATGAGGAAAACACTCCGCCTATTCTGCAGAAGTCATTGCTAAAGGGGCCTAGTCTTTTGCATGTAGTCCATTGTCCTATAAGGACACCGATTGTTGTACTGATGTTTGATCTGTTCAGCATTATCAAGCAGGAAGAGCGTTTCTGGTTATAATTTGGCCAGAGTTGCCTGGATATTAAACACGTTTTGCTGTTTTCAATCTGCGATTTGATTTCTTTATCGCATCCAGTTTGATTAATGATTTACGTGTAGCGAGGGGCATACCTAACATTTCTACTGGCGGTAGAATATCAAGGGTAGTGTCCAGTCTGGCAAGGTCACCTGCCTTACAGTTTCGTGGGATACCTCTGTCACCCGGCACCAAAAAGAGGTGAATGGTAAAGTGCTCGTTAAGAGATAATCGGCATCCATGGGCATATTTCTATGTTATGGAGATGGATCCCAAGGATTTGGTTGCCGCTTGGCTATCACTGAAGATGCTAATATTCTTCGTGGATATTACATTACACCTCAGCCAGCACAAAGCTTCTTTAAGTGCCATGATTTCAGACTGGAAAACGCTACCGTGATAAGTAAGACGAAAGGATATGCTTAAGTTAAGCATCTAGGATTAAACGCCTCCACCCACTCCAGATTCTGTTCTAGACCAATCCGTGTAGATGTGAATCGAGTTGTTATCTCCAATCAAATCCGACTCCCATTCTAGACGACTGGGAACGGTTTACTTGAAGTTATGCTTAAAACTGAGTTGAGTCGATGTTTTCTGTTAAGGTGATGTAGTATCTTTGCTTGTTCACCTTGAGAGGGGTGGAATAGGCTGCGGTCCACCTTGAGGCAGCTGCATAAGCTGCGGTCTGTTAGCCAGGAATATCTAGCGTCACTAGATGTAAGATATCAACTTGGTCGGAGGGGGTGGTTTTAAGAGTCCCGCTAATGCTTATACAAGCTGATCTTTGAACTTTCCGTAGAACGCTGCGGTTGGAGGCTGTTTCTAGAGCCGTTCACCGGACTAACACACCATACAAGAGTATGAGTATAATAATGGATACATTCCTGATTGCCTTTTTACATGTGTATAGGGCTATGGTGGCTTTCTTACGCTTACTTCAATATTGGCTTTCCAGTTGAGTTCAAGACCAGACCCAGGTACTTGGCTGATTATGCAAACTTAGACTAACGACATTAAATTGGAGTGTAAACGTGCTGGACTTTAAATTTCCTCCGGAAAAGGACCAATTCGGGTTTTAGGGTTCGCGCCGAGTCAACATCTTTAAAGTTATTAAGGTATTTCCCTGATACAGCTATTGGCTTGTTATCTGGGAGCCTTCCGCTTCTAGATTAACTAGTAACTAACCACTAGGTTCCAAAGAAAAGCAGACAGGACGCCCCTTGTTGGGTGCCCATAATTAGCAGATTTATTACTCCCAACGAATCATCGACATTTAAATCATAAGGTGCATTAGCACCTTTAGCTTTGACATTGTTAAATGCTTCTTCTAACAAGAAGAGCAACCATCGTATACTCTCTCAGTGAGTTTTCGATGATGAGCTGTGAGTGAAGCGCTGTCTCAACCGACTTCCACTTGCAGGATGTATGTTGAGCGCCGGCGATCACAGTCGGTTTTATACTAGTACGGAGGTGTAGATCAATTAATATCTCCAAAGTTATTAAACGAAAAGAAAGGAGATATCCTTCGGATTTATATGTGAAATAAGTTGTAGCGATAATCTTGATGGCATTAAGACGATTAGAAGGAGTCCGAGAAAGCAACCAAGAACCCTCCGCCTTGGAACAAAGTATGAAAGAAGAGCCTAAGCAGCTCATACCGCGGGGAGAGTGATTAAAGTGTGAAAGGTGTGGGAAAGTCCGCAAGCGCATTCCTGAAATCGAGCACTCAGGTCTGTGAATCGTTGATGCTAGTAGCCGAGCAGTTAAAAAAAGAGACCGTAGAGTGCTACGAGGTTGAAGTAAAACTTAATGCATCGACGTTTCTCAAATAACAGAAGTCCTTCCTCATCACTTCAAGAGACTGTTCATAAATGAAACGACGCACAACCAATTCAAGGAAAACAAGCAGACGTCGCACAGTAATCGGCCCAATGGGTAAAAATAAAAAAATCAAAGTCACATTTTTTGCTAGAAATGTGCCAACACATAATAAGTCTATCTATTGAAATGTAATCTTGTTTTAGCTTTACTATAACGGGTCTCTTTAAGAATAGCTGCAGAAGGCAGAGATCGAAACTAATTTGTCTTTGAAAGTGAAGGTGTCAAGAGGTTAAAATACTTTTTAAAAACAAAGTGCTTGCACAATGGAAAGTTTAAATATTATAAAGAAAGGTGTTTAGTCCTAAATATTACAATTCGCAATGTTCTTAGCGTATTGTGTTTATTTTCTTTTTGAAGTTAATCGAAGTTAACAATCAAATTAGTTTTAAAATATTCCTCAATATATACAGATTATTGTTGTAAGATTCAGCTGCAAATATCTGCAAATCGCTGTGTTCTACCGTTCAGACTAAAGCAGCCTCACGGTTTTGTTCTTTGTTTTTGTGCTAAACTGTGCTTTTTTGTGCTCTTGTGGTTGTCGTCTTCTTTTTTTTCGACGGTTGTGTTGGGCTACAATAAAGAATGTGTAACATAATGTGTAACGTCTATGTTTCATCTTTTTTGCTTTTATCTGATTTGCTTACAGCTTTTGTTTGTGTTATTATTATTTTTTATAGGCGCTTCTTATGAATGCGAATTTAGCCGGAATTGTATATTTGATTATTGGTGTACCGAGCCGGGTGCAAATGCAGAGAAGATTAAAAAAATTTTTGATATTTTGAAAATGAAAATCAACAGTAAAGGCTACGCAATTGGAGGTTATTATTTGAAGGAATTGGAAGATCGCGTTCGGTACTGCTGTGCGAGGTTAACAATATTTTGGCGACAATGCAGTCGATCGAGATCATATGTTTTGCAAAAGCATTCAGATTGGTTTGCGATAAACGAGTCGTTTGCGTTCAATTGCGAAGCAGAAAAATTAGAAAATAATGTTGACCGTGGTCGTCCCAGATTGAGTTTTGCTGAATCCTCCAAGCCGAACAAAGAGAAGACGGATAGCTGAGATTGCTGAAATTGATTAATCTGCTGCAGATTGTTTGCGTGAAGCTAATGACAAAGCAAATAATGTAACAATTTCCCCTGCATCCCCAAACGAGGTTATTTCGCTTATCATGGAAACTAATTTAACAAAGCATCAATATAACCTGATCAGATCAACAGTAAAATTTCCGCCGAATTTTTTTGCAGCTATGATAGAATCTTGAAAGAAAAACAGAAAAGCTCTCCGAAAAATAGGACTATTAGCGAATCGCACGGAAGTAGAGCTTCAAAGCTTGTTGGACCACACAACAAAGCGTATTATTGAATTGCAGCATAATGTAATAAATTAAGTTTTAAGCAATCCAGTGAACAACCTTAAGCTTATAGGAAAATGGGGTTTCGACGGAAGTTCTGAATACAGCGAGTATAAGCAGAAGGTGGAGAACAATAATTTGGATGACAACCACTTGTTTGTGACATCATATGTTCCACTTGTTCTATTAACGGCTGAAGATACTTTAAACAGTTCAAAAATATTATGGAAAAATCCACGACCATCATCAACTCGATATTGTCGTCCTGTTCGATTTCAATTTAAAAAGGCATCAACTGAATTGAGCGTCAAAGAGGAAAATTATTTTAAGAAGAAAATTGAGAAGCTGATTCCGACTAAAATTATTGTTGGTAATAAATCGTTATGTATTCGTCATATTTTACAACTTACTATGGTGGGTGGCAAAATTTGCAATGCGTTGAACCACCTTAAAGTGCTATATATGTAACGCAAAACCTACACAAATGAATGATATTGAGGAAAGCATGCAAAGCATATAAACTTGATTTACAAGTCTGGCAAACCAGATCTCTTGAAGGAAAAGCCCAACTTAAAGAAAGAAAAAAGGGTATTCAAAAAGAGTTTCGATTACAATTGGGTTTAATAGTCGACAAGTCGATATGTGGTGGAAGTGGAACATCAAATGATGGAAATACGGCGAGGGAGTTTTTCAATAATGCTCACATGTCCGCTCAAATTACTGGCTTAGATCAAGACCTAATTGAACGATGTGCTATATTATTGCAAGCTCTATCTCCAGGATATAATATTAATATTGAAAAATTTAAGATATTCGCAGTTAATATAGCAAAAGACCTAACTACTAAATATTCATGGTATTACCTTCCACCAACAGTTCATAAAATTTTAATTCACGGTCCTGCAATAATTGAAAGTGCTCTCGTATCGATTGGGGAGTTATCCAAGGAGGCTGCTGAGTCGAGAAATAAAGATATAAAAAAATTTCGTCTTCAGCATACACGGAAAATTTCTCGTGAGGCAACAAATACAGATTTGTTAAAACGTTTGTTAATAACATCCGACCCGTTTATAAAGGGCCAATGAAAACTACTACCTAAGCATAAATCTATTTTAAATAAGCATGTTTTTGATTTACTTGAATAATATACATAATAACAATATGCTCAATACCATACGACATTTTGTACTTATTGATTCGATTTATTTAATTGGGGTCGGAGGTCCGCAGGTGCTGGAGTGGGGTTTTGGATTTGCTCAGGTACGACCACTATATATTTTTTTACTTTTCATATTTTTATAGAATTTTGGAAAACATTTTAAAACGATATCACCAGTAAAAGTATTTATGGCCGCTAGCTCCATACAAGCTCGACCACTGTGCGCCGGCTTTATACTCTCCTCGCATATCACAGACAAAATAACCTATACATGCAATGCTTTCTTAAAATGAATTTCTTATGATCGGCAAACTGAAGCTTAGGCATAGCCACGCACTGAGTTTCATATGAGTTTGGATTTACCCGACAAGCCCAAAGTAGTTTCCCTTCAAAAAAATAGGTAATAGGTCACCAACTGTTGGCTAGGCACTCAAGTAAAATGAAGTTGAAGATCTGCAGAATCTAACAGCTAACAGTCACTTCCTTTTTTAAATGAGGGAATAAAGAATTTATGAAAGCTTTACCTTTCAGCAGTAAATTTCTACAGCCTACAACCACAGAAACAAAACTTACCTTAGTGCATTCAGCAACATATTCAATGCATTTGGAGCAACTGTTTGATGAGTTCTTCGATCCGGAATTAAAGCTATCTACTTTCTCTGCAAGTAAATAAATCAATTAAATACCCCATCACACAATCAGTATAACATTCAGCTTACCCTTTCCTATTTTCTCTCTCAATTGCGCCAGATCTTTCTCATATGATATCCGTTGAGTCTCCAATATCTTTCCCAACTCTGAACACTTTACCTCGGCCAGATGTAGGGCTCTATTTAAATTCGCCGTCTTAGCCTTTTGCTCCTGCAGCTCCTTACAAAAGTCACTTTTACGCAATTGTCCCAATTCGATTGCCATCGCTTCCTTTTCATTCGAAATTTCCACATAGAGATTCTTTAAGTGATCGCACTCTTTTTGCGAGTCCTTCAGAAGAAATTGAAGTTTTTCAACTTCGAACTGATTATTCTTATGGCTTTCGTTTTCTTGCACAAGCTGTTCATAGTTTAGCTTTAAACTGTCACGTTCTTGCTTCGCTTCTTCCAGGTCAATTTGTAAATTTTTTATTTTGGAATCAAGAACCCTCAAGTCTGTAGCCATTGAGGCTTTTGCCTTTTCCGCTTCTTGTTTATCCAGTTGGAGTTTTCTGTTATCCTCCAATTTTTTCTGCAGCAGTTGCTTTTCCTCTTGCAAGTGTCTGATTTCTTCTTGGAGTTTTGCCTGTTTTGACTCAAAGTCATTGCCGACATTTTTGGAGCGCAGTTCATCCAACTCTTCTTCAATTAATTTTAATTTGTTTTTCAGTCTTGTATTCTCTTCCTTGCACATATTGATCTCAACCAGTGCTTTGTTCTCTTCGTCTTTTAAGTTTTTGATCTCATGGTCCTTCAGCTCTATGGCATGCTGCATTGTGCGCATCTCCACGCGTTTTTTTCTTAGATTTCCCATTGCTCTGTATAGCTCTTCTTTTAGATGCCCGGCACGGTCTACTGTCGTCATAGGTGTGCTCTCTAAAACTTTTCCCTGCGTCTGACTGAGTCGTCTAAAGCTCTCATCACAGTTCTGTTGTAAAACGCTATCCATGGCATCTAAGTCCGCAGTGGTCTGCTCTAGTCGAGATGTCAGGGTGTTAATTGTTCTCTCCATGCTTTTTATTTGTTGCTGCAAATCCGCAACCAGACGTTGCAAACGCACATTTTCTTGAGTGTAATCATGTTTATACATAAGGTCCTGGCATTGTTTCTGCGCTTCGGCTAGTGCATTGGACATTTCATTTAATTTTGACGATTTATCAATGAGCATAACTTCGTGACTGTTTTGTAGGGCTTTGTAGCGAGTGTTCATGTTGTCTAGCTCGGCAGTAGTCTTGTCCAGTTTATTGTTCATGCTATCCAGCTGTTGTTGCATCATTTCTATTTCAGCACGGTGTCGTTCGTCGGCATGTTTGCGTTTGAGTTCAGCGTTCCGATCGTTATTTGTGGTCATGTTCTTCTCGACCATGTGATATTTGTGCTGAACATCTGCGTACAAGGCTTGAGATGTTTCCAATTTTCCGATCAACTCATTGTTGTTAGCCTCGACCGACTTGATTTCGGATTTCAGTTTTTGAATGACACTTTCCAAATTAGAGCATTTCTCTTTACTCTCAACAAGAAGTTCGTGTGTTGACTTCTTTGAGCGTATAGCACGTTCTAGTTCTGCTTCGGAAATGGCCAAGCGTTTTTCAGTTTCTTCGCGTTTTTTTCTTTCATCATACGCAATTTTTTTTATGTTTTCGAGTTCACTAGAAAGAGAATAGGGAAAAATTAAATGTTCGTCTTGTCTTGAACCTTTTGTTTCCAACTATGGAGATAATAATACTTGGTGCGACTTGCACCAATTTATTTATTTAACTGGTTTCTGGTGGATTTCCAGAAGCTATCCACTGGTTAGTTGAATAAATGCGTTGGTTCAAGTGGCGTTAAAAGTTAAATGTGTAGATACACGCAAAGAGAAGAATAACCCATCCTGCCAAACAACTCTGAATGCTATTTTGACAATTTAAGCAAAGCGTTAGTGAATTCTTTATAAGTTGGCTCTAACAGAGTCCGCAGAGTAATACACAACAAATTCGGGAGTCAAGTTCAAGATCGAAAGCTATTACAAAACAGTCGTCCCTCCCTTCCAGAAAATACAATGGAATGACACGATCATGACGAAAAACTGTAACATATGCCATGTTTCGTGTAATAATGAGCAGAATCAGATACTATTCGGATGCGAAGGATTTGTAATAAACAACAAACTTTATCAAACAGTTGTATGTGTCTACGACGCTAGCGACAGCATTATGACCAGATTTGTTAATATCGTCTCCATTGCAGAATGAAATGCCACAATAACCCGCACACGATTTCCTTATGTTAGTGGATATCTGTGGTGCAATCATTTTTGGCCAAATAAGAGAGGTCCCAGCTATTTGAAGATCTTTGGAAGACCTTTGGTGGGGTTGGCATCAACCGGAAATCCAGCAAAATTATAGCATGATTTTATTGTTGATGACCAGCCATATTTCCAAGCAGAAACAATCCATCTAATACATTCACCGATTTTGAAAATGCACTTCCTGACTCGCACTCATCGATTTTGCCAAGAGTGGTAGAAGCATTTTGCATATGTATCTAGTTTTTACATTTTGGATAATACCCTGATCCAAGGGCTGAGTTTACGATGCAGGTTTTGTCGTCAAATACTTTACGACGACATTCGAATATTCGTTTAGAATAGCATGACTTGTTGCATTATCCACGAGGAGGATGATTCGCCTTTTTTGCAGTTTCATTTGTCTGTTAATGGAGAAAAGCCGATCGTTGAAAATGACTGTTGTCATCCATGTGATGATTACTGTTTTTTATTATGTGACAATAAAGATATTGATATCAATAACCTCGACTATCATGCTCTACATCCATCGAATAAGGCTAGAGGTGGCTATATAAAAGAGTGTACCGAACATTTGCTTTGTTATCGGTGGGTACTTTAATGCAAAACATACATTCTAAGGATCTAGAACGAAAAAACTCCAACACACAAAGTAATTGCATATCGATTACAATTTCAATGCACACGGCAATATTTAAAAGTTCAAATAACACATAATCCGCATTACAGTTCTCGATTCAAATGCAACCCCTCCAACAGTACAGGTATCTACACGATAATCAAATTATTAGCTGATTCAGGATCAAATATCACTTAGGGCCCAGTTATAGCTATCATTGAAAAACGTCGTTGATGAACATTATGCATAAAGACTTGCATTTACACGCTTACAAGGTGCAATTGACTCAAGAACTAAAGCCTCTTGACCATTTCAGGCATCGTCAATGGTAAGAATGGTGACAAGAAATGGCAACAGTGGATGATCAACTTTCGAAGAAAATCATCTTCAGTGATGAGGCAGATTTTCACCTCAGTGGATTCGTCAACAAAAAAGGAGACCCTCTGAACTGCGCCAACTACAGAGGCATAAGTCTCCTCAACATCGCCTACAAGATCCTATCTGCGTAATATGTGAACGCCTGAAACCGTTTACCAACAACCTGATTGGCCCTTATCAGTGTGGTTTTAGGCCAGGAAAGTCCACAACCGATCAAATTTTCACACTTCGGCAGATCCTGGAAAAAACTCAAGAAGTCCAAATCGATACCCACCACCTATTCATCGATTTCAAAGCCGCATATGACAGCATTTATAGATACGAACTGTACAGAGCCATGTCTAGTTTTGGTATACCGCCCAAACTCGTCCGTTTGTGTAGGATGACGATGGAGAATTCTCGCTGCTCCATCAGGGTCGGAAACGACCTCACCGACACATTCGATACCAAAAAAGGATTTAGGCAAGGCGATGCGCTGTCATGTGACTTCTTTAATCTGATTCTTGAGAGAATTTTGCAAAACTCCAAAGCCAACACCAGAGGCACAATTTTCCAAAAGTCGGTGCAACTACTAGCATACGCTGACGATATTGACATCATTGGTAGGACTCAACGTGATGTCATAGCCACGTTTGCTAGTATAGAGAAGGAAGCGGCAAAAATGGGTTTAGCAGTAAATGAGGGTAAGACTAAGTATATGCTGTCAACACGAAAGGACACACAACATCGACGAATTGGACAGAACGTCACCATTGACAGATATAACTTTGAGGTAGTACGGGATTTTGTCTACCTCGGCTCCGCTATTAACTCTGACAACAACATCTCGTCAGAAATTAAACGAAGAATTACTCTTGCCAACCGCTGTTTCTTCGGGCTAAGAAGGCAATTTAGTAGTAAAGGCCTCACTCGAACTACTAAGGAGATCCTATATAAGACCCTGATCATCCCAGTCCTGCTCTACGGCGCTGAAGCATGGACCGTATCAAAAGCGTATGAAGAAATCCTTGGTAGATTCGAGAGGAAAATTCTTCGAAAAATCTTCGGTCCCGTTTGCGTTGACGGGCTATGGAGACGAAGATTCAACCAAGAACTGTACGAGCTGTACAGCGACATGCCCCTGGTCAAAAAACTCCGCATTGGACGTTTAAGATGGCTAGGACATGTAGAACGAATGGACACCAATACTCCGGCTCGCAGAGTCTTCGATTCCCAGCCAGACGTCGGACGCAGTAGAGGAAGACCTCGCCTTAAGTGGCGCGCACAAGTGGAAACCGACCTCAACCAACTTGGAGTGCGCAACTGGAGGCAGTTAGCTAAGGACCGGGCTAATTGGAGAGGCATGTTGGTTGAGGCCCAGGTTCATTCCGGACTCTAGCGCCACTTAAGTAAGTAAGTAAGTAAGTAAGTAAGTATTCGTCAATAAGCAGAATTAAAATTTAACCACCCTTTAAAAGGTCCGCCGTCCAATCAAATCCAATGATCTTTTCACTGATCATTCTCCGGCCATTTTAACAACGAGCGAGTCACTCATTATAAATGAAAAACCACCCAGACTAAAAAACGGGAAAGCCAACTGGGAAGGTTTCATAAACGATATTGAAAATAATATCCGACGGGTGTATCGCTCAGAATCCCATTGGAACTCGAAGTCGCGGTTGACTCCTTTATCGATACCATCCAAAAAGCAGCATGGAATAATACTCCTCAACAAAACAAAATAGTGAGCTAAAGTAACATTATGTACCCCCGAGAAATACAAGATTTAGTAAGACAAAAAAGAAAATCTTGTAAAAGATGGCACCAAACTCGTGCCCCGCAAGATAAAACACATCCCAATCGATTGAGTAACTTGCTATCGAATTCGATAAACAATTTTAAAAACCATGCAGTAGAAACTTATCTGCAAAGCCTAACCGCTGGAAAGGAATCGAATTATTAGCTCTGGAAAGCAATTAGAGTCATAAAACGCCCAAACAGTTTATGGGCAAAAAGCGATAAGGAAAAAGCTGACGTTTTTGCCTCACATATTGAGGAAACATTTAAGCTATTTGATGGTCCAGCCCAAAATGAAAACATTAATTTATTCAAGACTGCCTCGGAAAGCATTTACTAAACGTCTCTACATTGTTAATGTGGCAATTAGATTAGAGTTCATACCAAGACCGTGAAAAGTCGCGGAAGGGATTATGGTTCTAAAACCAGGAAAATCACCGAATGAAATTAAATCTTACAGATCTATTTCACTTCTTCCAATAATTTCAAAAGTTTTTGAAAGGATTTTACTCGGCTGCTTACACCCCATTATTGATCAGAAATGCCATCGATTTGAGTTTAAAAGTAAACATTCGACTGTTGGCCAAGTACATCGAATTGCTGATGTAATTGAGAAGGCTTTCGAGGAAAGGAAAATTGCTCATTCGTATTTCTTGACGTGTGGGAGGCTTCAATACAAATTAGGACAAGTTATGCCTACAAAAATATATAAAATCCTCGTTTCGTATCTTCTTTTCCGTATGAAACATGGAAACGAATATTCAGAGTTCAAAGATATAATGGCAGGAGTACCCCAAGGTAGCGTCCTTGGACCACTCTATTGTTGGCACAACAAACTAATCCTAATGGATTGCATCTAACGAGATTTTGAAATTTTGCCTGTATTTCTAAATACGGTTCCCTTTTGCAAATAAAATGGAAGCGCACGTAAAAAAATGCGAAGAACTAAAAAATAAATACAGAGAGAGAGAACTGTACTGGTTGCTCGGAAAATATTCGAAGCTCCACCTTGATAACAAGCTGCTATTATACAAGCAAGTTCTTAAACCGGTTTGGACATATGGTATACAACTATGGGGCTGTACCAGTGAAACGAATTTAAACATTCTACAAACTTTTGAAAACAAAATGTTAAGATCATTCGTCAATGCGCCGTGGTACGTAAGGAACGAAGATCTACGCAGAGATCTGGGTATTCCCGCGGTTAAAAATGAAACGAAAAATTGCACGAAAACATAAAAAAACGTTTATTAGGACATGTTAACACGACGGTACTCCAAGTGACGAAACAAATTTATTTCGTCGTCTTTAAAGAACTAAGCCCTTGGATTTTGGCCCGATAATAATAAACCGCGCTATAAATTGCGGAAAACGCAGGAACTCTTAATGGAAAGCTACCTGCCAAACATTTCATTACTCGTGATAAAAACAATTCCTAGATATGTCGCATACATAGTTGCAATAAAAATACAAAAAGGTTGGTGGTTTTAGTGAGTACAAATCTCACACTACGAACTGGTAGAGTCGTTTAAAAATTGAGGCAGTTTGTCTTTTCGAACAGGTTGCAGCGTGCAGCCTGATGGAAAAATTAGCACTCTCGCCGCACAATACTCGAAACTGTGTATTGCTTCTCTTGCAAAAACTTTCCAACCACCCCAGTGGTTCCACTCCCGAAGAAAGGCGGCCATAATAACTTACTCACTTCATAACATCTAAGGTTCCAAGATAATTTGTGCTCTCTGATTACGAATCTGATGGTTGGGTGTTGTAGAACGAGGGTAGACTCTGATTGGCGTTAACTTGGCAATGCCCAGTGTTGCAACTTTGACTACACATCAAATGTGCTTATCTTTACCTCCAAGTGGTAACCATCGGATACTGGTCTCATCCAACCGGATTTGACTTGCTAAACGATAAGTGCGAGTGTTGATAACACGACGAAAAACAGCAACACTATAAACACCCTGGTGAGAATGGCACGGATGAATACCCGGCCTGCTGTCCCAGGCGAACCTAGATGAGCTGCTCTGACATATTCGGACAACAGGTTGTCTAGGAATTTCAAGGGTTAGTCAGGCCCCTTGAACAGAGATGGTGGCGGATGAACCGAAAGGCCAACGGCAGCGCTCAATCCCGTAGTGGATACTGATGGCCCCGTGTCCTAGGGGTATCTAATAAATTGGAACTGGCCCTCCAGGTTGGGGGTTGTGCTTTGGGTTAACTACCCATCCACGGAAAAAACTATTGTTACGAAGCAACCAATAGCCTCGGAAAGGACTGATTTTATTGTTGACGACCCTGCTAAACGAAAAAAGGACAACGACGTTCGTATCTGCACCTGGAATGTGAGAACATTAAACAGGAGAGGTGCAGGCGAACAACTAGCGGAAGCCCTAAACTGCTACAAAGCAGACATTACTGCCATCCAGGAAATACGATGGGATGGGCCGGGCAAAAAGAGGATGAAAAACTGTGACATATACTACGGACCGTGTTATAGTGAGCAGAAACAGCGACTATTCGGATGCGGATTTGTTATAAGTGCCAGACTTAGGCAAGAAGTCTTATGTTTCCAAGACATTAGCGAACGCATAGTAACAATCCGCATCAAGGCCAAATTCGCCAACATAAGCCTTATATGCGCTCACGCTCCGACGGAAGAAAAAGATGATATAGCTAAGGATTGCTTCTACGAGCTCCTCGACAAAACCTATGAGCGACTACCGAAGTACGATGTTAAAATCGTGCTGGGAGATTTTAACGCAAAGGTAAAAGGTAGCCAGCACACGGTTTCCTCACCTCGATATCCATAAGGGGACATGGCGGTCTCCAGATCAACGAACGGTCAACCAAATTGATCACATTGCGATAGATAAGAGGCACGCATCCAGTATTTTGGATGTCCGAACATTCCGAGGAGCTAACATCGACTCGGATCACTACCTTGTAGCAGCCAAGGTAAGAATGCGGATATCCACCACGCCACAACAATCCAGAAATACTGTGAAAAAATTTAATGTCGGAAGACTGCAATCGCAAGAGACCGCCAAGACCTTCGCACAACGCGTATCCCTTAACCTCTCGATTAACACCATACCACCAGCATCGAATGTCGAAGAGCAATGGCAACGATGCCAACAGGCCATTAGATCAGCCGCAACTGAAGTGCTAGGTTTCTCGCGCCCACCAGCAAGAAACCCCTGGTTTGATGAGGAATGCCGACAGATGCTCGCAGCCAAGAACGAGGCCTACAAGGCTAAGCTGCAGGTGAAGACGAGAGCTGCCATTGAGCTCTATAGGCAAAGAAGAAGGGAAGAACATCGGCTTTTCAGCAAGAAGAAAAAAGAGCAAGAAAAGCGCGCGATCGAGGATATAGAGAGGTGCCACTCCAGGAACGATGTTCGCAAGTTTTACCAAAGTGTAAAACGTCAAAGCCAAGGATACAAGGCTCGAACAGAATCCTGTCGAGATGAACAAGGAAATATTGTAGTTGAGACACAGTCGATGCTGAGGATATGGAAGAACCACTTCTGCAGACTGTTAAACGGCGATGACGAACAACATTCCGCTGTCAGGCAGAACGAACCATTCAATATTGGCAACGACAGCGAAAACTGCCAACCACCCGACCTGAGTGAAGTGAGGATAGCAATATCTAAACTCAAGCTTAATAAGGCTGCCGGAAATGACGGCCTTCCCGCTGAGCTCTATAAGGCCGGCGGAGATGACTTGGTAAGTAACATCCACCAACTCATAAGCCAAATCTGGTCGGATGAAAATATGCCTGAAGAATGGAACCTCAGCATCGTTTGCCCGATCCACAAAAAAGGAGACCCTCTGAACTGCGCCAACTACAGAGGCATAAGTCTCCTCAACATCGCCTACAAGATCCTATCTGCCGTAATATGTGAACGCCTGAAACCGTTTACCAACAACCTGATTGGCCCTTATCAGTGTGGTTTTAGGCCAGGAAAGTCCACAACCGATCAAATTTTCACACTTCGGCAGATCCTGGAAAAAACTCAAGAAGTCCAAATCGATACCCACCACCTATTCATCGATTTCAAAGCCGCATATGACAGCATTTATAGAGACGAACTGTATAGAGCCATGTCTAGTTTTGGTATACCGCCCAAACTCGTCCGTTTGTGTAGGATGACGATGGAGAATTCTCGCTGCTCCATCAGGGTCGGAAACGACCTCACCGACACATTCGATACCAAAAAAGGATTTAGGCAAGGCGATGCGCTGTCATGTGACTTCTTTAATCTGATTCTTGAGAGAATTGTGCAAAACTCCAAAGCCAACACCAGAGGCACAATTTTCCAAAAGTCGGTGCAACTACTAGCATACGCTGACGATATTGACATCATTGGCAGGACTCAACGTGATGTCATAGCCACGTTTGCTAGTATAGAGAAGGAAGCGGCGAAAATGGGTTTAGCAGTAAATGAGGGTAAGACTAAGTATATGCTGTCATCACGAAAGGACTCACAACATCGACGAATTGGACAGAACGTCACCATTGACAGATATAACTTTAAGGTAGTACGGGACTTTGTCTACCTCGGCTCCGCTATTAACTCTGACAACAACATCTCGTCAGAAATTAAACGAAGAATTACTCTTGCCAACCGCTGTTTCTTCGGGCTAAGAAGGCAATTTAGTAGTAAAGCCCTCACTCGAACTACTAAGGAAACCCTATATAAGACCCTGATCATCCCAGTCCTGCTCTACGGCGCTGAAGCATGGACCGTATCAAAAGCGGATGAAGAAATCCTTGGTAGATTCGAGAGGAAAATTCTTCGAAAAATCTTCGGTCCCGTTTGCGTTGACGGGCTATGGAGACGAAGATTCAACCAAGAACTATACGAGCTGTACAGCGACATGCCCCTGGTCAAAAAACTCCGCATTGGACGTTTAAGATGGCTAGGACATGTAGAACGAATGGACACCAATACTCCGGCTCGCAGAGTCTTCGATTCCCAGCCAGACGTCGGACGCAGTAGAGGAAGACCTCGCCTTAAGTGGCGCGCACAAGTGGAAACCGACCTCAACCAACTTGGAGTGCGCAACTGGAGGCAGTTAGCTAAGGACCGGGCTAATTGGAGAGGCATGTTGGTTGAGGCCCAGGTTCATTCCGGACTGTAGCGCCACTTAAGTAAGTAAGTAAGATTACGAATCTGAAATCAGTTTTGAGATACATTCGTTAAAAAGGTTCAAGATCCGTTTACTCCAGTTTTACCATCGGGACTTAACAAGATTCTGGTATAGGGAACAATTTGACAAGTTAATAAAATTTCAAAAATATATTTTTTTTAATAATTTACGAAGATTTCATCAAGTTAGATTTATGTAGCCTAGCTGTTTCAAGTGTGAATTTTTTTTTTATTTTTCGCAATTAATATCAAATCCAGAAGATAAGGTGATGAGTATTGTGTTACATCGCTCAAGAATGTTCTTATCGATTCCCGTGATTTCAGTGGAAATTGAAGCAATTGAAAAAACTACACGGTCCGTAAGTTTTTGCAAATGCCATTATTAGATGTTACACTTCCGCCACAAGGAATATGTTATTCTAACATCAATGTTATCTATATCCAAAACAAATGGATTTCAATTGAAATTTTATTTTTTATTTAAGATTCTTCTTGCAATGAAAGCTTTTTAGTTTCCTTTACAAACTTAAAAGAAATCGGTCGACAGTATCGAGTAGCGTGGATTTTTCCACAAAACTTGATTTGAAGCTTTACAAATCAATCCCAAAGGAACAATTGACGTCACGAACAAGCTACTGTCATCATCAATATTCGACATTTGGATCAAAAAACCGCTGCTTGTATTGACTTTGTTCACTGCTGCCATCGAACCCCCATTTCTCGACTAAAACCATATTAGAAAAATCAGGTGAAAAACTTAGCAAAACTTTTTTTGCAACTCAAGTATACTCTAGGCAGATATTGACGCCAGATAAATGCTATTTTCAGTAATACTTCATTTGTATTAAACCATTCTGAATCATTTTTAACAAGAACACTTCCTCTTGGTAATCTTTTTTCCAGAAATACGGAAGTGTTTTCCAAAAATATACGATTTTAGTCCCCAGTGCTGTATAATCTGCATTTGGAACAGCATCTAGAGACTTCAAAAGACTGGCTAATATTGAACGGGACTTGTTGCTTTCACTTCCAGAAGCAATTAACCAATGCTGCAGCGAAAAAATTCTCGTAACGGAAACTCAACTATAGATTTTCTTGGATGCACAAGACTCTTAGTATGTTCTACATGTCCTCGTGTTTCTCTTACCTTATATTAGACTGATATTACTGTTGACGACCCTGCTAAACGAAAAAAGGACAACGACGTTCGTATGGGCAAAAAGAGGATGAAAAACTGTGACATCTTCTATGGACCGTGTTATAGTGAGCTGAAACAGCGACTATTCGGATGGGGATTTGTTATAAGTGCCAGACTAAGGCAAGAAGTCTCATGTTTCCAAGATATTAGCGAACGCATTGTAACACGCATCCAGTTTTTTGGATGTCCGAACATTCTGAGGGGCTAACATCGGCTCGAACCACTACATTGTTGCAGCTGAGGTAAGGATGCGGATATCCACCACGCCACAACAAACCGGAATTACTGTGAAAAAATTTAATGTCGAAAGACTGCAATCGCCAGAGACTGCCAAGACCTTCGCGCAACCCTATTCCTTAACCTCTCGATTCATAACACACCACCAGCATCTTATGTCGAAGAACAATGGCAACGATGCCAACAAGCCATTAGATCAGCCGCAACTGATGTGCTAGGTTTCTCGCGGCCACCAGCAAGAAACCCCTGGTTTGATGAGGAATGCCGACAGATGCTCGTAGCCAAGAACGAGGCCTACAAGGCTAAGCTGCAGGTGAAGACGAGAGCTGCCATTGAGCTCTATAGGCCAAGAAGAAGGGAAGAACACCGGCTTTTCAGAAAGAAGAAAAAAGAGCAAGAAAAGCGCGCGATCGAGAATATAGAGAGGTACCACTCCAGGAACGATGTTCGCAAGTTTTACCAAAGTGTAAAAAGTCAAAGAAAAGGATACAAGGCTCGAACAGAATCCTGTCGAGATGAACAAGGAAATATCGTAGTTGAGGCACAGTCGATGCTGAGGATATGGAAGAACCACTTCTGCAGACTGTTAAACGGCGATGACGAAAAACATTCCGCTGTCAGGCAGAACGAACCATTTAATATTGGCAACGGCAGTGAAGTGAGGATAGCAATATCTAAACTCTATCTATATCTAAATTCTATCTCGGCTTTGCTATTAACTCTGATAACAACATCTCGGCATAAATTAAACGAAAAATTACTCTTGCCAACCACTGTTTCTTCCTATATAAGACCCTATCAAGATCCTGATCATCCCAGTCCTGCTCTACGGCGCTGAAGCATGGACCGTATCAAAAGCGGATCAAGAAATCCTTGGTCCAAGTTCCAAGATAGACAGGTGCCCAACATGAATAGGCATTTGGGAAAACGTTTGTATTAAATTTTCTGTGTGTTACTATATATTGGCCAACTTCGACAGGTTGCCAACTGGACAGGTTTCACTAAGTATCCAAAAGAGATCGGTCCATATCTTTTGCCGCAGAGTGATTTTTCCTCTAATTCATGCGATATATGAATGTAATGTTGTTGTTACTGTTGTTGTTAAATTTTATTATAGCACATCCAGGAATCAATAACTCCGGAGGTAAACCTTTTTCCCAATCGGCTGTAGTGTAAGCATTTACAGCAATTGATGAACATACGAAACATGGTATCAACAAAGTATTTTAGACTCACAACTTTGGACAAAATGTCACTATTCATAGCAATTGGGTATGAGTGGGTCAGCTAATACGTCGAATACGTGGCATAGGAAAATCATACTAAAATTAAGTCATTTCGCCGGATAGACTTCACAAATAAATGCCCTAAGACGCAAAGGGACATACAAGATCAAACAAATTGATATGTAGGTACTTGCCACACGCAACTGCATCCAGTTTGCTCATTCTAAATTGAGCCAACTTACTACATTCCTTAACAGGTTTCATTCATTCTACTCACTGCGTTTTAGAATCCAAGAGCAATTTCATTTTCTGCAAGTCGTCTGTGTATGCATGATTATTGTTGGACGGATAACTTGGCGGATGGCGGATGTTATTTTGTGGCTGCAATCCCATGCCTAGATTTCCATTATTACCAATGTGATTGGCATTAGTATTTCCAAGAATGTCAGATTGAAAATTTGAGCTATCAACTGTGTTATCATCTTCTTCTAATAGATCATCAAACGCATTTTGCAAATCGTTATTTAGCTAACAAAACAAAAAATACAACATATAAATGAATGAATTCTGAAAAAAAAAGAGTTCTCTATTCGCAAACCTCTTTGTCCCGGCGCCTTTGATCTTCTAGAGCTTCCTCTTCCTCTGCCCTAGCTGCGCTATTATCAAGTTTTATACTTTCGCCAGTTTGGAATATCGTATAACCAGGAGTATTCATTGTTTAATTGTTATATTTAAATTCACTACAGCAAACGGTCAAAAACTAATTAAATAATCGCAAGCGCAAGCGCAATAAAACACTCCCAATGGATTAACATCCACTAATTTATGAACTGCTATACGATTAAAAACAACGTTTCCATTTGTTTCAATTTGTATATAAACTAAATTTAATATATTGTATGTTCTATGTAAAATAATTTATTAAACAACAAACAAAAACACAACAACGCAGTGGAATGGAATTATGTTTAACGTATTGGTCACTTGTTGACGTTTGGATTTTTGAAATGTCAACTAATATACAGTGACATCTGCACGACGGAATATTTGAAAAAGTGTTAGGATAAGCTTACACTGGTTGTGAATAGGAAATATTTTAGGGTGGTTACAGCAAGGAATATTAAATATATAGCGTTTTCGGCTTTAGATATATAATTTGTTATTAACTTCTATTTTTTCACATCATATGTTGTAATAAAAAAATTAATAGCCTAAATAAACTTAAAAACTATACAAATGAACTATTAAAAAAGTAAATGATTATTATGTTTAGATATACATGATTTTTTTTTAAACTATGCATATATTTGGAAACTGTGTTATTTATTATTACTATTAAATTATAGTCGTAACTTTTTTTTTTAATTATATAAAATCAAAACATACAAGACTAACTAATACTGCATTTACACGAGTGACACATTCGTCATTTTCGTTTGAGATTTAGTGTCATTATTGTGTAAACGGTCTTATATTTGTCATTACAAATTGGCGAAAAGTTTGTGTCATATCATGCTGGCATTATAAAGACATTGTATAAAAGCTTTGTAAAAACAACTTCATATATAGTGAAAAGCTACGAATAAAAGAATGAACGTTTTCATTCTCAATTCTTAAATGACAAACTGTCATCGATTGAAAAAAAAAAACAAAGTATGTCACATGGCCATCTTTTGTGTGTGGTGTTTGACATTAATATGTTTCTGCTGTGGAAAATGGATTGGTAAGTACAAATTTGAGTTTTAAATTCAGTGAATCGTTTCAGTTTATGTGTTAAATCTGAATATTCGCCAATGAATTCAAATGCGGCAGCAACAACATAAGTCGACAGTGCAAGCTGCAGAAAAAATGGACCAAAGAGGAAGATAAAATGATGGTGGAAATGATCAAGGAGCGGGAGGCCATTTCGAATTATGTGTCATCGGAATACAGGAATTGCGACTTAAAAAAACCATTGAGATCGTTACTTTCTCGGTTTTTTGGCATGGCTTCTATCAGGCTTCTTCCTCCTCCTCCTCGTCTAGTTTTAAGCAACAGCAAAACAAGCTGCAGCATCCTTCCTTCCTTCCATTTTCACTGCATTGCATAATTTATTTACTATTTATATTTCTGTTCCTTTTTTTTATTTGATATGTTTGGAGACAAAACAATTTGGATGAATTTGAAATATTAAACTCCAATAAAAATTGTTTACTGATATATTTGATCGTTATTATTTAACATTTTAAAATTCTGTCTACTTAATTACTTACTTACTTACTTACGTACTTAAGTGGCGCTACAGTCCGGAATGAACCTGGGCCTCAACCAACATGCCTCTCCAATTAGCCCGGTCCTTAGCTAACTGCCTCCAGTTGCGCACTCCAAGTTGGTTGAGGTCGGTTTCCACTTGTGCGCGCCACTTAAGGCGAGGTCTTCCTCTACTGCGTCCGACGTCTGGCTGGGAATCGGAGACTCTGCGAGCCGGAGTATTGGTGTCCATTCGTTCTACATGTCCTAGCCATCTTAAACGTCCAATGCGGAGTTTTTTGACCAGGGGCATGTCGCTGTACAGCTCGTATAGTTCTTGGTTGAATCTTCGTCTCCATAGCCCGTCAACGCAAACGGGACCGAAGATTTTTTGAAGACTTTTTCTTTCGAATCGACCAAGGATTTCTTCATCCGTTTTTGATACGGTCTATGCTTCAGCGCCATAGAGCAGGACTGGGATGATCAGGGTCTTATATCTCCTTAGTAGTTCGAGTGAGGGCTTTACTACTAAATTGCCTTCTTAGCCCGAAGAAACAGCGATTGGCAAGAGTAATTCTTCGTTTGATTTCTGACGAGATGTTGTTGTCAGAGTCAATAGCGGAGCCGAGGTAGACAAAGTCCCGTACTACCTCAAAGTTATATCTGTCAATGGTGACGTTCTGTCCAATTCGTCGATGTTGTGTGTCCTTTCGTGTTGACAGCATAAACTTATAGCGTTTTCGATTTTTTTATACTCTAGAGCACTTTTTTTACTCTAGATCTATTTTTTCGTTATCGATTGGGATACAAAGAGCACTCTATTTTTACTCTAGAGTACTTTTGAAGAATCTGGATTCCAAGTCAGATTTACACAAAAACATTTAACATCTGACTTATGTCAGTTTGAAGTTTGCATTTCGCAGTTTGATTTGTGTTATTTGTTATTTCTGCGAAAACTATGATTAAAAACTAAAATATTTTTGGATAATCATGTTCTAAAATTCATAAACTTTGTTTTGACACCAACTCGCCAATGGTTCAATTTATAAAAAAGCCGCAATGAGTAAAAGAAAATTTCATATGATGGTTTTCATTGATAGCTAATAGCTATAATTGCGCCCTAAAGATAAACAATAAGCTGTCAAATGGCACACTTCCGCACATACAAAACCAGAGTAACCTCTCTAATGTTCGATTGGGACGGGTAAAATCTGAAATCTGAAAGTAAATCTAAAAATCCCAATCGAAAACGCTATTACCCTCATTTACTGCTAAACCCATTTTTGCCGCTTCCTTCTCTATACTAGCAAAGTGGCTATGACATCACGTTGAGTCCTACCGATGATGTCAATATCGTCGGCGTATGCTAGTAGTTGCACCGATTTTTGGAGAATTGTACCTCTGGTGTTGGCTCGGGAATTTCGCACAATCCTCTCAAGAATCAAATTGAAAAAGTCACATGACAGCGCATCGCCTTGACTAAATCTTTTTTTGGTATCGAATGTGTCGGTGAGGTCGTTTCCGACCCTGATGGAGCAGCGAGAATTCTTCATCGTCATCCTACACAAACGGACGAGTTTGGGCGGTATACCAAAACTAGACATGGCTCTGTATAGATTATCTCTATAAATGCTATCGCATGCGGCTTTGAAAATTTCAAATCAATAAATAGGTGGTGGGTATCGATTTGGAATTCTTGGGATTTTTCCAGGATTTGCCGAAGTGTGAAAATTTGATCGGTTGTGGACTTCCCTGGCCTAAAACCACACTGATAAGGGCCGATCAGGTTGTTGGTAAAAGGTTTCAGGCGTTCACATATTGTAGGCGATGTTGAGGAGACTTATGGCTCTGTACTTGGCGCAGTTCAGAGGATCTCCTTTTTTGTGGATTGGGCAAACGATGCTGAGGTTCCATTCTTCAGGCATACTTTCATCCGACCAGATTTGGCTTATGAGTTGATGGATGTTACTTACCAAGTCATCTCCGCCAGCTTTATAAATCTCAGCGGGAAGGCCGTCATTTCCGGCGTTGCCATTGTTCTTCGACATTAGATGCTGGTGGTATGGTGTTAATCGAGAGGTTAAGGGATACGCGTTGCGCGAAGGTCTTGGCGGTCTCTTGCGTTTGCAGTCTTTCGACATTAAATTTTTTCACAGTATTTCTGGTTTTTTGTGGCGTGGTTGAAATCCGCATCCTTACCTTGGCTTCAACAAGGTAGTGGTCCGAGCCGATGTTAGCCCCTCGGAATGTTCGGACATCCAAAATACTGGATGCGTGTCTCTTGTCTATCGCAATGTGATCAATTTGGTTGACTTGTGCTGGCTATAGTCGCATTTCGTTCCGTAGCGAAGTCAAGTCCATTGCCAGACATGTTGTCGTGTAGGCTGTGTTTTCTGTCTGTGGCTTCTCTTGTACCTTTTCTTTAAAATCTCCCAGCAAGATTTTATCTTCGTACTTTAGTAGTCGCTCATAGGTTTTGTCAAGGAGCTCATAGAAGCAATCCTTAGTTGTATCATCTTTTTCCTCCGTCGGAGCATGAGCGCATATATGGCTTATGTTGGCGAATTTGGCCTTGGTGCGGATTGTTACAATGCGTTCGCTTATGTCTTGTAAACATAAGACTTCGTGCCTAAGTCTGGCACTTGTAACAAATCCGCCTCCGAATAGTCGCTGTTTCTTACTTATATATTACTATAACACGGTCCATAGTAGATGTTACAGTTTTTCATCCTCGTTTTGTCCGGCCCATCCCATCGTATTTCCTGGATGGCAGTGATGTCTGCTTTGTAGCAGTTTAGGGCTTCCGCTAGTTGTTCCACTGCACCTCTCCTGTTTAATGTTCTCACATTCCAGGTGCAGATACGAACGTTGTTGTCCTTTTTTCGTTTAGCATGGTCGTCAACAATAATATCAGTCCTTTCCGAGGCTATTGGTTGCTTCGTTACATAATCTTTTTTCCGTGGATGGGTAGTTAACCCAAAGCACAACCCCCAACCTGGAGGGCCAGGCCCTTGTTTGACCCTAGGACAGCGGGCCGGAAATAATACCGATGTCAGTAGCCCATTTTGGGATATGAGAGCTGCCGTTGAACCATTGAGGGCTCCTCCCCCACCAACTCTTTTTCAACACCCTGGCTCAGTATTGGAAATCCCTATAGACCTGGTATTCAAAAATGTCGAAGCAGCTCATATACGGATTACCCTGCCAGTTTGACTGGAGCTGTAGGCGCCACCGTTGACTCCATCTAGGGAAATCCTCCGCTGCCGCCTGAGAGTGAGTGCCTTAGTGAGAGGACACTCCTCCCCCCTCTCTCGCTTGTTGCCACCAACGACCTTCCACAGGGGCTTATTACCCCATCTCCAGTCGAGGTACTAGGCACCCACCAGTCACCAGCGAGGAGGTGAAAGTAGGAGTTGATAGTGAGAGGCTAGAGGGAGAACGCGTGCGTTCTCATGTAATCGCATCACGATCACATAGTTCGCCTTCTTTTAATCTTGTTTTCTTTATTTTCCATTTCTTCTAATATTGCTAATAAACATAATTTTTTGATTTCGTTTCCTATATCCTTGAATTTCCTGAACAGAGCGTTGAAACAATTCCGGCGCAAAAAGGCTATGTGGACATATAATTATAGCAAATGAAGTTAACAAAAACGCTTAAGAACAAAAAAAGCTATAGATAACAGCAAAGAGTATAGAACTACATCGAGTGCGCATCTCATACAACGAAAATTTACTATGTGGGGTACTGATATTGATACCCCAGTGTGCACATTGCCATGCCCGCATCAAGCAACAACATAGCAGGTGCATACGAACGACGAAAATTCCCCTTCGCACTTACCGCCCGCGTCTGAAACAGCATCAACATTTTTAGCTGTGATGCTTACTCTATAGCTATATACCTCTTTGATAACAGCAACACAAGTGGATCTACGAGAGAAGAGACAGAGTTCGATGGTGAGATAAACAATATCATTAATCTTGACGACTCTCTTTGTCCAGAGTATTTGTTAGCCGCCGGAAAATTTTCTGTGAAAAATAAGCGGTTCCAAGTTAACAACTCTTCAAGTACTCTACCACCATATGATTCACTGTCTTCAGAAAGCGACTATAGTTTGTATGCATGAGAACCTAGCACATCAACACACAGTATACCACTGCAATTCTCAAACTATACATGGATCACCGTCGTCTTCACATGAAAGTGATACATTACCAGTATCCACAAATAATGGAACATGTACTCGAAGTCTTAAAAGAAAAACCCTTCAGGAACTATTATTTGATAAACTCATGTTAAAACAAGAAGAACAAATTAAACGATAAGAGCTGGGACCTCATTAGTTTGACGATAACATTTCGACGGTACATCTTCCATCACGTAAGCTCAATAGTCGCTTTTGCTGTTGGAGATATCACTTTATTTGCTTCACTTAAAACAATAATCGTCAAATCATAGACACAGACAATTATTGAGCGATTGCTTATGATGTCTCGACTACCGTCTGAGTGATAATCGTTTTTAAAGTTACCGAATGACAACCCTGAAAACAGAGAAAGGAGACATCAATAGAAAATTCTCAAAGATATCCTTGAGGCACAAAAACAAAATAATCACTGAATAGTTACATACTTAAGTTTTTTTATTCTTTATTAATATAAATGGATTTATTTATAAGTTTTTGTTGTTTAATAAAAAAAAACACCAATGTTCCTAAATGTTACTTTAGGGAATTATAACAAGTTGTACAATTTATAGTTTTTCAGCAATTTCGTCCCTCTTCAACTGACCCAGGTGCCTTAGAACCGCTTCAGTTATAGAATCGGTTGGGGTTGGAGTTGTGTGTGCTTCTCGTTCTTCTTGAACTGGACGAGGAACTGCGTCCCACCTGTCTCCTTCCAATATGCATAAATTATGCAACACACAGCAGCTTAAAACAAATTTAGACATTCGTTCCACAGTTGAAAAATCCAATCGTGTTAGCTGCCTAAATCTATTTTTCAGTGAGCTGAAACTGTTTTCAATTTTGACGCGGGTTTGGTAATGCTTTTTGTTATACAACTTTTGACTTTCGGTCAAGTCTCCAAAATCGTCAAATGGCGTTAGAAGATATTCCCTTAGCGGATAAGCAGCATCTCCCAAAATATGGTACTGTGAACCACAAATCGTTGGTATATCCTTCGAAATGAAAGATAGTTCATAAATCCTTGCATCATGGATTTTGCTTGGAGATCCAATAAAAACATCCAAAAACAATTCGTTGGCATCACAAATACCCTGCAGAGTAATTGAAATCAGCCCGTGCCGATTGATATATGTGGATCTTATTTTGTTGGCTGGCTTTCGAATGGATATATAGCAACCGTCTATGCAACCTAACACATTCTCAATACCAGCTAGCTGTAAATGAACATTATTGTTAATAAAATAATATAATATAGTTCACATACATACATACCTTTGCAAATTCTTGAGATGTTTTATCTTTTTCATCTGAAGTTGTTGGAAACTTTATGTATACCGTCGATACTTCAAACATAAATTCCATGAAATTGGTCAATACACTGAAGGCACTTGATAATGAGATATTGAACAAATTTGCAACTTCTCTGTATGAGTCCTTGTTACCAGCAAACCTATGGATTTAATTCGTTAGCTATGAAGATTCCTGTTATACAAGTAAAACTTACCAAAGGAATGATAAACATTGAGTTTCAGCACTGATGGCTATTCTTCCTCCACAACCTATTCTTTCCTTGAAATGCCTAGACACTCGGTATAAGTTGACTAGTTTTCTGGTAGTTTCCCTTGAAAGTCTGAAATGTTCACGAAACTAAAGAGAAATTGTATTATTTTAGCTAATTAATTAACTATGATTTTTATGAAGCACTTACTTCTTTGTCGGAGTAATTAGTAATTACATCCTCCACAAAATTGTTGACACGATGCTTTTTTTTCTTCTCAAACAATAAATTGAACAACCAAAAGTTATCTTCATCACTGTCCGAAGACGAAGACGAACTAGATGAATCTAATAGTTCAAGTATAACTTTATTTTCTGTGTCTATATCCATTATTAAAATCAAAAATCCAAAGCACTCTTGTTTTTCACAACCGAAGTAAAAAATCAAAATGAAAACCACTCTTGTCAAACTGACAGCGATCATTTTTTATTGGTATTGGTAAATCTGCCGAAAAATTCAGATTTGCAAAATTGATCTCTGATCAAAAAAAAAATCAATTTTTTCGCCCAATGGAACACAACAACTGTCAAAATCGCTCTTCAGATAAAAAAAAAATTGATTTTTTTCCCAATGGAAAACGCCATAAGTGTTGGTGAAAGGAGGGGTAAATCTGCCGAAAAATCCAGATTTGCAAAATTGATTTGAGATCAAAATAAAAATTAATTTGTTTGCCTAATGGAACACAACAACTGACAAAATCGGTCTTTTGACAGATCTAGATAAAAAAAATGAATTATTTTTTTTCGCCAATGGAAAACGCCATTAAAAATATATCCGTGACGAACAGATGTCGGAGACGGAGAGAGATTGGCCGTGTTCCGGATTTTAGATTTCAACTGCAAAATGAGATGAGGCGATGTGGAACGCAAAATCTTAATGAATGGGAAGGTAAATGTCAAACTATACCAACCCTTATTTTGCAATTTCGTTTTTCCACCTTTAAATATTAATTTTTACTTTTATTTATTCAGAATAATTATTCTTCACAAAAAAGTTAGAAACAACCGAAATAAACCCATAATAGGTCTGTTCCCGTACTTTTGCAGTAAAAATTAGTAAATTCTCAAATTTCTTGGAGTGGGGGTAAATAACCTCAGAAAGAGACAAAAAGTACGGGAACGCGTTTGAGTAAAAAACAGTAAAATTATATATTTTGTATGTCTTTGAGAGAACAAATGACACAAAACACACAGTTTACTGTCAATTTTTTGCAGTAAATTTTTTTTACAGATTTTTATGGAGGGGTAGTTTTTTGCTCTCTCTTTTACTTATTTTCGCGTACGGGAACGGCAATAAGTAATAATCAGTAAAAATCAGTAGGAATCAGTATATATTAGGTCTGTTCCCGTACTTTTTCAGTAAAAATTAGTAAATTCTCAAATTTCTTGGAGTGGGGGTAAATTATCTCAAATAGAGACAAAATTACAAAAAAGTACGGGAACGCGTTTAAGTAAAAAACAGTAAAATTATATATTTTGTATGCCTTTTAAAGAACAAATGACATAAATCAGCTGTCAAAACAAGCGAGTTGTCACTTTTAGATACCAACTGACAGTTTACTGATTTTTACCAACAGAAATTTCTCAGGAATTTTTTTTACAGATTTTTATGGAGGGGTAGTTTTTTGCTCTCTCGTGAGCTGTCTCTTTTACATATTTTTGCGTACGGGAACGGCAATAAGTATAAATCAGTAAGAATCAGTAAATATTATTTTGAACGGGAACAGACCTATTATTTTGTACGGGAACAGACCTAATATTAGATAATGCAATACAGATGCAAAAAAATGCAACCCATCGCAAGGAAACGTAGACTGCCGATGTACGTTACGATTTGTCGGAGAAATGTTTCGAACAACTGATCGCAACGATTAGCATGAAGCAAAATATACCCTATATGCGTTGAGGTGCATTTTTCATGCGATTTTTGACAGCTAAGTGCCATTCTTTCTGCGATTTCCTCCGACACAAATTCTTCGCGGAATTTATTTACGAATTGTAGTGAAGTGAACCCGTCGCATTTGGGAAGATTTTTTTTCCGATGACACATACCTCGAATGGAATTTTAACCTCCGACGAAGTATGCGTTGCGGAAAATTGTCCGCTCCGACGGATA
Organism: Rhingia campestris; assembly: GCA_932526625.1. Lineage (NCBI taxonomy): Eukaryota > Metazoa > Arthropoda > Insecta > Diptera > Syrphidae > Rhingia > Rhingia campestris. Next base: position 38,196,634 of record OW052183.1, read on the forward strand.
CCTCGATAGGGCTGAATGTCTACATTACGTCTATATAACATTTTTTGCCACGCCCACTTTTTGGGGGTGTTTTCAATAAAAAAACTGTTTTCGTTCAAATTTTAAATTTTCGGAAAAATTTTTGATGCGGAATCATTAATAATATTAATATGAACATGTCGTCTATATACCATTTTAACCCACGCCCACTTTTTGGGGGCGTTTTATATACAAACCATTTTTATACACTACCCCATTACATATGCAGGAGAACCTTGTCTTTTCTAGAACCGTAAAATTTGTTGTGACAATGACATTTTCTATATTTAATACCGATCGAGTTTAAAGCCATGTCCACATTTTTGGGACATTAGTTTTACAGATGGGATGGGATAGGGTATTCAACGATCCGCACAGCGGATTGTAGCCTTCTCATATGTTTTCTTTCGGAACGGATACCATGATAGGGCCGATGACTCTCTCTCTCTCTGTCCGACAAAGCAGAACAAGTGTTAACATTTTTAAAATACGGCCACAGACACGCCGGCTTTTCACTAAAACATTGCTTTTGGCCAAACGATTAGGAATTTCGAAAAAGTGTCTGAAAAGAATATCTTTATTTCGTCAATACAAAGTTTTTTTTTGCAATACCTACTTTTTGGGGGCGTTTTAAAAACTTGTTTCGGTATAATTTTAGGAAAACTCGAAAAAACGTTCGACAACAATACTTCGAGAATAATACTATGAACATTGTTGTCTATAGATCATTTTAACCACGCCCACTTTTTGGGGGCGTTATTTAAGAAAAACATTTTGTTGAGCCTATCCCGTAACATATCCATAGGAAAACGTCGTTTATTGTTGAACCATAGATTATTTAGATAAACTGTCTGAACAAGATTTTTAGCAACGCCCACTTTTCTACAACAGCACTTTTTTAACTGGCGGCCATTTTGTCAGCTGTCAAGTGATTTATTTTTAGTTTGGTTTGGCATTTCAACTGACGTCTGAACAACGCTTCCAAATTGTGCAAATTTATTTTGAAAATCAGGGTTCTGTTCGAAATACATATCGCTCACTATGTCCATTTTACTGTCAACATAATCGTCCATCAGAGCAATTAATTAAGTATGGAACGTTTTCGCAACACGTTTACTCTAAACGATAATACGCTCGTACAGTGCATACAGAAGAAGTCATTTCGGCTGTAGAGCGTAGCGCAGAAGAAGAACTGAATCAGTCTATCCGCCATCGTGCACAGAAATTGGATATGAGCCCATCCACTTTATGGAAGATTTTGCGGAAAGATCTTGGTTTGCGTGCTTAAAAAAACCAACTCGTGCATGAATTGAAGCCACAGGATCACCTAGCAAGGCGTAGATTCGGTGAATGGGACCAAAACAAGATTGCCATTGATCCTAATTTTTATTGGCGATGAAGCTAACTTTTGGTTGAATGGATACATCAATAAACAAAACTGCCGTATTTAGAGTGATGATAATCCTCAAGTGTATGTTAATACACCGTTACATCCACAAAAACTGGTTCGTACTTATTTAAAAACGATGCTGGCCAGAACGTTACAGTCAATGGTGACCGCTAAAGAGCCATGATTACTCACTTTTTCGTTCATCAATTGAACAACCATGATGTGCAGAAGCTGTGGTTTCAACAAGACGACGCAACATGTCACACAGCTCGTGCCACAATTGATTTGTTGAAGGAAACGTTCGGTGAGCGCATAATTCCGTGTTTTGGTCCTGGGAATTGGCCGTGCGTTTAACGCCGCTTGACTATTTTCTGTGGGGACATGTGAAGTCACTAGTCTACGCCGATAAGCCCTTGGAGGACAACATTCGCCGTATTAATGCCGATATACGGCCGTAAATGTTGGAAAAAGTCATCGAAAATTGGACTACGTCAGACAGCCATGGCGGTCATATGAAAGAAATCAGATTTAAATTATAATGCCAGAAGATTATCTTTCAAATAAAGTAAATTTAAAAAAAAATCATCTTTGTTTTATTCCAAAGTTCTATACCTTTAAAAATAAACTTTAGTTCAGTCAAATATAATTGAAGTAGTCCAACGTAAAATCATTTTGCCTCCGTATTGGTGTTGGATTAAACTGCTGCAACTTTTGTTTGTGTACCAGCTCAGCGAGACTCATCAGTGAGATGGTTTTCTTAAACCAGGGAAAATTGACGCTCCTGATCCATTAGCTTCTTTTGGTTTTAACAACACCCGGGGGAGGTCCCTATAACTTACATAGATTAAATATAATGCAAAGACCTTATCATAAAATATGGCATGTATGAGCGTAAGAAGAAGAACGACTGCCTTTTTAAACGTTACACGAAAAGAACACCTATAACCATATTTCAAACTTTTAGATTTCCGAGGTGTTTCGATCCGCAGGAAAAAAAAAAACGTGCGCTTAATGTCTGCAGTGCAGAGTTAAATAACCGCCCAGAATGCGTCTCTGTAGCTGATGCTTGTAGCTCATCTATCTGTAGCTTGAACTTGCAACTTCATGCAATAAATATATCCCTCTTTTGACAGCGATACAAGCTACAAGCTACAGATATGCATTCTGAGCTGGCATTATATCATGAACATATTGATTCATGAGCATATTAATTTTACAGATTCAGAATATTTAAGTTTTATTTTAAAATAAAATAACCTGCATCTAAAATTATTTAAATATTCTTTGTTTTATTATTTTTTCATGTTTTTTTTTGTTTTTTTTTTCTGCTTGGGTTTTTTACTTTCAAAAAAAGATTTGTTTTTGTTTTCGATTTGTTTTTTTTTTATTATACAGACTGTCCATTTAAGTTCATAAACGCACTTATATTGGGACATTTATCTAATTTCTCGGCATCGATTTGGAAAACCTTGGACATTCGTCTCCAAGTCTGTGCATCGAAGTAATAAAAGGTTCCTCGTTCTTTTGTACCATTTTTCTCATATTGATTAAGTCCGGGAATTCGAGTTATCCAGATTTTCTCTTCTATGTGATATCTCCATTCCCGATTATGTCTAGAAATGAAAAAGAAAAATAATGCCTTTATGTATTCTGCTTTGCGGGCTGATTGTTTCGACTTACAATTCAGCTGCGGCCATTAATTGCATCACATCACCAATATTCGTGTAGAACAGAAAGAAAAGCAGATCTTCTTGCAGTTTTTTAAGAACCGGATGCGAAAGTTTATCTCTTATCGCAAAGTTTATCAAGTATTCAGGCGGCACGCTGTAATCAACATCTTGTGCTCTAGAGAGGGATAAAAAATAAAAACAATAAAATTTCAATGACTTAACAATTTGAGTTTTTTTTCGCCTACCTGCAGGGCTGATCCGCAAAAGGTCCGGCGAATGTTGGATGCAAGTTCTCTTGTGAATTTAAATTTAACCCTAGTCCAGTTAAATCCTGTCCCATAGCTAAACTCACTAGATTCGGATCGGTTTCAGACGCTCGGATAAATGTCAGCAAACCCACCATACCAAATTGGTTGTTCACCATAGTCGCTGGGATGTTTGTGACTTTACCTAGAAGATCAGAAAAAATCGTTAGCGACTGACTATGGCCAGTTGAAATGCTGACTTACCATCAGGCGACGTTTGTACTCCTCTTTTCACAATTTTGTCATTGCTAGAATTGTCGTTTTGATGCTCCATACCACCACCACCGACAGCCAAGCCACTACCCACAATTGAGTTCATAGTCTTTTCCGTACCGTCAAGGTTGTTTTCCGATAATCCGGCATTCGTTGAGCCGTCGGAATTTTGAGTGCCAGGGAGCGCAGGAAAATCTTCATTTGACATTGTAAACTCTGATTGTTCGGATGTTGGCTGTTTAACCATCCCGACTGTAATAAAAGGAAAATAACTTGATTGTTGCATTTCCTCGCCTATGGATAGGGTAAATAAGGGTAATTAAGTATGTAAAATTGATTGCCTAACTATACAAAACACGCGTTAGAATTAAAATTTTGATTATTTTTTGTTGTAATTCCACAAACCAAATGAATAAAATGAATTCTAAGAAACAAAGACAACATAAGTGAATGTACAAAGTATAATAAATTAGTAATTACATACACACATACATAAATCTAACGTTATTTATGTTTAAGAGAGGGTAGAGATAGAGTTTTTAGACCTAGAAGCGTCTTAGCAAATACACCCAAAGCTAACACAGCTGTGAATATTATTAGTTCGGCGTTATACGCAGGGGATTAATAAAACGGCTACGAGCATTAATTGCATTCGCTTCAAAATTTAACGGAGTTGCTTCAATTACTTTATAAACAAAATATTTATCTATCGGTAACCAATCTGGTAAGGATCGTTATGACGGAGAGTGTTGGAGACCGGATTACATTTATTAGAAAACAATCCGATGCTCGCATGATGGTTACGTTTGGTTGTAGTGGCTGAACGCGATGCGCGTGCACACTAAGACCATAAAGGTCCGTTGTGGTACCACGTGGATCTGTCGAATTTTCTATGTTCGTAAGCATAATTGACCCATTCAGAGCTAACTATGTAGAGTTGGAGGTTTCTGACATTAATATTAGCCAGCTCACCTAGATTATCGAAGAAGTACTCCCCCAGATGAAGCTTCCTTTTTATTGAGAGAGCTGGACAAGAGCATAGAAGGTGAGTAATAGTTTCCTCCTCTTCTTCGTCTGAGCAGCTTCTTCAGAAGTCATTGCTGAAGAGGCCTAGTCTTTTTGCGTGTAGGCCTATGGGACAGTGTCCCATTAGCCAGCTCACCTAGATTATCGAAGAAGTACTCCCCCAGATGAAGCTTCCTTTTTATTGAGAGAGCTGGACAAGAGCATAGAAGGTGAGTAATAGTTTCCTCCTCTTCTTCGTCTGAGCAGCTTCTTCAGAAGTCATTGCTGAAGAGGCCTAGTCTTTTTGCGTGTAGGCCTATGGGACAGTGTCCCATTAGCCAGCTCACCTAGATTATCGAAGAAGTACTCCCCCAGATGAAGCTTCCTTTTTATTGAGAGAGCTGGACAAGAGCATAGAAGGTGAGTAATACTTTCCTCCTCTTCTTCGTCTGAGCAGCTTCTTCAGAAGTCATTGCTGAAGAGGCCTAGTCTTTTTGCGTGTAGGCTATGGGACCGTGTCCTTTAAGGACACCGAGTATGGCGCTGATGTTTGATCTGTTGAGCATAGTCAAGCATATGGAGCGCTTCTGGTTAATGTTAGGACAGATTTGCCTGGATATTTGAAACGTTGTGCCGTTTATCTATCTGCGGTTTGCTTTCTTAATGATAGTGATGCGATTATATGAGGACACAGGCGTCCTCACTCTAGCCTCTCACTATCAACTCCTACTCTCACCTCCACGCTGGTGACTGGTGGGTGCCTACTACCTCGACTGGAGATGGGGTATTAAAATTAAACCCCTGTGAAAGGTCGTTGGTGGCAGCAAACGAGAGAGGGGGAGGAGTGTCCTCTCACTAAGGCACCACTCTTCAGGCGGCAGCGGAGGAATTCCCTAGATGGATTCAACGGTGGCGCCTACAGCCCTAGTTTGATCGAACTGGTAGTGAAATCCCTATATGAGCTGCTTCGACATATTTGAACACCAGGTCTATACGGATTTCCAATGCTGAGCCAGGGTATTGGAAACGAGTTGGTGGCGGAGGAGCCCTCAATGGGTCAACGGCTGCGCTCATACCCCAAAATGGGCTACTGACATCGGTATTTTTTTCCGGCCCGCTGTCCTAGGGTCAAAACAAGGGCCTGGCCCTCCAGGTTGGGGTTGTGCTTTGGGTTAACTACCCATCCACGGAAAAAAGAGCCTCGGAAAGGACTGATATTATTGTCGACGACCATGCTGAACGAAAAAAGGACAACGACGTTCGTATCTGCACCTGGAATGTGAGAACATCAAACAGGAGAGGTGCAGGCGAACAACTAGCGGAAGCCCTAAACTGCTAAAAAAGCAGACATTACTGTCATCCAGGAAATACGATGGGATGGGCCGGGCAAAAAGAGGATGAAAAACTGTGACATCTACTATGGACCGTGTTATAGTGAGCAGAAACAGCGACTATTTGGATGCGGATTTGTTATAGGTGCCAGACTTAGGCAAGAAGTCTTATGTTTTCAAGACATTAGCGAACGCATTGTAACAATCCGCATCAAGGCCAAATTCGCCAACATAAGCCTTATATGCGCTCATGCTCCGACGGAGGAAAAAGATGATATAACTAAGGATTGCTTCTACGAGCTCCTAGACAAAACCTATGAGCGACTACCAAAGTACGATCATAAAATCGTGCAGGGAGATTTTAACGCAAAGGTAGGAAGAGAAGACATCTTTAGCAGTACTGTCGGAAAATATAGCCCACAAGACAACACGTCTGGTAACGGACTTAGGCTAATTGACTTCGCTATGGAACGAAATGCCACTATAGCCAGCACACGGTTTCCTCACCTCGATATCCATAAGGGGACATGGCGGTCTCCAGATCAACGAACAGTCAACCAAATTGATCACATTGCGATAGACAAGAGGCACGTATCCAGTATTTTGGATGTCCGAACATTCCGAGGAGCTAACATCGACTCGGATCACTACCTTGTAGCAGCCAAGGTAAGAATGCGGATATCCACCACGCCACAACAATCCAGAAATACTGTGAAAAAATTTAATGTCGGAAGACTGCAATCGCAAGAGACCGCCAAGACCTTCGCACAACGCATATCCCTTAACCTCTCGATTAACACCATACCACCAGCATCGAATGTCGAAGAGCAATGGCAACGATGCCAACAGGCCATTAGATCAGCCGCAACTGATGTGCTAGGTTTCTCGCGCCCACCAGCAAGAAACCCCTGGTTTGATGAGGAATGCCGACAGATGCTCGCAGCCAAGAACGAGGCCTACAAGGCTAAGCTGCAGGTGAAGACGAGAGCTGCCATTGAGCTCTATCGGCAAAGAAGAAGGGAAGATCATCGGCTTTTCAGCAAGAAGAAAAAAGAGCAAGAAAAGCGCGCGATCGAGGATATACAGAGGTGCCACTCCAGGAACGATGTTCGCAAGTTTTACCAAAGTGTAAAACGTCAAAGCCAAGGATACAAGCCTCGAACAGAACCCTGTCGAGATGAACAAGGAAATATCGTAGTTGAGACACAGTCGACGCTGAGGATATGGAAGAACCACTTCTGCAGACTGTTAAACGGCGATGACGAACAACATTCCGCTGTCAGGCAGAACGAACCATTCAATATTGGCAACGACAGCGAAAACTGCCAACCACCCGACCTGAGTGAAGTGAAGATAGCAATATCTAAACTCAAGCTTAATAAGGCTGCCGGAAATGACGGCCTTCCCGCTGAGCTCTATAAGGCCGGCGGAGATGACTTGGTAAGTAACATCCACCAACTCATAAGCCAAATCTGGTCGGATGAAAATATGCCTGAAGAATGGAACCTCAGCATCGTTTGCCCGATCCACAAAAAAGGAGACCCTCTGAACTGCGCCAACTACAGAGGCATAAGTCTCCTCAACATCGCCTACAAGATCCTATCTGCCGTAATATGTGAACGCCTGAAACCGTTTACCAACAACCTGATTGGCCCTTATCAGTGTGGTTTTAGGCCAGGAAAGTCCACAACCGATCAAATTTTCACACTTCGGCAGATCCTGGAAAAAACTCAAGAAGTCCAAATCGATACCCACCACCTATTCATCGATTTCAAAGCCGCATATGACAGCATTTATAGAGACGAACTGTATAGAGCCATGTCTAGTTTTGGTATACCGCCCAAACTCGTCCGTTTGTGTAGGATGACGATAGAGAATTCTCGCTGCTCCATCAGGGTCGGAAACGACCTCACCGACACATTCGATACCAAAAAAGGATTTAGGCAAGGCGATGCGCTGTCATGTGACTTCTTTAATCTGATTCTTGAGAGAATTGTGCAAAACTCCAAAGCCAACACCAGAGGCACAATTTTCCAAAAGTCGGTGCAACTACTAGCATACGCTGACGATATTGACATCATTGGTAGGACTCAACGTGATGTCATATCCACGTTTGCTAGTATAGAGAAGGAAGCGGCGGAAATGGGTTTAGCAGTAAATGAGGGTAAGACTAAGTATATGCTGTCATCACGAAAGGACTCACAACATCGACGAATTGGACAGAACGTCACCATTGACAGATATAACTTTGAGGTAGGACGGGACTTTGTCTACCTCGGCTCCGCTATTAACTCTGACAACAACATCTCATCAGAAATCAAACGAAGAATTACTGTTGCCAATCGCTGTTTCTTCGGGCTAATAAGGCAATTTAGTAGTAAAGCCCTCACTCGAACTACTAAGGAGATCCTATATAAGACCCTTATCATCCCAGTCCTGCTCTACGGCGCTGAAGCATGAACCGTATCAAAAGCGGATGAAGAAATCCTTGGTCGATTCGAGAGAAAAATTCTTCGAAAAATCTTCGGTCCCGTTTGCGTTGACGGGCTATGGAGACGAAGATTCAAACACGAACTATACGAGCAGTACAGCGACATACCCCTAGTCAAAAAAAACTCCGCATTGGACGTTTAGATGGCTAGGACGTGTAGAAAGAATGGACCCCAATACTCCGGCTCGCAGTCTTCGATTCCCAACCAGACGTCGGACGCAGTAGAGGAAGACCTCGCCTTAAGTGGCGCGCACAAGTAGAAACCGACCTCAACCAACTTGGAGTGCGCAACTGGAGGCAGTTAGCCAAGGACAGGGCTTATTGTAGAGGCATGTTGGTTGAGGCCCGGGTTCATCACGGATTGTAGCGCCACTTAAGTAAGTAAGTAAGTACGTTTGCTTTCTTAATCGCATCCAGTTTGATCTGCAATTTACACGTAGATAGGCATGGCTTTCATATCTACTAACCGATGAAATCCGGTTAGCCACATCCCTTTGACTAGCAAACTCTTGCAATCCAAGCAGAGATCCTACCCATACTCGATGCTGCCGAATCGGTTAGAGTATTGGACATATCACATGAGGATATATCCATCTTCGTAGATAGGCAATCGGCCATTAAAATCACGAGTAGTTTGAATCTGTCGCTCAGAGCTAAAGGCTCTATGCAAATAGAATAAAGTCCAAATTATCTAGGTGCCAGGGCATAATAACATTCCAGGGAATGAGAAAGCTGTATTTCCTATTGCTATAGTTGGTCCAGACCCCACTTGCTTGTAAAAAAAACAGGAAATAACTAGACAGACTCAAAAGGCAATATTAACTAGGAGGCAAAACATTAACACTCGCAAACACACCAAAGACCTATGACCGGTATTAAAGCAAATCAAACAAGCTTTTAACTCTGAACAGAGTTTCTTTTTCTATAGCGATGAGTGTGATAACAGGTCACAATCTGCTAGGTAAGCACTCCCATAGTTATCACCCACATAATGCGCAAATGCCCCGCAATCAGCAACAGCCGTAACAAACTCCTTGGCAGCTTTTACTACGAGGACTTGACAACAACAATCCCTATGGCACAGATCGTCCGTTTCTGCTGCCAATCGGGATGAAGCTGATGGAGCACCAATCACATAAGTATCCCTCTTTACTCTAACACAACACAACGCTATGGGCCCACGCAGGCCCGAAGCTTGGAGAATATTGGTGCCGTAAAGGCGTCCGTCGCAAACGAGCCAAATCAGTCAATTGCACGGCGTTCTCAAGAATTAAAGCTCTCCCAGACCATATTCTAAGGATCGTGGCCTACACCCTTACAAGATCAAGCTGACTCATGAACTAAAACCACTTGATCATATAAAGCGACGTACCTTCTACAATTGGGCTCTGGACATGATGTAAGAAAATGAAGAATTTCAAATTCCAAACGGCTTCGACAATAAGTAAAATATGCGTTACTGGACAGGCGTGCTACATGAAACGGCACTTCATCCGCAAAAAGTCACTGTTTGGTGCGGTTTTCATACTGTTGGCAACATTGGACCGTTTTTTTTTTTGTCGATGAAAATGAACGTTATTTCATTGAGGAATTGCATAAATTGGGCGTCAGTGATATGTGGTTCCAACAAGACGGTGCCACAAGCCCCAGTGCAACAATCGAGTTATTGAAGTCTCAGTTCGGTGAACGTGTTATCTTGAGAAACGGACCCGTCTATTGGCTGACGATATCTTGTGATTTAACGCCTCTAGACTTTTTTGTATGGGGCTACGTTAAATCATTGGTCTATGGCAACAAGCCGACGACGTTAGAGGAGCTCAGAGCCAATATTGGACAAGAAATAGCGCGGCCGTATCGGTCAAAATGTGCGACAGTCATCGATAATTGGGCTCAATGTATCGACCGCTGTATACGTTCCCTTGGAGGACATACATATGAACGAAGTCGAAGGTTTGATAGTAATTCAAGACAATCAATTTTTTTAAAGATATCTCAAGTAGTTTGCATTTTATTTAAAAAATAAATTGTCAAGTCCTTAATGAAGGACCCTTTGTAAGCTTACAGCGTATTTTGTTGTTGGCGATTTTCTTTAATTTGTCCACGCTCAATGGGTTAAAGTAAAGTGCACGAAAGAGAGAGATAGAAAAGATAGTCGGTGTAGTTAAGACTTACTTCAAGGTTGGTGTCTGAACTAACCGTTTGAATTATCGCGGAATTTCGCATTTACTTTCTCGATAGTTGATGTTACTTATTGACCAGTACCCACCAAAATTTTATTATTATTTTTTTGTTCATTAAAGTATAACTTAATGGATTTTGACTAGGATTCAGCTCAACAGGCAAAAATATTACCACAACAACGCGTTCATACATGTGGAAACGCGAAATGTACAGAATGGTAACATCCTGCTATAAACAAGACTACCATCCAGGAAATTCGATAGGACGAACGTACGTTACATGTTATACTGAGCAGAATCAGATGTTTTTGGAGAACAGATGAATTTGTGATAAGTGAAGACTTCGGCAAAAAAATTTATAAACTTTTCTCTGTGAAGCGAATCTATAGCGCTCAAATCACTCCCTAAGATAATGCTTACTGATGTCTATTGACTCTGTTCTTGAATTGTCGTAGATTGTACATTTAATTAAATACGTTCGATCCATTGTTTGTTTGTTTGTTTGTTCTGCAACAAACCGAGTTATGATATTGCGTCGACTGACGCAATGTCATGTGTTTCTTTAATCATGCAAAACGCACTATCCAACACGATATTGGCTTCATTGGCCGATATCACCAAGATGTCTCAGTGTTGAGCAAGTATACGAATTGAACAGAACGACAAGATCGGCAGTCATAACAGACTTAGCACACATTTTTTGACGACACCTCATCAGAAATTCAACGATGAATTACACTTGGGAATCTCTGTAATATGTATTTGAATACTGAGAAGATTTTGTTAAAATCGCAAGCATCCCAAACGATCTGAACCCTACAAAGACATAGACCTTCGTATAAGATATTTAAGATGGTAAGGACATGTAGAGTAAATGGAAAACCATACGATTACTGCGAAAATTGGTATCTCAACCAATTTAATCTAACAGAACAGACATGTTAATGGTGGTTTTAATTCACTCTGGACTGAAGAATCATTTAATGAGTAAAAAAAAAATAAATAACAAGAAACAAGATTTTTGCCGCATCTAGCTATGTATGCCAATTTAAACTCGACATCTACTCGACTTCGTTGTCGGCCTACTTTCTACAGGAGAAATACTGAAACGCCCAGCCGTTTAAACTATGACTTTGTCCCCAAGGTTGAGGATTGTACTTTGTACCAACGAAGTGTTAAAACAATTACAAGCCTCGAAAATGAATGATTCTATTGTTGATAACTAAACTTAATGTAACGACAATAACTAGTAGAAGCACTAAGCTGCTTAAAAGAAAAACCAGACGTTACTGTCACCCAGAAAATGGATGGGCGGGCGCTGAAACAGCGACTACTGGGATACGGATCTGTTATAAGCAGAGGAAAACCCAAGAAGTCTTTTAGTTTGAAGACGTTAGAGAAAAGATTGTTACAATCCGCATCAAGACCAAAGTAGCAAAAGGATGACACTGCATCGCATTGCGACAGACGCACCCAGTATCGACTCGGACAACTACCTTGTTTCAGCAAAGTATGAATGCGGATAACCACCACTCCAAAATAAATGCGAAATACATAAAAAAAAATCAAAAGATTCCACTCACTTCGTTAAATACTTTGCATAACGTCCATCCCTTAAATTCTCTATTAACACCATTCCACCAACATGTAATGTCGAAGAACAAAGAAAATCCTGGTTTAATGAAGAACACCAACAGATGCCCACAGACAAAAATGAGACCTACATGGCAAACGTGCAAAGTCGCCATAGAACATTATTGGCAAAGAAGGAAGAAAGACCACCGACTTTTCGGAAAGTAATACGAAGGGCAAGAAAATCGCGCTATCGAAGAAATAGACAGGTGCCACTCCAGAATTAATGTTTACCCAGACGATGGCGAACACTACAAGCCACACGACCTAAGTGAAGAGCAAACGAGATAGAAATATCTTAACTTAAGCTCAACAAGGCTGTCGGATATGGCGATATAAGATCGTTGGATATAATTTGGTAAGGAACATGAAGAATGGAATCTCAGCATCCTTTGCCCCATCCACAAAAATCTGCCGTAAAATATGAACTCTTGTGTTGTTTTTTACTGATTAAGTTTGCAACAGATCTTCACACAGCAGATCTTTGATTGATTTTAAAACTCCATACGGCATCATTTATAGAGGCATAGCCATGTCATGCTTCAGTCCAGGATGACGAAGGAAAATTTACGCTTCTGAATCAGGATGGGTAATCTCAACGAAACACTCGATTAAAAAAAGAACAGACAAGGTGACACATTGTCGTGTGACATCTTTAACTTTATTCTTGAGAAAAAAATCCCGAGCCAACACCAGACGCAAAAAATGCATTAATGGTCCATACAGGGCCAAACAGCAAATTTGAGAAGCTTCTTATGGAAGAGAATATGTTGTTATTTTCGGGATTTGAATCAGTACTCAGTAGTTCAACGCACTAACAACTAAAACCACTGCACCCAATAAACCAGAGGCCAAAATCCTGGCCAACTAATAGGATACACCGACAAAATTGACATAATTGGTCGGACTCAACGAGTCGCCAAAGGTATGTTTCGAAGTAAAGAGAAGAAAGCGGATGAAATGGGTTTAACAAAAACTGAAGGTAAGACTAAGTATATGCTGTCAACAATAATGTACACACAACATCTACGAATTGGAAACCTCATCTCCTATATTAACTCCGAAATAAAACGAAAAATTGTGGCTGCCAACCGAGGTTTCTTCGGGCTAATGAGGCAATTTAGTCACAAAGCACACAAAAATGAAGAGAAAAGCTATGTTTGAGGCTCTGTATGGGCCGAAAATGTTATATATTTCAGTTTTTGGACTCACTCGAACACATAATCAACGCGGTCCTGCTCTATGGCTGAAGTATGGACCATATCAAAAATGGATGACGTAAATCCTTATTCATTTTTAGAAAATCGTTGGTCCCGTTGCGTTTACAGTGGCTATGGGCTATGGAGATGACCAACTTGAAGTGAAATGTTTTAAAAACAAAATATTTCTGCTCATGCCGAAAAATATTTTCGAAAATGGACTATCACTGTTATAAAAGTAAAAAATCCACATTCCCCTGAAGATATCTTTCATACTATCAAACGTAAACTAACACCTAATGTCCGATTTGAAGGCACAAGACATTGATCACACAATTACATTTTTGTTAAAAGAAATTTATGACTGGAAAAGCAATTGCAAAAGGATCTATCCCAGATTTTACTTGAAAATCCAGATTCAAACATGTGACATTCGAATAATAACAAAATTGTCCATACTTGCTGAGTTGGTTCATAGTTTTAAAATATTTGTCAGACATGTCAGTCAGGGAATTAAAAACCAATTAATTGAGTCACAAGTGAAAGATCCACCTTAATATTTGCAAAACGCAACTGGATTAGTGTTCTCAATTTAAAACCCACGACTGTTTAAGTACAGAAATACTCACTCATAAACAAATTACTACTGTCCCACAACATTGCCGCGTGATATATTAAATTTCTTAAAAATAAAAAAACGTTAGTAATTGAAATTCCAAACTATACACTTCCTCACTAGCCACTAGTCACTCAACAACCTTTAGAAAAATTCTGGTGACTCCTTTCTTTATTTAAAATATTGAAAGGAACAGTCGAACAAAATGCAGGTGGGCGTTCCGTTTTAAAATTGTATTATTGCCTTTCGCATATTTTCACATTTTTAATGCAAATTAAGTTATTCTAAGAAAATTATAATTATACACACTCCTGAATACTCGAAATTCTCCTTTACCTGAGTGGTGTTCGTTAAGGACATCATAAACACGGTGTCATAAAAAATAATGTGATTTACGATAACATGTATTGGTATGGATTTATTCCATCACTAAGTACCTAGGGGTATCTTATAAATTGGAACTCTCCCTCCAGGTTCTTCTTCTTCTTATAAAGCAACCAATAGCCTCGGAAAGGACTGATTTTATTGTGGATGACCCTGCTAAACGAAAAAAGGACAACGACGTTCGTAGCTGCACCTAGAATGTGAGAGCGTTAAACAGGAGAGGTTTAACGGATGTGCAGGCGTAAAACTAGCGGAAGCGCTAAGCTGCTACAAAGCAGACATTGCTGCCATCCAGGAAATACGATGGGATGGGCCGGGCAGAAGAAGATGAAAAACTGTGACATCTACTACGGACCGTGTTATAGAGAGAAGAAACAGCGACTATTCGGATGCGGAATTGTTATAGGTGCCAGACTTAGGCAAGTAGTCTTATGTTTTCAAGACATTAGCCTCCCCGACGCACAGAGAAAAAGATGATATAGCAAAAGACTGCTTCTACGAGCTCCTTAACAAAACCTATGAGCGACTACCAAAGTACGATGTTAAAATCGAGCTGGAAGATTTTAACGCAAAGGTACAAGAGAAGCCACAGACAGAAAACACAGCCAACACGACAACATGTCTGGCAACGGACTTAGGCTAATTGACTTTGCTATGGAACCAAATACCACTATAGCCACTTTATCCCCTCCTTATGGATATCGAGTTGGATATCCATAATGGCGGACTCCAGATCAACGAACGGTCAATCAATTTGATCACATTGCGATAGACAAGAGGCACGCATCCCGTATTTTGAATGTCTGAACATTCCGAGGGGCTAACATAGACTCGGAACACTACCTCGTTGCAGCAAATGTAAGAATGCGGATATCCTCCACCAAACCCGAATTACTGTGAACAAATTTTATGTCGAAATACTGCAATCGCAAGAGACCGCCAAGGCCTTCGCGCAACGCATAACCCTTTACCTTTCGATTAACACCATACCACCAGCATCGAATATCGAAGAACAATGGAAACGATGATTTCCTTGGTTTCTCGTGCCAACCTGCAAGCAACCCCTGGTTTGATGAGGAATGCCGACAGATGCTCGGAGCCAACGAGGCCTACAACGCTAAGCTGCAGGTGAAGACGAGAGCTGCCATTGAGCTCTATAGACAAAGAAGAAAAGAAGAACACCGGCTTTTCAGAAAGAAAAGCAAGAAAAGCGCTCGATCGAGGATATAGAGAGGTGCCACTCCAGGAATGAAGTTCGCAAATTTTACCAAAGTGTAAAACGTTAAATGTCAAGGATACAAGGCTCGAACAGAATCCTGTCGAGATAAAAGAGGATATTTCGTAGTTGTGACACAGTCGATGCTGAGGATATAAAAAATACATATCTGCAGACTGTTAAACGGCGATGACGAACAACAATCCACTGTCAGGCATAAGTCTCCTGAACATCGAATACAAGATCCTATATGCCGTAATATATGAACGCCTGCAACCGTTTACCAACAACCTGATCGCCCTGATCAGAGTGGTTTTAGGCCAGGAAAGTCCACAACTGATCAATTCTTCACACTTCGGCAGATCTATGTAAAAACCAAGGAAGTCCAAATCGATACCCACCACCTATTTATCGATTTTAGTCGCAAAAAAAGGGATTTTGGCAAGACGATAAAGTCATGTGACTTCTTTAATTTGATTCTCGAGAGGATTATGCAAAATTCCCGAGCCAACACAAAAGGCTTCCATAAATTGGTGCAACTACTAGCATACGCCGACGATATTGACATCATTGGTAGGACTCAACGTGATGTCATAGCCCCGTTTGCTAGTATAAAGAAGGAAGTGGCAAAAATGGGTTAAGCAGTAAAAAAGGGGAAGGCTAAGTATATGCTGTCAACACGAAAGGACACACAACATCGACGTATTGAACAGAACGTCACCATTGGCAGAACGTCATCATAGGCTCCGCTATTAACTCTTACAACATCTCATCAGAAATTAAACCAAGAATTACCCTAGCCAACCGCAGTTTTTTCGGGCTATGAAGGCAATTCAGTAGTAAAGCCCTCACTCGAACTACTAAGGAGATCCTATATAAGATTCTGATCATCCCATTCCTGCTCTACGGCGCTGAAGCACGATGGATGAAGAAATCCTTGGTCGATATGAGAGGTCCCGTTTGCGTTGTCGGGCTATGGACACAAAGATTCAACCAAGAACTATATGAACTGTACAGCGACATACACTAGGTAAAAAAAAAACTCCGCATTGGACGTTTTAGATGGCAAGGATATGTAAACGACTGGACACCAATACTCCGGATCGCAAAGTCTTCGATTCCCAGCCAGACGTCGGACACAGTAGATGAAGACCTCGACTTGAATGGTGCGCATAAGTAGAATCTGACCTCAACCAAATTGGAGTTCGCAACTGGAGGCAGTTAGCTAAGGACCGGGCTAATTGGAGAGGTATATTGATTGAGGCCTAGATTTATCCCGGACTGTAGCACCACTTAAGTAAGTATCTAAGTAATCAATTTAATTTATTTTTTTTTTATTTATTGACGGGCTTATGATTTAAATATTGGGGTCGTACCCCTCGTCAGAGCTTCTTGATGCTCCTTTTATTATTTTGTTTGATTTTCTTTTGTCACACTGACCGTACCAAATCCACTGATTTCCATACTCCTCTGCTAAAGGTTTTTATTATGTAAAATGTATATCTAAACTGCACTAAATACAGACATATGGATATGGATCCCAAGGAACAATTCATCACAAACAACATGAGCAACCCATATTAGTGTGGTTTTAAGCCAGTCCACTGCTGATCAAACCTTCGTTACACTGTGAAAAAAAGCTAAGAAGTAAATCGAAGTAAACGCTTACGTTTATAGAGACAAACACCATTCATATACCGCCCCCAAACTGGATGGACCTCACGATCGACAACGATGGATTGCAATGTGTATAGCATTATTCTTAAGTCGATTGGGCAGACAACTGAGGCAACACCACAATTCTGTGAAAAGAATTGAAATCATTTGTCGAAATCATCACCACTTTTGCGAGTTTAGAGAAAAACCCAGTAACCGAAGCACTATCGTCTCTATCTCGTCAGACCATCGTATCAGCTAATTTCTGGTACTCCAACTGTTGATGAATGCATTTATCATTTGTTATTAAATTTTTTTGTTGTTTATTTTGTTTGAAATTATATTAATACTTTTGTAAAAGCATGTACATACATAACACCCTATGGTTCGATACTCGATCTTGCTCTCGTTCACCCGCTCTCTGCCAATTGGTAATAAACTTAACTTTGTAATTATGAATACACATCTTATGTTAATTGTACTCTTATCTGGCATTTATTGAGAGAGCGTGATTGTAAAGCTAATAACTAGTTCAAGCATATAGTAGAATGCATTGGCTAGTCACTTATGTTCTAGCAACCACCCAGTTAACATCTCGGCAAGTTCGAACCAGCGAACCTTTAATTTGAATTGTTTCAATTAAATAAAGTATTTATTATAACGTGTTAAACATCGACTTTTAATTGCTAAACAAATTTGGTCCTTCATTACCTGGATTATTTTCGTTATTGATTTTTTTTGTTTTGGTGGTTGCTAGCGACATATTAAGGTAAAAAAGGTAACATATTTTTTTGGAAAATAATTTTGCCTGTTCGTGTCGCCTTTCTCAATCGTCGCTTTGCTCGATCATCTTTTGGTGTCGTTGGTCTGCTGTTGTTAGGATTTGGACTTTCTTGGGTGGATTAAATCATCTGCATCTTCTCAATTAATATACCTCGATCTGTATTGAGTAGGCATAATGGAAGTGCTAAAGCAAACTCGTGGACATATAAAGGGGGCGATTACGCGTGCATACAATTATGTGCAAGACATTCCTGGGGATACAGATATAACTGTGCTAGAAGTTCGGTTAGATCGTTTGGAAAACTCGTGGCAAGATTTTTGTAGTAATCAAACTGCTCTTTTCGCATTTTCCTCTGAGGAGGGATTCGTTGATCCAGAAGTCGATTTCGAGATTGTCGAGTCGAAATGTATCTCAGCTAAAAGTGCGCTAGTGAAAGCTGTAAGAGAAATGTCTGCATCGAAAGTGTCTTCATGTGAAATGCCTCCAGCTCGTGATGAAGCTACGATAAATTCAATGAGTCAGTTAATTAATTCACAAACCGCCCTAATCGAAAACTTACAGAAAACTTCATCCGCTAGCACTGTTACAAAAACTGTATCCGATGTCGAGCTACCTGCAATTAAATTGGAACCGTTTTCTGGTGATTATCGCGATTGGACTTGTTTTCGGGATATGTTTCTAAAAACTATCGACTGTCGAAAGAATTTGTCCGGTTCGCAGAAATTCCGATACCTAAAATCGTTTTTGCGTGATGAAGCATCGAAATTGCTAAATCACTTGACGGTCTCGGACTCTAATTATACTCAAGCGTGGGAAAAATTAGAAAATCGGTATGACAAACCACTGTATATAATAAACGCGTACATCGAAAGTTTTTTGAAGTTGCCCACTGTAGCTTCATCAGATTCTCAGTTGAGGAAACTAGTAGACAGTGCTGACGAAGTAGTGCGTGGCTTAGCGGCGGTTAACGCAAAAGGAAGGGATCCGTGGCTGGTTTATTTGCTAGTTGGCAAAACTGATATCGAAACTCGTAAGGCGTGGGCTCTGGAAAGTAAAAACTCGGAAGCTTCTACAATTCAAGACCTTTTAAACTTTTTAGAGGTTCGGTGTAACGCATTGGAAGCATGTGAGTCCAAAGTTCGTGGAAGTAAGAGCTCTCGCGCAAACTCGAACATTAAAAGCTTATCTGTTACAAGCTCCTCGTGTCCAAAGTGTAAATCTGAACATACTCTTCCTCAGTGTGCAGAATTTCTGTCTATGTCCATTCCTTCTCGTCGTGCCTTTGCCAGGGATCAGCGGTTGTGCTATAATTGTCTCGGGACCAAGCATTCGTCGGCAAGGTGTCGTGTTAAATCCCGCTGTTCATTTTGTAACACGCGACACCACAGTTTAGTGCATATGGACAATCGCTCTGATAATTCAGTTAATCCTCAAATTGTCCCTAATTCTGCACGCTCTTCATCGGTTTCGCGCTCGCAAGAGATTGTTAGCAACCATATTCGAAATGAATCTCGTCCATCTGGAATTTTGCCCACTGCTGTTGTAAAAGTACTGGATTCTGCAGGAAATTCATTACTTGCTCGTGTTCTTCTCGATACCGGGTCACAGGTTTCGTTCGTGACTGAAAGTTTGGTAAGACGGTTAGGCCTTCGTCGCTGCCATGCTCGTTTACCAATATCCGGAATTTCGTCGGTGGAAGCTGGTGTTACCAATGGTGCTGTAACCTTATCGTTGAATTCTCGATTTGATTCGAAATCATTTGAAGTTGAGGCCTATATTTTAAATAAAATAACCTCACAAACTCCATCGTTTTCATTTGGAACTGAAAATATTCCTTTTCTCAAAAACCTTCATCTGGCAGATTCAAGTTTCAATACTCCAGGGCCCATTGATATTTTGTTGGGAGCTGACAAGGCTTTGAGTATTCTCTTAAATGGCCATCGCACTGATGAGAAAGGAAATATAATAGCTCATGAAACTATATTTGGATGGGTTGTCACTGGCTGTATGCCAGATCGCTCAATTGTATCTTTACATGCAGGCTTAGACCTTGATGTAATTTTGAAGTCGTTTTGGGAAATCGAGGAAATCCCTCAAAAGCATATTCACATCAATGATGATGACATAGTTGATGCACATTTCACCAAAACTCTTACACGTACCCCAGATAATAAATACATGGTTGAATTGCCATTTCGACAAGGTAAATTGGATTTTGGCAATACAATTTCTGGTGCTCTATATAGACTGTTTGCTATGGAACGTCGCTTTTTACGTAACCCCAATCTTCAGTTGGAATACCGTAAGTTCATGAAAACATATCATGACTTAGGACATATGGAACGTATTCCCCAAGATGAAATAGAGCCTACATCAGGAGGGGTTTTCTATCTACCGCATCATGCTGTGATTACGAATAAGATTCGCGTCGTCTTCGACGGCTCGCACAAAGATTCGAAAGGCAGAAGTCTAAACGACATGCTATATGTAGGCACTCCACTGCAAAGAAATCTTATTAACGTGTGCATACGTTTTCGTCTGCATAAGTATGTATTTTGCGCCGATATTGTAAAAATGTTTCGGCAGATTTGGGTTCATCCGAAACATAGGGACTATCAGCGAATCGTTTGGAGAGAGTCTTCTGATGAACCAGTTGAGCATTTTCGTTTAACCACTGTTACCTATGGTACATCTCCAGCCCCCTACTTATCAATGAAGGTGCTTCGTCAATTAGCCATGGATTATCGCGTCCAGTTTCCAATGGCTTCACATGCCGTGTTGAATGACATGTATGTCGACGATATAATGACGGGATCGGAATCGGTGTCTGAGATCTTGCAGTTAAAAAAGGAGGTTATAGAAATGCTATCGTGTGGAGGTTTAGAATTGAGCAAGTGGAGTTCCAACTGTTGGTCCATATTAGCTGAGATAGAGTGCAAGGATAATATTTCTTTGGATAACAATTCCCAGTGGACAAAGGTTCTGGGTCTTGTTTGGAATCCACAGCGTGACATCTTTACTTACAAAATCAACTTATCAACAGATCATTTACCTACCAAACGCAAGCTACTGTCAGATGTTGCTAAAATTTTTGATCCCTTGGGTTTCCTGGCTCCGTCCACTATTTTATTAAAAATATTGTTTCAGGAGTTATGGATGGCTAAAACGTTAATTGGTTGGGACGATCCCCTTCCAGCTGACGTAGCCGAAAAATGGAAATCCTATCGCGGAGAACTTTCCTGTTTCGAGAACATTCGAATTTCGAGACGGTTTACGATAAATTCGAAATGCTTTGAGCTAATAGGATTCTCTGATGCATCGGAAAAGGCTTATTCCGCTGTGGTTTATTCTAGAAGTTTCCTGGGTGGTGAAATTGATGTTCGATTGGTGGCAGCCAAGACTAGAGTAGCTCCAGTTAAACAGCTTTCTATACCTCGTCTTGAGCTCTGTGGTGCTCTCCTCCTGTGTCGATTAATGGAACTCATCCGCTCATCATTTGAAATTAACCCTATTCGGATGTTGGCATTTTCTGACTCGCAGATTGTTTTATCCTGGCTCTCTTCGACACCCCGACGATGGAATACGTTTGTAGCAAATCGCACATCGGAGATATAAGCTACATTACCTCGATCCTCTTGGAACTACGTTTGTTCGGCAGAAAACCCAGCTGATTGCGCCTCAAGGGGAATCGAGCCATCAAAACTCTTGGAGCTGAACATTTGGTGGAAAGGTCCAACTTGGCTCTATCAGGAATCAACGCAGTGGTCAATGTGTCCGGAGTCGACGGTGACAGAAGTACTTGAGGAAAGAAAGAATGCAGTAGCGGTACATACTTCAACTTCGGTAGAACACTTTTTTGAAAAGTTATCTAATAACGTATCATCCTGGAGAAGACTCGTCAGAATCATTGCCTTCGTAATCTGTTTCGTCAAGAATTGTAGAATTTTATCAAATGATCGATTTTTTGGTAGTATTTCCTTTCATGAGTTTCGTCGCGCTAAAGAACTATGTTTATTGTGGTCTCAAAATGAGTTCAAGGCTGATATACATGCACTTCGAACTGCCCATCGTGTTTCGAAGACCTCTAAATTATGTTCCTTGTCACCATTTATTGATGAAGTTGGACTACTGCGCGTAGGTGGACGACTCGTTAATGCTAAGGATGTCCCTTTCGCTATAAAACATCCTATAATATTACCCAAATACCATCGATTTACTAATCTTATCTTGTTAGATGCCCATCGAATTAATCTTCATATTGGAGTTTCTGGACTTTTCTCCTTAATTCGACAAGAATTCTGGATAATCGGTAGCAGAAATTTAATCAGGAAAATCGTACATGACTGCATCAGATGTTTTCGCTTACGACGGTCTACGTCATCTCAAATAATGGGAAATTTGCCATTACCTCGAATCGAACCATCCTTTGCATTTGCCCACACCGGTTGCGACTATGCAGGTCCAATAACACTTCGTTTATCTAAGGGAAGGAAACCTAAGTTGGTAAAGGGGTATATCGCCTTGTTTGTCTGTATGACCACAAAGGCTCTTCACCTCGAGATGGTAACGGACCTAACGACAGATGCGTTTTTGGCGGCTCTTAGAAGATTTATTGCGAGACGTGGCAAATGCAAAGCTATGTATACGGATAATGGTACAAATTTCCAAGGAGCAGCTCGAGTATTATCTGAGATGTCACAATTGGTTCTTTCAAAGGAGTACCAAGCAACTGTTATGGAAACAATGGCAGCAGAAGGCATCAAGTGGAATTTTATTCCCCCGCATAGTCCTCATTTCGGAGGACTTTGGGAAGCGGGGGTAAAGTTAGTAAAGCGACATCTTAGTCGTGTAGTTGGAAGTAACATTCTTACATTTGAGGAGATGTGTACCTTGTTGGCCCAAATTGAAGCACTTTTAAATTCCAGACCACTTTGTGCCATTTCAGATACTGATCTTAATCCATTAACGCCTTCTCATTTTCTCATAGGTAGACCGTATACAGCGCTCTATGAGCCTAACTATTTGGAAGTCCCTTCCAACCGATTAGGCCGTTGGGAATTTTTGCAAAATATGATGCAGGGATTTTGGCGGCGATGGCAAGTGGACTATTTGACTTCTTTACAACAACGTCCCAAATGGAGAGAAACGCAACGAGAATTTCGAGTTGGAGATCTGGTCGTTATCAAAGAGCCCAATTTGCAACCCTCACAATGGTCCCTAGGCAGAATTGAGGAGGTTCATCCTGGCCAGGATGGTCACATCAGAGTAGTCACACTACGTACTGCAAATGGGAGATTCAAACGTCCTATAGCTAAACTTGCAATACTACCAAATTCCTGAAGTACTTCAGTGGGGGCGGCATGTTGATGAATGCATTTATCATTTGTTATTAAATTTTTTTGTTGTTTATTTTGTTTGAAATTATATTAATACTTTTGTAAAAGCATGTACATACATAACACCCTATGGTTCGATACTCGATCTTGCTCTCGTTCACCCGCTCTCTGCCAATTGGTAATAAACTTAACTTTGTAATTATGAATACACATCTTATGTTAATTGTACTCTTATCTGGCATTTATTGAGAGAGCGTGATTGTAAAGCTAATAACTAGTTCAAGCATATAGTAGAATGCATTGGCTAGTCACTTATGTTCTAGCAACCACCCAGTTAACATCTCGGCAAGTTCGAACCAGCGAACCTTTAATTTGAATTGTTTCAATTAAATAAAGTATTTATTATAACGTGTTAAACATCGACTTTTAATTGCTAAACACCAACCATTCTTAAAGAACGAATTCCTAAAAGAACTGTGTGGCAATGCGAGAATGCCAACTGGGAAGCTATAAACGATTTCTTTAAGAATTTTAACTGGCCCCTATGTTTTCTCGATAATATTCCTCGGTAATATCCACGAAGTATATTAACACCTTCAGTGACAGCCAAGCGGCAATCAAATCCATGGAATCTATCTGATTCAAATCGAAATTAGCCCACGTATGCCGACTCGTAATGAGATGGCAGAGCATTCCACCATTCACCTAATCTGGGTTGCGGGCCAGAGACATACCAGGGAACTGCAAGGCGGATAAGCTTGCCAGACAGGTCACAACCCTTAACAATCTACCGCCAGTAGATATGTAAGGTATGCCCCTCGCTACATGTAAATTGCAGATAAAACTTGATGCAATCAAGAAAGCAAACCGCAGATAGATAAACGGCACACAATGCCAAATATCCAGGCAACTCTAGCCGAACTATAATCAGAAGTGCTCCATCTGCTTGACAATGCTGAACTGATGTTAGGTATGCTAGGTATGCCCCTCGCTAAATGTAAATTGCAGATTAAACTGGATGCAATCAAGAAAGCAAACCGCAGATAGATAAACGGCACACAATGCCAAATATCCAGGCAACTCTAGCCGAACTATAATCAGAAGTGCTCCATCTGCTTGACAATGCTGAACTGATCAAATAATGTAATAATGTTGGTCTAGTTCTTAATGCGTTGGACTACTAAGCTTGTTATCCCTGGTTAAAATCCCGAAAGCGACAATACCTAAGTTTTGTTCCATGCTCCAACGCTTGCTTAGGCAGAATTGTAGAAAACTTTTCAATAAAGCTAAAAGCTTGAACGAATCTTCTGACTGGATCTGCTACAAAGAGATCAATATTCAAAAAGGAACTGAGGAAGTCCAAGCGCAAATCCTGGAGACTCTTCTGTGATAAAATAGAACAGACTTCCGAGGCGTCCTATCCACTAGTCCAACTGTTATAACAGATGGCTCTTGGAAGACTTTAAGCTAAGAATCCTTAGAGCTACTAATCGACACAACTTTCCCTTTCGAAGACGGCAACAATAGAACCAATCCATTGACCGGTAACTTTCACAATCTTATCACAAAAGATAAAATACGTTCGGCAGTACACAGCTTCAAACCCTTTAAATCCGCAGCACCTGATGGCATTGTACCAGCCGATCTACAACACTTCGGATCTCATCCTACCATGGATGGTGGCTATCCTTAAGGGTTGCATCGAGCTGATTTACATTCCCAAGGTTTGGAGGAAAGTGAAAGTAGTATTCATACCCAAATCTAGTAAAAGTTCTCACGTCAATCCGAAAGACCTGAGACCGATCAGCTTATCATCATTCTTTCTAAAAACCCTGCTTGAATTTATCTCCGCAGTAGAATTGATGTAAATCAGCTATCCGCATCCCAACATGCATACTGCAAGGGCGAATCTGTAGAAACAGCCCTACACATATTAGTACGTATTATCGAAAAGTCGTTGTACTGCAAGGAGTATACTATGGTTGCATTCCTAGTCATTGAAGGTGCTTTTAGTTCGGGAGCGATCATTAAGGCTCAACATGTCTAAAAGTCGATCACTCAATTGGAATGTTGAATAATTAAACAGCCTACCTATATCACCGGATTATCAACACAAAACTGGGTGGTGCTTCGACCAGAAGACATGTCAGTAGAGGGGCCCCGCAAGTAGAGTCCTGTACCCTCTTCTTTGGAACTTAGTGATAAACAAGCTTTTACTCATCCTGCCTACGCGGATGACGTTGCTATCTTAGTCTCAAGGAAGTATCTGAATATACTCAAATATACTCAAAAGTCAGTTGTGGTCGGGGACTGAACTGGTCCTGCTCACTAGGAAATACAAAATTCCTCACATTGACCTTCCGTTACTAGACCGGGGACTTATTTTAAACAGGAACAGCAGAAGGAGTAAAGAACACGACAGTCTCACTAAAAAATAAGCCATAGTCATGAAATGGGGAATAAAACCTAGTATCACGCATTGGCTCTATATCACGGTTATAAGACCGATACTTCTTTATGGAGTAGTAGTATGGTGGACAGCTCTAGAGATAGCTACAAAATACAAATTTTTTGGCGCAACAGGCTCGTTAGTACCATGTGTGCGTGTGTTCTTGCACGATGGCGGGACCTCCTGACTCCGAACGGCTCAGTTGAAATAAGCTATTCTTGACAATTGATACTACTCGGACGATTTGTCAGATCATCTCGAGAGGAGGGCCAGTGAAAAACCATATAGGTGTTGAAACGGCTGGGAATCGAACCCAGACCTTCTGCGCGACAGTTCATCGCACTAACCATCGCACCACTGAGCCCTTCTAGAGATAGCTATAAACAGCAATAAACTAGCCAAGGTGCACAAAGCTGCGTGTCTGTACGTCGTTGCAGCACTTTGCACATTTTTCAAGCAAGTGGCAGCTAAATCATCCATCCGTCTCAAACCCATCCAAGACAGATATACACTCAAAAATTCTAAGCCAACATACAAAGATTCCTGAAAACACCGATTACACACTTACCAGGTTTAACTTCGATATGAGTTTCCAGGTCACAATCCCAGACAGATCGCCATGGGGAAGTAACGAAAGAGATATTAGAAGGATATCGGACAACTAAAGCAGCCATTAAATCCCTGGAAACAGTCTCAAAAAACTCAAAGACAACCCTAGATTGCCGCTCATCTCTACAAGGTACCTATGCTTGGTGCGTGGGCATAGACATTCTAGGGAACGATAAGGCTGATGAACTCGCCAGACATGGGACTAAATTACCAGTCGTACCCGACACGGGTGGACTAGGTATTCCTATCGCTACATGCAAAAACTTACTAGCGCAACATGCTAACAGCAAATCAAATCGCAGATCGAGTCTTGGCACGACGTGTTAAATAACCAACCAAATTTGGCCAAAGCTGGATTTAAGAAGATCAAAGGTACTGATTTTGTTCGCGTGGTCTAGCCACCGAAATTAGTCCCTTAGCGCCACAATAGGTGTCATCACTGACACTGTCTAACGATTTCTGCAGGAGCTGTATGGACGAAGAGGAAAAAGAAACAATACTTTATCTTCTTTGTAACTGCCGGCCGTATCGAACAAAAGGAAGCTCCATCTTGAAGCTTACTTGTTTCAAAATCTCAGCGATTTGACAAAAACGGATTTGAGAAGTCTCCTCCGTTAAGCTCAGATTGGTTTCCTCAAAGGTAGCAAGGAGAATGGACGAAATTCATGTGGTGTCAGAATGGAACAAAACCTGGTCTAAGTAGCTGGCTGTAATACTGTCATGAGAAACTTCTTAAATTTCATCTCTCTTTGTGGCAAAAATAATAACTTCGCACACACAATTGAAGGGATGTCCTATATGGACCTTTACGGGCCGCCCAGAATACGTATCCGTAGCTAATGCCTGTAACTGAGTAAAAAATTAAAAACAAGACAACCCGTAAGCGCTTACACAATGTGCATAGCGCGTACCAAATCAGTTGGCCAACGGTCGATTGCGCAGAGAGAGGATTTAAGGGAAATTTAAGATATTTTACAATAAATTTTAAGAGACCTGCGCAGTAGATTGGCCAACTGATTTGGTACGGACTATATCTTCTTTAGTCTGTAGCTTGAAATTGAATAGAGGGCAACTTCATGTAAGAAATGCATCTCTCTTTTGACAGCGATACAAGGTACAAGCTACAGATATGCATTCTGAGGAGGCCTTTAATGTCAGACTTTTCAAGGTTGTAGGTCAAGGCAAAATTCCCCACAATGTGTACTGTATTCCTATGAATGGCGTAAAATCTTCGACCGATGCGTTATCTCACTCAATTTATATAGCACGCACAGAAGGTCTGTTAGGACGTGTTTTATGACAGAAAATTGAAGTCGACATCGACTCATTTCGGAAGTGATTGTTAATAATTTGCAAATGTTTACTCGTTCGTGAACTTTACCACGGTAAGAATGTTATCCTTGATTGAATAAAAAAAAAGTTTAATGGTGCGTTTGTATAAAATACAAAATTGTGTTCATATCAGAAAACCCGGTACGAATTATATCCAACAAAGTTTTCTTTAACAATTATTTTCTTGAAATTAACTGTTGAGCACCACATATGATTGCAGTCTTGGTTTTTGCCTATCATATCATGTAAAGGCAACAGAGTAGAACACTCCCAAAGTTATAAATCCACAAAGCTCAACATGATACTATTCCTACTTTTGAACAGACCAACAATTGCAGTACTCCGTAGATGTTGAAAGCATTGAACAAAAAAGCTCAAAGAACGACCTAACTTTGCGCATGAAATATGTCGAACTCTAGTCCCTTAAAAATAAGTATGTATGTTAAACAAAAACAAATGATAAAGAATAAAACATAAATTAATATAAAACAAATTTAATACAAAAAAAAATGCCAAAACCCAGTTTAAAAATAAAAGCAATAAAAAATAGGAAAGGGACAAAACACACACTTGTCTGATATTACTAATGCCTTAATCTAATTTATAAATATGTATATAAAAAGGTATCATTGAAAAACTCACAAGAGGTAAAAAAATTACCATAAGGTTTACTTCCAGGTGGCTGGAGGGGATTCGTCTGAGGCAGTGATTGATCGTTCTGGCCACGAACATTCGTCAATGAGGGAAATTCTGAGAGATCAAGCAGTGGCGGTGTCGCTGTATCACCACTTCCACCAAAAACATTATGGAAATTATTTAGAGGATTTCCGGTTCCACCGGAACCATAACCGCGGGTTGACTGCATGAATGATCCCATGTTTGACTGTAAGAAACAAAAATAAATAAAATTCACTTCATTTGGGAAAAATATTTTTGTGTACCACCATTGGACCACCACCCAATCCTTGCATGGTTCGCCTTTCCACAAACTGTCTTTGACCGAAAATATTCGGTCGACCGCCCCCTGATAACGCCGGACCACCAACAGATAGCTGGGCATTTCGGTTTGGTGACAGTTGAGGTTGTTGCGATTGGCCATAGTTTGCTCCGCCAATAGGTAATTGCAGACCTTAAAAATGAAACAACAGCGATATTTAAATATGCAAATTTGCTTACAATAGTGATATAGTATTACCCGTCGGAAACATCCCCGATGTTGGCGTAACATGACCAGATAACGAACTACCACCGAATCCCCCCGTACTTCGACCGATCGATGCATTTGCTATGCTTCTCGGAGGCTGCTGAAAGTTTAAATTCGCCATAACCTGAAAGGAATACATAAATAATATTAAAATTCAATTGCTATATTGCTTGCTTTAAATCGTAAAAAGTGCAAAAGAAATATCTGATGGCATGTTTTTGGAATATGTAATATTTCAACAGAGAGTTCTTACTTAAATTAAAAAAATCCTTATTCAAGGATAAAAACTTACGTTTCTCAGAAAGTTTGAAATAATGATTTATTATTTTTTATAATTTGAGAACAGTATCAAATGGAATATTCATTTAAACAAGTAGATTATATAACAGGTTGGTTTTCAATTAGCAACTTGAATCTATTCCTTGAACGAAGAAGGGCTTCGCAATTAACTCTGACAAACAACATCCTGACAGAAATAAAACGGAGAATTACTCTTGCCAACCGCTATTTCTTCTGGCTAAAAAGCCCTCGAACTACAAAGGAGATCCTATACTATACCCTGATCATCCCACCATCTCTGCGGCCCTAAAGCATGGACCCTATCAAACGTGAATGAAGAAATATATGGTCGGTTTGGACCAGAAACATCTAAGTCCCGTTTGCGTTGACGGGCTATGGAGACAAAGACATACACCAGGCCAAATAAAACTCCGCATTGGACGCTCAAGATGTCTAGGGCATGTAGAGAGAATGGACACCAACACTACGGCTCGCAGTCATCGAATCCCAGCCAGACGTCGGGCGCAATTCAGAAAGACCTAGACTTAAGTGGCACACACAAGTTGAAACCGAACACAACCAATTTAAAGTGAGCAGCTGGATGCTCCATGCTAATTGGAGAGGCACAGGTTCATTCTGGACTGTAGCGCCATTTATTAAGTAATAAATATTAAAACAAGTTATGTGTGAGATATTAACGAGCGTTCTAAACTAATCCGCGGCATTGCAGAGTTGCACGGATCCGAGAGGTCGTATTGGCTGCTACTCTCGCCCATAAATCTAGCTGAATTTGGGCAATGGCCTTGGTGGATTGTTGATTTTATAGGACATCGGTCAATAGCGGCTTATTGGTATGGATCTGTAACTTTAGAAAACTACAAGAAAAGTCGAAGCTTGTAATAACCCAACCCTAAATCAGAATGTCTATTCTGGCGTTCGCTGTGTTCCACATAGTTGGAACCACATACCTTCTACGTCCATATCATTCAATTGGGCCAAATGAAATCGATTATCATTAATCTGCACTGCTTGTTATTGAACGTGAAGTAGTTATAAACCAATGACGCCACCGGACGAAACTTGCACCAAACATTAACTTTTTGTGGATACATTGCCACCTGGTGACGGGCTCAGTGGCGCGATGATTAGTGCGATGAACTGCCGCGCGTCTGGGTTCGATTGATTCCCAGCCGTAGCAATACCTAAATGATATCTCTCTCGCAATCCTCTCGTGATGATCTGACAAATTATTCGAGTAGTATTAATTGCCAAGAACAGCTTATCTTAACATAGCCGTTCGGAGTCGGCATAAAACAGGAGGTCTCACCATCGTGCAAGAAGTACACACGAATACATGAATGGTGGGAGAAAGCCCTGGGTACTAACGAGCCTGTTACGCCAAAAATTTGTTTTGTATTTTGTATTGCCGCCTGGTGAACCTCGTGTGGTTAGTGGCTTCATCCCGTATACGCCAATTTTGCTTGTTAACATAGGCATTTCCAAAAATACGTCTGATCGGTTAAACTGATTTTACGGTCGAAATTTGGGTATTCTTCCAAACACTCCAAACCCCAATAAGCGAACAACAGGCGTTGTCTATCGTTATTAAATTTTGGTCAGTTGGTCATTCTCATTAATTATGGAACACAACGTCGCTCAAGTGGCTGCCTCTGCTGGCTTTGCAGTAGCGCAATCTGTTACTCCAATTTTCCAAGACCTTGTTGATGGTTTCGGGCTGTAGCTCACGGATTGCTTGGCTGGTATTAGACTTAAGTGCTTGAATCGTCAAATCGCAGCGTCAAGGCGGCCAATTCACATCGATAAGACGGCTGATAACGCGATTTGGGACGCAAACGATTGATTGTGGCATGGGCTGTATGCCATTGCGCGACATCCTGCATGAACCAGAGGTTAACATCGCTCTGTAAAGCCCACCGTTGACCGAAACGTTGTTATCAGCCTCATTTTCGATGAAAAATAGTCCTATGATGCCACCACTCCACAACCCGCACCAAACTGTAACTCTCTGTGGATGCATCGGCTTCTCCACAATAACGTGCGGGTTTTCCAAGCCACAGATGCGGCAATTTTGTTTGTTAACGTAAACACCGAGATAAAAATGTGCTTCGTCAGAAAAGATGATTTTTCGCCCAAAATTGTTGTCAAATTCGAGCTGTTCTAAGGCCCAAACTGCGAAGCGATAATGAAGCGGATGGTCGTGAGCCTTCAACTGCAGAGTCATTTGGACCTTGTAAGCCAATAATCAGAGTTCTTTGCGCAGAATTCTCCTCAGGCTAGTGCGTGAAATGTAGATTAATGGCAAGTTGATGTTCGTGAATTGAGTCTCACACTTTCGGGTACAGCAGCCACATTCTCTTCAGTGCTCACCGTACGACGACGGGGACCATGAGTGTTGTCTACTAGCATACCAGTCTCACGAATTTTTTTACATAAACTTGCGTACAGTAGGCGCGGTAGGTGCTTCATTTCGGCCAAAACTTCTTTTCAAATAACACACTTTTTGGACTACATAGCATTCACTTTGAAAATAAGTTTTCAATACTTCCCAACCTTGATTTTCTGTCAAGATTTTGAGCGGGAAAAAGCTGTCAGTATAAAAATAACCTATGATTTAAAAAGAAACTACTAGATGGTCCACCCTGTATTTAGTCGAATATTAAGATTCTATTTGAACGCTCGCCATTTCATTCTGTTGAGGTGTGTATAGTGTATGTGTATGCCATGGTTTTTGTTACTAAAAATGAGCTTACAACATGTCTAACATATTCATTATGGAATTCTCCACTTCGCTCAAAAAACAGTTTAACTGTATACATTCCAATGGTTTAATCCAGGCTCATTAATTCATACTACAAAGCTGGTGTCAAATTTTCTTACGAAGGATCAAATTGGTTCGGACGTAAGCCAAAGTTAACAAAGGATAACACAATTAAAGTTCCTTTATGTTACGTACGTACAGTTACGTAAGACTACATCCAAAACTATTATTTTATAATAGTTCACCTTTTATTCTATTGTGTCAAAGAAATTATTTTTTTTGACACTAAAAGGAAAGCTCGCAACAAGGATTGTCTTACATACAAATGACTTCCTGCCAGTTTATATAATGGTTTCACTTGGGGTGACTTGCAACAACTTATTCATCCAACTATCCATATGCAACCACTAGTTAGTTAGTTTATCTAACGTACAAATCCAACACTATCATCATCATCACTGAAAAGTGATATGAAAGCGAAAGGCATATTGATGATGTAGAACCATAGAATACACAGGCATGCAATACAAGTGAATGGTTTAAGGAAGAGATAAGAGGGATAAAATTCAGATAATAAGGTCGAAAAATGAAAATCAAGTTAGCTATTCTAAAACCGGAAATGCTAATTCAAACAAACGTTGTTTACAAAGCTGCAAGAGGTTAATGCCCCCCTTAATATAGCGACGATTCATATTTCTATCAATAAATTGATAACGAATAATACGTCGAACGTATTTTGATTAGTAATCATATCGATTTCAAACTTTCCGCGCAGGGACGGCGGCGTTAGAATATCACCGCAGCGGCGCCCCATAATAAATTGCGCCTGTAGTAAAATGTGACTTTGATTTGATTTTGGAGGTAGTTGTTTGTGTCTCTACCTGTCAAACTCATCGTTGTTGGCATCTACTCTTGTTGACAGCATATATTTGGCCACCTTCTGCATTACAACTACAAACGCAGGGGACTTATGTCCAATAGCGCCTCGGAATTGAAAGCGATACCTCAATATGGGCGGCCTTCGTTTTTAGGCATTATTAAAAAGGAGTAAGGCCGAAAATTATGTTTGCAATGCTTCCTAGATTATTTCTACTCGGACTTCTTATTTTCCATTTATTTTTTTGAAATATTTGACAGCTGCTTCCAGTCATTGCAGTTTTTCTTTTAATGTTTGTTCCTTCAACATTCCATTGAGTATAAATGGCGGATTAACTCCGGCAGTAATCCGTCATCTATACCTATCGCTTTCAATGGAAATCGAATCGCGCTTGGAAATATAAAAATATAAATCCGCCATTAAAAGCGAATCACTAAGTTTTTGAGACATTTCGTTGATTTCGATCATCGTTGTCAATATCTGCGTTGGACTACTTAGCGCTGGATCCCTGGTGCAAGTCCCGAAACACCTACGATATTTTAATGCTCCAACTCTTAGAAAGTCTCACAAACATAAAGGTGCAGTAGTGTAACACTCATGGGAAGCTTCTCAAATCCGCCGTTTCTTTTTAACTTCGCACTCTGCAAATAGTCTAGGTTTGATGCCATGTATGGCCCGTTTCTGCCAGATATTTAGTTTTTACATCATCATATCGTCATACATTTACGTATCAATCAGGGTGGTAAACCAAAACTAGACTTGACCATATTAAGTTCGCCCCTATAAAGGTAGCGTGTATCGATTTGGACTTTTCACTTTTTTGACCTAAAACCATACTAATAGATTGCAGACAGGATGATTTCATTGAATTAAGTGGCACTACAGTACGGAATGAATTAGGCCTTAACCTACATGCCTCTGCAATTAGTCCTTAGCTAACTGCCTCCAGTTGCGTTTGTACTTGAAGTTGATTAAGATCGTTTTTGAATTGTGAACGCCACTTAGGTCTCCCTCTGGTGCGTTCGACGTCCGGCTAGGAATCAAAGACTTGCGAGGTGTTGGTGTCCATCTAAATGTCCTGACCATCTTCAATTTCCAATGCGGAGTATTTCGGTTTACAGCTTATAAAGTACATACTTTCTTGAATTTTCGTCTCAATAGCCCATTTATGAAGCGGAGGAGGCTTTTCACTTCCGTTTTTGCCAAATCACTGAGATTTTGAAAATAGTAAGCTCCGAGATGTAGCTTCCTTTTGTTTGATAGGGCCGGGCAGTTACAAAGGAGATGAAGTATTATTTCCTCCTCCTCCTCGTCCATGCAGCTCCTACAGAAATCGTTTGAGAAAAGGCCTAGCCTTTCTGCATGCCTACTTATTAAGCAGTGTCCCGTGATGACACATATGGTATCGCAAATAGGCGGTCTATCGAGCGAAATCAGTCCCTTTGATCTTCTCAAATCTAGCTTTGGCCAAATTTGTTTGGTTGTTTGACACGTCCTGCCAAAACTCCATCTGAGGTTTGATTTGCTGTTAGAATGTTGCGCTAATAAGCTTTTGCATGTAGCGATAGGAATACCTAGTGCACCCTTGTCGGGTACAACTGGTAATTTGGTTCCATTTCTGACGAGTTCATCAGCCTTACAGTTCCCTGGAATGTCACTATGCCCAGGCACCCAGCATAGGTGAATGTTAAAATGCTTCGACATCTCCTGCAGAAATGATCGGCAATCTAGGGTTGTCTTTGAATTTATTGAGACTGATTCCAGGGATTTGATTGCTGCTTGGCTGTCCGAGAAAATGCTAATATCCTTGGCAGATATTACATTCTCTTTTAACCAGGATAAGGCTTCTTTGATCGCAATGAGTTCCGCCTGGAACACGCTGCAATGATCAGGAAGACGGAGAGATAGGCTAAGATTTAGCCTGTCGGAGAAGACACCAGCACCCACTCCGTCATTTTTTTTGGAACCATCGGTATAAAAAGCCGTACAAACCACATAAGTATCACTCTTTACTCTGCCACAACATACTTTTTCAGGTACCACGTAGACCTATGCGAGTTTGACGGCTCACTTGACCGTCAACAGCCCCATAAAACCTAACCTAACCGAACCTACAAAATTGCATTCTTGGCCGAAGGAAACAGCGGTTGGTAAGTGCCGTTTCCTTTTTTATATCAAATGTGGTTATGTCATAACGTGCAGCCCGACCAATGATGTCAATATAGTCCGTCGGCTTATGCTAGTAGTTGCACAGATTGACACGCCGTGCCAAGACTCCATCTGAGATTTGATTTGCTGTTAGCATGATGCGCTAGTAAGCATTTGCATGTAGCGATACTAATACCTATTGCACCCGTGTCGGGTACGACTTCCATGTCTGGCGAGTTCATCAGCCTAACAGTTCCCTGGAATGTCACTATGCCCAGGCACCCAGCATAGGTGAATGTTAAACTGCTCTGACACATTTTGCGAAGATGTGCGGCAATCTAGGGTTGCCTTTGAATTTATTGAGACTGATTCCGGGGATTTGATGGCAGCTTGGCTGTCCGATATTCTTGTAATATCTTTGGCAGATATTACATTACCTTTCAGCCAAAATAAAGCTTCTTTGATCGCAGTGATAGGAAGACGGAAAGATAGGCCGTTGTTGTTTTTGTTTGTTGGAGCCATCGGTATAAATTTGGATCGTGTCGTTTTGCACACGTTCGTTACTTTCCCATGACGATTTGTCTGGGATTGTGCCCTTTCCTGGTCATGTTAAAGTTTAACCTGTTAAGGGTGTAATCGTTGTTTTTAGGAATATTTGTATTTTCATTTAGAATTTTGGAGTGGCTAGTTTGTATATTTGAATACTGTTGGGTGGCTTTTAGACTGATGGCTGAGTTAGCCGCCATTTAGTTGCCAATATCAACGGGTAGAAGGTGAAAGAGAATGTTTAGTGCTGCTAAGGGTGTTGTACGAAGTGCACCACCGATGCATAGACATGCAGTTCTTTGCACCTTGGCTAGTTTACCATCGCATCACCTTGTCCAAGTCCTTTTTTGGTATCGAATGATTCGGTGAGGTAGTTCCCCACCCTGATAGGGCAACGAGAATTCTTCATAATCATCCTGACAAAACTAGACATGGCTCTGTATAGTTTGTTTCTATAAATGATGTCGTATTTGGCTTTTAATTTGTTGAATACATGGTGGCTATCCACTTGGACTTCCTGTTTTTTTTTTGTCAGGATCTGAAAAGTGTGAGTTTATCAGTTGTGGGCCAATCTGGTTGTTGGTAGTTCACATATTACAGAAGACAGGATTTTGTAGGGCGATGTTAGGGAGATGTCCAAACGATGATGAGGTTTCATTCTTCAGGCATACTTTCATTACAACTAAATTTGCTACCGCCGCCGTTAGCGGTCATGTCAAAATTTCGCACGACCAAGTCATTTTCTCGATTTTAGCCTCTTTCATCCCTTGTGCATTGCAAGTTAAGGTGGTGAACATAATTTAATATTTTCTCTTCTTTTTCCTTATTTTTGTTAACAAACTCCAATCGCCATTCGCAGTTTTCCAGGTGTGAATGGACCTCAACACCCGATACACTAACTCATCAGCAAACAATTTCAGTGTGTAATGGTTATTGCGCATCTTCTGCACTCCAAAAGATAAACAAAGACTGAATATGGGAGAAAACAAAATAGGCATTTATTCCAGATTGTGCAGTGCGACCGTTTTTCCTCATACACAAAAAAATAACACATCGTGCATTGCAAAACAGCTAAGAAAAGAATTTCAAATGAGATGAAGAATTTTATATGAGATTCTTCAGTTAAATTGCAATCGGATACTAAGAGCTGTGTGTTCTGGTTCAGTGTAGTTTGCAGGAGGGAAGGTCTTCTCACGTTTTGCCCACAATTATCTGTTAGGTACTCCTTATGCGTCTGTTCATCAGTTGGAAGGCATAATGAATTTCATAAATAAGTAAACAAAGTACAATAGAGAGGTGTCAAGGGAATACCCCAATTTCCATTTTTGTTAATTAACAACTAGGCTACATACACCATCGCCACCCACACAAACACATATTTGACTGTAGACTGGCAATATTTTTGGTTTTTCCATTGTAACATGATGTTAGTGTCTGGTTGTGAATAGTTTTGAACAAAAAAAAACAACACATACGCTATACATTCTCTTTTGATTTTTGGTTTTCCAAATGAGAAGGCATAATGATGAAACAAATGAATCCGACATGAAGACAAAAACGCACAGAAATGTTTTCAATTGCTGCATTGAGTACTTACGCACGATAAGTAGAAAACGATACAAAAAAACAAAACTGTTACGTCAGATACAAAGTCCGTTAAAGCGTTTCATCAAATTTTAAAGATACAATATGTAATTAATACCAATTGGTAGTAGGGCACAGTAAAGAAGAAAGGAATCCATTAATTGAATTGTAAAAGTATTGTTGAGATGTTAATCAGCTTTGAACATATTGGTTGTTCGATGCTTGGGACAGCGAAGGCCAATAGTATATCTGGTGTATGGCTTTTGTTTGTTTAAACTTATTATGCAGGCGTGCAAACGTAACACTCAAATACGTAGTGCAATCAATTAAGTAGAACAAGGCTTGATTGCTTTTGGATTTGTTTATTTTAAATCTTCATACTGGTAGGCAGGTAGGTGGTAGGTACTTTCTTTTTTTTTTTTTTTAGAAAAAATTAAATTACCGACAGCAATTAATTGAAAACTTTGAGGGGCTCATTTCATACGATTTCTTTAAATAGAACAAATTGCCTTAGTCTGTCCAGAGTTGAGTTTGTGACCTTTATCGATGGCAAGCCATGGGATTTCTTCTACGCTACGAACATAAAAGCTACATTTTAGTTATTGGAATGCGTTTTATAAATAAGCTCGGACTAATCCGAGTTCAGATCATACGGCATTAGGGTCTGGATATCTTGGCCATTTTGTCCAAGTTATTCAACAAAAGTGGTGGCCCAGGTTAAGGAAATAGCCTCGGAAAGCATATCGATCATCTACTATCTGCAAATGAAATTTAAAACCCTAAACAGGAATGACCTTAGCCAATATAGTGTTTTTCAATTAGGACAAATACATTTTGTATTAAACGAACCCTTAGGGCGCGGTTACGGTCAACGCTGTGAGCGTGTCCGTGCTAATCCCAGTGGACGACTGTGGACTCGAAAGCAAAAGGCGTGATCTGTACGAAAATATTGATTTTCCGTACATTAGATTAAATGGCGCACTAACGCGAAATAGCGTTGGTCGTAACCGCGGCCTTAGGCCAGCCGCACATTGGATACGAATTTGTGTCGTACGTAAACGTATGAATACTGGTCGTAAGAATTGAGTGCGCACACACGTTTTTCTGCGTAAAATAGGCAGTGTCCAATTGCACATCCATTTTTAATGTTTCAACTGAGGTTTCAACGCCCGAAACTATTTAAAAATCCCAACAAGTTCGGATTGTTTTCGGAATTCGGAAATACACGCACGTATACGTAGACTAACTCGCACAAAGTATGCGCGCTGCCATAGTACTTTGAAGGTCGAGATTGTTTGTACGTGTTCGCACGAGTTAAATTCGTACGAAAACGCGTCCAAAGTGCGGCTGGCCTTACACTTTTTTCAGCTAACTTCACGAAGCAGCAATCATTGGAAATTATTAAGTCGGTGGTCGTAACTTTAAGAACACTTACTTCAATTGCAGGTTGCAATAATAGTGCCAGTAGACCGGCTGTGTGCACTATAGTAGATACATGGTAGTGAACATATTACCCATTGAATGGCCATTTTACAGCCGTAAGTGCTTCAGTTCAAAGTAAGCCAATCCAATTCCACCGCATTCTTGGAAGGTGAATTTTGTGTAAAGATCTTGGCGTATAATTTGACAAGATAAAATTAACTCAAGAACGGGAGCCCCTTATTCATTTGAAGCGCAAAAACTTATCTGATTGGGCTTTGCCAAAATTTTAAAGAAAATCCTGAATTTCATCGAAAACATGATCTTCAACAGCAAGAATGTTTTACATGAGTTTCAAGAGACTCCAAAGCAATGTGTCTTTTCTTCGAATAAAATGATCGCAGAAGTACTCGCGGTGATTAATTGAAGTGCACTACTGGAGGCAGTAAGCTAAGACCGGGCTTACTGGAGAGGCATGTTGGTTGAGGTTGCTATTCAACCCGAACTTTAAATAAGGCCACGCGCAGACCGGCAAGCGGCAAAGGGGCAAAAGGGCAGCGACTTGGGTCTGCCGCTCAGAAACATTGCTTGCCGCTTACCGAGTGCGTGGCCACAACCGTACAATTTCATTGTTTAATTTGTTTCGCCGCTCTGCCGCTCGGCCTTAGGCTAAGTCGATAACTGCTTAAATCTTGACTGTTCAAATTCAATAAGCTCTAAATGATAACTCTTCATCAATTTTTAAATCGCATACGATAGCTACACGACAAGACGTCTGGCAACGTCTAATTGAAGGAAGGAAATGCCACTATAGCCAGCACAGGGTTTCCCTCGGGGTTTCCTCACCACGAAATTCATAAGGGGACATAGCGGTCTCCCAATCAACGAACGGTCAATCAAAGTGATCACATTGCGATAGACATCCAGTATTTTGGGTGTCCGAACATTCCGAGGGGCTAAAATCGACTCGACCACTACCTTGTTTCAGCAAAGGTAAGGTTGCGGATATCCTTCACGCCACAACAAACCAGAAATACTGTGAAAAAAATTAATGTCAAAAGACTGCAATGGCAAGAGACCGCCAAGGCCTTCGCACAACGCGTATCCCTTAACCTCTCGATTCACACCGTACCACCAGCATCTAATGTCGAAGAACAATGGCAAAGTTGCCAACAAGCCATTAGATCAGACGCAACTGATGTGCTAGATTTCTTGGGCCCACTAGAAGATGAAGAATGCCGACAGATGCTCGCATCCAAGAACGTGGTCTACAACTAAGCTGCACGCGATGGCGAGAGTTGCCGGATGAAAATATACCTGAAGAAAAAAGGAGACCCTTTGAACTGCGCCAACTACAGAGGCAAAAGTCTCCTCAACATCGCCTACAAGATCCTTTCTAGCATAATATGTGAACGCTTGAAACCGTTTACTTAACAACATGATCGGCCCTTATCAGAGTGGTTTTAGACCAGGAAGTCAACAACTGATCAAATCTTCACAGTTCTGCAGATCCCGGAACCCAAGAAGTACAAATCGATACCCACCACCTATTCATCGATTTCAAAGCTTCATATGACAGCATTTATATAGAGGAACTACACAGAGCCATGTCCAGTTTTGGTACACCGCCCAAACTCGTCCGTCTGTGAAGGATGGCGATGGAGAATTCTCGCTTCTCCATCGAGGTCGGAAATGACACTTGGCTTGTAAAGCAAAAGGGATAAAATTATAACTTGAAAGTCCCCATGCTTCTTATTCCTAATCTGATCATGTGTGCTTTGCTAGCAATGCGAATGTAAAACTATTTCGAACAAACAATTCTTTGCAAATAGTCGGCCCTGCTTTATAAGGGAATGGAGGAGACATTTATAGCCGCGATGTTTATAACCCGTATCAAGATATGGATGAAGTCCAAACACGTTGAATGCATATCCCGCGGCACATTCAGCAAATAAAGACTTTTCTCCAGAAAATCTTTAAATCTAGGTTCGGGACGACAAGCATGACCAAACTTTTGTGTCAGGACCATGCAGTCGCCTACAATAAAAAAACATAAAAGCATCCCTTATGACGATGCAGGGAGAATCAGAATAGCCTAAAGTTTACCATCAGCAAAGTGACATCAAGTATCAAACATCCGTTTCTAGAACTAAGCGATCCCCCACAATAGGGGAGCATGATACCCTTGGCAGAGAGCAAATCATCTGAGGTTTCAAATGGCTGGCTAATGAAGGCCGATGACAATTTGCAATGCTCAGCCGTAGAAAACCTGCATATCATAGACAAGAGTGTTGAAGGATTACTACTTGATAGTTCAATGGCAAACTAACTGAATAAATCCTTCAAACACGTTTTTACTTATTATACCCGCAATTAGCTAGACATATTGGACAAAAATGCTAGTAAATGAAAGGAGAAACAGTTTAAATATGAACATGGACTAGAGTCATGGTAGAAAATGTGAACAAAATATATAATTTCTGAGAAAAATCAATCGAAGAGGTTGCACACTTTCTCCTCTTTACCAAGCCAAACGACTTTTGATGAAAAGAATTCAGCCAATGATCACTTTAATCGAATGTATAAACTTAATTGCATAATACGCTTTAATTACTCGTGGTGTAGTGTGAAGACTCTCATTATCCGCCGTGTATAGTCAAGTCAACACGACAATTAGTTAGGCCACAATTTCGCGCCCGTTTTGGGAGTGCTTTACTCTGAACGAGATATGAATCGAGAATCCTTTGGCTATTCTAGTCTATAAATACAAATCTCATTCAGTTCAGTTAAACCGATTTCGTTGGGTCTACTAACGCAGCTCCTCTTCTCTTCTCCTGTTTAACATTATAATTCCAACTGCAATGTTATAATTTAGAGAAACAAAACAAACAAAACTTACCTAATTGTTTAATTTTCAATCGACAACAACCATTCAATGTTGAGCAAGCGAACACCGCATTTAACATTCCAACCCGTCGAGGATTTTGTTTTATTCACGTTCAATCACGAACGATCCTTTGCGCGATTGTCTTTCTATTATTTGTTTTCAATTTAATAGTATCTGGAATTTATTTAATTATAAGCATCAGAATTTATACACTGAATTAATGATGAAAAAAAACACTTGATTTTTTTTTGTGTTCTTGTTTGTTGTTAGAGCTCTTTAACCGAAGGCAGCAAAGAATGGATGTGCAAAGATGCGTGCAATTCGCAAAATTGTTTCTAGTTGATATTTTCCATTTTTATTCGGATAGAAAGGTTAAATTATTGAAAGGATAGCAGAGAAACAATTTTTTTTTATTACACACACAGCATCGAGGAGTAGAGAGGAAGAAGAAAGCCTTTGCGCACCGAGTTCTTTTCATCAAACACATAAAGGGAAATTTTTTTCTGCCTTCGCTTTCGAATAGTGATGTGCGTCAGGTTGACATTCAGAGTACGCAGGAATTTCAGAAATACATGTAATTTGCGATAAAAATTAATTACACTGCAGAGGCTACCGGTCAAGAACGGTTAGTTGAGTGCACTATCCATGGAAAATGAAATACTTATTAAAATAAAAAAATCCAAGTTCGGCATATTGGGCTGATTTTTATATGAAATGACATTTGCAACTCAGTTAGGATGCAGCTACATAGTACCAAGATTCCGCACATCACTAGCTTCTTCTTCTCATTCTCCTTATGGTGCTGGTTCGTTTTTTCTTCGCTCTCTTTGTTTAAATTCTTTTTTATGTAGAAAGAAACTCACGATTTTTGTATTTTTTTTCGTATCACACACTAGATTAGCGGTGCGATCAATTGAATTTTGTTTTCAGTAAAACCGAACTTTATTGTTTCGTGAAGATATATCTTCAACTTGTTTTAATTGAAAGTATCTTTTTGGGTTTTTTTTTGTAATCGGAGAAAAATTATACACCACTCTTCCGCAAAATTAGAGCTCATAGCCAGACGCACACATGAACAAATTTGCCACTTTTTCTATTGTGATGTGAACTGTATTTGAAAGTGTGCGTGAAATAACTAACACTGACAAAGAAATGACAGCCATTTTTAAGCTTTTTCCATAGTTCGAAAATGGCCGCAATGTAACAGTGTTGATAATTCTTAGGTATAGATGGCACTAAATCTGGAGGTGTGTTCAACTTGTTAGC
This sequence comes from Rhingia campestris, assembly GCA_932526625.1. Lineage (NCBI taxonomy): Eukaryota > Metazoa > Arthropoda > Insecta > Diptera > Syrphidae > Rhingia > Rhingia campestris. Next base: position 38,239,439 of record OW052183.1, read on the forward strand.
GGACATATTCGTTAGAGCCATGAATAAGGGCATACAAGATTTCGACGTTTTGTTTTATATAGTAACACTTAAGGCCTGCTCAGAATGCGTATCTGTAGCTGACTGAAAAGTTAAAAACAAGGCAACCCGTAAGCGCTTACACAATGTGTATCTGTAGCTTGAAGTTGAATAGAGGGCAACTTCATGCAAGAAATGTATCTCCCTTTTGACAGCGATGCAAGATACCAGCTACAGATATGCATTCTGAGCAGGCCTTTAATGCCTGAACCACATGTGCAGAATTCTCCTTGCAGAAAAGATAGAACACACAGTTTTCAATGGGAGCGAACACATGTAAAATCTGCAAGCGTTGCAGTACTGCAAGCTGTCTCTATTTCTAAATCCACTGGAAAAATTCAATGGCACCACAACACAAAAGAAAAAAAACGTAATATTAAGATATTTGGCATCATTGAATTATGACGTTTTATCCGCATAAAAAAAAAACAAATAAATGCCATAACAAAACAAATGCATATACCTACATGAAAATGTTTTCCAATTTGAATGGCTTGATGAAGGAAGCAATTACTGAACGAATACCTATTCAATCTTATTATGACCTAAGAGCATAAAGTAAATCCAGTAAAGTATCAAAGATGAGATTGCTTTTTTCAATATATGTGGAATGAATGCTTCAACCAACTGAAACCCAAGTTCCTACCATATGCATTTTTTTTTATTTATTTCATATAATAAAGCTCTATGAGGCAATTATATATCACCAAACACCACAACAGTAAGCTGAATGTGGATGAATGTGAATGACAGGAGCCACTGCACTGCATGTATGTCAAACATAAAATTAATGCACGTGTGTTTTGCTTGCTGCACTGTATCCAGAACCACTGCACGTGTGTTTCAGGCATAATGAACATTCAGAGATTTTCCAACCATATTCTCAGTAGAGGAAAACTTTATATGTTTAATAAGTTGTTTTACTATTTATCGTTGATTTAACCTATTAATCTCGGAATACCATTTGATTTCAACAGTCTTTAAAACTGTCCCCCATATTTCTAAACGCTGATTAGCTAAACAATAACTAATTTGACAGCTTTCCTTTTTTCCTCATGATAAAAATAGTTTTGTATGTCTTAACATCTAAACCCAAAATGAATGTAATATATTTTTTTAATTTGCCCAAATTATGAAATTACGACTACCTAGAAGTCTTGGGGAACACCAACATATATTTCGTGTGTATGACAACGACAAAGTAGTTCGTAATCCATAGAAGAATAGTTTTATAGACATCGATCCAATCAGCCAAGGGATATAGGCTGGACAAATTCTATTCGGAGAGAATCCTAATGAATAGGACAGTTGGAAAAACTTTCGCAGTGGTTTATTTAGATATAGGCGTTACATTACCTACAACACCAACAGTTTTTACAACCTTTTTACTCATAGTAACATATTTTGCCTCAACTGTTCATGGGTGAATTTGACATGCTGATGTGGGGATTACCGCATTGTAGTAGTAATGTGTAATGCCCAGAGATGACAGAAATGACACTTTTTTGAATAACTACATTTCTTACGTCTGCTAAGTAATGAAGGTAGTTAACCTTTATAGCAAAATGTAGTAGACAAATACTGTCTACTGTCAAATACCGAAATAATTCAACAAAATGCACTGAATATTCTGAACTAATCCGTAAATTATGTGTGTGGTTTTTGAGCAAAATCAAAGTAAACGATAAAAAATTAAAAAAAAAAAACATTGTCATGCACGCTAAAGGAAAGTTTACATTTATTAGAGCGATGTTTGATTTACTCCTCTTAAGTTAGAAAACGGAAGAATATAAGCGCTCTGAGATGAATGCGCTATCGTTCTTAAGAACACCACAACATCCAAGCTCCAGTCACATAGTTTCAAATCTCAAATCGCAACGAAAATAGGAAATATGTAAACTAATTTATCATGTCAAATGTAAAAAAAAACAAATAATTTCAGACGGATTTGTATTCAAGACACAAATCTACTATTCTCACATTCAGGACGAATCCAATTCCAATTTTGAAATTTTATGTTTTATATGTAGGTAGCACAAGTACAAGTACAATCATGCCCGATTTGTTTTTATCCGATTTACTACGCGTAGTTAATCGAGTATATTAAAACACGTGTAAACTACTCTGCTATCTCTGGTAATGCCTGTTGAGTGGATGGTTGTGCGTTCAATCTTCAATTACAGTCAAAGTACATGAAACAAAAATTCAAAGAAATAAAAAGTTCGGTCATTACACGGCTAACACAAAAAGTTGAATCGCACAAATACCAGTTAAGTATAAGTCTCTACCACATCCAACACATTTCCTATCACTCTTTTCCTCTTCTAATGCCAACACTCACACTATGGTAAAACATTTAAAGGGTATTCATAATCACTTAAGTGCGGGAAAATTATAAAAAAATCTTCTTCGATAGAGTTAAACTTTTTCTGTTAAGCAAATGATGAACTTTTAGCAGAAAACGTAAGGAAATGAACCAAAAAAATAGTCTTCGTATTTTGTAGAAAATCTCCGGTTTGCCAAGTACAAATATATCTGACCTGTGGTTTAGATATTATGGAGGAAGAAAATTAACTTTTCTAATATTTATTTGTTGGTCAATTGAATTTATTGCTAACCTGTAGGTAATCCACTGCGAAGAAAGTGAATTTGAGTATGATATTTTTAATTGCAATGCAAGGTAAATTCATGCCAGCAGTTAGAACACACCACCACTTGAAGTTCCACACACACTCATAGAATTAACATTATTAAAGAGGTAATCTTAACCCCGGGTAACTATAACTAACTAACTAGCAATAAACTGCCAAAATCACCATGTAAATTTTTCAACATTTACAGCCGTATTTATTAGATTTCGTTGGGCGGTGTCTCAGAGGTTCCCTAGTTAGGCATGCCTAAATATTTAATTTGCCTAAATTTAAATATAAAAATATATATAATCGATTTCCCATTGCTGCCTAGAGATTCTAGTATTTTCTGTCGTTTTTGTCGTGTGGCTCCGTTGCTGTTTTTTTTTATTATTTATTTATTATGTTATGATTGTGTAGGAACAAAAACTAAAAAGCTGATCTAAAATATTCAATTTATTTTAGTATAGTACTTCTTAATCAATACTCTGCGTGACATATTTAACTATGTAATTGCAGTATTTTGGAATTGGTTTGAGGGTTTAGCAGATGAGTAAAAATAACGTTGGAGCAAGCATACCCCGCAAGCAAATGCCGACTGGACCTCCTTCTTTTAGGATTTTTATATATATTGGTGCATTCTATTGTTCCAATAGCTGGTGAAAACCCACGTATTTCTCGGAACTTATTTATTTCCTCTATTTGCTCAGCCATTATTGTTGGCATTTTTACAAATTGCAACTCTATGACAAATAACACAAAGCGTACAATTGGCTAAATCCATGGATGTCAGCTCCATCGTATTGCATATAAAAAGGGAATAATTTTGCTCAGGTAATTTAATATACCTCGTTTTGCCCCCAATATCTTCATTTGGAAATCAGCAGAGTTCTCGTACTTGTTGGGATGTATAAATTTATAATAATCACTACACTTAAATCATTAACAAACAAAATGTAGTCCATTTTTATTAATTTAATTTCACTTTATTGAAAATCACCGCACAAAAACTTAAAATAAATTTCCAGATAGAAATTCTCGTATATGTCAAAATGAAAATGAAATGTTAGGCGACCTTTAGGCAACGTTGTCTATATGTGAAAATCGATTATAGATACCGATCTTTCACTTAGGCAGTGCCTAGAGGTTTCCTAAAGTTATTCAACCTCTAAAATGGTTTATTCATTAGAATTCACTAAAACACAACTCAACGGTTTTATATATTATAATAGTATAATAGGGTTTATGTCAAATATATTACCAAAAAGAGGGAAATCTAGGCAGAGCTACCATGGGTTAATTTCTATGGTTGCGAAATTCATGGCGACAACTTTATTTTCAACACTTTAATAACATTTTGTTGATTTATGTTGACTCAATAACATAGTTTACAATGACGAATATGTTAATAAATAAGAATTACCATTTGAATAAATTAAACCGTAAAACCTAACTGGTACAAATACAAACAAAAATACAAATTTTTGGCGCAACAGGCTCGTTAGTACCCAGGGCCTAGCTATCTCACAACCATTCATGTGTGCGTGTGTACTTCTTTTACGATGGCGGGACCTCCTGTTTTATGCCGACTCCGAACGGCTAAGTTGAGATAAGCTATTCTTGACAATTGATACTACTCGGATGATTTGTCAGATCATCACGAGAGGAGGGCCAGTGAAAAATCATTTTAGGTGTTGCTACGGCAGGGAATCGAACCCAGACCTCCTGCGCGGCAGTTCATCGCACTAACCATCGCCACGGTTGCCACTTTGGTCATTTGCGTCCAAATTTGGAAACTTTTTTTTTATCTGGTCGCTTGGTAATTTTTTTCTACACATGGTCGCTTTTTCTAAGGAAATTAAAAAAAACGCGAATTTTAATTTGTATGTTCTAGTAAAACTGAACACACTGCACAGTATTATCCATGCAGACACACGACCTAATACTCATTTTCTTCATTTGATTTTGTCAATTTGTTGACAGATGACTGAAAATTTAAATTATTTTGTATTTAAACAAAGCAAAAGTCGCTCTCGCTGTATGAAAACTTAAAATCAAACATATGCGAAGGCTACAATTCGCTGTGCGGATCGTTTAATACCCTATCCCATCCCATCCTTTAAATTAATATCCCCAAGTGTGGGCTTTATGGCGATGAAATATAGAAAAAATGTTCACAACATATTGTTCAGACAGTTTATCAAAATATTTTATGGTTTGACAAAAAACAACGTTTTTCTCCTGCGTGTCCTATGGGGTAGGGTAGGAAAACGCCTCCAAAAAGTGGGCATGGGTTAAAATGATCTAAAGACGAAATGTTCATACTATCATAACCAATGATCATGCATCGATTTTTTTTAAATATTCTAAAAATTTACCGAAACACGTTTTTTACTAAAAACGCCCCCAAAAAGCGGACTTGGAGCAGAGCTGAAACCGAATCTCCACCTATGCTCAACATGTTCATAGCCATGTTCATTGCCTTCATAGCTCTAGCTGTCTATAAAGGATGTCCGACTATTCACAAATCTAGATCCTTTTTCATGCTTTGCAATGTAATAATTAATCGGCCATCCTAAACAAAATATTCGTGAAATAAAAGTGAAGGTTTCTAAAAAAAAGAAACTCCACTCCAAGAAGTGCAATGACATGATGGTATCTCTTACCAGGAATGTATCTTAATAATTGTCCTACCCCATAGAAATAATTCAAGTTCGCATTCGCCATTCCTCCAACAAGATCCACGAGATGATCAAATATTTTCAAATATTTTAAAAATGTACCGAAATAAGTTTTTTACTTATAACGCCCCAAAAAGTGGACTTGGAAAAAAACTTTATACTTACGAAATATAGAGATTCTGTAAATATGTTGCTCACACACTTTTGAGAAATTCCTAAGGGTTTAGCCAAAAATTACGTTTTCCTAAAAAAAAGGGGCGTGGAACTTGTTTTGCTTCACTGCAAATACCAAATTTCATTCTCTAAGCTTAAATTTTAGGGCTTCAAATCGGTGACATGGAGACGAACGGACAGACAGGCATGGCTTAATCGACTCGGCAAGTGATACTGAGCCGATCCATATACTTTGAGGTATATGTAGCTAAATTATTTCTCTATGTTACAAACTATGTATCAAAACTAATATACCCCTATGGGATAGGGTATAAAAATGGCAAACTCTATGATTTTTGGTGTACTTCATACAACGTTTTCAAATTTAAAGTACTTTGGTAACTTTTTACTGCGTTCGGTCGCTTTTTCTTAAATTTTGGTAACAAATTTTATTTTCAAGTGGCAACCGTGACCATCGCGCCACTGAGCCCCCAACCTAACTGGTAAAATACAAAAATACCCTGGAAGATTTTTGTTTCAACTTACTATTGAACCTTTGGTAGCCCTGATGCTCAGCTGTCTGTGTATACAGAAAAAAAATTAAATACTTACACAGGCACTATTCATAACCATCAGCGTTTAGGATATGCAGCCTCTATTCAACGTTGTATAAGTTTTATGAATTAGGTTTTGCGTTTAGAGACATTTTGAAGAGTGCATAACTTTATACACTCCTTATAATGAGCTTATGAATAAGGCTGACGGTTGTTACTTTTCAAAGTTGCATAAATCTCCTAAATATATAAATGACTGTTTTTTAAATTTTATTTAAACATCTTCCAATCGCAACGTATATAATTTTTTCAAGTAATGGCGTTTTCCATTGGGAAATCTAGATTTTGATCTGAAATTTGATCTTTTTGAGTGTCAACTTAACACGATTCAGATTTATTTTGTTTTTGTCATTGTATTGGTGTCATTTCGTGTCTGTGAAGTTAGCGTCGGTGTAGCTGCCAAAATTTAAAACATAACAAAAATTTGAAAGAACAGAAATTATCTTCATCACTTTCCGAAGACGAAGTCGAACTAGATGAATTTAATAGTTCACGTATAACTTTATTTTCTGTGTCTATGTCCATTGATAAATCCAAACGCAAAGCATTCTTGTTTTTCACAACCAAAGTAATAAATCAAAATGAAAATCGCTCTTGTCAAACTGACAGCTATCATTTGTATTGGTATTGGTAAATCTGCCGAAAAAAACAGATTTGCAAGATTGTTCTAAGATAAAAAAAATCAATTTTTTTGCCCAATGGAACACAACAACTGTCAAAATCGGTCTTTTGACAGCTTCAGATCAAAAAAAAAATGATTTTTTCCCAATAAAATAACGCCATATATTATTTTGAAGCTGAACGCACACATTTCGAACATGTATAGCACGTTACTAGATTACAACAGATGGAGCAACTACATGTTATCAATTTCTTTGAATAAATTTACATTAAATAACAAAACATACCCATATTTTATAGAACTTACTAAATTTCAACAAACAATATCTAAATAAATTCACCAATTGTTAAATATATATATATTCCTTTAAAATTCTTTTGATTTCCCAAAAAATTGCCCTTCGAAAGCTTTTCATTCAGACTTCGAAATTCGAACACAAGTTAGATAAAAAAAAAACATCCCAAATCATATGATCGAAAAGAAATTTATTCTGCCTGGCAAAAATTGTTCAACACGACGGTACGTAACTTGGAGTAGGCGCACACATCTCATTTTACTCCCGTAAGTGGATTTTTCTTTTAACACATTTCTCATCACTTTTATTTCTGTATTTCAAATAAGAATAACGTCCCTACAAAAGTAATACAATTCAAAACTATTTCAACAGATTTACGTTTGTAAGAGAATTCTCTGGAATCAGCGGAATCTGAAATATATTTGTGCGTAGTAAACGGAGAACCAGAAATCCACCAAAATGGCTTTAAGCGACGCAGATGTACAAAAACAGGTATGTGTTTCATTAATATTAAATATTTATTAACAAATAATACACAGCGACACGTTGAAATGGTGTTTTCCAAACGGAATACGAAATTTTTTAAAAAAGTGAAAATATCCATTGACAGCCATATCATGCTCATGAAGTCATAAGATTAGCTGTCATGTGAATAGGAAAATTCGAACTTAATCAAAAAATTCGAATATTTTCTACCATCTCTCGTTTAATTATATAAAACTAACAAAATATAAACGCATTGAGATAATTTAAATATATTTCTTGAAATATTTTCACTTGTTTCTTGCATTTAGATGTTGAAAGTGAATTTTTATTTTTTTCATATGTCAAAAAGCAATTTGGCTGGTCATGTGACCTGAAGGTTATTATGTAGAAAAAACCTACCTATATAGAGAGAGAATCTTCCATGACTGCCACCCCACCCCCTTCTGTTTTTATGAAAAATCTGTTTTGATGTTTTCTTTTTTTTTTACATAAAAACCAGACGAAGTCAACAATAATTCTTGTTAAATCTATAATTAGAACGAATATTTGCGCGACTAAAGCATGAAAATTGGCAAAGACGAGAAGATGCACAGTGTACAATGTTCCTGCATGGAAAATTATTTTGAGTTAACAAGAAATCAAATGAATATGCGTATGAATTGAATTGATTGTGATAGATAATAGTGCTTTATGTGTTTTTAAGATAAATAGATTTACTACACGTATTGGAGTCGCTTTATCTTTGATCACATGGTCTGTAAAACGCAAATTTATTACAAGCCAAATTGAACTGCCCGATTAGCTTAGAACGACTGAACTTAGTAAATGTCCATTGACGAGATTATAAAATATGCCGACTTCAATGAGTTGGGCGGGTCAGGTACGTTAAGTATTACGTCGCAAGGCTGGTTAGTCTCTTAGGCTGTACTCTCATCTTCGGCGTTCTGTTGTCTTAGACGCTCAGTTTTTCTCAATTCGTTTAGGATTCAGGTAACAAGACTGTTACATGTTTCCACTGACAGTATCATCTCGCCAACTATAGAGTTTGCCTCTGGGAGGTCTGCTTTCATTCTTACAAAATGTGGGCAGTAGTAAATTACATGTCCTGCGTCTTCTTCATTGTTCGGACATTGTGAACAGATTGGAAAGGTGTCGTGTCCGAATCTGTGCAGGCACTCCCTGATTCCAAATAGGTTGATTAGAACCTGCATAATATAGAAATTTAGGTCTCCCGTTTTTCTATTCGCATTGAATTATTATTCTATTCAGGGATAAGTTGATGTGTTCATCTTCCTGCCTTAATATTGACCATGTTCCGTATTTAAGATTAAGTACGATATCTTAGATGAAGCTCTGTACGCATTAGTCAATCGAACATTTTGACCAATGAGAACAGAGCTTCATCTAAGACATCTTACTTAATCTGAAATCCGGAGCACGACCATTTTTTCAGTGGTTTTGTCGGCTCTGTGTGATTCTTGCTCTTTCCTCTCTCTGGATTACACAATTTGATATGAGTTGGTTGCTAACCGGTTTACTAATGTAGACTCTCTTTATTTCGAACGAAACCCGCTTCCTCTGAAGCTGTTCTGAAAGCGGAAATCGTTCTCAAAACATTAAGTCTATAAAGTGTTAATAATTTTCTCCTGCATTCGTTTCTGAACATTGCGTCAGCCCAGACTACTGCTCCGTACAATAAGGCTGAGCTTATTATTACTCTAGACGAAAGTAACCTGTGACTGGATTGAAGGATCACTTCCTTTCCAACGAAGTCTAAATGCGCCTTTGTAGTTAAGTCGTCGATTACTGCAAAGAGCTAACGGGTTCCGGGTTTCGATCGAATTGATTGATCTCCCACTCGTACTTGCATGTATTTCACTACCTATCGGCCAGTAATTAGAACTGCTTCGATTTTCTGTTCCGCCCAGCAGACCTGGCCAGGCTTTGATTACAGATATCGCTTCGTTTGTTTTCTGCTCCATCTCGTAGATATGCTTCGCCACGGTAACGAAGGGATATCATTCGTAAAGCTACAACCTTCACCCTTCGTGGCATTGCCAGCCTCAAATATTTTGTACGATGATAACAATCCACAAAAGAAGGCCTAGAACAGATCCTTGTGGAACGGCTGCTGATACGCTGAACGGCTGCTGATAAGAATATAGTACGTTCATTTTGACTTAAGAGCTCAAGATCTAGGTGGCGATCCTATACTGTGCTTTGTTTTTTTTTTACTTTAGGGTTTCATTAATCTTTAAGGCTAGCTGCGCTTTTGCGAGATGTATTATTGATCTAGAGCTCTATAAGATTACGGAATTTAGATACCATACTTTTCTTTTCACGATCGGACTAAGCAACCTTTTGTAAGGGTCGTTCTTACTACGGCCGTGAAGGAAAAAACGTCACTGGATCTTAAAGATCCTTATCATTGGCGTCGAAATATCCCGTATTCACTACTATTAAAATTAATCCATCGTTCCATAAAAATGCACAAGCAGTGGGGATACAAATCTCATCAAACGGTCAATTTTTTGTGAATTAAATTTGGTGATTGCTTTATTTCGCAAAGGATAGGTATCTAGCGTCTTGACTCCATTAGACCTGTTTGATGTGGTTATTTATAAAGCCTTAGGGCAATAATCCAATAGCGATTCAAGATTTCAAAGACAACATTCGAATTTAGATTGACTTGGCTTTCTAACTAAAAATTTTCGAGCATTTTGACTTTAGGTGGCCTATAATAGGTGACGTGGTGCTCTCATAAACGTTTTTGTATTTCAAACCAAATAGAACAGAAATAAATTAAAACTACACATCTGCACTATCTATTGAGGCTCACCTGAAAACTCCTTTGTGAGATGATCTCCTATTCTCAGGAAGCATATTCACTGATACCATTTAATGTTTCTTCAAAATGTGTCGCTTTTGATTTCTTTCTAATTAAAAACTTCTACGCAATCAATTTAATTTTGATATACTTTTCTTTTCTATGTATTTGTAGATTAAGCATATGATGGCTTTCATTGAGCAAGAAGCTAATGAAAAGGCCGAAGAAATCGATGCTAAAGCTGAGGAAGAATTCAACATCGAAAAGGGACGTCTGGTACAACAACAACGTCTGAAGATCATGGAATACTACGAGAAGAAGGAGAAACAAGTGGAACTTCAAAAGAAGATTCAATCTTCCAACATGTTGAATCAAGCTCGTCTTAAGGTAAGTGAAACAAACCTTTTTTAATTGAAGGATTACACTAGGACTCTACTCTGTATTTCGTTCGAAAAGTTGAATTTTCCGAAAGCTTATCTGATTCTAAAAACCCGAAAACTAAATTTAGTTGCCTAGCAAGCAACACGTGGTAAAAGTTGTTTGGATTTCTACCGTATACAGACAGCACTTTCGAATAGAAATGACTTTCAGAACAAAATACATAGTAGGCCCCAGCAAGTAACATTTATATAAAGGATAAATCATGTTTCAGGTGTAACAGATCAATAGTACTTTAACACACATTCTCTTCTTAATATAACATCTAGTTTTACCCTCACAAAAAATGACAGCGATAGGTTAGGTTAGAGTGGATGCCAGCGATTCCCCAGCACACTTGACCAGTTATGGTCCATTGATCCATACCACATGGATTTCGCCCATTCTTCTTGTTACCTGTGAGAAAACCAATCTGTGCTTTTATTGAAACGGAGATGACTTATTACTTCCGGTTTTGTCAAATAAATCGGTGAGATTTTGAAAGAAGTAATCTCCAAGATAAAGCTTCCCTTTGTTTGATAAATCAGGGCAGTTACAAAGAAGATGAAGTACTGTTTCTTCTTCCACTTCGTCCATACAGCTCCTGCAGAAGTCGTTTAAATGAAGGCCTAGCCTTTTTGCGTAGGCATGCAGGCAGTGCCCAGTGATGACACCTATCGTGGCGCTAATGTGCGGTCTAGTGAGCGAAGTCAGTCCCTTGGATCTTCTTAAATCCAGCTTTGTCCAAATATGTTTGGTTATTGTTACGTCGTGTCAAGACTCGATCTGAGATTTGATTTGCTGTTAGCATGCTGCGCTAGTAAGCTTTTGCATGTAGCGATAGGAATACCTATTGCACCCTTGTAGGGTACGGCTGGTAGTTTAGTCCCATGTTTGACGAGTTAATAAGCCTTACAGTTCCCTGGCACACAGCATAGGTGAATGTTCCTACTCCATAAAGAAGTATCAGTCTTATAATAGAGCCAATGCGTCATACGAGGTTGCATTCCCCATTTCTTGCCTATGGCTTTCTTACAGCCATAGGCTGGTAGCTTTTCAAAGAGATGGAGAGTGAACCGAACAAATGTGAAATCGTGACCGTCACCGTACCATTAATTTCCCCCTCCATAGCGCACTTGGAAGATGGGGAGTGAACCGGGAAAAAGTGAAATAGTCACCGTCACCGAACTGTTAACATCACACGTAAAAGCTTCGCTTCTTTCGGCCGTCCCATGACGGCTCCATGTTTTTTTTTTTGTTATGTTCAGCTTCCAGTGAAGCTTCCTGTCCAAAATAAGTCCCAGATATTTTGCTTTGTCTGAGAAGGTAAGTTCGATTTCGTTAAGTGACGGCGGGTCTACATAATTCATTTTATATTTCCTAGTTAACAGGAGCAGTTTAGCCTTGTGTGGGTTGACACCCAGACAACAACTGACTGCCCATTTGGAAAGTTTGTGTAGCATGTTTTGGAGAAGTTCCCTGAGTATGTTCAGATGTTTCCCTGAGACTGCGATAGCAACGTCATCCGCGTAGGCAATCACGTGACATCCCTCTTCTTACAGGATGAGTAAAAACTCGTTTACCAGTAAGGGATGCAGCTTTTTACATTAATGCTGCTGCAGAGATGAATATCAATCAATCTTTCCAGGGTTTTCAAAAAGAATGATGATAAGCTAATCGGTCTCAGGTCTTTCGAATTGACGTGAAAACTTTTACCAGATTTGTGTATGAATACTACTTTCACTTCCCTCTAAACCTTGGGAATGTAAATCCCAGCCACCATCCATGGTAGGATGAAATCCCAAGAGTATTGTAGGTCGGCTTTTACAATGCCATCAGGTCCCGCGGATTATTTAAACGGTTTGAAGCTGTGTACTGAGTAAGGTATTGTATCATTTGTGAAAAGGTCTTGTAATAGATTGGTTCTATTTATGTCGTCTTTGAAAGCTTCCTGTGAGCTACCTGTGAAATGGGTGCCCATTAGTAGCTTTAAGGATTCTTTGCTTGAATTTGTCCAAGTGCAATCTGCTTTTTGAGGTAGTTTGGAACAGTTGGACTAGTGGATATAATTTTTCGGAGTCTAAACGCCTCGGAAGTCTCTTCTGTTTTATCACAGAAGAGTCTCCAGGATATACTTCCTTTTTGTATATCAATAGGGTCTCTTTGTAGGATATCGAGTTAGAAGATTTGTTCAAGCTTTTAGCTTTATTGAAAATTTTCCTACACTTCTGCCTGAGCATTCCTAGATTTTCAGGGCACCATGGAGGTTTTTGTTTCCCTCTAGGTTTACTTAAAAGACAAGAATATGGCAGTTATTCGTTGAAAGTAAATGTTAGCTTATCAAGCTCTTGGGTGCTTCTAGGAGGGCTTGGTTGAGCAGGGGATACTAGTATTTTTTTTGCTCGGGATATGATCATCTATCCGAATGATCATCTAGCCCGAATTGTATTAACCTGTGGTCGGAAAAAGACTACTCACTAGATACCTTCCAGTCTTTGATCATGTGATGGACGTAATTTGAAACAAGTGTGATGTCAAGGACTTCTTGTCTATTGCGGGTGATGAATGTTGGTTCGCGAGATTTAAGAAGGAAGGAAAATGGAGAATTTCAACCCAATGCAGGTATCCGTTCGGAACAGTTCCCGAAACGAAAGTAGGACTCGTCGGATCTTAATTTTTTTCGAGGTATCCGTTGCGGAATAAAATAAAAAAATCATACAATCGCCATCGATTGATTCTGCAGCAATTCTTCGTCGGACAACTTCGGAGGAAATTCAACGCATAGCTGGCAAAATTTTTGACTTAACGCATATCATCTATGCGCGATCATGTACGTTACATTTTGTCGGAAGATCTGTTTGAAATGGTAAACATGGAACGGATATCTCCTCGGAAAATTCTCCGATTTCGAACATATCGGAGGAAATTTTCTTCCGATCGGATACCTTGGTAGGTGTGCTTCTCTGCAGTCTCCACTGTATTTTAAAAACGACTTTTCGGTAGTGATCAAACTATCCACACTATTCCAACATCTCCGATCGAAATAGAATAGAATATATTTTAAAATTAATTTGATTGTGAAGTGTATATGTAAGCCATTTCCACCTGCAATTAATTATTATTGTTTTTTTTTTGTTCAATAGGTTCTCAAAGTACGAGAAGACCATGTTCGTAATGTATTGGAGTTGGCACGTCGCGACTTGGGTGAAGTCACAAAGAATCCCGGCGAATACAAAGTTGTCCTACAAAAACTCATCGTTCAGGCCTTGTACCAGACCATGGAACCAAATGTCATCTTACGCTGCCGTCAAGTGGATCAAGGTTTGGTCCAAGAAGTGTTGCCTAGTTCCGTAGAACAGTACAAAAGCAACATCGGAAAGGATGTGGCCATTGTTGTCGACACCGACAACTTTTTGCCACCCGACACTTGTGGAGGAATTGAATTGATCGCTCTGAATGGTCGTGTTAAGGTAAGTTAATTCACAAATAGTTCCCCAAAACAAACATAAAAACCCACCTCTCCAAACAGGTACCAAACACTCTGGAATCCAGGTTGGAATTGATTTCACAACAGCTCGTCCCAGAAATCCGTAATGCACTGTTTGGTACAAATCCCAACCGTAAATTCACCGATTAAATTTCTTTACGTTTTTTTTCCTTTTTTTTTTTGATTAAGTCTATATACAAAATAAAAAAAAAAACAATTAAATGTAACAACAGCAAACAAAAGAATCCGTTGATAAAATCAAGTACATAACTGCATATATCTCTATACATAAACATACATAAACTTATTGAAACATTCAGCGTAAACATACAAAATGAAAACAAAATAAGCAAATAGTTGGTTGATGAAAAACAAAACAAAAAATATTGATAAACAAATTTAAGTATATAGATTATGTAGGTAATAATTATGTTAAACAAAAAAAATAAAATACACCGTTATCAAAAAAGGTCTACATACACACGTGAATATTTAAAGCAGCGCAGTAAATTTTCGTGTTGTTTATTTTAACTTTGTTTCCTAGTTAAATATATATTTAAACAAACAAAAATAATTGATATCATAAACATTCCTTTAAAAAAAGAATAGAAATTATAAATTTCTCTAAAAAATAATTATCTCGTCTCTTAACTACGATCTACTAACAGTTTTATATCTCTTTTGTTTTGTTACTTGAAATTTTTATTTTGTTCTCTATTTCGATCGTACTTTTGTTGCCTATTATTAAGAAATGTTAAATATTTTATTTTTTTTCTTCTGTTGAATTGTTGAATTGTTGTCGGCGCCGCCTGTCCCTAAGCAGACGAGCTCTTTGTGTAGCACCTCAGAAAATGCGGTCTCGGGGTGAGGCATCAAGTAAATTTTGCATGTGTACTAAGTCTCCATGCTAGTCAAATCAGCATCAGTATGCCTTGCCCACTGGAATTCTCTGATTTTTTACCAACACCATCGCGTAAAGAATTCCACTGTTCAAGGTGTACTTTGGCTAGCAAAAGGATTTAGTATGGTTGCATAGACATATTAAAAAAAAAAAAAAAAGTTGTTAAATGCGCGATTACGCAAAATATCTCTCTCCCTCTTTCTATGGTAAGATGTCGTCGGTCTAAACAACAGTGTGTGTGTGTTGTATTTGTTGCTTGGAGTATTTTTCGTCTAAATGTGAACTCCCTCCACCCCACAATCTTCAAACTCACCCCAAAAACTCATCTCGCTACACAAACAGTCAACCAAAAACTAGGCACTCAACAATTTAACAGTTTCCCTATTTGTGTAATTATATTTCTTTTTTGTTTGTTTTTAATTTTCTACCACATTTACATGATTTTGTTTGTTGTTCTACGAAAAGAAAGAACATGAATAATGTAACCGAGAATTAACAATGTACACATACAAGAGAAAATAAATCAGTATTTCATGTATTAGTCAAAATTATATATTGTTGTGTTTTATGGCAAAAAGAAAAAGAATAATAATCCATTTTGGTATGTTTCTTGTACAATTTTAAATGCATGTGTTTTATTTTGTTTGTTTTTTTTTTTTTGTTCGTACTTCCTCCCTTATTCCACTGCCGCCGCGATGGCTGGAATTTTTTTTCTTCTTCTCGTTAAGTGTTAGATAAAAATATGATATGTATACTCTATGTGTTCAAATATATATATACAACATAATATGTTCTTCTTCTTCATCTTGGAGCTAAAGTTACAACAGAACTTCTTCAGAAAAAAAAATATGCATCGACCAGACATGAGGCCGTCTCATTCATCATCAACAAACAATATACACCATCATATTATTGTGGATTAACATGAACTATTGAATGTTATTAAACCAGAATCTAAATCCTATACATATTTGTTGCAATCATATTGTTATATTGTTATAATATTGATAGTCAAGAATTAATTAATCTTACAAGTATTGATTTTGGAAAAATACGTTCGTTTCAACCAAAAAGAAAAACAAAAATAACGCAAGGAAAGTTATTCATCTTAACTGCTGTTTATTAAATATTGTAAATATGATAATATACTAAATAAGTGTGAAATCAATTAACTGAAATATATTGTACATTATGATAGCCAATAAATAACTGACAGTAGCGTTTTCATTTTAAATTACAAGTTGGTCAGATTTGTGCAGTCGAATATTATTAGTACATACAAGGGGTAGAAGAGCGCCTAAAATTTGGAAAACACATTATGGAACTGTGCAATATTTCATACAATTTGGAATTGAAATAACGCCACAAAAGTACCATACAAAGTCACCCGTTTCTACGTGGCGTTTTTCCCCAATGGAGTCACGTCGGTATCGTTTTAGTGTCGGTATTGATTCTAAAAGATGATTACCAGTTTTCCCAGTCTCGCCGGTAATGGCATATTTTAACTTAAATCTAGTGATGATGCATATTTTGGCTGTTACACGCACGGCTGCCAAGAAAAATTCAAATTTACGCTAGACAGTAGGCCGATGCCATTTAACAAATCCTACCAGGGCCCTCATTCCGTAAAGTGATTATCGTTTGACGATAACATTTCGACAGTACATCTTGCATCACTTAAGATCAATTGTCGTTTTTGCTGTCGGCGATATCACTTTATTTGCATCACATAAAACAATAATCGTCAATTCACAGACGATTATCGAGCAATTGCTCATAAGGTCTCGACTACCGTCTGAGTGATAAATAGTTTTCAAAGTTACGGAATGACCCCCAGATGAATCAACATCGCGTAAAAACTAAATACCAACATACATGATTTGGAAGAAACACGCAAAAAACTCAAGGATAGCATTATTTGGATTTCAGCTTGCGAAACTACTGACAGTTGTGGCGGTTACATAGCTTGCTATTTGATGGCCTGCAAAGAACTCGAAAAGACAAATCATTCGATCGCCAGATATGTGAATGAGGGTATCAAACAAACTTTCCTGAATCTTTTCAGATGAAAGAGTGTTTATATTCCTCTCAGACGCTGCTCCCTATATGATCAACGCAACTAAAGCCCTCCAAATATTCTATCCTAATTCAATCCATGTGATGTGCTTTCAAGGAGTACATCGACGCTGAATAAGTAAGATTAACGTTCGGCAATGTAAATAAACTGATTTCAACAACAAAGAACGTTTTTCTCAAGGGCGCTGCTCTGCTTGCATTTGATCTTTAAAGAAAAACTACCAAATGTGCCTTTACCTCCTGAACCACAGTGGGGAACGTCGATTAAAGCTGTACTATTTTATAATGAACATTTCGAGGCCATCAAACGTGTTGTCAGTCTTACTTAGCGGGCTGTAGCGTCCTTTCGTGTTGACAGCTTAGTCTTACCCTCATTTACTGCTAAACCCATTTTTGCCGCTCCCTTCTCTATACTAGCAAACGTGGCTATGACATCACGTTGAGTCCTACCAATGATGTCAATATCGTCGGCGTATGCTAGTAGTTGAACCGATTTTTGGAAAATTGTGCCTCTGGTGTTGGCTCGGGAGTTATGCACAATCCACTCCTCTCCTTGAAAAAGTCACATGACAGCGCATCGTCTTGACTAAATCCTTTTTTGAGCTCGTGAGGTCGTTTCCGACCCTTATGGTGCAGCGAGAATACTCCATCGTCATCCTACACAAACGGACGAGTTTGGACGGTATACCAAAACTAGACATGGCTATGTATAGTTCGTCTCTGTAAATGCTGTCGTATGCGACTTTGAAATTGATAAATAGTTGGTGGGTATCGATTTGGACTTCTTGGGTTTTTTGCAGGATCTGCCGAAGTGTGAAAATTTGATCGATTGTGGACTTTCCTGGCCTAAAACCACACTGATAAGGGCCGATCAGGTTGTTGGTAAACGGTTTCAGGCATTCACATATTATGGCAGATAGGATATTGTAGGCGATGTTGAGGAGACTTATGCCTATGTAGTTGGCGCAGTTCAGAGGGTCTCCTTTTTTGTGGATCGGGCAAACGATGCTGAGGTTCCGGCGGCCTTATTAAGCTTGAGTTTAGATATAGCTATCCTCACTTCACTTAGGTCGGTCGGTTGGCAGTTTTCGCTGCCGTTGCCAATATTAAATGGTTCGTTCTGCCTGACAGCGGAATGTTGTTCGACATCGCCGCAGTCTGCAGAAGTGGTTCTTCGACATTATATGCTGGTGGTGTGTTGTGAGTCGAGAGGTTAAGGGTTAAGCGGTCCCTGGCGATTGCAGTCTTTCGACATTAAATTTTTTTCACAGTATTTCTGTTTTTTTTGTGGCGTGGTGGATATCCGCATCCTTACCTTGGCTACAACAAGGTAGTGGTCCGAGTCAATGTTAGCCCCTCGGAATGTTCGGACATCCAAAAAACTGGATGTGTGCCTCTTGTCTATAGCAATGTGGTCCATTTGGTTGACTGTTCGTTGATCTGGAGACCGCCATGTCCCCTTATGGATATAGAGGTGAGGAAACCGTGTGCTGGCTATAGTGGCTATATTTTCCGACAATACCGCTAAAGATGTCTTCTCTTCCTAAAAAAAAAATCTTAAAATCTCCCAGCACGTTTTTAACATCGTTCAATGGTAGTCGCTCATAGGTTTTGTCAAGGATCTCGTAGAAGCAATCCTTAGTTGTATCATCTTTTTCCTCCGTCGGAGCATGAGCGCATATAAGGCTTATGTTGGCGAATTTGGCCTTGATGCGGATAAATCGACCAACTATTTATCGATTTCAAAGTCGCATGCGACAGCATTTATAGAGACGAACTATACAGAGCCATGTCTAGTTTTGGTATACCGTCCAAACTCGTCCGTTTGTGTAGGATGCCGATGGAGAATTCTCGCTGCACCATCAGGGTTGGAAACGACCTCAACGACACAGTTGATACCAAAAAAGGATTTAGGCATGGTGATGCACTTTCATGGGACTTCTTTAATTTGACTCATGAGAGGATTGTGCAAAACTCCCGATCCAACACCAGGGGCACAATCTTCTCCGCTATTAACTCTGACAACAACATCTCGTCAGAAAGTAAACGAAGAATTACTCTTGCCAACCACGGTTTGCTCTGTTTGAGTAGGAAAGCCCTCACACGAACTACTAAGGAGATCCTATATATGACTCTGATCATCCTACTCCTACTCTACAGCGCTGAAGCATGGACCGTATCAAAAGTGGGTGAAGAAATCCTTGGTCGATTTGAGAGGAAAATTCTTGACGGGCTATGGAGTTTTAGATTCAACCAAGAACTGTACGAGCTGTACAGCGACATGCGCCTAGCCAAAAAACTCCGCATTGGACGTTCGAGATGGCTATGACATTGGAATGGACACCAATACTCCGGCTCGCAGTCTTCGATTCCCATCCAGGCGTCGGACGTAGTAATGGAAGACCTCGCCTTAAGTGGCGCCCACAAGTAGAAACTTGTGGGACCTAAGGACCGGGCTAATTGGAGAGGCATATTGGTTGAGGCTCAGGTTCACCCCGGACTGTAGCGCCACTTAAGTAAGTAAGTATCAAACATAAGTTGTGATTTGACAAATCGGATGAAGAAATTAACGATAAAGATGTTTTTGTCCATTGGAATTGGAGAAATTTGTTTATGTATTTGCATATTGATTTAAGCCATGTTTCGAAAATGCTATTGTGGCCAAAATGGAATGTTGCAATTGCTTTTTGGTCACATCCGGATTTTCCTGTAAATAACTTTGTTTGGTCCATTGACCAATTTCATCTAATTTTGTTTTCCTGCTTTTGACCTAGATGGCGATGGGATAATTCACATAGGTAGACGATTTTGGGTGCTTGCCATTTTGGTAAAATATCGATGCACTACATTCATCTATATATTGGATCGCGTCTTTTCTGGTTCTGAAAAGCCAGTGTTCTCCCTGCTGAGTTTAGTTTAGTTTAACCTTATTGGCCTCATTGTTCTTGTTGAGGGGAGGAAGAAACCCAGTAAATTTGTTCCGGCTGTTCTTATAACTGACTATCGCACCTGAGTCCTGGATTGAATTAATTAAGGAGATACGAATTCTTCAAGCGGTCTCTTGTGATTCCAGTCTTTTAGCAGTTAATGTTCTTAGAGAATTTTGCAGAAATTGTTAGGCGATTGATTGTACATTCTTACCTTGGATGCAACATAAATGTTGTAAGAGTCGATGTCGTAATTTTTTCGTTCAGCGCGATATCAAGTGCGATATTTGCTTTTAGGTATAATTACTACCCAATCATGCGGATTTCTATGAAGTAAATTTGTAGATTGGCGACTTCTGAAGTGTTAAGCTGTGGTGTGTTTGCTGACCGAATCATATACAACTGTTGTCAACCTGTATTATTTAGTTACAATTTTGTGTACACACCATTAAAAGAAGCAGAGTTCCCTTGCCTTTGGAAACAAAAGATGCCAAAATCTCTGCCATAATGTGTAAATTAAAATATAAAACAATTTCTTATGTTTTTATTTTAAGCAATTTATTTTTTATGAATGCTCTTATTACATTTTGCAATATCTACTAATTCTTTGACAATAAACTCATCCGTAACATAAAGGGGTTCTAAATCGGCTTCACCACCTCCCATTGATATGTTTGCAGTTGTACTAGCTAAGGGATCAACTTTCTTTCTTGCTGATGCATGAAACTCTGTACATTTAGTTTCTGAAAGAATTTCATACAAGTTGTCAGGACATATACCCGCACCAGGCATTATTACAATATCAGTGTGTTGACTACATAAGTCACGAAGATTGTAAATACCTTGCGTACACGAATGCTTGAATCCACTTGTCAATATTCTCTTGAAACCTAAAGATTGTATATATTCGACAGTTTCGTGCATTTTGCAGGGTGCGGTTAGATCAAATGCACGATGAAATGTTACGGGTAATCCTCCAGACATCTGGACAACTTGTTTACATTGCCATTCGGCGACATTCCTGTTTTCATCTAATGCACCAAACACAAAACCATCACATCCATGGGATTTCAGTAATGCCATGTCGTACAGGATAGCATCCATCTCTATTTCAGTGTACATGAAATCATTTCCTCTTCTTGGACGAAGCATGCAAAATATTGGAATGGGAATGTTAGATGACTTTATTGCTTTTAAGGTGCCTACTGTTGGTGTGAGTCCTCCTTCGCTCAACGCCGAGCAGAGTTCAATTCTGGTGGCTCCACCTTTAGATGCAGCAATTGCAGATGCAATTGAATCAACACACACTTCTAACATATTACAAGTAACAATAAATAATCACACACGTTAAACGCTATGTATAGCAAGTAGAAACAAAGGGTGTTGTTGCAAATTAATGTATGGAATGGATGTTCACTATCCAGTATCCCTATTGTGCCAATGACGTATTGCAATTGTAAACAAAATAGTATTCATTCAGGGTTCTCAATTTACCTCAATTGTATAGTATTCGTTATGCTACAGTTTTAAATAGTACTATAAGGTATTTGATTTAGCTACCATAAAGTACTCTGCCCTATATCGAGGTATCCGTCGGAGCGGAACATTTTCCGCAACGCATACTTCGTCGGAGATTCAAATTCCATTCGAGGTATGCGTCTTCGGAAAGAAATACTACACAAATGCGACGACGAAGCTCGTACTGTTGAGGGGTGGTTTTTTCCCTTGGAAACACAAATTCAAACGATTAGTACGAAAATTACTTAAATAAATAGTTTTATATAATTACATACATTTTTCTATTAGTCCACTTCACTTCGTAAACAAATTCCGCGAAGAATTTGTGTCGGAGGAAATCGGAAAAAGAATTGCACTAGCTGTCAAAAATTGAACGAAAAATGCACCTGAACGCACTTCAACGCAATTCGCTGGAATGCGTTACAAAATGTCGGAGAAATATTCCGAACAGCTTTTCGGAAGAATATATCGAAGCAAAAATCATCGGAATCGTACAAAATCGGAGAATTTTCCGCTCCGGCGGATACCACGCAAGGGTATCCATAACAGCCATAGCATTTGTAAATCTGATAGCAATTTCATTGGCGGAGGTCGGGGGGTCGTTTTCTGCAAGTATGTTAGTCGTAAAATTTTGAATGGAATGGTTTCAAAATAGATTACACCGTTTACAAGTAAAAATCATGTGGATTTGATGAAAGAAATGATTTTCTATCACTTGTCCAATCACTTCATCGGTTAATGGAGATGCCAAAAGCATAAATCAAACCAGCTTTAATAATTTCTCCACCTTCCCGAATCTTCATAATACTGAAGCTCTCAACAATTTCAAAGAGTAAATGGACTTGTCTTGTAGTGATAGCGCAGCGAAAATTCAGTCGCCGATTCCCCGGCCGTCCGACACCGACTGCACAAACACTGCGCCGTTTGGGCATCAACTTTGAAGAGTATGGGACCACACGAGGCGTTGCCAAGAGTGGCCGGCCCGGAGCGCCCGTTGTGCCGAGAATATCGGCGCTGTTGCCGCGGATGTCGAGCTGTCGCCGGAAACATCGACCAGACGCCGCTGTGCCTCGCAATTAGCCATCAGACAATCGTCCCTAAGGCGAATTTTGGTCAAAGACTTGCGCATGTTCCCGTACAAAGTCCAGTCAGTGCATCAACTGCTGCCTGTAGACCGCCAAACTCGTGTAACCTACGCCCAAGCCATCCTCAATCTCGAGGACGAAGTGGACGATTTTTCGACCAAAATCATAATGAGCGATGAGGCTCATTTCCATTTCAGCGGGTACGTGAACAAGCAAAACTATCGCTTCAGGGGCACCGAAAATCCACGATAATGCACGAGGAACCATTACAGCCGCTCAAAGTTACTGCATGGTGCGCTGTTCACGTTAGAGGAGGCATCAGGCCATTTGTTTCGAGAACGCCGCTGGTCAAACGATAACAGTGGACGGTGCGCGCTATAGGGCCATGTTAACCGAGTTTTTTTTATGCCGCAATTGGACGAATTAGGACTGGAAGACATGCGGTTCCAACAGGACGTAGCAACCGGCACACGTTGCCGTTCCATTAAAAAAAAGAGAGCCAAACAACATCGGATGACTTCTTTTGGCCCACCTTGTACATTTGATAAAATATCTTTCATTTAGGTATGCAAACATCGTAAAAAATAACATCAATGGTTCGATGTTTGAAAAAAAATCAATGCCAAAAACATCGTCCTTGAAAACTTCGATGTTTTTTCAAAGGCCAAAAGTTAGGGCTAAGGACTTAGCAAGCAGCACAAACTCCGTGTGCAAGACAGTGCAAGACAAAATATGTACCTTCAACTTTATGGTAGAAGTAATTAGTTTCTGTATTATTTTTATGCTTTTTATACAGTTTGCAATCTGTAGTATTAAATAATGTCATTGCCGTTATGTAGCAGACGTGCAAATGTAGTTTATCAAAAAATGTCATTTCTGCCATCTCTATGCCTCAACCAATACAAGAGCTCCCAAACTGTACATATTTGGATTTGTTTGATTGAAATTATTTTGTTCTCAGTACACTAATGCCTGAAACACACGTAAGAATTCGTCTTGCAGAAAAGATAGAACACACAGTTTTCAATGGAAGCGAACCATGTAAATTCTGCAAGCGTTGCAGTTCAGCAAGTTTGTGCGATTATTGACTGTAGCAACAATAATATAATTTTGGTAGTAGTGAGGTAGGAGTAACAGTGTTCTTTTCTAAAATAAGATCGGTCCTTAGAAATATAGACGCTTTCAATTTGAAAATTAACAGCAAAAATCAACTATGTATCCATTTGAATTCTATTAAATAATTAGCAAATAGTTGCATAACTAATTTGTGTAAATTCAGTAGCGTATCACTAGCATCACACTTTGATTCATGTGTTCATTTACAGCCCGATTATGAATATTCCTTTGAATTTTTTTTCTTGAGCATTAATTTCTCCTATTCTGAAAAAAAGGAGACCCTCTGAACTGCGCCAACTACAGAGGCATAAGTCTGCTCAACATCGCCTACAAGATCCTATCTGCCGTAATATGTGAACGCCTGAAACCGTTTACCAACAACCTGATCGGCCCTTATCAGTGTGGTTTTAAGCTTAGTACGCTGCTCGATCGAAACTAAATTTTAGCTGCTCTCCATTATTTCTCCAAACACTAGCTAAAATCCTCGCTAAATTTTGACATAGAGTGACTTGTGGATAAGTGTCACAACAAACAGCTGTTCTTTGAAAAATAAGTTTATTTCAGCAACTCAAAAGCACAACAGAAAAAAAAACAAAAAAACAATACGATGTGTCAAAATTTAGCTTGAGAAAATGTCCCGAACTATTTATGGGCGCGCTAAATTGTGACAGATACATCCAGTACAGTCTGAAATGAAAGTTTGATTTTTTAGCTGAAGCAGCGTACCACTCGGCTAAATGGATTCGCTTAAATATAGCTCAGCTAATTTTTGGAGAGAATTTTGTATGGGAGCTAAAATTAAGCTCGAGCAGCGTACTAAGCTTTAGGCCTGGAAAGTCCACAATCGATCAAATTTTCACACTTCAGAAATCACACTGGAAAAAAACCAAGAAGTCCAAATCGATACCCACCACATTTCAAAGCCGCATACGACAGCATTTATACAAAGCCATGTCTAGTTTTGGTATACCGTCCAAACTCGTCCGTTTGTGTAAGATGGCGATGGAGAATTCTCGCTGTACCATCAGGGTCGGAAACGACCTCACCGACACATTCGATACCAAAAAAGGATTTAGGCAATGCGATGCGCTGTCATGTGACTTTTTCAATTTTATTCTTGAGAGGATTGTGCAAAACTCCCGAGCCAACACCAGAGGCACAAATCGGTGCAACTACTAGCATACGCCGACGATATTGACATCATTGTAGGACTCAACGTGATGTCATAGCCACCTTTGCTAGTATAGAGAAGGAAGCGGCAAAAATGGGTTTAGCAGTAAATGAGGGTAAGACTAAGTATATGCTGTCAACACGAAAGGACACACAACATCGAAGAATTGGACAGAACGTCACCATTGACAGATATAACTTTGAGGTAGTACGGGACTTTGTCTACCTCGGCTCCGCTATTAACTCTGACAACATCTCGTCAGAAATCAAACGAAGAAATACTCTTGCCAATCACTGCTTCTTCGGGCTAAGAAGGCAATTTAGTAGTAAAGCCCTCACTCGAACTACTAAGGAGATCCTATATAAGACCCTGATCATCCCAGCCCTGCTCTACGGCGCTGAAGCATGGACCGTATAAAAAGCGGATGAAGAAATCCTTGGTCGATTCGAGAGAAAAATTCTTCGGAAAATCTCCGGTCCCGTTTGCGTTGACGGGCTATGGGGACGAAGATTCAACCACGAACTATGCGAGCTGTACAGCGCCCGTTCGAAGTTACTACTGAAGAGCACTTTATGCAACTTTATAGATTTCCAAGACATCTTTGCATGGATCTAATAAATGAATTGAAGTCATTCATGGATTCAGCTCAACGAAGAAACGCGCTTCCATTGCATGTAAAGGTGTTGAGTGCTTTGCGTTTTTTTGCCACTGGTAGTCAAAAAACTTCGCATTGGACGTTTAAGATGGCTAGGACATGTAGAACGAATGGACACCAATACCCAGCCAGACGTCGGACGCAGTAGAGGAAACCCACGCCTTAAGTGGCACGCACAAGTAGAAACCGACCTCAACCAACTTGGAGTGCGCAACTGGAGGCAGTTAGCTAAGGACCGAGCTAATTGGAGAGGCATGTTGGTTGAGGCCCAGGTTCATCCCGGACTGTAGCGCCACTTAATTAAGAAAGTAAGTATTCTGAATCAACGGGTACATTTTTTTACACATCGAATACGGGAGGAGGAATATCTCATGATTCGAAATCAGGGGCTCTATTGCATAAAACGAAATGAGCGGCAAGTAAACGATAGTCATGACAAAGTGTGATTGTGTAAAACGAGAAATATTTATGACAGCTCAACAAAAACTGTCAGTCGTAGGAAAATACGAGTATCGTAAAACCTAAAACGACACTAGTGTTACGTAATCGTATTTCAAGGATAACAAAGTGATTTCAAAGATATTCGTTTAATAAAATGTGGCCCCATAATGTTCGCGGATGAACTCAGGGATAGTTCCAATCCATTGAAATCACCTTAAAACAACTAAGTGCAAATACTTATACGTTCGTAGTTTGGTCTCACATCCAAATGCTTTCCGACTTCCATAGAATTCAAAACATAATTTTCAGAGTGGTAAAGTTGATTTATTTTTCAGATTCTTGGAAAATCTTTGAAGTTGTTGACAGTTTTAAACGTTGACATTTAAAATGTTTGGTAACAAATATGAAACTCAAATTCCCTTCGAATTCCTTGCTTCGATCGGTGGAGAAAAACGATCGATTTTTGCAATTTTTTGACGTGATGCCGCTTAACTGCACCCCACTTTTTGGGGGCGTTTTTAGTAAAAAAACGCTTTTTGTCAAAATTTTAAATAGTTCAAAATAACTTTTGATGCAAATACTTCCGTTATGGTAATATGAACATTATGTCCATAGATCATTTTCACCTACGCCCACATTTTGGGGGCGTTTTCTTACAAAAAAAAAACATTTGTATACCCCATCCCAAGGCATAAGCAATAGCAATACGTTGTTTTTTGTCGAACCACAAAAGGTTTGATAAACTGTCTGAACAATATGTTGCGACAATGTCATTTTCTGTATTTCATGGCCATAAAGTCTACATTTTGAGGATATTAATTTTAAGGATGGGATGGGATGTGATAAGGTATTCAACGATCCACACAGCGGATTGTAGCCTTCTCATATGTTTATAAGTAAGATGGATGTGAAACGCACCATTCGATAACAGACCGATTTAATCAAAAATTAACATCACCCCTATCGTGGAATACGCCGATGGGAACGTTTCACTCAAATTCAATACTTTGCATCGTAGAATACATTTGAAGTGAAAGATTCACCAGTCGGTAAAGTGAATGCGTATAACACCATTAAACGATCGATGGGAAACTCCCCATACAAACTTTGACACTTAAAATACGCAGCTAGTTTATTGCGTATCCTGGACTTTGTTGTGCTTTGGTTTCGTTGCGATTTACTCAAAATGTTGTAAGTACATAATGAGCAAACAAAATGTTGTAAGTACATAATGAGCAAACAGATTTCTTTTTTTATAAATAAAGGATAAAAGGACAAAACACAACTTAGTGTTTTAAGATCACAAAAAAAAATATGTACATTTCCATACAATGCTTTTAAATTGCAGCAAGAAAACAACTAACCGTGATCAATTCCGGGAACTGGTTAATGCAATGAAGCTCAATCCCGACATAGCAAAAAACGATTGTAAGCGACCACCGGAGGAAGTTAGACAGTTCTGGGATGACCTTAGGCATAAGCTGAACAGCTTGGCACCGGCAACAAAGGAAGTATCGGAGTGGAAAAAAGTAAAATATTTTGCATTAAGAGTACATTGTTATCTGAACAAAAATTTAACATTTCTTTTAGGTTTGGAGTGACCACAAGTCTAATTTAATAAAGAAGCTTTCTGCCAATAAAAAAGAAATAAAAGGTACAGGTGGTGGCCCAAACAAAATTGTGACATTTACTGCCGATGAAGAGGAGGTTATCGAGTTAATTCAACTCAGAGAATCGGCTGAAGGCATTCAGAATGTCTCCATATTTGGCATACCAACAAACACATTAAGGACGGACATTCAAAAAAAACGACAAAAGTCTGACGAAATAATCCTGGAAGAAGGAATTTCTGAGGATGAAGAGTTTCTCGATAACTCTGAGCCTGCATATTCCACTTTAAATGTAAGGCAGAAAGCTAAATGCACAGACCCAAAAGTTCTTCTTGAAAGGCAGATAAATATGCAAGAAGAACTTTACAAAGCAGTAAAAAGTGCAATGTACGAACAAAAGGAGAATACTAAGGAGTTGTACAACAACATGAAGAAGGTTCATAGGTCCATAGACAGAATACATGACCAAAAAAAGATGCAAATTAAAGAAAATATTCGGCATCATAAAGAAATTGAACGAATTGCAAGAGAAAAGCTAAGAGTGAAACAGCAGCAATTAGAATTGGACATCGAGAGAAAGGTGGTAGATCTTAAATATCTGAATCAATGACAGAACTATGCAAATCTACTGTAACAGTAGCACTTTTATTTATTTTTTTTTATTTTATTTTTAATGTTCTATGCTCATACAATGTGATAATTATGAAATTGAAGTCAATGAAAATAAAAGCACACATATTTCTTAATATATGAAATTACAAAGATCTCATAATTTCGAGTCTAATATCAGCTGCTCTGTTCGTATACTGTGTTTGTGATGAATGTGTATAATTGTCGTTTTTGTCTTTATCTTGGTCCTCATCTTCATTTTCCATTTCTTCTGGTTCATCGAAATCGGTTTTTTTAAGACTCCAATTGTCCTTTCTATAATATTCCGTCCTTTGCTATGTTGTTGGTTAAATTTGCTATCTGGAGAATTCAAAACCACTGATTGAAATGGCGTCAGA
The DNA here is from genome assembly GCA_932526625.1 of Rhingia campestris. NCBI lineage: Eukaryota > Metazoa > Arthropoda > Insecta > Diptera > Syrphidae > Rhingia > Rhingia campestris. The sequence continues at coordinate 38,268,215 of OW052183.1, forward strand.
AGCCAAGGAAGATTTGCGTACCCTGAATCAGCTAAAGAAAAGAAACGCGATATTAGTGATAAAAAAGTAGATAAGTCGAATTAACTTTCCTAGAATTCTAGTTTTTCTGTCTCCAGTATTATACTTCTCAGAAAAGAAGGTATTGACATCGCTGCTATTCCATATAAATGAATCATGGTTGGAGCGAGGGTTTGATGCGTCTACACAACTAATCCACTGCTTATGGTCACAAATCTGGAAATAAGATTCCTCTCTAGATTCTCCAGCACTTGCTTTAGGACTTCAGAAAATGTTGATTGCGCAATGCATACATTATAGTCCTTACCAGTAACATACTGATAGTCCCCCTCAGCAAAGAACCGTAAGCAAGCAGCTAATTTAACTTTTGGAGATAGAGAAAATGTCTTCGAGTTTTATGAAAATGCTGCTTTATCCAAACGAAAGCACTTAGTAAATCTATGAAATAAATAAATGTTAATAAAAATTTGAATACCAATTGTTTTTCAGAAAACGCACGTCGAATTCGAAAGTTCCATTATGTCTTTTGCAGTTCCTCTTAAATATGCAAGCATTTTTCTGTCATAAGAAGCTCTTTCCAAATTGTTAAATAACGGGTGATCCATTTCGAGGTTCCCTACTTTTTTAAAGAAAAAAACACAGAAAATTCAAATTTAATGGAGAATGTTTATTATCATTTGAAAGAACATTCTTTGGCATTTATTTTTTGAAGATTATGTCTATCAAATGTTGGCCGTTGCTACGTCGCAGATGGTCCTTCCGTTGAGTCCAATTTTCTATCACTCGTTCGAGCATTTCGACTGGTAACTGGCGAATGACACGCGTGATGTTTTCCTCCAAGGCCTGAATCTAAGCGGGTTTGTCGGCATAAGCTTTTACTTTACATATCCCCACAGGAAAAAGTCTAACGGTGTGATATCACACGATCTTGGTGGCCAATCGACCGGCCCAAAACGTGAAATTATGTGCTCATCGAAATGTTCTCTCAATAAGTCCATTGATTGATGCGATGTGTGGGAAGTGGCGCCGTCTTGCTGAAACCAAATGTCGCCGAGATCACGAGCTTCAATTTCAGGCATCAAATAGTCGGTTATCATGGCACGATAACGGTCGCCATTGACGGTTACGTTCGCACCGGCATAATTTTTAAAGAAATATGGACCGATGATTACACCGGCTATATTTTCTTCACAGCGTGCTGGACGTGGTCTATTCGGTCGAATATTATCCAATAATGAATGCTGGGTCTCAAAATGGGTGATGGTGTTGCGAATAGTACGCTCAGTAGGCCGATTATGTTGACCATAAGTTGAGCGAAGTGCACGAAACACATTCCTCACAGAACGTGAATTTTCATAATAAAGTTGAACAATTTGTAAACGTTGTTCACGCGTAAGTCTTTCCATTATGAAATGCCAAACAATACTAAACAAAAATAACATGACAGCATGACACGACTCACACGTGATCTGTCAAAAAAGGCTATTGAAAAATGTATCTCTACTTGGATCACCCTTTATAAGGCTAATTAATACCATCCATTTTATTGATTTTCGTAAAATGAGTTTGAAATTACTTTGCTCTTTCTCTGCTGTCATTTAATGCAAAACTGCTGATTTACCGACCAACTTTCAATTGAAATTACCTGTAGATAAGGGAGTCTTCCCGGCGGATTCTACGATGTATATGGAAAGTGAATCGAGTACGTGAAGTGAATCTCAAATACGCCGTATTCCACGATAGGGGTGTATGTGCTGGGTATGATCATCCCAATGTAGTTACTCGATCATTCGCTCTATTACTGGGGCTATATTACATAACACCAAAGAGTATACAACTAGAAGAGTGCGCATCTCATACAACGACAATTTACTATGAGGGGTACTGATGTTGATACCCTAGTGTGCACATTGCCATGCCAGCATCAAGCAACAGCATAGCCGATGCATACGAACGACGGAAATTCCCCTTCACACTTCCCGCCCGCCTCAGAAACAGCTACAACATTTTCAGTTGTGATGCGTACTCTATAGTTATATACCTCTTTGATAAAACGAAAAGATGCGCAAGTAAACGATATAGAAGTTAACGATAGTCACGACAAAGTGCGATTGTGTAAAACAAGAAATATTTATGACAGCTCAACGAAAACGGCTGCCAAATGGAAGTAGTCGTAATTAATTACGAGTAACGTAAAACCTAGAACGATACTAGTTTTACATAATCGAAGTGATTTCAACGCTATTCGTTTTATAAAATATATCCCCTGATGTGGTAATTCGACCCCAGAACTTTTTCTTTATATTTGTGGGACAGACGGAAGTGTATACTAGCTGTAGAGATGTTAAAAGGTGTGTCGGATGTCGTGCCGGCGATTTTTTTTTTCAAAAAAGAGACACAGAGATCGGGATCATTCACACTTATCATGAATTTCGCCCGAACAGCATTTCACCCGAAATACAAAAAGGTTATTGTGAATTCCACCCGAACGAAATTTCACTTCGAATCAGCTGTGACATTTCGAACAATTTTGATCTTCACAAGTAGTGGGAAATAACAGTTGAAAAATAAACAAAATTGACATATTTAAATAGAGTAAACAGTTTTTATAATTTTGTATTTAATTTAAAATGCACAGTATAGCCATGAGGATTTTATCAAATGAAGAAGAAATTAACCAATAGAAATTGATTCGAAGGCATTTAAGAGATAATTTTAATCCTTAGGAAATGCGTGAGCCTTTGTATGTTATCTAAAATGTTAGCCTTTGTTAAAATAAATTAATACATTTATATTTTACCAGATATCAATAATACTATAGGCTAAACATATCAGCTTTTAAGTACTTGCTGGATGTTCTTGTCAACGTTTCGGTCCCAGCAAAAAAAAAATTGCTGTTCCAACAATAGTGGAACGCCGCTTGCTTACGTTTTTTTGCATAAGGCCTCAGTTATAGCGACACGAAAAATACAACAGAAACAAAATTGTTTTGCTTTTTTCGGACCTTTACAATTATTAGATTAACCCAATATTGGTCTTAAAATGTAGCTTAGGAGTTCTAATAATTAATTATACAAAAAAAAACCGCAATTAAACCTTCAATTTATCACAAAAAGAGTTTATATATTTTTTCGTACGAAAAACAATTTTCCGTTCAACTTTCATTCGATTCACAAAATTGGAACAAAATCGTTCCACTGATGTGTTCAGTTTTTTTATCCGTTCCATTTATCGTACATCCATCGGAATTTTTTTTTCTGTCAGAAAATCTGTTTCGGTCTACTGATTTATTGAAATTTTCTGACAGATATTTTCGGTTTGCTATGATTGCCTTTCGGTAAAAAAAATCAATTCTTTTCTGTTCCAACTTTTTCGGTTGTATTTTTCGTGTCGCTATAACTGAGGCGGGTACCAGAAAGGAGTAGGGAAGGATAGGCTGTATTGATGACAAGCACGTCAACATTATATCGCCATCTTCAAATAAACACCTTTTCTGTAACCGAAAAGGAAAAATAATAAATAATAAGAATAATAATAAATTTCCTTTTCGCCATAATTAAAAGTGTAACTTACATTTTAATTGTGTGTTCCCTTCTCTTCACTTCCAAAAAGCAAGTGAACATTTTCAGCTAGGTTCTACGTTTCACTTTCACTCGAAATGAAATTGAAATCGGTCTAAAATGAAATTTTGGGTTCCACATTTCACTTTTACCGATTTCAATTTCACATTTTTCGAAGTTAAAAAAAAATGAATTTCCATGTTCCACAATTCGGCTTTATTGTTTTGTGTGTGATTTCAATTCGATCATTTTAGTATCTGTGAAATTTGTTGGAATGAGCTGACGTGATTGAAAATATAAATGAATAATATCTGAGTGTAGTAATGTTGTTTAGATTTTGAATAGAATACTACAAGATAATGTATTTTACCAAAGATAAACACAAAAATAATTCCCAGGAGGCAAATTTTATTAAATTTATGGAGAGGCAAAAAGATCTTGTCAGAGGATTTATGAAAGGAGATCCAGTTGCAGCGGACGCTTTGTTTTTGAAAAGATACTATTTTTGGATCCTACTCACAATCAGTGCATTAACTGAGAAGTATCCTTTCCTGCCTTCGATGTCGATGACCCCAGGAATAAGAAATTCGTCCATGAAATGTTGTTTTGATTTCCGTTTTTCTTCATCCGACATGGAATGTTTGATCATCTAGGACAAATTTTGTTCTCCAAAACATTGAGAACTCTTTTCAATATCTTTGATAAAGTGCTATGGCCCAAAGCAACATCAGAATCTTTTCCAATAGATCTCAGAAATCTTCTTTCGGTAAGGAAACGCAAAACTGAGGCGAACTGCATCACACAAAAAATCTATGATCGTTTTAGGTGTGGCGCAAAAGTTTGCAGCAACATTTGGAAAGCATGTTTATAAAGTCAATAATAGGACATAAATCTAAATGAAATAACAATTTTTAATTTTCATTTGAAATTTATTTGTTTTAGTTAAGCAGCATCTGCAATTTCTAAATAATTAGAAAGGGGTCTTATCGTACACTTTTTTTTTGTCTCTGTGTACTTTTGTTTTTCAACTTGCAACACCGCCACAATATATAGCACTCAATATTTTATAATTTATTATTTATTTTATAAAAATTAAGCAGAATTTGTAAACAAACAAATTTATCAAAATAAAAATAATTTTGCAATGTCCCATATGACAGATAGTATCAGGCTGTCTTTAATTTCACCGAGTGATTTCGAAAACTTTTCGAAGTTATGCACCCTTATTCCACATGGCGTTTTTATTAAACGACACATGGCGTTTTTTGAGTCGATTCATTTTAGTGTCGTTTAAAACGTGAATCTGAAGCGTGAAGTTGAACCCCATTCAACTTCAAGCTACAGATTCACGGGAGATACACATTGTGAAAGCGCTTACGGGTTGCCTTGTTTTTAACTTTTACTCAGCTACAGATACCAGCTACAGATATGCATTCTGAGCAGGCCTTAAGTGTCGGTATTCTATTCTCTAAACGCCTCCGCTCTCATTTTTTTTTACATTCCACATGAGTTCCACAGCAACAGCTGATGAATGACAGACAGTAGGAAATTTGTTTTGCAATTTGAAATTTCAAATGAATATTAACTTATTACATATACTACATTCGTAAGTTTATTTCCTGTGCTTTTACTTTATTTTGATGATTACTAAATTCCTAAATGCAAATATGCGCACCATTGTGATTTTTCTATCGTGGATTAGTGAAGTGGAAATCAACAAAAGAGATTTCATGAAAATAAGCAGAAGTATAAGATCAAAATCTAAAAAAATGTCTCTAGTAAATGATATGTTACTTTTTGCCATTCTTTTTTTCTCTTATCAGTGGTCCAAAACCGTTTAACACTCCAGCAACGTCGTTCCCTCTAGTTTTAAATATATCTAATTGTGGGACATCCCTTTTAAAATGTATTGCTAGATGAGGCAACTTTTCCATCAACTCTACCAGGCGTTTCATCTGTTGTGGATTCTTTATTTTCACCCTTGAAGACAAATAAATAACTAAGTAACTTAAAACTATACTAAAAAGTTGAAAATATAAATAAAACTCACATTTTAAAGCGATTTTTACTACTTGGCGTTTACAAATTTCTCAACGACAAGAAATGACGTTTAAGTTGTCGTTTTGTGAGACTAAAACGCCTAGTAGAATACGAAGTCGAACAAGAAATTAAGTTCCACATGAGCTAAAACGACATCTAGCGTTTAAGGACGTAAATCGACTCATAAAACGCCTGCTGTAATGCCGAGTAGATCATTGTCGTTTTGTGACTTGTCGTTTAACGACTGTTGGAATAAGGGTGATGAAATCGGTCGGAATGTGGAACACCAAAAACAAATTCACTCGATTTACAAAAGTAATTTCACTTTCATTTCACTCGATTTCTGGAACCTAGCTGATTACGAGAAATTTATGACAGCTCAACGAAAACGAAAGCTATACCAATGCCCAATGCCAGTCGTAAGAAATTACGAGTAGATATCGTAAAATCAAATACGATACTCGTTTTATGTAATCGAATTTCATCGAGAACGAAGTGATGTTAACGATATTCGTTTTATAAAATATGGCCCCTGTAACTAGATACCAAGCTGTCAAAAGTTAAAAGCAGTCGAAACCAATATTTTACTTGAGTCTGAATCGAGAAGTTGTCTGGTTTATATGTATATCTTAGAATAACGGCAAAAGAGTGGAGTAGTAGACAATAAAAAAAAAAAACATTTTACTTTCTTGTTTATAGTTTTTTGTTTGGTTTATTATTATTTTTTTTCATTTACGGTGTTAAAAATTCTGGTCTGTTGAATCTGTTTTACATTATCTTGTTTGTTTCTTACAATTTACATAATATATTGCATTACACAGTACGATTTAAAAACAGTTGTTTTGTATGCTTATAGAGAACAGTCAATAATAACGCACATTTAGTTGTTGTTGCGCTTGTATATTATTTTGGCAATCAAATATATTTTTTCCGTTGGTATAAAAAAATTCAATTTCGTTTATTCTGAAAGTGTTTGTTCAATGTGCTATAATTTGTTTTTATAGTTTTATTTATGTTTTATGTTTCTTTTATTTGCACGGCTGTGTTGTCCTTGTGTAGGTAATGTATTACTTTTTTTTTTTTTTTTAGAAAAATTCAGATATTAACGAAGGGTCTTTATTTGTTGGCGTTTTCTTCGGTATTTTCTACTTGTTCATCTTCAGATTCAGTTTCTAAAAAGAGGAAAACATTTTTTTAGAGATTTAACCTTCATAATGATGTTGGCGTGGGTTTAGATTAAAATCTTGGAACTTATACACACCTTCCTCAGCGTTTTGCAACCATTCAACTAGTTTTTTCATTTGTTCAAGGAAATGCATTTTTCCCTTTGGTGAATGGGCATCCTTATACCACCTCAGAATTGTTTCTTCAGAGAGCACCTCAGCTGTAATACAAAATAAAAGGTCATTGCTTGCTACTTAACTTTTCTTAACCCTTAATATTTATTTTTAATATTCGATCCTGTCTTGCACCAAATTATTTATTCAACTATACAGGCATTTTCCGGTGGTATTCAGTCAGCTTACCATTGGTCTGTTGAATAAATCCAAGGTGCAAGTGGACCTCATAGGGAATTGGAAATATTTTCAAAGAAATGATTTGAATTGATTGAATTTTATTCGAAAAATACAAACGAATGTTAGATGAAAAAGAAAACTTACTTTTGTAGAACAATAAAATGATTTTCTGGAACGCTTTCATGAAATTCATGTTCTCATAGCAAAATTCTTGAACCTTCAGCATTAATGACAATTCAGAACGATTGTTGGATGCAAACGACTGCAGTAATGGACAGTAGCCCTTAAGATGTCTGACTGCTTGATCAGTTACCAACTCTTCCTTTTTGTTCCATTCTCCGAGTGACATAACTGTGGACCAAATCTTCAATAAAAAATAAATAAATCAATTCATAAATGCTCTTGTTATTTGTAGTGTTTATGACTTACAATGCTAATGATTTCATGTTCGGGAATGTTTGATTTCAGTGCAAATTCTTTAATGTCAGCAGCTATTTCTGTGTGAGGTTTCTCATCGTTAATATCATCAAGAAGGGTCTGAAAAAGAAAGCAATAAACAAATTTAGATAAATAAAATTAAAAAAAGCTTGAGCGGTTTCTGCATTTATTGTGTGTACATGTTTGAGTTTTCATTGGCCGCAGAGACCTGGTTGATTTGGCTCGTCCGTGGCAAGCAAAAGCCCAAAATTTGATCTAGCATCTTGTACAACATAAATAGCATATACCATCGCTGGGCTATGTCTGTTCTCAAAGTTGCAACATTCAGGTAATTCGACTGTTCAATGGATTTAGTCACTGCGCTACATTTTGGAGTGTTAAAACCAAACACGGCGGTTGATAGTAATATGGTTATTGTTTGAGTTTTCATTGGCCGCAGAGACCTGGTTGATTTGGCTCATCCGTGGCAAGCAAAAGCCCAACATTTGATCTAGCATCTTGTACAACATAAATAGCATATACCATCGCTGGGCTATGTCTGTTCTCAAAGTTGCAACATTCAGGTAATTCGACTGTTCAATGGATTTAGTCACTGTGCTACATTTTGGAGTGTCAACACCAAACACGGTTGATAGTAATATGGTTATTGTTTGAGTTTTCATTGGCCGCAGAGACCTGGTTGATTTGGCTCATCCGTGGCAAGCAAAAGCCCAAAATTTGATCTAGCATCTTGTACAACATAAATAGCATATACCATTGCTGGGCTATGTCTGTTCTCAAAGTTGCAACATTCAGGTAATTCGACTGTTCAATGGATTTAGTCACTGCGCTACATTTTGGAGTGTCAACAACAAACACGGCGGTTGATAGTAATATGGTTATTGTTTGAGTTTTCATTGGCCGCAGAGACCTGGTTGATTTGGCTCATCCGTGGCAAGCAAAAGCCCAAAATTTGATCTAGCATCTTGTACAACATAAATAGCATATACCATTGCTGGGCTATGTCTGTTCTCAAAGATGCAGCATTTAGTTCATTAATCAATTTAAAAAATATTCCTTGACACATAATTAAGCACAAAATTAGCGAAAGCTGCATAAACTATTTCCATTCGAAAGAAAGATTTTTATTTTTAAATATTTAGCCAATTTTACCTGTTGTAGATCCCGTTTCGCTTCTTGGCTAGCCTGAGCTTTGTGTAGTTTAATTACTTCAGCAAGTCCCTTATCGAGAAAAACTTGTTTTAAATATTCTTCAGTACGTTTGTTAGGTGGGAAAAATTCCATTAACCTGAAAAGTAAACAAATAACCTTGGTAAGTAAAAGAAGTGCGAATGTGGTTGGTTAAGTTGCATCAAAATTAAACTAGGCAAAGTTTCAACAGCAATAACTTGCATTCAAATATTGTCTGTATCGTATTTGTTTGTTCGAAAGCAGTGAAACACAAATAAAGTTTTTCTATTTGCGTATTTCAATAGAATTCATTTATTCTTGGAGAGTTAATTAAAGAAGTCAACTGATGAATACATCAACTCCATCCTGAAACTTTCCTGATACATATTCTTTTTTATCAATGGAAGAGTATTTGTGTACTTACTTGCTTTCTAGTCCACCCTTTTTAAGAGCTTGAACAAGATATGTCATTCCTTTCTCCTGCTTGAATGTTACAAACAGTTCCACGAGAAAATCAAGTGCAATGCCGTCTTTAATAAGGTGCTCGTTGTTTAATACCAACAAAACAGTTGGTGGTATTGCCCCGTTAACTGTAAATAAAATATAAAATAATTATTAATATTACAATCGAAGGCTGCTGGTGTATTCGATAAATAAAGTCTATTTGCCGCCATTAGGAAACCGTCTTAATGAAATAGCAGTAAAAAGCACTTTTAGCTATTGTGAACTTTTTTTTTCGTTCAAACATACTGACAAGTGTAGGGCTTAATTCATAAACAAAGAACTGCATTATCCGCGTTCATTAATTCTATCGAACTAACTTAGTCCAACTGAAGAACCTTGTGTGCATAAACATCGGAAGCGCGATTTGACAAAACATTGAAATAAAAAGAAAATTTAAGTATTTCAATATTTTATTAATATTTTTGTGCGAAATATTTTACTTATCGTGTCTAAAGGATGGATGAACCTGAAAATAGTCCAGTTTGCAGATACGATTCTTTGACGTCGTCAATTGGACAGGCATATCATTTGTATGAAGGCAAATTCATACAAAAAACATATGAGAGGCTACAATCCACTGTGCGGATCGTTGAATACCCTATCCCATCCTATCTGTAAAACTAAAATCCCCAAAAAGTGGACATGGCTAAAAACACGATGTGGATAAAATAAAGAAAATGGAATGGTGACAACAAATTCTTCAGACTGCTTATAAAAAACTTTTACGGTTCTACAAAAGACAAGGTTTTCTACTGCATATGTTATGGGGTGGTGTATAAAAATGGTTTTTATATAAAAACGCCCCCAAAAAGTGGGCGTGGGTTAAAATGATCTATAGACGAAATGTTCATATTTATATTGCTAATGATTCTGCATCAAAAGTTTTTTCGAAAATTTGACCGAAAAACGTTTTTTATTGAAAACGCCCCCAAAAAGTGGGCGTGGCAAAAAACTTTATATGAACGAAGTACAGATATTCAGATTGTCTAAATATGTTGTTCAGAAAGTTTTTCAAAATTCCTTATGGTTTGGCCAAAAAATACGTTTTTCTAAAAAGGGGGCGTGGCAGTGGGCGGATTTCAAAAATTTTTACACTTGTTCTGCTGGGAGCAACAAAGAGCACGTGTACCAAATTTCATCCTTCTAGCTCAAAATTTAAGGCCCAAAAACTGGTGACGTACGGACGGACGGACAGACATGGCTAAATCGACTCAGCTATCGATTCTGAGTCGATCCATATACTTTGAGGTATATGTAGCTAAATTATTTCTCTATGTTACAAACTATGTATCAAAACTAATATACCCCTATGGGATAGGGTATAAAAACTATATCGGGTACATGTCTGGTGGCAATCCACCAATAAAGTCACTCATCTGAAAAATATGACAAAGGTACAAAGGATAGCATGTGTGGGCGCTACTAGCGCAACGGGAACCACACCAACAGCAGGACTGGAAACCATCGGTAAACCGTTACCACTAGACCTTTACATACAACAATCTGCAGCCAAAAGTGCTCTAAGAATCAGCAAGCTCAACTGCTGGAAAATGAACTTACGAGGAAACGAGCAAATTCTTGACAGATATCTTAGCTTAGCTAGCTATATCCCCTGACTACAAGCTGCCTATCCATGACTTTCAAAGACCATTCTCCTGCATCTCTGCAAGTAGAGAGGATTAGGAGAGGAACGAACTGGGCACCGAAACCATATCCATCTACACTGATGGTCCAAAAATGAATGTAAGCGTTGGAGCTGAAAGAGCACTTTTCATCTCCCAGAGCACAGCAGTATCTTCCAGGCTGATATATTGGCAGTAGCAGAGTCAGCCAAAGCGACCCCAATGCTGGCGATACTACCAGATTATATCACGATCTTCATTGACAGTCAGGCGGCAATAAAAGCAATCTCTGCTGTCGAAATAAAATCTAAACTTGTAAAGCGTTGCTGTGAAGAGCTAAAAGTTCTTGGCGTCCAAAATAATCTTAAGCTCTGCTGGGCATACAGGGCAATGAAATTGTAACCTCCAATCACGAGTGGGACACAAGACACTGAATATCGCCAAAAACTGGTGGAACTCTCTCCCACCTATGAAGCATCCAAAGGAATGTGACCTGAGTAATGATAAAGCCAGAAACTGTTTCAAAGAAACAGGACACCTGTTTCGATTCTAACTGGACATAACATGTCCAAACTGAAAATGCATCTTTGCAGATGCTGCGTTGATGAAGAAATGCACCCACTTTCTGTGGCACTGCCAATTTAGAATGAGAACCTTGGAAAAATACTTTTTCCATGAACTCAAGGATCTAATCGAAATCCCTCTCCCTAATCTTATCAGGTTTTCAATGGACAGCAACGGGGTAAATGAAAAAACCAACCACACAGGTGGATCCCCAACGGGCATCACAATGGGTCTATATTGACCTGAGTTTGATGAGAGAAGACAACGCCTACCTCATTAACCTAACCTAAGGGAACAGAACAGACCTAATCAGTGAAGTTCGATATCGTGACATGCTTGGATAGAATTGGTTGGACTTGACATCGGTGATATGTGGTTCCAACAAGATGTTCACTCAATTGTTCTGTTAAAGTAGTTCGGTAACCGTGTAATTTGTAGAAATGATCCGGTCGAAAGGCCACTTCGTTTATGTGATATAAGCCGTTGGATTTCTTTTTATGGGTTTAAGTTAAGTCGTTGTTTTTTGGCAACAAGCCAACAACACAAGAGGGGCTCAGGAACAATATCAAATGCGAAATTGCCAACCTTCCAGCCGATTGGATGGAAGAGTGGTGTAAAATTGTCTACAGAGAATCGATCGCAGCAAACGTTCTCGCGTTGGTGATAAGAACGAATAGATTTTAGCCCGATGTTTTAATTGTTCTGTTTTATTAAATTAAGAAAATTATTATGTCCTTCTTGGAAAACCATTTACTATCGAAATCACGTATGGCGATTTCGACTCCCTATCCGTTCGTGTAAGCAATGCATCATAAGAGTTCTAAACTAAACAAAGGGCATCCCAATTGGAAGTACTAAAATAACGTTCAATTATAGATGACAACACTTAATATTTTATGAATGGGTAAATGTGCATGGCTTTGTGGCTCTTGGAAGTTAATAGCTTCCACGAATCAGTACACCAAACGAGTTTAATTTCCCAACCTGGCTAAAGCAAACACAAAATTAAATAAATATGCATGTGCATGTAGAAGCCAAATTGGGATCTTATCAGATAAGTTGTTATACATGTTTATAAATTGTTTTCAATACTTACTCATCCAAAGTGCAGTCATACGAGCCAACTTGATGCGTTCGCTGGGAGTAAAGCCTTTAATAAAAACCAAGACTTTCTTCATTTCCTCCTCGAACATCTTCTCCAAGTACTTATATCTACGCATGAGCTTGATGAATACCTAGAAGAATAACAAAATGAAAAACATTAGTTAACAAAATGTAATTTATAAAAATGCCTTTTAATAGAACGTCATGAAATATTATTAGTTCACTTTAATGCGGAATAAAAATTCATTTTTTTGCATTTACGTATGTTTCCATTAATTCAAACAAAAAATTGAACTCACCCTAAAGCCAAGCGTCTAAGACTTGGGTATTTTTGTACGATTTAAATTAAACTCAAATAAAATACATTTACTTGCGAATTACATCCAAATTACTTTTATTTTTTTCTTGGAGAGTTAATTAAATAAGTTAACTGGTCAAATACGTCAACTTCATCCTGAAACTCTCCTAAAAGGGTGGGTCTACTTCAATTAATTCTATTGGAACTTTACTTTTATAGTCCGTACAAAATTAGTTGGCCATTCTACTGCGCAGGTCTCATAAATTTTTTTAAAATATCTTAAATTTCTTTTAAATCCTCCCTCTGCGTATTCGACCGTTGGCAAACTAGTGCAAACCAAACCAGTTCGCCATTCTAATGCGCAGGTCTCTTAAAATTTATTTTAAAATATCTTAAATTTCTCTTAAATCCTCTCTCTGCGCAATCGACCGTTGGCAACTGATTTGGTACGGACTATACCTGCATAAATCAATGCTTGCTGATTGTCGCGTTAATAATATGTAGCCATGTAGGTGATCTTTAAAGATTGTATGAGAAACAATTCCGCCGTAGATGACCCTTATTATTCAGCCACGATAGGTATCCGTATGGACGAATTTCCGAAGCGAAAATAAGTTCCAATCGAAACAAAGTTTGTTTTCGAGGCCGTTGCGGAACAAAATAAAGCATATAATACCTTTTGGTTCATTTTGCAAGAATTCTTCGTCGGACAACATCCGATGAAATTCAACGCGTTGCTGTCAAAAAATGTCGATTTAACACATTCAGCTGATGCGCGATCGATCATGTGATGGGGCTCATGAGCAGCAAGAAAACGAAACATAAGTAAACCATACGCTTTTTTAAACACATTCGTAGAAACACCAGAATGCTTTTCACAGAAATACCTCTCACAATCTGCTTTGTCTTCGTAATGAGAAAACTAAATTTTGGCAATAATTTATCAATTTCTTGAAATAGAAGCTGAAAGCATTTAGAATGGTCATGCTAAGTTGGCTGAGCCAGTCATTTGAGTGAAATGATATTCCATAACTAATGGGAAGTTATTATTGGACAGTAAAACGGACTTAATCAGGTTTCCCGCGAAAATTTTCTTCCAATGCGCAGGCCTGAACAAGCTCTCACCGGCCTACAAAAAAATGACAAACGCTTTTTCAGATTATAATTTCTAATCGAATTGATGACATTCCATGTCTCAAAGTCAGCAACAACCTAGTTCGCATATTTCACAGGCTACAGAGATATTGATTTAAAACCAAATTGTGCCTCTGAGAGGTCAGCGAAACCAGACAACGTCATAGTTAGCTCGCACAAGTAAAAAACCGACCTTAATCCTAGATTGCGCATTTGGAGACAGTTCTCATGAGTCTCACTTTAGCACCACCAAAAAGTTAACACATTCATAAGCATTCTTTTTTCTGTTACGATCTTACTACAACCTTACTATCTTATTAACAATCTGACAATAAAAGGTATATTCACGTAGAGGGTAAAAAAACTTGTAGCAATTATAGAAATCTCCAACTCTAGTTGAATCGAATATGAAGACAAGTAAATTGCCGATTTTCTCTTGCATAACTTCGACACCTATTATCATAAATCACAATTAAACATGTGGCAGATAACTGGCTCTAATAGTATGCTCAACGAGTTCTAAGTCCGTGGTTTGTTGAATCTTTGGTTTACAGTCGATCTATATATCAAAGTATCGGGTCATTCATTTCGTGGTTTCAAGATGGTAGCGCTGGCATTTGACACCTGTCGAATGTTTGCCATTAACGATAATGATCGTAATCGCTTGAATTGAACAACGCGTTCAAATTATTAAAACTTACTACAAAAGTGATGATTCAAATTTAGCCACTTTTCGCGCATTACGCGATGTTATGGTCGTCATAATTGACGCAAGTAATTGGTGCAAGCGTGCAAGTCTTGTTGATGATCCGATTTAATCGATTTTCCGGCGTTCGCAGCAATTGAACCTATCGTACACCTCGTATTTTTGCGTATTTTGTATTTAGATTTGCATCTCCATTCTTATGAAGTTCAAATTACGCAACAATTCACAACACCGTAGATATAATGCCTCTTGTGTGTTGGAACAACAGACACAAAGCACCGATTTTTCAAACAACATTTTCTTCAGCGATGAGGCACATTTCTCACACGGTGGGTATGAAAACAAACAAAATGCCGCATATGGGGGCTCAGCAAACCCACAAGTGATCGAAAAGGTGCCATTGCATCCAGACAAAGTGACTGTTTGGTATGCTTGGTCGAAAGCTGTCATTGGTCCGTATTTCTTCAAAGATGCCAATGAGCTGACGGTTACAGTAAATTCGGAGCGATATGATTGAATGGTAGGTAGGTAGAAGTGGCGGTTCGGCATGAACCCAAGTAGCACGTGTGACTTTTATTATAACTAATGTTGTGGATGTGATACAGGCGGTCCCCAGATCCAGCCGTTTAGAAAACGGATAAGATCTTGTAACCTTTTACCCCAGATGACGCTAAGGTTGTCAAAAAAAGGTTGGTCTAACGCACACAATCTGGCCCTTGCAAGTGCCGGGCATTTGCAGAAGAAATGGAAGAGGGTATCTCTCTCATTTGTGTTCCCGCAAGTGCGGCATTGAGGGTTGTATGGGATCCCTAGTTTGACTGCATGGTCTCCAATTGGCCAGTGTCCTGTGACTATCGCCGAAATTCTTGCGATATTTGGGCGGGTTCTATTTAGTATATCGGTTGTTCTGTTTTTGTCCTAGGAGGGCCATATCGTCCTTGATATGACGCAATTTGTTAACCTTCTCCATCTGGAGTCAAGAAGTATGAATGTATTTGTCCCTTAACCGCATCTAGCGGGATATGGACACTTACCGCAAGTGAGCCGTAAATAGCTGAGCCTTGCTTGGCCAGCTCGTTTGCACGCTCGTTTCCTTCAATGTCACTGTGCCCTGGAACCCAGAGAAGTGTGACCCTGAAGCGTTCGCCAAGGTGGAAAAATTCGTTCCGGAATTACTGTACCAGTTTGGAGGATATGGTAGCCGAGCTAATGGTCTTAATGGCTATCTATTAGAATAGCAATGTTTTGCTTTTCCGTAGTGTCACGCCCCAGTAGCGTGCAAGCCTCTGGGATAGCCAGTAGTTCTGCCTGGAATACGCTGGCAAAATCCGGAGGCGGATCGATTATATTAACATGATCGAATAATAACCGATTTTTTTTTGGCCGGCGGTTGAAGATTCCCAAAGTGACCATTTGAATGATATTGTTTTTCACACTTAATGGAAAAGTCCAGCTTTGTAATGAAATTCAATTTTCATCAAAAATGTATCGCTGTGTGTGTTTTATTAAGCTTTACTTTCGAAACCGAAAAATGAATGACCCTTTACCTATAAGTACATAATGTAACAATTATAGAAATCTCCAACGCCACGTGTAAGCGATTATGGAGACAAGTAAATTGTCGATTTAATTTAGCATACTTTCGACACCGGCAATCCTAAATCACAATAAATATGTGGCAGACAGCTGGCTCTAATAGTATGCGCACTGATCTACACTCATTCCATTGCGCAAAGAAAAGCAATCGCGTAGGAACAACTTATTTTTATTTTATCAAGCACGGTAAATCGTTGAGGCGTCACATACAAGTTGTGATTACTCTAAATTATTTTTATTTTCATTTAATCTCTCTTGGTTTTTTCCTATCTACCTAACATAAGCAAGTACATCATGATTCATTTAAGAATTTCATATAAATTCAAATGTAGCAAATATAGAAATCTCCAAATCGACTTTTGATCGAATAGGGAGACAAGTAATTTGCCGATTTTCTATTGCATAACTTCGACACCGGTTATCGTAGGATCACAACAGAGTGTAACAGATAACTGGCTCTAATCGTATGCTAAGCTATTTCTACGCGGAACTAAGTGAAATTTTTTTTTTGCCGATAAGGAATTTAGAAAACAAGAAATTTCTCCGCACATAATGTATACTGAATGTTGTCATTTCATAACTTAAAATTTAAACAAAAATTAACATATTTAGATAATTTACCTGCTCGTGGTTTCGCATGGCCTCCATATCTTCGGCTGCCTCGAAAATACAGAAGGCTGTTCGAGGTTTCTCGCCATCCTGAGAGATTGAACCACCAGGAACTGTAAACAAAAATTTAAAATAATTAGTATTATGTAACATGTTTCATAGAATATAGCTGCTTACCCAGTAGACCGCCAGCAATTAGAATATCGAATAGTACTTCGCCGTAGCGACGATAGTCAAGTTTGTTACCGGCAAGATCTAGATATTTAGAGATTTGTTCCAAGTCGCCTTCAGTTTTATCGAGACCAGCAATGACCGCGTCACGGAATCCCGTGGGGTCGAATTTCTCTTTCTCATCTAGAATCAAAAAAAAAAAAAAAACGGAATGATATAGTCTAGCTATTGGAGAAATCTTGATAGTTATAGTCTTACCTCTTTTTCTGGTCTTGATGCGCTGACCTGATAGTACTGGTCTTTCTATTTTTTGACTCATACAACAAATTGCTAAAAATATAGAAAAGAAAATACGAATTTTAATTTAGTTGACGTTTTTGATAATATTATGAGTTTGTGATGAATTTTAGAAATGTACTCTGAATAAATGATATCAAAGTAGAAACATAGTTTTCGGACAATTATTTGTTTATTTATTTAACTATGTGTATTGCGAATTCAGACAGGGGATAGATAAATAAATGCGTAGTAGGTACAAGTGCCGCTACGATCAATTTTGCCAATCTGGATTTTTCGGCAGATTTACCCCCCCCTTGCACTAACACTAATACAAATGATTACTGTCAGTTTGACTACGAGTGATTTTCGTTTTGATTTATTATTATTTCGGTTGTAAAAACTATTATCTATATATATAAAAATGAAACCCGTTTTCCGTTGTCACGACATAACATGAAAACGGCTTGACCGATTTGGCTGATTTTTTTTTTGTAGTTTTCTAATACTCTAATATTTCTAATATTGAGAAAATCTCTCAGGTCAGCTTTGAGAAAATAAATACTATTACGGACCCTAAAACGAAACAGTACCCTGGCGAAGCCAGGCCGGGCAGCTAGTTAATCAATAAAACTGTAGCAGTTCTATGTGAAATATAAATTAAATCAGAAACAAACAATCTATGTGACTTGAAACTTGACAGCTACACCGATACTAACTTCACAGACAAGAAATTACAACAATACAGAGCCAAACAAAAAAAATCAATCTGAGATCATGTTCCATTGGCACCAAAAAAGATCAATTTGAGAAAAAAATCGAGATATACCAATAAAAAAAGCCATTAGTTGTCATTTAATGAAAAGATCATGGCTGATTGTTAGGTCAAGTCTAGTATAAAGTTTTTACTACAAACTAAGACAATTGTACGTATTTCTTTTTAAATATATATAGATATACATGCGTAAAAGACTCAAATATGTCATTTAAGTTATGGTGGAGAGGAAAAAAAGACTCTTTTTCATAAAAATTAATCCTTTCTGATGAATCACATTTTAAATGGATGATTACGAAAAAAATAACCAAACGATCATTCTCTTATATTGATCCCGGAAAATACACATGTGAGTCACGCAAAACAAGTGAAACCTAAATATGTTACTCTGAGTGACGTGGTTTCTGGGCTGACGGCATCGTGCGGTACTTCTTTCAAGATGACGATGTTAACAATGGTTACAAGAAATGCTCAGCGCATTATTTGCAGAATATGTTCACTGAATTTTTCAAAACATCATTCTCTAATAATTTTTAAAACATATAGTGGTCACATCACTCATGCTTACTCTCTTATAGGCATGGACACCACCAAATAACAAATGTTCTTGAAAAGATGGTAACTGCCAACCTGAAAATTATCAGCATTTTAAGGCCTACTAAAACCAACGCGAAATTTAGGTGCGGGAGCGAGAGCGAAATTCCCGCGGAAAATAATGGCGTTTTCCATTGGGGAAAAAATCAATTTTTTTTTTTGATCTGAAGACCGGGCGAAAAAATTGATTTTTTTTTTTGATCAGAGATCAATTTTGCAAATCTGATTTTTTCGGCAGATTTACCAATACCAATACAAATGATAGCTGTCAGTTTGACAAGAGTGATTTTTATTTAGATTTTTTACTTCGGTTGTGATGTAATGGATATAGACACAGAAAAGAAAGTTATACGTGAACTATTAAATTGATTGAATGAATTAAATGAAGATAATTTCTGTATTTTCAAATGTTTGTTATGTTTTTAATGTTGGCAGCTACACCGACGCTAACTTCACAGACACGAAATTACACCAATACAATGACAAAAAAAAATAAATCTGAATCGTGTTCCATTGACACTCAAAAAGATCAAATTTCAGATCAAAATCAAGATTTCCCAATGGAAAACGCCATAAGTACATGGCGGGATATGGCATCATGCAAATAGCTGCGTACTCAGAGAGGCGATAGCGGGATTGTAGCGTTATTTCGCTGGTTTGCTGCATGGACTATATTTTCGCAGTCCCGCGTGTGTTATTGTACTTTAAAGATGTTGTCAGTGGAAAAGCTCTTGGAAATTATAAAAAAAAATATCCAAGTTTGCATACGCGAAACGGGAGGCGTTTGGTGTGAATGGATAGTAGTTCCCGCTCCCTCATCTTTCCCATGCGATATTCGTTATCGCTACCGCTCTCGAGTTTCGCGTTGGTTTGAGCAGGCCTTTAGACTTGACGAGAAAAGAGTTGGAACATTATGTTGGAACGGAAACTATTGCATCGACCGAAGTTGGTATCCAGTTATTGCTATCATTGAAAAGCATCTTTGGAACAATATTTTTAACTTTTATTTTAACCTATTTTCGCCAGAAATTTTTAGCTGTCATGTCATACGACGATTCCGATGTTACAATTTTGCTAATGTAATGGAATTTACATCCCTTCTGCTGTGATCGAAATCGTAAATAAAGGGATATGTTTCCAATATTTCAAAAAACTTTGTGTTACGTAGTAAACGCAAAAGGCTTTTGCAACCTGTATTGATTCTACGACGCGATATATATATCGCTTTCAACATGCGCTGTGTATCGCCAGCAAGATTGTTGCCGCAATCAGCAACATTTTTCGTTTGACCCATATTATGTTACTCTAATGTGAGACCTCTGATTTGATTCAATGTAAAATAATTGTTAGCGATAATATCGCATGTTTCAGTGGGAGAGAGGCATAAATATTGTCTTAGATATGGCGAAGCAATATAATAGTCTATGATCAGATGTGCTTATTATTTTACCCCCATGATCTTAAAATATCATTGTTTTGAATGAGATAGAAACGACTGTACATAAACTCGGTTATTACCTTGTTATAAATACTATAACTTATAACTATTACGTTCAAGTCTAATAATTCGGTACAGTGACCATATTTTTCTGTAAAACATATCCAAGCTGACATCATTTGCCCTTTGCAGATACAAATCATAAATTCGTCTTTATGTCTTCTGTTCAACATAATATCTAAGAACAGTGAAGTCTCACTTTTTGAACTTTCAGTTATATGAATTATTCGCATATATGAGAATAACGCAAAATTTGTGCATTTATATGAACTGGATACTGTTGACAATTTTTGAAGTTATTTCGTCAGAATTTTTTTACGTTTTCTTTTGATTTGGATTTGCCAGTTAGTTTGTGTTTTTATTTATCGAAGAGGCAACATCCGTCCGGTATCGGTGCTTTGATTTTTGTGTAAAAAAAAAAAACTTTATCTTAATGTCGATGTGCGCTCGGAACCAACGATCGTAAATGATTAAATATTGAGCAAACAGGAGAGATTATTATGGCATTAGAAAAGGGGCAGTCTGCTAAATCTCTTTCAAATAAATTCAAAATTGCAAAGTTCACCATTATTGGCTGCGTTAACACCGTGGACTATATCTAGACCGGGACTTAAAGGCCAACCAGAATGCGTATCCGTAGCAGAAGGCAACCTGTAAGCGCTTACATAATGTATAGGTATGTTCGTGAATCTGTAGCTTGAAGTTGAATATAGGGCTTCATGCAAGAAATGTATCTCTCTTTGGACAGCGATGCAAGATACAAGCTACATATATTCATTCTGAGCAGGCCTTTAATATTTTATCCCCATAAATCTTTATTTTACACCGTACATGACTAAATGCAGAACTGACGACATCTATACTTCATTAGACTTCTTTTGTATTGACGTGAATGGTGTTTTTCCAAGATCAACCACAATTGACGAGTTGGAAAAAGGAATATCTAGATTGCTATAGAATTGAGGTAAATTTCTAGTTGTTCAGGATTGCCATAGAAAACTATGTAGAAGACCATCATTTGAAATTTTCTTTTACTCATTGGACTTTTTTATAAACTCAACCATTGGCGATTTGACACCAAATCACAAAGCTTATGAATTTTAGAACATGATTATCCAAAAATTATAATTATAGTTTTCTAAAAAAATAATTTTTTAGTTTTCACTGATCACAAATCAATTGACATAAGTCAGATGTCAAATGTTTTTGTACAAGGTGGTGCAAAAGTAATCCTCCTATCAGAAAATGCTATAAATTTTGCGATTGGTCCCTAATGTCAGTTCTGTTTTGACATTTGTGTAGTAAACACATGCGAACAAGCACAATAGATCTTTTAGGTCGATGTGTATATTACTGCTTAGGCAGGTCAGAATTTAAAAAAAAAAAAAAAAAAAAAACACATGCGAAATACACGTTAATAAATAATGTTACGCTACACTGCTCCAGAACGCGGAATATTGGTGACTATTTTTTTCATTTTTTTTTTAAATTACAGCCAAAAAACATCGGAAGGTTATTTTTGCGCCACCTGTTATTAGTGCATGTAGTGTAAATATCACTTGTAAATTGGAATCGACATTTATCAAAACTCAAAAGTGATCTAGAGTAAAAAAAAAAAGTGCTTTTTGGATCCCAATCGAAAACGCTATTAGTTGTTAACATATCTCAGTTTCTTTATTTTTCCAAGGTGGGGCAAATCTAATGACATGATATTTCAAAATGTTAATCGAGGGCAATTTTGTTAGAAATTAACAAAATATTGGACTCTGTTTCATCGGGAAGCTTATTTGTAAATTGTTGATTTTTTTGTTTATATTGGATTTGTGGGTTTTTTTGTGATTAATGCAAGATTTAAAAAATAAGTTTAAAGTAAGAAATGCCGATATTCACAGTATACCCAAAGAAAGTCTGTTTCACTATTAGAATTATTGTTGATTTGAAACGACCCAGTTAGATGCTTCTGTCCAAGAATCTTCAATGAACAAAGTGCACGAAACATGTTTGGGCATTTGGCCGTGTTCCGGGTTTTAGTTTTACGAGGTTAACTTTGCACTTTTCTCATTGTTCAATCGAGCATTTCTAGTCACGTGATATGGTCGATTAAACAATAAGAACAGTGCATTGGCAAAGTTAACTTGGGAAATATAAAACCAGGAACACGGATTAATTTCCTTTAGACGTTACTAACTTTTTGTCAGCATTGCAATGCTGCGTACACCACTGCAGTAGAAAAAAAAACAGAAATGTCAATCAATTACACACAATTTATAAAAAAGGGCAATTTTCACTTTTAAATGATCAGCACACATTGACGAATCATTTAAAAAGTGCAAAAAGTGAGTGACAGCTAAAGTAAATTTGTTCCAATGTTTGGAATATTTACAAAAGGTTATAAATTGTCTGATCTGTATTTAGAATTTTATATTGCAAACATAAACCTAAAACTGTAGAGGCCTTATAAAAGAAATTTAATCGGTGGTGATCTAGTTAAATACGAGCGGAACAAAGATGTAATTAATGAACGTCTTTGTTTAAAATTAATTAAAATAATGAAACTATTCAATTCTTGACGTAATTAATTCATCCTAAACAAATCACTGTTATAAGGTTTGAAGTTCGGAGCAATTGAATTGCTAACATCGAATGAAAAAAATTGCCATCAATCGTCGAGTCATTCATATGCTGACTGGGAAGTATGTATTGAATTGAACACCTTGACCGGCGATCAGTTTGATTGCCAATTTATTTCGAGGAAAACAACTTGTTGAATCACATCTAACATGAAAATAATTGCATGCTCACAAATTTTACTATTTGAAGGACTTTAATTAATATATACATACATATATTTTTTATATGTAACTATATATGAAAAATAAACCAAAATGGACGTCGTTTTTTTTTCACCTTCATGTTATATACATAACATAACCTCAAACAACGTGAATGTCCATGTGGCACTTGAGATTCCTAATTTAGAACATGTTCCAGAAAGAATTGGAGAAATTCCTTTCGCAATGAAGACTTTACACGAAACGATAAAAATTCCAACACCAAACTCTCAAAGTACAGTAAGAGAAATTTTTGGAAAGCTTTTTTTTTTATCAAATACCTTTGTATTTGGGAGAAATTTATGATGAATCACATACATACATGATACATATGTATTTTTATTGGAGATAATACACGACCTATAATCAGCACAATGATCACCCGGTTGTATCTACTTACTTTTACTTTTCTTTGAGAAAAAATTCGATTCCGCTGTTTTATACTGACTTGTTCAAAGAACAATTAGACTATTCTTAAATTTCACTTGATAAATATTATTGGTTGAATTGAACAAAAGAAAGCAGTCTTTATTAAATTACGATTAACCTCGTTTTTTTTTATATGTACTGCACACTAATTTGTAATGAGGGTTTTTTTGTTCTAAAATTAATATATTTCTACGAGCATTTATTTTTTAATTAATATCACAATGCTGGTAGTTTTGTTTGTATAGTTAAATAAATAATTATCTTAAATTAATATAGAAAAATAAATTAAACAAAAAAATGCTAAAAAACGTGTGCTATCAACGCGGATAACTAGCACAGAATTGAAACGGAACAAGTGACGTGCTCTTCCACGAAATGTGGCGGTCGTTGCACGAAGCGATAAAGAAGAAAACGATAGAGACAACAATATTATGTACCAATAAGTCGGAAAGGGAAAGCCCAGATACAGAAAATGGTGGCCTTTTCTTTCTTTGCGCTTTGTTCGTAAATTCGAGGAAAGTAAAATGTCAGCCATTATTAATTTTTTTTCATACGAATTTTTAGTTAGAAAAAAATATTTAATTAGCAAAATAATTTTTCTTTTGTTTTACAGAAACGATTACAGATATATATAAATGTATTATCTGTACTCATTTTTGATGGCAATATATAAATATTTAATGGGTCACATGAAAGAACGCAGTGTAGCAGCCATTTTCTTTACCAATTTCTACTTAGGAAGTAGGGTTTAGGGATTTCTTCAAAAATGAATAATAGGTATTGTTTGGAATAAAAGATTAGTTTACAGTTAATTGAAATATGTTATACTTACAATTAAAACAAAAAAATAGTAGCTTAACCCTGAATTTAGTAAAACACTGACTACGGTTGTACACCACGTAGAAGTAGAACGGGAAATATGATTTTATATAAAATTGAAATGAATGTATACTTATCCGGAGAGAACAACTGGAATGTGGAATAATTGGAATAGAAAAAAAGTAATAAAGAAAGGGAAGAGCAGAGAAAGAAAAAATATTTCAAATGGTCAGATTACACTGTTTGTAATAAGGTTCGTTTCACCAGCGTATTTTGTGGAATAGATTATTTTGCGAAACTTTGAAATGGTTGATTTTTTGGATACATTAGCAGCCGTATTTATTAGATTTCCTTAGGCGGGGTCTCAGAGGTTGCCTAGTTAGGCATGTCTAAATATTTAAGTTGTCTCTAGGCAACGTTGCTTAAATTCTTATTTAAAATCGATTTTACATTGCTGCCTAACTAGGCGAAGTTTATGTCAAAAGAAGTAGTAGAATTTACAAATCTAGTATAAAAAATTAAGATTCTTGTACTTTGTTTACATCAGATTTTCTTTATTTTTTGGGTTTGACAGCATATGTTTTTTGTAAACAAATATCTTAAAGGAAGAACATGGAGCTATATAGGCAATGTTATATTGCTGTTCGGAATTAGTTTGAGGATTCAACAGTGGAGTGAAAAGAATGTTGGAGCAGGCATAGCCCCCATCACAGAGTAAGCGTTTTGTATATTTTTGGTCTCCTACTAGTTGGCATGTATGAATTTATAGTATTCACTACACTTAAATCATTTACAACTGAAATGTAGCTTGATTCCATTCTTATTAAAATATTTTCACTTTATTGCAAACCACCACCCAAAATCTCAAAATAAATTTCCAGATTGAAATTCTCGTAAACGTCAAAATGAAAATGAAATGAAAATTCCTTAGGCAGCCTTTAGGCAGGGTTCGCTCGCGCTTAAGTTAGGCGGCCTTTAGGCAACGTTGCCTAAATGTGAAAATCGATTATAAATACCGATTTTGCACTTAGGCAGTACTTAAAGGTTGCCTAAAGTTAGGCAACCTTTAAAATGCTTTTATAAATACGGCTGTAGGAGTATTAATGCAACGTCGGAAAGTCATCGTAAACGTTGTAAGGGCCCAGTTGTAGCTATCATTGAAACACATCATTGGAGATTATCTTTTACTTCTTGCGTTTTTTTTTTATAAATTTAATCATTGCCGAGTTGGTGTCAAAACAAAGCTTATGCATTTTAGAACATGATTATCCAAACATATTTTAATTTTTTAATTTTATTTTTCACTGATCATGATATATTTCTGTGAAGTAATACTTGTCGTTCCACCGAAATGAAACGAAATTTTCCCACGATTCCTATAAGCAGCTATGGAGGTAAAATTTCAATTCAATCTTGTTTTATGTTCCAATGAAGTTGTTCAATGATAGCTATAACTGAGCCCTAAAGTTATCGTAATTTTTCGTAAAGTTGTTCCGGAATTATTACTGGAAAAGTACGGAATCAGACCGAATTCTGTTCTATTTAATCAACAAATATTTGCTGAGGCAGCGGAGTAAGTAAGAAGTGCAACAAAAGTGTTTTAACATTTTTTTTTAATGACCGGTCATGCTGCGATGATAAGGGTATTCATGCAATGTCGTAATTTTACTACGTGAGAAAGATTATAATTTTACGACGACGTTTCATGAACGACCCTAAAACTGCACCACTAAATAATACGGTAACTTAGGTACTGGATTCAAGTTCATTTTAGTAATTTATTTATTGATAGAATTTTGTTCCTATTGTTCTCTTTCCATTCTCGATAATTTTTTTCAGTTTAGCGCAAACGTTTGATGTGTGAAAGTGACTGATTAAATGTCAAAATAGCATTTCAAAAGTTTACAACGTTTACCATCTCAGTTTACGCACCCAATTCCTGTGAGAAAATTCCGATATTGTTAGAAAAGATTTCCCACACAAATTTTGACAGTTCATTTATCCCGTCGTAATTTTATCACGTTTACAACGTTTACGACGACTTTCCGACGTTGCATGAATACCCCTAATATACACATTCAGTAAGGGTATTCATGCAACGTCGTTATTTTATTACGTGCGAAAGATTGTAATTTTACGACGACGTTTCATGAACGACTCCAAAATTGCACCACTATGCACCACTAAATGATGCGGTAACCCACTGAATTCAATCTTATTTTAGTTTATTAATTTATTGACAGAATTCTGTTCCTATTGTTCTCTTTCTGTTGTCGACAATTTTTCTAGTTTAGCGCATAGGTTTGATGTGTGAAAGTGACTGATTAAATGTCAAAATAGCATTTCAACAGTTTACAACGTTTACCATCTCAGTTTACGCACCTAATTCATGAGAGAAAATTCCGATTTTGTTGGAAAAGATTTCCCATACAAATTTTGACAGTTCACTTATAACGTCGTAATTTTATCACGTTTACAACGTTTACGACGACTTTCCGACGTTGCATGAATATCCCTAGTATGATTCTTTAAACATTCAAAAAATCAGTAAGGGACATTGTTGATACTCCAAGGCAGTGTTGCAGGAAAAAATAGCGCAATTTCGGAAATTCTAGGTACTAGGGAATTTCTAGGGAAAAGTAGGAACCAAATTATTTTATATTTTCCGTTAAATTTTAATAATATTAGTTTACCATTCAAAATTAAAATGTTCGTATTAGAATATATAGAATATTACTTTTAATAAAACTTTCGATTAATTTTCGCATTACGTATAATAGGTCTGTTCCCGTACAAAATAATATTTACTGATTTTTACATAAAACCGTTTCCGTACGCAAGTTTAGCATGCAAATAATTTTCCGCAGTAAAAATCAGGAAGAATCAGTACCTAGGTTAGGTTTACGGTTTGGTGGAGTAGAGGATCCTCTATTCCGTCACACTTAGGTCCATGTGGACGCATTGTGATACCCTTGGTGGGATTACGTCCTTCCTTATTGTTACTTTGGGTTACTCCACTCTATCCAGCCATCCTGATATTCGTAGGAACCTCTAAAGATAGGGTAATGGAATATCGGAAAGTTTTTGGATGTCTTGGAAGTAGTAGCTTCCAAGTGTTCTGGTCCTCAGGTGACAGAGACTCGGGTAGTGACAGAGACTCGGGTAATGACAGAGGAAATGAGGTGTATCCTCGTGTGTTTCTTCATCACCACAGCCTCTACAGATGTCGTCATCCTTGATATTTAGTTTCATTGTGTTGGTTCTGAGAAAGTTGTGACCAGTTTAGATAAGGAGATTCTGTCATGCCGCAAAAGTCCGGTTCCCGTTGTATTCTGGCCAGAGCTTCCGAGATATTTCGCAGGTAGTCTTCCACCTGGTATTGGCTTTCATTCGGGTCTTGTATTCCACTCGTTGTCTGAGGTTACAGAGTGGTGGTTCGACCGTTTGTGGTGCCTGGTCATGATCTGTAGCAGATCCATTTCTTGCCATTTCGTCGGCCATCTTGTTGCCGTCTATGTCGCTTTGACCAGGAACCCGGCAGAGATCAGCATTATGCTGTGAGCAGACAACCTTGAGCTCTTGAGCGGCGAACTAGCTTTGATTTAATTTCGATAGCAGTATTGACACCAAATGAGCCTCTTCAGCGATTGCTAGCACCTCAGCCTGGAACAGTACCTAAATATTATTTTGTAGGGGAACAGACCTAATGTGATCTTAACCCAACACAATTGCCAACTATAAACGCAACATTCGTACCAAGTTATAGTGCAAACGCACATTTCATTTGATTCTTGTTCTTTTCGGTCGTTTTTGTCAAAATTTTGTCTACACTAAGGATTTGTAGGGATTTTTTGACGTTTATCTAGGGAAAACTGTTGAAATTTTGCTGGCAATACTGCTCCAAGGTTCTGATCAACCATTTCTACATATTATGCTCTAAGTTCCGTGTGGGCGCTTTTAGATAAGATAAATGAAAACTGCCCAATCTTTTAACTCACAGAAGGATTTTCTTATTTCAAAGAAGAGTAGAGCTGCTCCTGCTAAATTTTGTCCAAATTACAAATTTTTGTCGCAACAGGCTCGTTAGTACCCAGGGCGTAGCTTTCTCACAACCATTAATGTGTGCGTGTGTACTTCTTGCATGATGGCGGGACCTACTGTTTTATGCCGACTCCGAGCGGCTACCGCAATTTTGTCAACCCATTATTTTTTTAAATTTGTCTATGAACATGAAATATCATAGCTTATCCCAACACTTATTCACGACCAATTCTAGTCAGTTACGTTTGACATAGGTATATCCGTTAAAAATTAATAAAACGAAAAATTTCTAATTTTCTTCCTTTATTAAAACAACAAATATGATTTTCATGAAACAACTCGACCCTATGCAGTTACTAGCTTCTCTTTTGGAGCATCACTCGAGCCTGCTTGAATCTGCTCTATTTTCTCGTCCTTCTGTTCGGGTGCTTCAATTTTCTTTGGCTCTTCTTCAAACTCCTCAATCACTCTGAATGTGTATGGAGCTGGTTGTCTTGGTGGCAACCAGTCCGGAATGATCTTATCGTGCATTCGCCATACTCCATACTCATTTGAAATGTGTTTCTCCATCACTACATACTCAAGAACATCCTTTGCCAGAATCTCACTTCCATGCATCAGCCGACCGAATCGATCATATATGGCTAGCGTTTGTTGAGTATGAAAACGAACGGTGACCTGAGCAAAAATGTTCTCCTTCGAAATGATGTCTGTGCAACGGGCATGGACAACAGTTGGTGGTTCAAGTGACTTTAAAAACTTCCAGCGAATCGTTTTGTCTCTTGAGTTATGTATTATCTCCGGATAGCAACGTTCGGTTACATGCTGACGAAGTTCATGCTTATTTTTCGCTGCCATTAGCTCATGGGCAGCTATGTAAATATCTTGGGCTTTAAGTGCAAAGTCATCCTTATCAAAATCTTCTTCAAAGGACTTGATTTTTCGAATGGCCATCATGCTTTTGCCCTTCATTCCAATGAACTCAATCTTTTGCTTTGCACCCGTGCTGGATATGATGGACTTTTTACCATCACCCTCAGGTGGGACATACGCCTCGAACATACCGCCAGTGCAGCTAATGTGAAATGGTCTTTCCAACCATGGTCGCGGTGGTAGAACTCCGCGTTCCTTCATGCGACTGCGAACCTCTTCTTGTGACAGATCCTCAAATTTCTCCTCTAAGTCGGGAATGTTAATTTTTATAAATTTCTCCTTACGCAAACGCTTGAACTTTGGATTCCAGTGTTTGGTTTGACGATGTCGTACTTGTTGTGCATTGAGCAGACCCTGAATTCCTGGTGCAAGAAAGCCAGGCTGTAGAACCTAAAAGTAAACCAAGGGTGTGTTAAATTAAATCGAGTTAGAAGTGATGATTACTCAATTACCTGCAGAAACTTAACGCAGTTTCTAGCTGGCCCTATGATTTCCATTTTGATTCGGTTAATCAATTATTTCAATTAGGAATATTTCCAAAAAATGCAATGAATTTGCTCCACACGAATCAAGAAAATCACACTCGAGCGGTGCTGTAACTTTGACAGTTCCCAGGTTGTCAGAAAATCTTAATATCTCTCAAACTGTAGATCTGTTTGTTTTAACATTTTGTATGTATTTATTAATTTCAGTTTTTCTGTGAAAGTTACCATTTATATTCATATTAGGTCTGTTCCCGTACTTTTGCAGTTAAAATTAGTAAATTCTCAAATTTCTTGGAGTGGGGGTAAATTATCTCAGAAAAAGACAAAATTACCAAAAAGTACGGGAACGCGTTTAAGTAAAAAAACAGTAAAATTATATATTTTGTATGCCTTTTAAAGAACAAATGACATAAATCACCTGCAAAAACAAGCGAGTTGTCACTTTTAGATACCAACTGACAGTTTACTATTTTTTACCAACAGAAATTTCTGCAGTAATTTTTCTTACAGATTTTTATGGTGGGGTAGTTTTTTGCTCTCTCGTGAGCTGTCTCTTTTACTTATTTTTGCGTACGGGAACGGCAATAAGTAAAAATCAGTAAGAATCAGTAAGAATTACTATTATTGTCTTTATTGGCCTAACGTCAACCATTTAAAAAATAGATTCAGCTGGCTCGATGGTGAGAAAATCGATGTGTGGAAATAGGTAATTGAATGCGCCGCGCCGGTCAGTAAGCAGGTGTTCTATAAACAAATTTGATCGAAGTCTGGCATAATAATAAGCTTTACAACACAATACAAAATAATAATAAGTGAAAAACAATTGCAGTTTATTTTAACTCTTCATATTAATTAATGCTTACCCATATGACAATTCACTTTATGGCTCATAATGATTTTTTGAGTACAAGTCACAATGAAACACAATAGGTCTGTTCCCGTACAAAATAATATTTACTGATTCTTACTGACTTTTACTGATTTTTACTTATTGCCGTTCCCGTACGCAAAAATAAGTAAAAGAGAGAGCTCGGGAGAGAGCAAAAAACGACCCCTCCATAAAAATCTGTAAAAAAAATTTACTGCAGAAATTTCTGTTGGTAAAAATCAGTAAACTGTCAGTTGGTTCTAAAGGTGACAACTCGCTTGTTTTGACAGCTGATTTATGTCATTTGTTCTTTAAAAGGCATACAAAATATAAAATTTTACTGTTTTTTACTTAAACGCGTTCCCGTACTTTTTGGTAATTTTGTCTCTTTCTGAGATAATTTACCCCCACTCCAAGAAATTTGAGAATTTACTAATTTTTACTGAAAAAGTACGGGAACAGACCTATTATAAGTTATGTGCTATGAAGGAACCATTCAATTATGGCGACGACAGCGAAAACTGCCAACCGCTCGACCCAACTCAAGATTAACAAGGCTGCCGGAAATTACGGCCTTTCTAAAGCCGGCGAAGATGACTTGGTAAGTAACATCAAATAACATCATCAGTAACAGCTAAAAATTGTGTAGCCGTTTAAGACGCGGGCGGTAAGTGCGAAGGTTAATTTTCATCGTTCTATATATCGTATGTATGTATCTCAGTATCGTTTGCCCGACCCATAAAAAAAGACCCTCTAAACTGCGCCAACTACAGAGGCATATGTCTCCTCAACATCGCGCCTACAAGATCCTATCCGCCGTAATATGTTAACGCCTGAAACCGTTTACCAACAACCTGGTTTGGAACTTATCAGGTTTTAGGTCAGGAAAGTCCACAGCTGATCAAATCTTCACGCTTTGGCAAATACTGAAAAAAAAAAACAAGATGTCCAAATCGATTCCCACCACATATTCATCGATTTCAAAGCCACATACGACAGCATTTATAGAGACGAACTATACAGAGCCATGTCTAGTTTTGGTAGACCGCTCAAACTCGTTTGTACAGGACGACGATACAGAGGTCGGAAACGACCTAACCGACACATACGATACCAAAAAAAGACTTAGGCAAGTGTCATGTCACTTCTTTAATCACATTCTTGAGAGGATTGTGCAAAACTCCTGAAACAACACCAGAGGCATAATCTTTCATAAATCGGTACAACTACTAGCATACGTCGACAATATTGACATGAATGGTCGGAATCAACGTGATGTCACGTTTGAACGTCACCATTGACAGATATAACTGTGAGGTAGTACGGGACTTTGTCTACCTCGACTCCTGATCATCCCAGTCCTGTTCTACGGCGCAGATGTATGGACCGTATCAAAAGTGTATGAAGAAATCCTTGGTCGTTTTGAGAGGTAATTTCTTCGAAAATCTTTTGTCCCATTTGCGTTGACGGGCTATGGGGACGAAGATTCAACCAAGAACTATACAAGCTGTACAATGACATGCCCCTAGTCAAAAAAACTTCGCATTGGACGTTTAAGATGGCTAAGACAAGTAGAACGAATGGACACCAATACTCCAGTTCGCATAATATTCGATTCCCAACCAGACGTCGGACGCAGTAGAGGAAGAACTTGCCTTAAGTGGCACGGACAAGTAGAAACCAACTTGGAGTGCGCATCTGGAAGCAGTTAGCTAAGGACCTAATTGGAGAGGCAGTTGGTTGAGCCCAGGTTCATTCCGGACTGTAGCGCCACTTAAGTAAGTAAGTATGTCTGGAGGTTGTTGATAGTCTAGAAAGATAAGAGATGGTAACTGACAAGATATGTAGGTAGGTAAAAGTGGCGATTCGGCATGAACCCAAGTAGCATTTATGTGCCTTTTTGTTACCACTACTCGTGTGACCTTTATTATGACTGTTGTTGTGGATGTGATACAGGCGATCTCTAGATCCAGCCTGTGAGGTTTAGAAAACGGATAAGATCTTGTATAATTTTAAACGAGATGTCGCTAACGTTGTCGAAAAATGGTTGGTCTAACCACGCAATCTGACTCTTGCTAGTGCTGGACATTTGTATATGAAATGGAAAAGTTCGTTTCGGAATTACTGGACCAGTTTGGAGGACATGGTAGCCGAGCTGATGGCCTTTATGGCCGCTTGGCTACCTATGAGAATAGCAAAATTTTGCTTTTCCGTAGTGTCACGCCCAGTAGCGTGCAAGCCTCTCTGATAGCCAGTAGTTCCGCCTTGAATACTGGAAAAATCCGGTAGGAGGTATGATACTCATATTTTCGGTGATTCCGAGTAGACTCCGGACGGTGTAGACGACCGTGTCGAAATATCTTACCACTTCGTTTCTCTTCCACTGAGCTCTGGTAGGAAATCCGGTGCAGTGAAATAACCCAAAAAAAGGAAATATCCCCCACGGGGCTTATTTGGATACATCCGCACTCAAATTATGCATACATCCAATTTCGCATATAAATCCAACAGTGAGCCCACCCAAGAGAGTGTATGCAAAGTTAAAATATGCATGCGGGGATTTGGGTTGCGTGCAAGGTTGATTTTATGTAAAGGAAACAAGCCCCACAAGCAAAAGGCATTAACCCTCGCAGGGTTTATTTCCATTTCGAAAAGGAAATAAGCCCCGTTGGGGCTGTTTTTTTTCTATTTGGGAAATAAGCCCTGCGGGGGTTATTGCACTGCACCAGGAAATCCTACTTGGATGCCTTTCTTGAAGCTTAGTATTGGTGTTATGTAGTCTGTTTGAAACGTCACCATGCCGTTTGGAAACGAGTCCATGATATTACTGAGGCCATACGGCCTTGCATTCCAGCATCCTGACTCCTTGAGTCTTACTGAGCTGCATAAAGCGGTATCTTGAATGTGTAGGTCGAGAGGCAAGAGATGCAATAGCACAGTAAGGGCATCCGTTGGCGTCGACCTCAGTGCGCCCGTGGTGCCTGTACTGGCTGTTCTTTGCAGCCTTTTTTTTAGTTTTGTGAGGTTGTAGTCTTTACTTAATGCGGACCGTATGTGAGAATTGGAGGTACCACTGCTGTGTACATCTACAAGTACCCACTTCTTTCCAACTTGCAGCCCTTGTGCTATACTTGTCTAGAGCGGCCCCCATGATTTCACTTATCACGGAGAGGAATTTTCCTGACACTTGTATCACCACGTTCGCATGCCCTTGACCGGTTCCTCGTCTAATTTAACTAGAATTTCATTCATAACTATAAGCCAGAGTAGAGGAGAAATGACGCCGCCCTGTGGCGTTCCTCTATGGGCAAATTTGGTTATGAGGCTATTTCCCAGTGTTGCCTGGATGATTCTTGTCCCGAGCATAGAGACTATCTATTGGCTAATACATTCCTTTATACCTAGCTCGATCAGAGATTTAAGAATTGCTCTAGTGAGGACGTTGTTGAAAGCCCCCTCTATATCTAAGAAGGAGGCTAGAGTGTATTCCTTATGGTGTAAGGATTCTTCGATTGTCCTCACTACATCGTGGAGAGCTGTTTTCGTTGATATGCCCTTGAGGTAGGCGTGCTGTGATTTGGATTGCGAAGATTTTTTTTAGAAAACTTCGCATGTGGATGTCTAGAACGCGCTCCAGGGTTTTTATTAAGCGGCTTTTAAGATTGTCGCCAGCCGTGGCACTGTTAGTCGCCTTTTGTCGCTGTTAGTCGCCTTTTCGATATGCGGCTGCTATATTAGCAAAAGCGTTTAGAAAACGATGTTCCTCTTCGTCAGCATGGTCTGTATAAAATCATTTTTAGAGAGTTAGAGGTGACCGATCCTTATAGGTTCGTTTCTTTTGTTTGTTGGTCCCAGGAAAAAGGGGATAGGTACTTACCCTTTGTATGCAGATATGTTAAACGGGTGTAGGCCAGAGTTTTCGCAAGTGACTGAGCACTCCTCCTAATGCCGCATGGAAATCAAATAAACAAAATTAAAATACACAAGTTTAGCAAAAAACACTATTAACTTTATTTATCTCGAATAGTTTTAAATTCTCTAAATAATAATAATTTATGGAAGTATGATATCTTTATATAACGTGTACATATACCCTATTTACATGGATAAATCTCCTATCAGTGTCACAATTTGGTTCTTAAAAATTATTCATTCATCTTACAATTTATCATTCTAAAATCTAACTATAGCTGGTTAATTCCCATTGTCACATATTATCTGTACTTCATCTGAGGCTTAAACAAAACTACTGCTCGGCTCGTCTAGATATGCTGAACGACCGGTCTGTTCCGATCCAAGATGCTTTCGTGAAATGTCGATTGGAATTTTACTCGGTAGTGCTGAATTTGGTGAGGAAAGGACAACTGCCGATGCAGACGACGACTTTATTATGCCAGTACTGCACTGACCCCAGTTGGAAGGCTTGATTGGAAGTACTTTTGGCTTAGGCGGTAATGGTGGTGGTCCCTTGGTCGATGATGAATCCCCATCTGCTGTTGGATCGGCTGACGATGTTGGAGTTGTATCCTCTTCGTCGATTTTCATTGGAGAAATTGATTGTTTCTTGGTGATCGATAGACGTGGAGCCGGTTGTGGTTGTGGACGATCTATTGGTTGGGCGTCTAATGGTACCGGAGCTGATTTGTGTACTGGACTAAGATTCGCACGGATTTTTCGCAATTTATTGGCAGCACTAAGATTCTCTTTGTTCTTCAGGAAGTCGGGAAGTTCGAAATTAATTTCAGTTCCTCGTTGATCCTCTAGTCGAGCACATTGGGCACGTTTAAGTCCTTCTAGAAATTCATCTGAAATTGGTTACTAATTCATGAGCATACTTGCTGCAATATAATTGGTTTTCTTTTGGTGTACAAACCTTGATTTTCGGCACGCTCGGTGACTTGGACTTTGACGCCAGCTTTCCATTTAGCAATTATTGGTTTCTTAACTGACGTCGGATCACTGCCGCTAGTGAGTTGTGTTGATGTGCTGAGCGTGTCATCTGACTGACTTATTGATGGTTTGTTGATTTTCTTAGGTCTTAGTCCCTTCAAGCCTGGAATGTTTGAATCTCTTCGTCGAATTCGATCGAATATTGATGATGTTTCTGAGGCACAATCGTCTGACTGCAATAAGACTCACATTTGAATGCATGTTCCCATAAATACGGTTAGTAGAAACTCACCTTCAAGGAGCACAAATCAGCTGCCTTGTGATTAACATCATGAGATTCCACTTTGCCTTGGAGCAACTCGTTAAAAACTTTATTAGTTATTTCATCGAGAGTACTCTGCTGGGTATTCACAACCGCTGCGTTTGGTACTGAACCGTTTCGGTGCGGTTTTATCGCCGGAAAGGATACATTTTTTGGCATTGCTTTGATCTTGGCTGGATTCGGCGGGTATTCACAGTGGTCTACTTTCAATAGTACCACCTGCAGACGTTGACCATCTGCTACGGTAACCGGTTGCGACAAATCGACCGGTTCATGGGTGTCACGCATCAAAACCTGAACGTTCTCCATCGAATAGTTGTATTTTTGCAGAATTGGTTTAATCACCTCACAGAGTGCTTTCTTCGGTTTACTTTTCACTGAGATTACCTTTGGATCTGGCAGGTCTAACTTGAATGCCACCCTCTGTTCGATAAGCAACTCTTTGCCGGATAAAATCTGAGAAGAGGCATTCAAATCCACTGATTTATTGGTGGTATTTAGGATTACGTCAAAGACCTGATACACAATGCCACGTTTTTCGAGCAATCTTTCTACCAATTGTCGAACTGTCTCATTGGGTCTGGTTGGTACAATTGTTGTTGCTCCGTCACTTAAGATTACACGACACAGACAGCATGCTTTTATATCATCTGAGGAGTTTGTCAGTGCGCACTGTGGCAATGTATCGAAGCTGGATAGAGAGCTTCGTGAACTATGGATATCGCTGGTGGAATTTGTTGTATTGGGGATTTTTAACGAGTTTCCTGATAGTTGAGATTTTCCCGTCCTACTAGTTGATGATTTACTGTTGCCATTTTGATTTTCAGATTCAAAACGATCACGTGATTTGCAACGAGTTTTACGATGCCAGGGTAGGAGACTTTTTCGTCGGCGATCTTCTGCATTGCTAGCTGATTTTTTTAACTGCAAAAATAAAAATTAGATAAGCTTTTTCAAATTATTAAGTGGATTAATAGTGTGAAAGGAAATTGCATAGGCGTTTCTAAGTGCATGGAATAAATATTATACTACACCAAAAAATATGTATAGAGAGTTGAAGAGCTAAATATGGACGCGTGTTTTTTTACAATATTTCCTCGAATAAATAAGAATGCAACTTTGGAGTTAAAACGTAGTAGTATTAGTGCGACCGGTAACCAAACATTTGATCATGGTATGAAGCTTAATGCAAAGCTTCAATGAGACGAAGACAAGTTTTTACACCAAATTTGCCATATTGCCGTAATTTTTAGTTAGAAAAATCGCAGCCAATGTTCGCCAAAGAATATTGATGCAGAGTGGCGAAGTGTTTTTTAACATCTGTGCAGTACACTTCAATGCCGAGTGTGTTCCGAAGGTCTCCATTGTATTTGTAAAACTCACAAACATAAAATTAAATTGACACAATGTTACAGAAAAATAAAAACGGTGGAGAATTTACCTTCCGAGTTTAACAAGTCGGCATGAGACACAATTCGAGTTGGCTTGGTTTTTTTTTTAAAAAAAAACTTCAATTGCTATACGCAAGTCCATTACACCTGTAGGTTATCGTAGATTCAATGGTCATGCGGCATCATTGGGTTATATTTCATTATGGATGCTAAAGGCTGTTCTGTTATTGTGAGTTATGTGTTGTGAATTATTTCTTTGTTTTCTAATTGGACAAAAAAAAAGGCCCTTCTTCAAATCTCAGCAGTAAATTATTTTGCGAAAAATCTCAATAAGATTTGACACCTACTGGACACTATGTTCCGCAGTTTTTGTGAGAATGGAATTTTCGGAAAGCTAGACACTAACAACCCAACCAAAACGCTGATGCTTATAGTACGTTTCCACCAAGTCGAAATCATTTAATCGCAAGAAGAGACCCATTGATTTATAATCGAATCCAAACATTTGGAACTTAATAATCGCAGCGATTAAAAAAGATCAAGAAGCTTCAATTGTTTTGCCGCAAAAAAAGTAGGATGGATTCGCATTGATGCTGATTTCTTCGACTTTTTGTCGTATAGAGCTTGCCGTCTATGAATATTCGGATTCGATGGTATTATTCCACTTACAACCGGCTGGCTTATACTCATCCATATGTGTGTATTGACATTAAAAGCTGTGAGTTGTATTTTTTTTGCGGCTGAATAATCGTGCGACAGTAAACCAAAAGCCTATGCGAGCTCACCGAAGATTTTTTTTTTAAATTAGTAAAATTTAAATGTACGGGAACATACCTATAGTTTCGTTGTTTCTACTTTAAAATATAAACACCACCTTATCGTGAACATGTTTACAATTCCCTTGCAAAATGGAAATAGCAGTTTCAATCTTAAATGGCAAGTGTCGGGTCACCAACAAGATTTGGCCAAAGCTAATTTTTAAACATTCTAATGTCTTACAGTCCTTTAGCTAGTGCATTGGACTACTGAGCGAAGCAAACCTGTATTTTTTAAACCCCTTCCATTTACAAACTATTTAAATTTAATTTGAAATTTAGCATAAAAGATACAAATAAAATAAAAACACCTATCAAAGATACAATGGAAAACAACCAAGGGCATTAAAAATTTCAAATCAAAACAAATGCTCACCTTAGATTGGGCGGCTTGGTGAAAATTTGTCCTCAAAAGCTCATCAAGTCCCTCTGCCGAATAGGGCAACGGTTGATGTTTCTCCTCGGCTTCAATGCACTTCTTATACAAATCCGATCGAATAAATCGCTGATAACTGTCAAACTTCATCAAATTGAAAATCTGTTTTTGCGCCTGACTGAATAAATCCTTTTCAGCTGTTCGCAAATTATCTTCTGCTGTAGTTCTGGCTTGAGAGTCCACATTCACCGGTTCGGTTGCACCATTTGCCAAATGTTTTGAGAATATTTCCATTGCATGTGCTGCACGTTCGTTGGCTGCCTCAATGTGACGATAACGCTCACATGCAGTCCAAAAATAAATATTCTCAGCTGAGAATTCCTTTTTCAGAAACTCCGCGAATGTATGTAAACCAGCTGGATCTTCGAGTAGCTTCTCAAATGAGCTCCCCCAAGCAGTGACACCCACAGTTGTTGGGTCCTGTTGAACTGCTGCTCCACCGTTTGCAATATGCTTAATGTCAGCTAATTGACATCGAGCCGCTGCTGCTACTGCTGCTGCTTTGAAATCTCCTATGTAGGTATCCATCGATTTTGTGTAAACATCGTTGTCGGACGCTGTCAGAGAGGATGGTCGTCGTGCCAATGATACTTGTGAATCGACAGTTCTTGGTGCACGGAATGATGACTGCGCCCAACGACGGAATGGCGATGTATCTGATGGTAAGGCTCTGGACTGTAAGTAAAAAAAAAACAATTGAAATGATTTAGTATACACACGCTTTAAATCAGTGACTGTCGATGAGTTATAATTAACAATGACTGGGTATGAAAGCAATCGAGTTATCTATCGACATGTACCGATAAGACATTTGCACATGAAGATTAAAGGGGCGTATCAGTTGTATTCGATTGAGATATCGGCTTTAACTTGGGAAGGTACAAACTCGTAATCAGTGGACAACAATGTTGTTATTCGATAAAGTTTTTTTTATATCATTTTGCATGATCTAAGAAAAAATAGTGCAACAAGCTCAATTTTGTTTGTAATTCGAATATGTCAGATGGAGACAGATTAAGTACTAATGCATTTATAGGTCTGTTCTCGTACTTTTTCAGTAAAAATTAGTAAATTCTCAAATTTCTTGGAGCGGGGGTAAATTATCTCAGAAAGAGACAAAATTACCAAAAAGTACAGGAACGCGTTTAAGTAAAAAACAGTAAAATTATATATTTTGTATGCCTTTACAAGAACAAATGACATAAATCTCCTGTCAAAACAAGCGAGTTGTCACTTTTAGATACCAACTGACAGTTTACTGATGTTTACCAACAGAAATTTCTGCAGTAATTTTTTTTTACAGATTTTTATGGTGGGGTAGTTTTTTGCTCTCTCGTGAGCTGTCTCATTTACTTATTTTTCCGTACGGGAACGGCAATAAGTAAAAATCAGTAAGAATCAGTAAATATTATTTTGTACGGGAACAGACCTTATATTGTGCAATCGATTTTTATTGAAATTGTATGACATATAGAGCTCTCACTGCTTGATTTGTAAGATGATTGTCGTTAAAACGATAGTAGTTGACGAAATCGATTCTGCTTCGTCTTGTTTAAAAACAAAATCGCATTTTGTGGAAGTAACCAACAACTTAATAACGTAAAGGCTAGTGAACTGAGTTATTCAAATTTATATAGCACTGTCGTTTTTCTCATTTTTTTTTATTTAAAAAAGATAAAATGAAAGTAATCACCAAACGTCAACAATAAGACAATAGGTCTGTTCCCGTACAAAATAATATTTACTGATTCTTACTGATTATTACTGATTTTTACTTATTGCCGTTCCCGTACGCAAAAATAAGTAAAAGAGACAGCTCACGAGAGAGCAAAAAACTACCCCTCCATAAAAATCTGTAAAAAAATTTACTGCAGAAATTTCTGTTGGTAAAAATCAGTAAACTGTCAGTTGGTATCTAAAACTGACAACTCGCTTGTTTTGACAGGTGATTTATGTCATTTGTACTTTAAAAGGCATACAAAATATATAATTTTACTGTTTTTTACTTGAACGCGTTCCCGTACTTTTTGGTAATTTTGTCTCTTTCTAAGATAATTTACCCCCACTCCAAGAAATTTGAGAATTTACTAATTTTTACTGAAAAAGTACGGGAACAGACCTAATAAGACAATCGGTTTACATATTTTCAGCAGCTGGGCAATTGACATTTTTGACACTTCTGACACTGTGAAAACGTCAGTGAAAAAAATACTAAAAAAAAACAATGTGACAGATATCAAAATTGAATGACAACAAACAATAGGTCTGTTCCCTTATTTTTACAGTAAAAATTAGTGAATTCCTGGAAATTCTGTCAGAAAGAGACAAATTTACTGAAAGGTACGGGTATTGGAAAGAGAAAGCTCATTTGCGAGAGAAAAGCTTCGTGGACTACTCTATTCCGGCGTGAGTTAAAAACTTAAAAGGTCCGTTCGAGTACTTTTATGTGAAGAAAAATGAAAACTGTCAATAGTAGAATGCTATGAAATGTGGTGGGCATATCCATTGTTCACTATCTCATTCAAAAACATAAATGTCAAACAGAAACGACAGCCCATAGAAAGAAAATTTTCACAGAATACTATTTGAAGTCTCCCCGAGCTATTTTCATAGACCCCAGGTAAGAGTAAAACCGGAAAATTTGCATCTGCGAATGCTATGCGAATGTTTTTGATTTCAGTTAAAATAACCAACATTTTACATTTATTTAAGTCAGATACTTTTCTAATAAAGAATCGATAAAGCATTTACTCAGTTCAATTTCAAAGTGCGATTTTCAATATGATAAAGCTAGACATACACGACAGAGTCATATGGCTCAAGGCCATTCATTTATGCTTTTGCTAGCTTAGGTCACAACATTGGCCTTGTGCGGTCATTCGATTTTAAAATTAACAAGTGGATGCTTGATAAATGTTTACTAAAGTGTAATAGTACGTTTCAGTAGAGTCGAAATGCGTCGTTTCAGCGAAATTCGTGATTTCAGACGAAATGCGATGCATTCCGCCATACAATTTCACATTCCGAAATTCGGCATTCGCCATTCCAACAGCGTTCCAACAGAATTACGTCAAATCAAACATTACTAATTTCTCCTATAGACGTCAAATTGCTCTTTAAATGTTTATAAAAAGAAAATCTTTCAGAAAACAAATTGAAGAAAATAAATCAAAATACTTTTAATTAATGAACATTCGAAGGATGTTCCTTTGGTATTTCTTGTTCAAATAGCTTCTGCAATTGACATTGATAACACGGCCTAATCTGACAATAGGCCTATTGAAAAGTATCGTGTAGGGATACTTGTAGCGGAATAACTACACATGAAACGCCCCAAAAATGGGCGTGACAAAAAACTTTATATAGACGAAATATAGATATTAAGATTATCTAAATATGTTGTTCAGAAACTTTTTCAAAATTCCTTACGGTTTGGCCAAAAACTAAGTTTTTCTGAAAAAGGGGCGTGGCTGTGGGAAGATTTTGAAAATGTTTATACTTGTTCTGTAGGCACGGACGAGGATCCTATATACCAAATTTCATTATAATAGCTCAAAATTTGGTGACGTACAGACAGACATGCTTACTCGACTCAGCTAGCGATTCTGATCCATGTACTTTGAGGTATATGTAGCTTAATTATTTCTCTATGTTTCAAACTATGTATCAAAACTAATACACCCCTATGAGATAGTGTATAAAAAAAAAAACAAATACAATTTTTGTTGGTGTAACAAGATCGTTAGTACCCAGGGCCTAGCTTATGCTCACTCCTATTTTATGCCGAATCCGAACGGTTGAGTAGAGATAAGCTGTACAATCTTTTTTTTGTTATTCATACTGATTTTTACGCAAAAATAAGTAATAGAGAGGAAAAAACTACCCTTCATAAAAATCAGCACGAAATAACTGCATACATATCTGTCAGTAGGTAGATATCTGAAAGTGTCAAATCGTTTGTTTTGACATGTGTTTTATGTATTTATTCTATAAAAGGCAAACGAAACGAATAAATTAACCCCCTTATTAATAAACGCTGATTAGCTAATCAGTGACTATTGACATTTGCGTGAGTACTTCTATGGGGAAAACTGTCGAGTTAGCCATTGATTAGCTTATAGGCGTTTATTA
Organism: Rhingia campestris; assembly: GCA_932526625.1. Lineage (NCBI taxonomy): Eukaryota > Metazoa > Arthropoda > Insecta > Diptera > Syrphidae > Rhingia > Rhingia campestris. Next base: position 38,310,800 of record OW052183.1, read on the forward strand.
ATACTGGGGTAAATGTATTTTACTTAATATTACTTTCTATAAATTTGTAAAGAAATTGGAGAATTTTCAATTTTGTTTACTCGAAAAGTACGGGAACATCAATGTCAACGTTAGGAATTGTTCTAGTTGTTAATGGAAGATGTACAATACATTAACAGCCTTATTCATAAACCCATTATAAGGTGTGTATAAAGTTATGCACTCCTTGAAATGCCTCTAAACGCTAAAACCTTATTCATAAAACTTATGCAAGTTGAAAAAAAAATCAAATGTATTTTAGCAGTTGTGTTTCACTGTTTAATTTGTTCAAATGGTAACTCCTCTTTACCTACACACTCAACATTGTAAATGATGTTATTAAATTAACATAAGTCATCAATATGTTATTAAAATGTAGAAAATAAAATTGTCACCATGAGTTTCGCAACCATAAAAATGATCCCTTGGTAACTCTGACGAGGTTTTTGGTATTTTATTTGACACAAACCCTGTATAACTATTACGGATGGGAAAATATGTTATGAATAAGAAATTGTGCGACCCTGAATAGAGGCTGTATAAATACTTATGCACAGTATAACTATACAACCGTTGAGATGTGTTTTAGTGAAATCTAATGAATAAGGGGGTAACTGTTTTGTTCATGGCTATGGAGTTATGTGTTTCTAGGATAATACGAGAGGGTTTAGCCACGGTTTGGTCGCTCAGGTTCGTCAATTTTAGGCTCCCATCGTCGCTCAGGTTCGTCAATTTTAGGCTCCCATCGTCCAAAAGATCTTTAGATCTCCATTATGATTACAACATAACCCAATTATACTTTACGCAACAATGTCAAATAGGAGTCAACCAAAAATGGACGGCTTCAGTTTAATATCCACAATGAATGCATTTGGGCGCATACTTTTCTATATGACTAAGGCCCAGTTTTTCAGTGCTGAGTTAACTCTGAGTTAACCTAGAGTTTACTAACACTGGAATAAATTTAATCCAGAGTTAACTCAAGAAGCAGTTTTTCAGTGCAGGATTAAATTTAATTCTTTTGTCGCGATCTTACAAGTTTTTTCTTCTTAAAACAGTCAATTTCAAGTTTTAAAACAGTTTCGAGTCGCTGAGATCTGAATCTGAATATATCGAACACGTTTACAAAAATTTAATAAAATGTCCACATAAATGGAATTGAAAATAATTGTTTGCTTGGTATTTATCATCTGTCAAAAACATCTGATTATTTAATCCCAGGGTTAACTCACCAAACTTGCTGAGTTAAATCTTAGTTAACTCTGGATTTACATTGACTCGAAAACTACTTTCTCGAGTTAACTTGAGTTTCCTGAAACTAGGATGATGTTGAACTGAAAAACCGGGCCTAAGCCACATAATGTGTATTAAATAAAGATTTCGAATTTTTTTGGCAATTGTTTGGCCGTAGTTCAAGACTTTTTTTGTTGCCTTAGCTATACAAAATGACAATAAACGAAAGACTATGTTAGTATGTTACCATATTAATAAAGGACAGAAACACAAATCGAACTTCAAAATACATGTTTAAATCGTTTAACATTCAGATAGTTAAATCGTGTATTTCAACCAATCGATTGCATATCTTTCCGGCACGATATATCTTAAACCGACACCAACCATTGATTCTGGTACCCATAAGTAATTAGGTAAGAAGGCAATCACATAAAAGAAAATTCAAGTAAATTATCACACGTGAAATGAGTATGTAATAAGGCAATTAACGGTACACAGAAATCGAAGAATTCGAAGGTGTGGTTTAAACTGTATATACTTCATACAATGAACTATTATCAGAAAACCCCATATAAAGTTATGTATGAACCATTCAAACACGTACAAACTTTCTGTACACAAATAAAAAAGTTTCACCCATTTGTACAGCGAGTAAAGAACACTTAAACTCACCCCATCATTTGCACTTTTAACACAATAAATTCCTGAATCATTAGGCATTCCATTTCGGTTATTTTTAATTTTAATTCACAACAACTTGGGAACTCCTCGCGTTATCTCTTGTTGGATATTTTTAGTGGGGGGAATTTTATTCTTGTTGTTGATTTCAAATTAAACTAGGGAGATATACTTGTACGTACTTAAAAATTTGTTTCCGTTTCGGATAAAAAAAAAATCAATAAAAATTTATCCCAAATACAATATGACACATCAATTTGAACTCATTCGGTTTCGGGGTCAAAGGGAGATAAGTCTAGCATGTGGTTGCTACATTTGGTGTTCTTCTTCTATTTACGGAGAAAAGTGATATGACATTGTTGTAGTCTGTGTAGATAATGGGGGGTTTCTTGTGATAACATGAATAAACATGCAACACAAACATAAACAATTATTCCTTTTGATGACTTCATTAGACATACTTCAACATCAATTCCAGACGCTCTGTTAGGAATCACTTTGTTCACATTTTCTTGTTCAGTTCCTCTGTGCTTTCTGGCTGAATATTTCTCTATATGTCAGTGTTTCTTTTTTTTGTTGAGTCGTAACACTAAACACAGGAAAATTGCTTACTTTGTTTATTCCATATATACTCCTCCACCCTTTACAAAAGATCTTTCGACACTACTTAAATAACTAAATACCCCCGTGGGGAGGGGTACCGGCACGTATTTGTACATTTAGTCAAACTCAGCTGAAGCAACGAACATCAATTGACTGAATGAAGAAATAGAGCGAATATTGTTGCTCAATCTTCATTATACGCATTCTGCTGAGATCACAGGCCTGGCGACTCTGGAGGCAAGAATGTGAACAAGGCAGCGGTTTTCAATCTCCTCCCGCATACAGCAATGGGGGAATATTTTTCAAAGAGAGAGAACTTCAATTAAATTGAACACATTATAATTTACAAAATGAGTCAAGTTACGAGAAATACAGAGCATACAGAAGACATATATTATGGAGATGGATTTGGTGTATGTTTTTGCAGATAAGACCGGCAACTTGTAGGGAAATTAATTCTTTCACTTTTTTTATTTGGGAATATAGGAAGAGTTGACTGTCGTTTCCCATTATCATGGCCAGGAGGTGATAACCCTTTGATTTCAACAAACAAACAAAAATGAATAATGGTTTCTCTGCTGTCAAAGAATGAACGTACGTATCAATATAAGAATGTACTTTAAAATGTACACAGGATGTAAATTAATAGTCAATTCTGAGAAGGTTACTTCGTTATCAAACATTTTAAGCTTCTTATAAAGTTCAGAATTCAGTGAAGAACAAAATATGACTTGTAATTAAAATTTCCTTTGGAATGTCAAAAAAAATAGAGGGGATCAACTCTTTTGTAAAGACAAATGTAGAGCCATTATCAAGTTCGAAAAAATTTAAGTTGTTTAATGATTTATAATACAAGGCTTGATTAAGACAAAAGTCATTTTGAGTTACAAACTGTTGTAATAAAAAAAAACATACGAGAAGGCTCCTGCAACTACACAATACGATATATAAATATTCATATATTTACCCCGAACGTCATATACCGGATGTCACAAGCTCAATTCATACACCTCAGTTGGAACTTGCAAGTAATGTAGTTCACTGAATGTGCATTCAACAAGCCGATGCCACATTGCCAATAACATCATAAAACAAAATTCTTAAAAACAAATGGACCGATCTGCCCGATTGTACAAGGTGGGGCATGAGCAATACCATGTCATAATGTGGATTAGCTGTCAAGAAACAAAAAGGACAGCTTTGTTTTGACGGAAATTTTCATTATATGTGTGAAATGGATGACATTAATTTCAGATTGAGTTGATGAACATTGTGATCGTTTTACGGCATTTTACTCTAAATTGGTGATTATTTAATGTCAGCTTCCAAAACTTGCAAGGTTTGTCGTTTCTTATGTTAAAGTAAACGCGAAATGCTCAAAAAGGCCCAAACGAAGAACTCAAGTTAAATTCAATCTGCGTTACAAAAAATAAACCAGACAGGAAATTGGAATTTGGTTGTATCGCTTCATTGTTTGCTGTCGACTTAATTCTGTATCTTTCTTCAAGATTAATGTCAAAACATTATGTCGCATTCACATTACGACATTACTTTTAAACTACTTAGTATGTAAAAAAAAGTATGCTTTCATCAGCACCCCTTTCAAAAACGATATAAGTGAGAACATGATAACAGGTGGTAATAACAAAGGGACAAGGAAATCGAGTGTGAAAATCTATAAAATCGAATATTGATAACTTAAAATTTCAGATTAAATAGTCTCTAACATTTTCTGCATATTCTAATCTATTCTTTTCTACCTGCATTATGGCTGAAACACAATCACGCTTTGGTGCGTTGCGTTGGCTGACGCACCTAGTTCAACCAAATGAAATCAATGTTACCTATCCCAATTTAGCTTTGCTTGGCGTTGAGTTTCCACCTCAAAATGAAAAACGTAAAATCTTAACGTAACGTTGCTGTAAAGCGCCATGGGCAAAGCAAAGTTGGAAAAAGTGTGAATTGTCAAAACATTTGTTGTTGTTTTCTGGATTATTTTCTGAGAAGGTTGTGGAATACGATATTTTTAGCAAAGATTTTAATCATTTCCCCCATTTTTGTAGCAGAAGTTGAAACTGCTGAGAAAATAAATATGTCAAAGCCTGCGCAAAGCAGTTGGGCGTAACGTTGGTAAAGCGAAGCTCCAAAGCGTGATTGTGTTTAAGCCATCAATTGTGCATAATTAAATGTCATACTATAATGTCATTTTCTGTCATAATATCTATAATGTAACTATCAGTGGAAACAGAACATATAACGGGTCCGCCATGTAACGTTTTATTTTCAACTAGTGCTTATTTCGTGAATGGTAACACTTAGCTCATGTCTGATTTGACAGAAACTTAGTTTTATCCTTCCGCTGAACGAATATGGTTGTGTATACGCTTGAACAACGCTGGGAAATATTGCAACATTACTTGGAAAATCATGGTAATGTTGCAGAATGTGTGCGAAAATTGCGTACGGATTTTGGAAGAAGAGAAGCACCGTCAGCTAGGTATGTTCTTTATCTTGTGAAAAAAGTGAAAGAAACTGGCATCCTCATCGATAAACCAAAGCGTGAAAAGCCAAAAACAGTGCGTACACCCGAGAATATTGCTGCTGTGGCAGAAAGTGTGCGTGAAGCTCCATCAACATCAATTCACCGTCGTTCTCAACAATTAAACATTTCGGAGACATCATTGAAACGAATTTTGCATAAAGACCTTGGTATGACGCCGTACAAAGTCCAATTCAGGAGTTGAAGCCAACTGACCATCCAATGCGTTTTCGCTTCGCTAACTTAGAGAAGATGCCGATTTTTCCAAAAAAAATCATCTTTTCAGATGAAGTTCATTTTGATCTTGGCGGGTATGTAAACAAGCAAAATTGTCGCATTTGGGGAACAGAAAACCCGCACGCATACATTGAAAAGCCGATACACCCAAAACGAGTCACTGTTTGGTGCGGATTTTGGTCCACAGGCATAATTGGGCCATTATTCTTCGAAAATGAGCAAGGAGTGGCCGTTACAGTCAATGGCGATCGTTATCGGGCCATGTTGAACGAATTTTTGTTCACAAAAATTGAAGAGGAGGATATTGGCAACATTTGGATTAACAGGACGGCGCTACGAGCCACACAGCCAAAGCTACACTCGATGTTTTGCGCCCTGTTTTTGAAGATCGCATTATCAGCCGCAGAGCTGATGTCGTTTGGCCACCTCGGAGATGCGATTTGACACCGTTGGACTATTATTTGTGGGGTCCCGTAAAAGATAAGTGTTACGCCGACAAGCCAGAGACAATTGAAGCTTTAAAGGACAATATTCGTGAAGCCATTGGTGAAATACAGCTGCACACGATCCATAATGTGCTTAAAAATTGGACCGATCGTGTAGGCTACTGCATGGCCAGCCGAGGCAGCCATTTGAATGAAATTATTTTCCATTATTAACCGGAAGGATTGTACTTTCAAATAAAAAAAGAAATTTGAGAAAATATTCAGTAGTTTTTTTATAGCATTTTGAAAACAAAAAAAAGTTATTTGGCGGACCCTTCAGTATGTTTTATCATTGGTAAAATTAAAACAAAAATATGTAGAAAACATTTAAATAAATATATATATGAGATATGAACGGTTTTAAATGATTTAAGAAAGTTATCAGTATCACCAATCGTTAACATCAAAGATTCACTTCACCCAACTTAAGTCATGAAATGACAGGAACAGGACGTTCAGCGGTTCAAAAACTTTAATGGATACCAGAAAGTGAAAAAAAAATTCAAATCTGCAATGATTATACGAGCACTAATGCAAATGCGACTCATTAAGTTACATAGTATGCATAGAGATTGGTCAATTATGATTCAATAATAGTTAACAAGCTGATAATGCATCACCCTGCATCGATTTGTATATTTTGTTATTAATTAAGTTGTGTGATAGAATTTACATGCTAACAGAAAAACAACAATAATAATAAAATAAAATCAAGGCAAACCATAACCGGCGGATCAAAATAACTATTGAAAAAAGACTTAACCAACACTCTTAATGTAAAGTCAAAGGAACTTAAAGTCTTAAAAAATCTGGCACAAACCACACAAGAAGAAATTAACATAAAACACGCATAGTAATACAAAATGGCCAGTATGTAATACATTCTATTTGATTTGCTTGTGAAAGTGTATTATAAATCTAAAATAAATCTGAATACAATTATGTCACTAACAAATCGAACGAACATGAGTAACATGGTTGTTTCTTGCAATTGCATTGATAATGAATGACGTTGACAGATGGCAAGTGTGTTGTATTTCGCAGAAACATATAATGATTCGATTTCGATTTGCATGGTTATTGAAAAAATGAGAACCTACAGATTAAACGAAAATCTGTTATTTCAAGATAAGAATACGAGTCAGTGTTGCCAGTTTGTTCATGCGATGTGTTTGTATTTAAATATCAGACAATTTGCTCATAAAGCAAGAAATATGTGAACAATATAAAATAAACTGGCTAGTATTAGGAACTGTCATTTTATAGGAGAATTCAGAACAGGGTTCCCACTTGCATAAGACTTTTTATAATTATTACCATAACAACAAATTCATAAAAACAATTTATTACGGTGCTAAATGGCTTATTCTCAGACCACATAAATATCAATGGAATAGGACTATCAATGCCAATCGTTGGTGAACTAACATTTTAAACTTAATTCTTCAAAAAAAAAAATATATGTTTTAGTAAGTAGTTTTCCTTTTTTCTGGTGATCATTCTATCAAAGTGAATGAAACAATCACTAACATGTGATTGTGAAAATTTCTATGTATAAGTCACACACATTTGATGAGGTCTGATTGACGAAAATCAAAGCAAGTTCGATTAAACATTTTGAACGTCATGCTGATTGATGTTTGTAAGGGTTGTATTGGCGTCATTACGCCATTGTGATTTGTGTCGCGGAGGAGAAAACATGACTGGCGCTAGTGGAAAATTGAAGGACGATGAAGACCGAGCACTCATCGCACATCCGTATTCCACAAAAACTGACAAAACCTAAAAAATTCACGTCAATCGATTGAACTGTGTAAGGGGTAGCGTCAATCCACACATACACGATGGATGATGTCAATTGATTGACCGTGTAAGTGCCGCTTTACAGGCTTTAATGAAATGTGTTGACTTGGATCAAATCTATTACAATTTTTTTCTGTGATCAACTATTACTTCATAACTGATCATTTTACATAAGGCACGTTTTTATTTACTTGTCATGTACATGTGACAAATAATACTCAATTAGGTGGTAGTAGATGATATGCATTTTGAAGCACATTCAGTTTTTTTATTAAAAGTAGTACGTCCCATTTAATCTCTATACTACCGAGTACGTAAATGTGTTTGGAAAGCAGAGGGGTTGTTAATTTAAGGTTTTTTTAAATGTTTTTTAAACGTCGTAAGTCATAGCGTCGTTAGTTGTTGTCAGCTGTATACTGCGTTTTCTGCTGACATTGACATTTGGAATGAGTTCATATTATATATATTTAGAGTTGGTTTTTATGTTGACTTCACGCTTAGTGAAAGAAGATTTACTCTAGAATCAACATATCAAAGTTTTTTTGTTAACTTTATTTTTTAGCCAAACTCCGCTTTTTGAAATCTAAACTTGTATGACAAACTGTCTTACATTTGGGTTAAAATTATCCGAATTCAGCTGAAATGGCCTATATTCGTTGGAAACGTAGTTTTTTTTAATTCTGAATTGCCTAAGCAATAAGATGCACGTCGACCTAGAAGATCTATTGTGCTTGCCGTCAGATGTCTGTTTAGGTTAGTAGCGCTTCTACTTTCCTAATGTAGCTGATAATACGTTCAGCAGAGGATTTCCTTAGTTCTTCGGTACTTAATATTCACAAATGTTGTGTTCGGCTGTTTCGTGTTCTTCTAGACATATTCTGCACTCCGGTGAGTCGACTAGATGCATTTTATTTAGGTGTTATCGCAGACCGTGGAGACCCGTTAGGTAGCCTACTAAGTTCTTAATATCGTGCCTGCGATGATTTAGTATCTTGTTGGCATCTCTATTGAAGGGCTGAATAGCTCTTTTGGCATGTCTTAGGCGTGGTATGTTCTCCCAGTATGACTTAAAATTGTTTTGTTCCCAGCTTATTATAGCCAGATTTATGGCTGATTTAGGGATTGCACAGAAGGGTTCGGGTCCAATGAAAGGGGTTTCCGAGCTTTTTCTGGCTAGTTCATAGTTCATCAGCTTTTTCGTTGCCTTCAATCCCATTATGTCCGGGGACCCAACATAACCTGGTTTTGTTCCTGGAACTAAGTGTTCGGCGGGAATTAAAGCAGTGTAGTACTGATTTGGTTGGAAATGTATGGAGCACAACGTAAAATTATATAATATAGACCATATAACAAAACACCATACTTTAGCCACTTTTGACAGTATTCAGTATGATCTCAATATATGTTGTGCCATACATATTGCAATCTTTCAAATGGCAGGGACAAATATATGGCATTTTCATGTAACGATCAAGATATATTTTTGACAGTCGGAAGCTGTCATCTTTCGAACTGGAACTCTCAAAGATAGTATACAAAGCGAATTGTTATACAAAGCGTTTTGATACGACTTGTCATTTGCTTGCAAAGCAAGAATTTCTTCATGTGATGACATATATGCCATAAAAAGTAAGTCATCTAACCATCTTGATAATGGTTTAGTGTATTTTGATGGGTATTAGAATTCCGTAGACTTGCGAAAAATATTTCTCTAGTAGCACTGGTAGTTTTTGTTCGTGTATAGAAATATACATTACTATACATTAATTTTAAGTCATTAAGAAATGAGAGCAAAAGAGTACCTATTCGGTGAATACATTCGATCAGTTAGAAACTATATTCCAGTCAATAATTACCTGTGGAAAGTTAATGACTACAACTCCAGCCATAAACAAACATACATACTTTTCTTTGTCACAAATCTACATGAAAGATGTCGAAAAAAATTATACTTGACGCATAGCGATATACAAACGCCACTTAATTATAAATGTCAGACACAGAAAATATTGTTATACAAATTACTCTCAAACGCATACGAAAATACGATTGCGAAAAAAGTAACAAAAGTGACATTTGATGACCACTAAATCATAAATGAACGTCAAATGACTTTATAAATATTCAGTACAAGTTTGTAACCGAACAAATACACAAACACATTTTTTTCATATGGAAATTAGAAACAACCATACTGAAAGTGTACAACGTGCTAAAATTTAAAATTCAAAATCGAGAAGAATATCAACACACAGCCGAGGTATTGTCATTAGTAACCTTGAAACTCTTTAGCTGCCCAATTTGCATGTTTTGCTACCTCTGATTTGAGATAAGATCTTCAAAAGTGTGTTTTAACTGCTTTTGGTTCTTTTGTTAAGCCAAACCAACAACGGAAACCTTAAATTATATAAAACGAGAACTAAGCTTTCCCACAGTTTCGGTGGGAAATGAATTATAAAATAGAACTCAATTGAACTGATTTAGATTTCAAATTGTGTAATTCATAAATCTACATGTTGTACAAATGTACACACATGCAATGGTAATTGGAAAATGATTTATTTTACAGTTTTTTTATTTTCATTTTTGCCATGTAATCCCCGTCGTGAATGAAACGAACTTTTCTCTCGACCCGAGGGGAACGAAGAAAACATTATCGCAATGATTCTCTATTCTCTTTGTGTTAAAAAAAAAAAAACAGACGAAGAAAGAAATTAAGGTCAGTCCGAGAAAAGCTGGAATAGAACACAGAATGTGGTGTGTTAAATTCGACACACAAAACCGTAAAATTGAGGAAGTAAGTAATTTAGATCAAACTAGCGAAGCTAAAAAACTTTTTTTTTATCAAAATATCTCATGAATGTCAAGAGGACTTACTTAAATCTCAAGTCAAACAATTCAAATGTCATATCAAAACCAAAAAGACCATGACGCACATGAGAGCTGCGTAGTTGAGATGTACCCCAAAAATAGTGGGGCGTGACAGTTGTGTGAACAAACAAAACAAGATATAAAAAAAGGTTTTGCTGATGTAGATGAATGAATTCCAAATATGAGTACAGTGAGTTAGAAAATGTTTGGAACCTGGAACATACAATTTAAGTGACAAAATTTTGAAAAAATTGGTATACATCACCTCAATTTTGGCAGATAGCATGTAAATAATTGAAATTTTTTTAACAGACATCTCAAATACGGCTAATTTTAGCATATCCAATTACCTACCTGTGTTAGATATTTTGGTGCAGTACAAGAGACCTTTACATTTACGCGCTCAAAAATGGATTGTTGATAGGAAAATAACTTACTACCAGAACAAAACGCTTTCCGAGAATATAAATGTTTGTTATTCAAAGGGGTATCAGATCTTGCTACACATTCTTGTGAAAACTAAATAGCCTACCGCAATAAAAAGTCACAAAAATGAGATCACATTGCAAAGACCGACTTTGTTGATTGTTTACATTCAACTGAACAACATTGGCTTTCTGGCCACGGTTTAAAAGACGAACAGCAAATAGTCCTTACTACTGTAAGGAGAAGTATTAGAAATGAGCCACCCTCCTTGTCAATGAAGTCAACAATTGGGCATTTCATCGCAATTGCCATTCTATGTCCGTATGAAATATGTTTTGAAAATATGGTTCAGTTTCACATCCAGCAACATAGCAAGAGGACACGACTAGCACATGCACACCAAAAGATCGCCATTTTAAGAAAATGTGGATGAAATAAGACACGGACCTCCATGCGTTACTGTGGCTAACAATTGGGTATTTAAAAGGTGTTTCAGTCGCGGTTCAAAATGCACGATCAGCAGCCAGCAGGTATAGATGCCAAAATGGCACCACTGTAAGCAGAAGTGTTCAAAATGAGCTACACACACCGATTCGTCACCGAAGTAAACATTTGGGAATTTGCAACACCCCTTGACGCATGATTTTGACAGTTGATCTGCAATATATCGCCTCTTAGATCCTAATGACATGAGAATTTAAATCACCGGAAAGCATGACATCGCAGTTTTGCTCAATGGATACCGGAACGAAGTGATGACATTAATTAACATAAACAAACAGCATAACAAACAAAGAAAGTTATGCGGTGTGTTTTGTAGGTGACAGATGTTATTCGACCTACATTGGATAAATTGAATCTTGGCGCTATGGCACATATACCTTATTGAACGGTCAACTAATTGCGAATAAGGTTTTAAGGTCTTATTTAGCTTAGCGGCAGTGTTTCAGTTTCAGATCATCCTAATTTAAGGAAACATAAGTTAAATGAGAGTCAGCTCAACCACGTTGATTAATTCTAGATTAAATGAATGTTTTAACTCGGAGTTAACTCAAAAATGAAAAAAAAAACCGGAGGAGAAGTTGATTGGTCACCATATTATGAAGTGGCTTATTACATATTACGAGTAAGTCCAAACAATACCAAACAATAGATGTATAATTCAAGCTTCAAACACCTTTAAACCTAGACCAATGACCACAAACTGTTACATTGGGGGTAATACCCAGGACCCAGCTTTCTCACAACCATTTATGTGTGCGTGTGTACATCTTGCACGATTGCGGGACCTCCTGTTATATGCCGAATCCGTACGGCTAAGTTGAGATAAGCTTTTCTTGACAATTGATAGTACTCGGATGATCATTTTGTTGTTGCTACGGCTGGGAATCGAACCCAGACCTTCTGCGCGGTAGTTCATCGCAATAACCATCGCGCCACTGAGCCCCCGACAAATGACGTTAATGGACATTTTTTATGGCGGTAATTTTGGACCGAGTTAATTTTTTTCATAAAACAGTTTACCTGTACTGGAGTAGAAAAATATCATCTAGGTTCGCATATGTGCAATTATCATACACTCCCGGAGTAAGTTCAGACACCACCCATGGAGTGAAGTCTCCACGACATCCAAAGTCTTTCGTATCACTCTCTTTCTTCCCCTTCTCAGACGCCCGCACTGTGGTAAAACATTTAAAGGTTATTCATAACCCCTTTAATGCGTCCAAATTATAAAAAAAAATTGTTGTTTATGAAACTTGGAATAGTTTAAACTTATAGCCTTGACCAGTAGTAGGACCCTTTTCATCAAGGAAATTGAAGCCATATTTACAAAACAGTCAAAAAACTGTATGAAAGTTGTATTGTCGCGGATATGAAAAAAATAAATATCCAGCATCAACGGTCCATACAGCCTCTCACACCTAGCTTTTCCCTTCATTTGAGTGTGCGAAGTTATTATATTTGATAGAAAGAAAGAAGTGGACCTCATATTTAACACCGAACCTGAATGTTAAATTTAAGAAGCTTCTCATGACAGTGGCACTCTAGGATGTTTGTTATACTTTCGCAAGAGGTGGGACTGTGATAAAACCTAGATGTTGTCACTTTCGAGATTTAAACCAGGGATCAAGCGCTTAGTAGTCCAACGTAATAGACCACTGAACACGATCGCTGATATTATCTGTTGAAAATTGTTGCATATGCCTTGGTAAATATCTTAAGTTGATGCTTTAGATCAGTTTTCTTGGAATATGTTGTTAAATTTTACCGGATTTTGGCAAAACATTTAATTATTAGAGACTACACAAAATATTATGTTACAAGATAAGCAATGGAGTCATATTTTAAGCTAGAGAAACACTGAGTACGACAATTAGTTTAGAATACAAATTATAAATATCTAAAACACACTTGTGAAAGCAATGGAACTAACACATCGCAATTCATATGATTTGATGAATTCGGAGAAAATCTGGAATCCGATCATAAAATTTTAGCAACGATTGTCGTCGTAGAAAAGCAGGATCATCAATCGCTTGATGAACTACTCTGCTGGGAAGTTATTTAATTTATATAAAGCATAAGTTCATGAAAAATTATATGGATCAATTTGATTTCAATTGATATTTACACCTTGTTGCACCAATTCCAAAACATTTGACAACTTCCTTACGTCAGGTCAGTTTGACATTTTTATTTTCATTCGGTAAATCATCTTATTGAATTATAAAGCTGAATTGACGGGTACAAATTATATTTACTTATGACGAGTGAATATTAAATACAGAGTGGGAATCACTAAACAAACAAACTGTCAAATAAAAAAAGGGATTGCTCTCGTTAATGTTTGATTGGACACATAAAAACCTTAAACTGATAGAAAAGTCTGAAAACCCAATAGAAAGTGTTATTGGAGTACCTAAATAAATCAAACATTCTTCCATAATTGAAGCCCTTTTAACAGATTAAGAGATCTAGAAATATCCTAAATGAAAATAAGATCACTTGCACTTACAATTTATTTGACAGAAAAACAAAAGAGCAAATCACAATATTCTAATTCAACTGGGTACAATCTAATCAAATTTATTAGTGTTTCCGATTCTGTTTTGAAGTGTATATGGAACGGAATAATTGTGTCACTAAATTCCTTCCGGCAATCGCGCGTAACGATCAGGTACCAGTTATTGTTTACACACTTCTATTCGGAAATGTGTCGAATTCTTATCAATCAAAATAAATAAACTGTAGTCAACGCTCCGAAGTTTGATAAGGTATTTCGAAAATTTCAATGTCTTTGACATTTTACAAATATCTATACCTACCAAACAATTCCCTCTAGGTGTTTATCAAACATTTAAAAACGTGTTCATTGAATACTTCAAAAATATAACGGCATGTTCCTAAAAAAAACAAAAGATACTCACTGTATCTACTTAACTACGGCATGTATTCATACTTGGATTTCTATTCACACAGGTTATTGTTCGTTCCTTCACTTTTATAAGTTTTTTTTTGTATTTTTATTTTTATTGTGCTGCTGTTGTTGTTTTCTTCAGCTTGTGTAATTTCAACTTTTGCTTTATTCATCAATAACCGCAAATATGCAAGTAAAAAACAGAAGGAAACGAAGTACACAAGTTTCGCTTCAATTGCAGTAGAAAATACGATACGATATCGTCTGGAGTATAATTTGATATTCCATATATGCGATAGATAGATAGGTACACTGGGTATGGGTTTCATGAAACACTTTTGATTTCATTGCAATCGCTAGGCAAGCATATACAAACGCAGACTGGATGTACGGCCATATAAATTCAATTGAATTCACCTTCAGACTTTATTAAGCACACACAATACAAACGCGCACTAGAATGACACTTTGTTGCACACTGTCATCGTTAATCAAATGGAACCGATTTCAGATACAAAACAAACTTTTCGGTGGATATTTAAATTTCTATTCGATTCGAAGGTGAGGTACTTGCCGTATATAGTCAGCGTTGGTGAGCTCCAATTGAGATGGTTGTTAGGTGTAACGATGTGAAACGAACAATAAACTTGTTAACGGTTTATTTTTTTTTAAACATTTGCTAGACGAACTGACTGCGGCTACTTCAACGAACCCCCGTGTACGAACAACTGAAATCCTAGACCTTAAACCGAGTAGGCAACAGGAGCAGAGCGCGACAACAACGTACCACGACGATCAACTCGACACGACGATACATATTCTACTGATCATATGATCTTTATGCTGAGTTTGCTTCGCGTTTGTGTGATGGCGTTGGCGACTTGAAAAGCTAAGTTCATTTGTGTCCACCAAGCATGCGGGCTGCGCGGTGCCGCCCGGAGTTGTACGGATTGTCTGGGACTGCGGCTCTTGGATGTGGATGAAAGTCTGGTGCTCATGGAAACGAACGAAGATGGGAATTGACGGAATCGAGGAGTAGTACAGTGTGCGGCGCACAAGTGATTCGAGTTGGTTGGGGTTGGGTTTTGTGAATGGAGAGATGCTAGATACTTGATCCGCTGACAGTGTTTTAAAGATTAATGCTTCGTTATCGTTGGGTGGGTTTTGCGTTTTTTTTTTTATTTTATTTATTTTACTTTACTTTATTGTTGTTGTTTGTTGGTATTTGTGGGAAAAATATTTAAACAATTTTATAGATTCTCATTTTAATCCCTTTGTTGTATTTGTGGTGACGCTGACGGGTATGTTTGACGTACGGGTAGTGTCAAGGAGTAAGTAATTGAAAATGAGATTACCGACATATACTTAATTAAAATAAATGCTGAATCCATTTGGTATCAATGACAAGAAGTGATGGTTCAGCAATGCGGAAATTAAGAATAAAGTATCTATGAAAACATACCACCATTCTAGATACTTCCATATACACATGCGGCATTATTTGTGCATGGAATTGCTGTGCATGTCATTATTTGAAATTATTAAAACTCTGCCGGCTTAATTAGTAAGCCAATAAGAGACAACGAGTATGAAGGCACCTAAATTAATGTCAATTACACACTTAGTTCCTTTGACAGGCAATGTGTGCATTTATGATTTGCCATTCGCTGCAATGTTATGTATTAGCTTTAGTTTCAACATTTCAATTCAATTTAACATAAATGTCAGAAATGTTGAATAATTGAAGTAACGAGTAATAATAGGTGGTGGATACTAGAAAGGCTCGTTATTGGTATACTTTTCACAGAAAATTAAAATCAATGAATTAACTAAAATCAAATAGTCAATTATTAATGTACTGATAAAGAAGTTGTACCCTTTTGTAAATCAAAACAACGTTTGACGGGCCAGCTTGTCTATATATATAAAAATGGATCTTGGTTTGTTCGGATGCTTAAAACTCGAAGGTTTAGGAAAAAAGAAAAATTGAAAAATTCTCAACAGGTGGCGCTGTAGGCGGTCATTCCATTTGATAATGGCAAAACAACGTTTGACGGGCCAGCTTGTTATACATAAAAAGAAATGTAATAGGGCTTAATGTTCAATATTTATTGTCAAAAATGTTGAAAATATTTCGTATAAAATTGTTATATAATATGTTGTGATGCTTGATTTGTATCATAGTTGACAGAAAACATGATAAGACTTTAGGTACCTATGATGGCAAAATTTAACATAATGTTCATGATTGATCTTTTGAATCGTTTAGGTTGAACTTTAAGTGCGTGTACGCGTTCTTATGCCAAGCCAGCCCATATTTAGACCCCGGTATTAGACCGGTTGATAAGAAAATGAAAACTGTTAAAGTATAACAGCAGGAAGTTTGACAGCAACCATTAATATTGCAATCGATTTAGTCACAATATTTTTTTTGTATATATTTACAAGAAGGTTATCTCCTTTATTATAAGACTGATTGAATGATTGATAATGTGGACATTTCAATTGGATTTAGACAATTTAGTTTGTCATCTTCCTCACAATATATTCGTTAAAATGTTCAATTTGATTGTTAAACGATCTTTTTTATGCATTCGTTAAAATGTTTCCATCTTCACGAGCCTGTGACGCCGAAGCACTGTTCTCAGATGTTGGCAAATATTTGTTAACTCTGTAGATTGGAATCCTGGTTCAAGGATCAATTTTTGTTGTATAGAGAGACCTGATAGCAATGTGATACTTCTTCTAATTATTCTGTTTTAGCAGCTGTTAAAGGTTCCAATGACATCCAGCTGTCAAAATATTTAAATATTCAGACGCCTCAAGATCGTGCGCAAATTATTAATAAAACATTCGGTGGCTATGTTTTATTAATGATTTGCGTCCAGTATCAAAAAAGAAGGCGGGGATTAGCTGATTTGGGAATCGTCAGAGTCAAATCGATATATTTTGCGGTTGGATTTGGTCCTTTATCCGCAAAAGATTGTGCTGAAGCCGTGCCACGACAACGACGTCAGTTCGCTAATTGCGCGCTGGAAATTTTGGCCAAAGAAACATTTTGCCAAATTGCTGTAGATAATTGGAGTGAACACAAGCCACAATCTTCGACCAAGCATCAATGCATCTATAAAGATCGACTGTTTACTAAACAGTTAATGGGAACAGACTTTATTACTTTCGAAATGAGGAAGAAATAGGTATAGGAGTAATGTTAACCCACTTACTAAGTAGCCAGAGCTCGAGAGCATAAATATCCAAGCTGTTGTTCCCACAAGACGGCGGTATATATAATTTTTTTTTTATAAAGGAGATACCGATGCACATTGGTTTTAAATGTCTGTAAGTTATAATGGAAATGAAAAATAGAGTTTGGTAGAGCATTCCACATTCGTGTTGTTCGGTTTATGTACGAATCTCTGTGTTTCAGCGTTCGTGCGAAGATAGGCTTGAGGGTAAACTGATTTGCATTCATTGAGTAACGAGTATTGCGGCTGAATTGTTGAATGGGAGGAATGCAGCTGGCTATTTCATTTGAACATTGGTTGTTAAAATAGCGATAAAACAAGGTAAGGCAGGAGATATTTCGACGGTGTTCGAGCGAAACTAAGGAGTTCGATATTCGTATGTCTCCTATTAGTTTTTTCGCACGCGTTTGAATCCTATCTAGTAGCTACAATCTTGATTTTGGTGCACCTGACCAGACGTTGGCGTTGAATTCAAGTTTTGGGCGTATAAACGCTTTATATATTGTGAACAGATCAGAGGGGGTGAAATATTTTTTACATCAAATTAGAAAACCTAGACATTTCGCTGCGTTTTTAGCGACTTCGAATATGTGGTCGTTGCAACGTAAGTCGTTACTAACACACATACCTAGCATGGGAAGCTTTTCGGTTTCTTCGACGTAAGTGCCATTCATGGATAATGGCTCTAGATTTTGGTTTCGCTTTTATGACAGAAGACAGTAATGTGTTTTGGAAGCATTGAATTCCACTCTCTTGGATTTACCCCATTTGATAATGCTGTCAAGCTCGGAATTCAATGAGCTTAACATATTTTGGCGTTTAAAGTCCACGTTCGAAGATGAGGGACGAGGACCTGAAAACGAAGATGAGAAGCTGAGGGTACTGTCATCAGCGAAGGAATGAATTGGATTAGAAGTTGCAGACAGGAGATCATTTATAAAAATGAGAAAGAGAGACGGAGACAAAACTGGCTGAGGGATACCAGTATTTATTTGGTGAGTTGCAAAACATCTTGAATTGAACGTTTCGAAAGATAATGTCTAATCCATAGAAGAAGTTTTTCGTCGGTTCCAAATGCACGCATTTTCGACAAAAAAGCTTGATGCCAAACCCTGTCAAATGCCTTTGAAATATCAAGCGCAACAATTTTGCTTTCGCCACCATGGTGGATTGATTGGTTCCACTTTTGGTAAGATATGTCATCTAATCACCAGTAGACCTGTTGCTGCGAAAACCATATTGCCGGGCATTGAGAAGTTTTCATGTTTCGAGATATTTCATAAGCTGACCTTGGAATGCCATACAAGCCATGAAATGCTTGAAGTTGTGAAGGGAAATAATGTAAAACTTTGCTATTCAACACATAATGGCTTTAATATATAAAATAAACCCAGAATCGCACTGTTGTTGATTTATTTAAATTTGTTCCTATCGTTCTTATCTGGTAACCCTATATAAAAAAGTCTTTGCATTGGGTTGTTCATGTCATTTTTAGCTGGTATATATGTTAATGATCCAATTGCATGTCTTGTGGGTTCCAAGGTCAGACGTCTAGGGATGATTCGAGTAAGAACTTCCCAATGCCTGACAACCTGTTAACCTCTTCCGAATACCTTCTAAACAAGACCTTGTTGAGTTAAAGGTTAAATAAGAAGATCGCTTGTCTTTAGATAGAATTTAGATCAGTGCATGGTTTCCGGGGCAAACTCCAAACATGAGAACACTGTCACACCTATCGCGAAATTCTGACAAACATCCAAGAGTCTAAAACTCTAATGAGAAGGTTCTCAAATTTGCCGCTTGGAATTCGAAATTAAAAAATTTCGATTGACGGTGGGCTCAATGAGTGAAACTACAAAATGGGTTCATTCAAGGAACATATAATGCTATTATTAACATATATGTAAGAAAACTTTCACACTCCTTCAAGAGGCGATTTGTGTAGTACCCCTCCAAAAATTAAATTAATTTCAATTTGAAACTTGACACAGGGGTATTAAACTGATCCCCTTAATAGTTAGCAAAGCTCAAACAATGATCAAACAAAATACACACATATTTCACATAATGCCATCTATGATATAGGTTAATAAAAACAAACGTATTCGGAACGTTGAAAACGTTAACGAAGAACACTGTGGGTAGGTGAATCCATATTTAGTTTGATGAGGTATCAAATAAAAGTTTAAAAGCAATTGACATTGACACTGGTAAAAAAAACAACCAATTAAACGCGTAATTGACAGTTGTTTAAATTGATTTTGAGTGAAGCAGCCATTTTGGGGAGCAATTCATCTGGCGATGGGTCTTAATTAGGAACATAAATGACTGACCAATACTCCCCCACTTTCTTCTCGGAATTCAATGACATTTGATTGTTTCAAATTAATTTTCAAATTTTCTACAAAAATAAGCTGGGAATGACAGATGTAAACAGAAAACAATTTATAATACCATTACATGTCATTTTGCGGAATGCGCTGCAACGTTGGTTATGTATTGCGATTAATTATAAAATGACTTCTGTGAAAACTTAAATTGATGTTTGTTATTAATTGTGTTTCAGTAAAATGCCAATTGTGACAATTGGCTCGTGTTCAGCAAATATAAAAAAAATAAAAGTGTCTTCCTAGTGGTTAGATAACCATTTAACTCGTCAATTGACGAGCATTTATCATACTATGTAGGTAAAATTAGCATTTCTTAGACAAACTTGTCTTTCGCCATAATGAAAGACAAAACAAGCGAAATACAATTTAACTCTGACACAAAAACAACTATCAGTTGTAACTGGCAATCGAACAAGAGAGAAAGTGTGTGAATTTTCTGAAAAATTGACAGACATTCGCGGGTGTAGTTAGGCAATGGAGTGGCAACTAATAGCAACGGTGTGTAAATCCAAAAGACACGCCAAGGAATGTCCATAGACATCGTGTGCAATACTCTAACTAATCGAAAGACAATTAAAATCTCGGTTGATTGACCAGCTAGGTAGCTAATTAATTAATACGTTTTATTTTTTATCTTTGTTAACCTTTTCCATGGAGTAGTTCTCAAAATGGATTCAATTAAAATGTTAGTACTTCAAGATGGGGAAATAGGGTGTGTAGTTGTACTTGGTCTGTTTTTGGAACATAGTTGTGTACTAGAACGTTGTAATTGGTTGTTTGAATGACAAAATGTCAACCGGTGCAAATGGTGTCAACTAACACGTTAATTTATGTAACTTTGTTTGAAGCATAATCGAACATGTAAGTGATTCTTGAATTACTTCATGACAGTTATGCAAATGTCATGGATTTTTCGGATTCTATCTGGGTCGTCTTTGTACAATGTGTTGTTATGACTGTTTTTATAGCTGAGACTTAAAGCTAAGCTTAATGTGGCCAGAGTATTATTAATTCAGTTTATGTTTTAGTGCGGAACTCCAAACATGAGAACAGTATTCAATACAAGATTTTAACACAAGCTTAAGAAATATTTGTTTCCATTGTGAATTAATTATAAAAAAGAATACGAAAAGTTGTTCAGCCAAAGTTAAAGCAACATTTTAAGCTGCTTTTTATACCCTATCCCCATAGGGGGTATATTAGTTTTGACATTAAGTTTGTAACATAGAGAAATAATTTCGATAGATATAGATGAGTCGATCTTGAGCTATAGTGTTGAAATTTGGTAGAATATAGACTTTCCGTCCAACGAAGGAGAACAAGTGTACATCTTTTTTAAATCCACCTAGTACCACGCCCACTTTTTAAATAAACGACATTTCTGATGAAATCATAAAAAAATTGAATAAGGTGTCTGAGCAAGATATTTAGACTATATTAGCCGTGTTTTTTCTATTTACTCCAAATCTATGTAGGCTTAGCAAACAATTTACGTGTACAATACAACAATACCATAGCCTATATAGATTTCGCGAAACCTGGATAATTATCCAGTCTTACACCCTAGCCTGGATAGAAAATGTGCTACCAAACCTAGTTTTTTCAGAACTGTTGTCGAAAATGATAAAATTGCAAAAAATAACAGCTGATACTACAACCGGAAATATTAAAGCTGCAAAATAGGTGGGAAATCAATGTTTTATGAAATAATTGGATGTGAAAATGTTTTATCTTTGCTTTGAACATAAAATAATATATATTTAGAAAAAAAAACACGCCTATTATGCCTATATTTCATTCATATGAAGTTTTTAGCCACATCCAATTTTTGTGGGCGTTTTATTAAAACAAAACTATTTTCGGCAAAAGTTAAGTAAAATTCGAAGTTTTAATGCAAATATTCTAAAATAATGTAATACTACGTTCTCACTGAGGAAAAAAGCTCATTTCGGAAATCAATTATCAAATACGATTAAATTTCCCATACAAAATCAAATTTCCGTAATGTGATAATACCATCACATTTGTGGGAAATGTGGTTTCTAATATGAAAAAATAGTAGGTCAAACAAACGAACAAACCTTTTTTCATTGGAATGGAACAGCTAAAATGTCAAATTGGATGGGATTCATGTGACAAAAAAAGGAAGGGTTGATTGTAAAAATGTACACATTGGAAACTTTCTCCCGCAAAATATATTTTTCCGTTTGCTATTTATACAACAATTGATGGTACATATATTGCTCTCTATTTGCTGCTATTATTTCGTCCGAAACCTCCTTGGAGTTTTCGTTTTATTTTCAGAGTCGATAACATTTGAATCCGGAACCGAAGTCTTTGCATATCCCGCTTCCTCTGTTTTCAAACGCCAGTTGTCAAACGTAATTCGAAAACTTAGTGAGAACACTTTTTTGGTGAAATTGGAAATAATCTCATTTGAACCCCAGTGAGAACGTAGTATAAGATGCATTTCGTCCATATACCACCATTTGTATACCCTTCCCTATAGCATATGCAATAGAAAAACATTGTTTTGACGAACCATTATATGTTTTGATAAACTTTTTATGCAGTATTTTGTGAAAATGCAATTAAACGATAGGGTATTCAATGATTCGCACAGCGGATTGTAGCCTTCTCGTTATCATATGTTTTCCTATTGTGTTCGTATTCGCCCAAGGAAACATTTTACGGAGAGAAAATTTTTTTAAAGAAATTAAAGAAATTTTGGACAATTTTATTTTTTTTTATTTTAATCGTAATATTACATTTCAGATGGTTTCAAAAGTTCGAAAACGTTTCTCCAAAAATCGAAAAACTTTGGAGTACATTGGTATTTACACCCTATCCCATAGGAATAAATTAGTTTTGACATTAAGTTTGTAACATAGAGAAATAATTTCGATAGATATACCTCAAAGTATATGGGCTGAGTCGATTAAGTCATGTCTGTCTGTCCGCCCGTCCGTCTGTGTGTCACCGATTTTTGGGACTTAAATTTTGAGCTTGAGTGTTGAAATTTGGTATATAGACTCTCTGGTCGACAAAGCAGAACAAGTGTTACAATTTTTGAAATCCGCCCACTGCCACGTCTCCTTTTTAGAAAAACGTAGTTTTTAGCCAAACTGTAAGGAATTTAAAAAAAGTGTCTGAGCAGCATATTTAGACAATCTTTTTTTTGCCACGCCTACTTTTTCCAAACATTCATGTGCAACAAGATGACAACATCACCCATGCAATGATTTATAAGAGATGGCGCTGCGGTGAGATCGTAGATGTCCACTTGATATTGCAAAGTTTGGTAGGTGTCCTTTTTGCTTCATCATTTGATGTTTCATTAAAATTGCTTTTTGAGCATAATTATCCCATATTCAATATTCAAATTGTGCCAAAACCATTGTGAACGACTACTCCTTATCAATCAAGTGAAGTTGAGTGTGATGTGGCTCGTCCGGACAAGGCAACCAAATACCAATAATCCGACAAAATTCATTAATTCACTGGATTTGCCAGGATTAAATTACATAATTTACATTATCCGGAACCTCAACCAACAAATTGCTCGTGAAGCAACTCAAGAATAATGCCATTCAAGCAACGTATTCAAAGGCAAATTCAAGGGCGAGAAGTGCTCATTTTGAGAATTCACCGATTCCAAACTTTCGAGTTCAAACATATTCAATTTCCGGTTCGTCTTGAATTTGCCATAACAATCAATAAATTACAAGGATAATCTTTGGAGGTGTGTGAAATTAATCTGGAATTCCCAATTATGCGCGGCAAGTTCGCTTGTTGGAAAGACAAAGACCGTAATCTACAACAAAGCATTGAATTAGCCTGACATATTCCGTGTAAATAGAGGATAATTGAATTCCGTCGCATTCGAAAAGTGTTCCATTCTATCAATAATTAAAATTCGATAGGCCTTATCTATCTTTATATATAAAAATGGATCTTGGTTTGTTCGGATGCTTAAAACTCGAAAACGACTGGACCAAATTGGATACTTCCTTCTGCGGATTTGTTCGTAATTGCTCCGCGAAGGTTTAGGAAAAAAAAGGTGGCGCTGTAGGCGGTCAAAACAACGTTTGACGGGCCAGCTTGTTATATAATAATAATTAAGTTACATATTTATTTCATTTATTTTGGAATTGAGCTGAAACATGAATTTGACATTTACTTTGAATCTTAAATTCAAATCTCAAACAAAATGATTCCTAATGCGATTATACGCAAATGTCAACAATGGATTATCTGGATTGATAGGCAAGCCAACATATTTAGTGGCTCTGATTAAAAAATCACTTGAGCGGACCTTTTTTCACAAAATCTCCAATGTCAAACGGAAATATTTATCATTTCTCATCTTATTCTTGATTGTGACACTGAAATCGAGCTAAGGTGTTGCCAACCAGTTATCATTTTTTTTGTTTTTATTGACCGTTTCATCAACTTTTAAGCGGTCGATTCTTGTATATTATTGTACGCGGTGTGCCGTAATATATGGCGTCGAATGTCAATTCGTTTTTTAAGCAATATTGTTTTTAAAATATAATGAAAATGAATGCCTAATAAAATAGGATCACATTTACAGCTAATGTACATGCAAAATGCAAATAGTTTTACTGGGTTTTTTACTATAACTAGGGGTATTCATGCAACGTCGTAAGTTTATAACGAAAATTTGTAAGTTAACGACAAATATTTCATGAACTCCCTTGAATCTCATTTTAGAATTTGATTCTTGTAGTGAAACTTCTTTTGGGGGTATGAATTGGATTTTCTGAAACGAAAAAATGTAACGAAAAAGACACAACTATAAATGTATTGGTTTGGGCTGTGTGGAAATGATATGGAATACTAGGGTTTTCACTTAATTTTCTTAAAAATTCAACAGAATACAGTTTCACTTCTACCACGGCTGAACTCACACTCGAGTCTTTGTTAATTATTTATGATTGTGACTGATTGAATGTCAAAATAGCGTTTCAAAAGTTTACGACGTTTACCATCTGAGATTAGACACTATAATACGTTTGCAGAAT
This sequence comes from Rhingia campestris, assembly GCA_932526625.1. Lineage (NCBI taxonomy): Eukaryota > Metazoa > Arthropoda > Insecta > Diptera > Syrphidae > Rhingia > Rhingia campestris. The sequence continues at coordinate 38,335,794 of OW052183.1, forward strand.
TTGTGACAGAATTGTTGTAAATGATTTCCAATACAAATTCGTCAGTTTATTTAATACGTCATCGATTATCAAGTTTTCGACGTTGCATGAATTCCCCGATGATTAGGCTGTAACCTAATGTTTTTTTGTCTTGCCGATTACGGCGTTATTTTAAAAGCGAATCATGTACGAAATATAAATTCCGAAGATGGGCGCCTTAATTTTGGCTCACTTCCTAGTATTTAGAAATAGTGACACCAGGGAAATTCCATACCTAATGAAAGCGATGTAATATCTTTCAATGAAGGGAATAAGTGTAAGGTTCCAATGACCCGTACAGATCCTTAAACCCACCTTGCCTATTCATTTGTCTGAGAAGTTCAATTTTTTGGCACAATACATGGGACCTAAAATTTAACTTAATTGAATTGATTTATAGCTATACAATTTAAGGTGACGTAAGCCTCGTAAGCATCCAACGCCAAGCTTTTTTCTCACAACCATTCATATGGGCGGGGTCGAGAGTTTTACGCCGACTCCGAACGGTTGAGTTGAGACAGGCGTTTTATTGCAGAATATACTACTCAAATCATCATGAGAAGAGGACCAGTAAAACTTCCTCGCTACTAAGAACTTTAAGAAAAACGTTTGACCAATATAGCCACAATTGCCTTCCAGCAGGACCTGAGACGAAGTTTGCAATTAATTATTGCAAGACTTTGATATTAAGCGCAAAATGAGATCACTGTCGGTCGGTTTACGTTTTGTGAGGTGGAGTATAATGAAAAGTTCATTTGTTAACTTAATTCTAGGTTGTATAGCAGACGTGAAAGAGCGATTGATCTCTTTTGCGTCACACTTTTTCGTTTCATAACATCCAATTCACACCGTCCCAAAGGAAGTTTCGATTAAAAAAAAAACTGGGCTGGTGCAAAATATATCGAAGCTCTAAAAATGTTGTAGTAGTCAAAACGGGGGAAAATGGTCTGTTGAGTTTCTTACAAAAATTTGTGAGGAACAAATTTTACATCGAATTCATATCCATCGATGGTCCCAAAATGGATATAGGCTTTGGAGTGGAAATGTTTTCGAAACAATAAACTTTTACTGCACAATTTGGTTCCTTGCCCACAGCAGTGTCTTCGAGGAGAATATTGGCATTACCAACTATGTCGATACCACAAGCCATATCACTATTTCTGTTTTGGATAGTCAGACTGCGATTAAAAGAATCTCTGCTGTAAAACATAAGCATGGGATGTTGTTGTGAAGAGCGTTCTTGGCGTTCAACACAGCGTTAAACTTCTCTCCGTCTCTGGGCGTAGAGGCCATGAAACTTCTGATGAATTCCCAAAAGAGCTACAACCCACAAACTCCTTCGGAGAAACAAGAATTCTTTTTCAAAGCTGGTGGGTATACGCACCGGGCACAACTAATCAACGCACATTCATTAAGAATCCATCTTATAGATGATGACCTTTGTAGAGATTGCAATGACGATGAAATATGCCAGTGCCCTGCACGAAGGCCTGAGTCAATTAAGAAGAAGAAGAAAAGACTTTGTGTGTGACTAAACGGATTTCTAGTTCCTATCGTTTTGGGTTTGCAACAACATCCTGATGACTAGAAATAGACTAGACAACGAGACAAAGGAACAAGCTGCCCAGATATGTTGACATCACAAAAGGGGGCTGTTAACGATGAGGAAAGACATCCATCATCTGCCTCACCAACCTAACCTAATTCAGTCGGCTATAGGTATAGGGAAATAATTTTGAATACAAAGTACTTTTATAGTGTTTTACATTTTTGCTAGACAAACCAATGTTTAGAGATACAAATTCATAGGTTTTCAATTTACTCGAAAAAGTTTCCTTAATTCCTCTATTTACTCATTCATTGCCTTTAGTTTCACTTTCATTTGCAATGCATCGCAGATAGGGTACAGTCAATTCCAATTCAGCTGCTTTACAGCTTCCCTGGTTTTCATAATTAGACTTCAATTGAATTGAAATCTGTTTGTAATAAAAATATTTATAATAGGTTGATGAACGAGACTATAAAAGAACGTAAAGGCAAATAAATAAGCCCAGGCATTCCGTCAGCAATCAGAGACGCGGTAAATTAGCTTCTCGTCCGTATTGGCTTGGCGCTGAAATTACGGATGAACCTCAAATAAACGATATACCCCCTACAAAAAGTGTGTGTCTGAGAAATAGAGAGAGAGAGGGAGAAATTATGTTTAATTGAATTTCCGGCTAAATACTATTTTTATACGATTTGATGCGGGCCTGATAGATGCCCATTGTTCATTGATTTAATGCAACCGGCCGAACTGCTGCGACTGTAGTGCATAGAGGATCTATCCGCCATCCGACAGACAGTATTTGCAGTCATTCGGGGAAACGTTAACGACGTCAAGTCCTACTGTCGTTCGGCTGGATGTTTATTTATGAGAATCATATGCGCCTCCATGTAGTGTTGGAAAGGGCGCATTCAGTCTATGCGGTGGCATGATATAGCGCATAGATAAATTGTGAATTTCTGCATAGATTTCGAATAAACAGTGCGGAATGAATGATTGGCGGATGTGGATTGCAGGCCATTTTGTGTGGACAGTTGTCGCGGATGATGCGCGGCGGGTGTGTTTGTGTGTGTGTGCCTGTTTTTGTTGTAAATTGACTGACAGGTATTCATTGGTATTTTAATTAAATCCTTTAAGTAATCGCGCATTCTATGATCGGATTAGTCAATTAAATTGAATTTTGATGTGTAAATTAAATTGAAACATAAGTGGATTAGGGTGGATGTGTAATTTAACTGATAAATGTATCCGTGATTGTGATATGCAGTTGGATTTTTATGTTGATTTAGTTTATTGTATCATTGTGACGGATATACATAGTTTGGATTCAGATTAAAGTTCTCAATTCGTAATAGTGGGTTGGATGCTTGGAGCATCGATGCGAAATCAATGCATAATTACAATGCTGACAGAAACGTCCTTTGTTGACTTCAAAAGAGAGGTTTATTTTGATATTTAGTCAGAGATCGTTTAGGAAATGGTGCGTCAACCCAACGCAAGAGAAAACATTGATTTCTATCAATTATTGGAACTAACCAAGCGATAGAAGCCACAAAGAATGCTTTCCGCGAGCGAGTATAGTGCGAACCAACTCATTTCGAAAGCCCATGGCGCAGGTCTCGTCAATTATCCCGTAAATTGTCTAAAGCCCGGTTTTTTAGTGCAAAGTTAAACCGAATCATTTAATCTAGGGTAAACTCATCAATGTTGTAGGGTTAACTCTGAGTTAGTAAAGGGTGTTTTTTTTTAAGTTGGCAACATTATTTTAACTGGCGGCCATTTTGTCAGCTATCAAGTGATTTATTTTGATTTTGGTTTGGCATTTCAACATAAATAGACTGACGTCTAAACAACGCTTCCAAATTTGGCAAATTTATTTTGAAAATCATGGTTCTGTTCGAAATACGTATCGCGCACTATGTCCATTTTACGGTCAACATAATCGTCCATCAGAGCAATTTGTTAGATTAAGTATGGAACGTTTTCGCACCACGTTTACTCTAAGTGATATTACGCCTCCACAGAGACGTCGTACGGGGCGTACATAAGAAGTCATGGGTTGGTGGAATAATTGGTCCGTACTTCTTTAAAAGGGATTACAGTCAATGGTGACCGCTATGGAGACATGATTACAGACTTTTTCGTTCATCAATTGAACAACCATGATGTGAAGGAGCTGTGGTTTCAACAACATGTCACACAGCTTGTGCCACAATTTATTTGCTGAAGAAACGTTCGGTGAGCGCATAATTTCGCGTTTTGGTCCTGTGAATTGGCCTCCAAGATCGTGCGATTTAACGCCGCTTGACTATTTTCTGTGGGAATATGTGAAGTCGGTAGTTTACGCTGATAAGTCCGAAACGATTGACCACTTGGAGGACAACATTCGCCGAGTAATTGCCGATATAACAAATGTTGGAAAAATTCATCGAAAATTGGATCTCCAGAATAGACTACGTGTTAGCCAGCCGTGGCGGTCATATGCCAGAAATCATATTTAAATCATAATACCAAAAGATTATCTTAATAATAAAGTAAATTTCATGTCAATTTAAAAAAAGGCATCTTTCGTTTTATTCCATTTCAGAGTTCTATACCTCAAACAAAAAACACCTTTTACATGCTTCTTGAGTTAACTCGAGGTTTATCCTGAAACCAGTTTTATCTCGCAAACCGTCAATCAGTTAACTCGGATTTAAACTAAACTGGTTTAGTCTAGAGTTAACTCAGCTAAGTTGTTGGCTTAATCCTGAAACCAGATTGATCTTACACTGAGTCTGACTATGAAATACACAAACAAACTTCCAGACAGGGCATTTTTTATATCAAAAGTTTAATCGCTGCTCATTATCATAACCTACAATTTACATAAATATTCTTGGATCCGTAGGTTCTAACCATAACTAAAAATGTCCTGACATATCTGTCAGACTGAAGACATTTAAGTCAATGGCAACAGTTGTTTATAGCCAACATTTATTTCCTTTGAAAGTATTGAACTTGGGACAAGCGTGCCTGCACATTGACGGATGGCATTTAGACAGATTCTAAGCAAATTGGAGGTTAGGTAAGTCACTTAACTTGACAATATTATCCCTATTAAAAAATGAAGTTCCGAATGTGTACGTTGTCGTACAATTAATAAATAAAAAATTAATCAATACTAAGCGAATTCTAAAAAAAGAATAATGACAGCGTTTCTGCCGAAATTTTCAAAGTCGGTGGAGATAATTACCAAAATTTGGACGGATAAAAGTCTGCTGGGAGAATAAGTTTCCCACTACTTGAACCTGAATTTAAATTACCAACAAAAGTCATGCCAAGTTATTTTTTTTTTTTAAAGTTCATGAAACATTTCAACAATGACACATATAAGTGATGCCAACTTCTGTTTTTAAATGGTATAAAAGTATTAATAGGAATAATTTACACAATACATGCCACAATAAATAAATAAATAAAAATGCGTTGCAATTTTGCTAAGCACACAAAAAGTTAACTGCAATTGGCTATTGTGGTTATTAAAAATAACGTGATATAAATACTGCTAGAACAACACACCTGCCAATAGTGCATACAATTAATAAAAATTTAAAAGTAGACAGTAATGCTTTCCTCAAAATCCATATCCATTTGAATGTACGTCACACCTCCATATTTATCAACTAATCCATTTGCTATGCAAATTTATTTGCGCACCTAATATAAATCCAATAATCCCAACCAAAGCCATCAAATTTCCAAGAAAAGTCGACCGGAAAACATTTATTCAAGCAGTAGACAAAATTGCCAAAACGAATACATGTCGAATAACCCCAAGCGGGCACAGCCAATCTAGATGCGGGGATGAGATGGTGTTCTTATTGTGTTTGCTAGAACTGAATAAGAGTAATCCCTTGATTGTGGTTCTATAAGCGGGTCCTCTAGAAAGTGGACATTGTAGTCGACAAACCCAACCTACCAAACTTAATGCAAATAGAAACAATTATGGAGGTAGTCGTGGAAAACCTGCGAAAAAAGAGCCAAAACTCACCCAACAATAGAGACTCCAACAACCAGCATACATGTAGTGTTCTGATGTTGTTCAGAGCAAAACCAACACACAGTGATAATGGGGTGATGGAAATAAAAATGAGAAACGGAAAAAAGGGAATACCCATAGAAATGATTCAAATTCCATTGTTCTGGTGGCATTGTGATCTGGTTGTGCTCCAGAGAAAAGGTTTATTCACTGCTCTTGCCAATAAAAAATAAGTATAATGGAAGGAAACAAGATTGTTGGAGAGCACAATAAAAACGAAAGAGGTAAATGAAAAAGGATATTCGCATAGGATACATCAATCGAGCTACCGGAAGTATGGGTGTGTTTGCGACAAGCGAGAAAATTGCTTTCGATAGAAAACGAAAGACGAAACTATTTTGCGAATTCGTAATTATTTTTGACAAGTTTTGCACAAGTCTTGAGTATGATTGGGTCAACCAAATGAATGCGAAAAGTTTTTCTACAAGTCTATCCGGGTGTAATCAATGTCATTTGCACGATTGTGGTGGTAGAATGAAGTTGGGTAAGTTCTAATAGAGTGTAGACGTATGTATTTGTATTGCAGGTCACAAGCTGCATACGGTAATTCGCAGATATGAAGCCTAATATATGACAACCGCAAGCCATTATCACCATAATCCATAGATAAGTGTGTATGTAGAAGATCTAGAGATCAGAGTTGACTTTTGCTCCATCACGAGGCTAGACGAACAAAAAACTGTCAAATTTAGTAGTCTTCGGATAAATAGCATAAATCAGAGCGCGGTAGTAAATAACCTATATAAATAATAACTTATAAATAACCTAAAATCTCAAGACTGGATAAATAAATAGGATAAATCAACACAGTTGGCCTGGAAAATTAAGACAACCGTCAGACAGTTTTTAGGTTTGCAGAAAAGTAAATCAAAACATCCACACGTCCATTGCATTGAGATTGACATGGAGCTGTGTTAGGAAAAGAATGTATTCAAAGTTGTTTGATAGTTTGGAAACGCCACATTTCAATAAAACCATTTGTCGTCTGAATGTAGCCCCCAGGGCTAAATTCGCAACAAAAAAAGAAAATATCCCCCGCGGAATTTCCTTTTAGAAATGGAAATAAGCCCCAATACAAAAAAGCATTATTACCCGCAACTGAAATTCGGGCTCTGGTCAAGTTTGGAAACATGTATTCCAAAAACCGTTGCAATGAAGAATGTGTTCAATGTTGGAGACGAAAAACATAAATTTATCGCTGATTATTCACGATATGTCAAACAGACGATTTCGCGTTCTTATTCGGCGTTTAACAGTAGGTCCTTCGCTTTGTGTCAAAAATAAAAACTTCGCACACGCAAATGAAGGGATAAGCTAGGTTTGAGACCCTGTATGGACCGATAATTCCAGATATTTAATTTTATGGTTTTTTCACTACTAGTGGGACTCCGTAGACGGGTATACTTCAAGCAGATAAACGCCATGTTTTGTGGTCGTATGACGAATGAAGAAATATTACAGTTTGAGAAATAAACCTCTGAAGAGCAGCATTTCAACCAAAATTAGTTTGGTCGAACCGCAGGAATGCTTAGATGTTAGGTGAGGGTCTGAATGTGAAAATTCACCAGTTGAGTAGATCCTTTTGTATTTTAAAAATTAAAAATCATATTTAACTAGGGTCTATGTGTACCTTATAATTTGATGCGGATAATGGGAGGTTTGGCAGAAACAGTGCTGCCAAATTTCTAAACAAACAAACGAGGTTGAAGGCAAAAAGATGAATTGGGGCAGTAAAAACAATCAATAAAAGTATTGCGGATGGTGGAAGTCAAGCGCTGACCTCTAACGCTCGAATCCACCCAAATTATGAAACTTTGCAATAGACTGGAAAAGTTTGCCTGCGCTCCCTGTTGGTAGTGTTTCAAATGAACCACTCACAAAAACATCTTTCAAGTACCCATTGTTTTGGTTTTTTGAAAAGAGTTAAAAAATACCGCTGTAAGGTAAACATTGCAATCTCACTTATTTTCAGTGTTCACTAAATTCTATAAAATTTTGAATTCAACATTTTGTCAGATATTAAAACTATAAATGTGATAAGCTTCTCAGTTTGGACGCCAAAAAGGCGACCCTTCAGTTGTTAATTATAAATTGACGGGAAAGTGATGCCATGTTTTCAAATTTTTGTTTCCATGTAGTTTTGGTCAAATTGGATTTTTAAGAAATGTCAAGTCATCCGTCAAATATAATGGTTACAATTTTAATCAATTGACAATCGATATTGCGACGGAATAGAGGACTGCATTCGATGGTTTTCGTTGTTTTCTCTCGCTTTCATAATAATGAAGTTGAAGATTAAAAATAAACAATTTTTAACAACTAATTAAAACGTCAAACAGCATAATGTCAAATTACAACTCATTAAATCTGTTTTTTTAATAATAACGCCACGACGGGACCGGGATGTTTAGAAGCTTAAAACAAAAGATATATTTTCCTACGTCTTCTCTTAGCTTTTTTTCAGAATTTTAGAGTTTTTCTACACGCATCACCCTTAAAGTAAATAGCGGTAACGCGGGTGGTTACGCGAGTGTTTAGATTTTTTTCATAAGTTTATCGAACATTGAAAAATTGTACTACATAGTTGCACGGTTTAATACTTTGCTAAGCCACCATTTTGGTGAAATTTTATTTGAATAGTAAATTTTTGACTTTATTTTATAATTCGGGGGTACTCAAGGGTTTATAAAAACATTTTGTATGTTTAAGTGCGGGCATTAGAAAATAAGGGAGAAGAAATCTGGTACAGATGCAGATTTGTTTTAAATGACTGTAAGCTTTAATGGAAAGAGAATTCCACATTCGCGTTGAAGATAGGAATAATCGCTCTCTAACTAAAGAAGACATCACCTCGACGCCAAAGCTTCTTACTTTACTTCATAGCAACCTCAAACTTATCTGACCTAAGTGTGTTTTAGGAACAACATACAGTTGGTGACAAATAGAGGCACTATTTGTCACTAACGGAAAAGTTGCAGACCAGTTAGAAAGGTCAAAAGTTTCTTTGTATTCTCTGTTTCAGCGTAACCAAGTCAACAAAATTTTAAACGCAGTGACCACTGGTGTCCTACCGAACAAAAAAAAATCGATTGGCAACTCTGTTGTGTAGTGTTTTTCACTTTGAACAGATAATTGTAATAGATTTTCCGATTTTGGTAATTTTTTGATACAAGCCGTTTATAACCAATATGGATGCGACAATTGTTTGCATAATTTGTGAAATCCTCTACGAACGCCGCATATATTAGATACTTAAACATTGCATGACTCTACGATTGCTTGGAGGAGTTTAAGCGAATTCTAATGTGTGACATAGCAACAAAGCGTAAGGCTGTCATACGAATTCTATCACAGAGTACCAAAATTATACAATTTGTTTGCACAGAAATTCGAAACTCTCTTTTGATTTTACGTTTCCGTTATCTATTGTGAATTTAATTACCTGCTTGTCACTGCTAACATTAATTAATTAAAAAAGTTTAAAAAATTTAAAGAAATGCAAATTTCATGGTCTGTCAAACTTATGACGAATCAATACAGAAAAAGAACGATCACCCAAATGCAAAAATCGGAGCCTGTTCTAATTGTCAAAGTGGATGAAAAATTTCGTCAAAGTGTGACAATGACAATCCAGACGTAGAATGTTGAAGCAAATTCCAATTGTCAAAGTGGAAGAACAGAAAAAACACGTCAAATAGTATTTTTAAACAAACAATAAACATCACTCGGTAAGTGATATTTTTTTTTATTAATTTTTTTTAAAGTATCTTAAATATCTAGCAATCATGTCTATGTCTAAAGCAAAACGTAAACCTATGAGAATTTCACTTAACTACTAATACTGATTGAATACAGAGAAACTCAAACTCATTTGAAACAGCCAAACACTACTTATCATAATGGATGCTAAAAGGAATTAGAAATGACTCACACGAATAACATCCAAATTCTTAACGGTGGCATCACCTATTCCGCTCCTCTGCTCAACTCGTTTTGCCGCAACAAATTTGTTTTCCTCTACTTGCTTCGCCACAGCATCAGCATTTATTTGATGACGGTCTGGATCACTTAATGATCGTCGAAGCTTACTGACTGACGCACGTTTTGCATGAAATGATTCTCGGATAATTCTTGCTAATTCATAGGCCGGATTTCGCAGTGTCTTAGTTGATGGAGGTGGGGTAATCTTGAAGGTCGGCACTAGAGGTGGCTGCATTTCAAATGAGGTGTCTGGTGATGTATTACGACTGGCGCTGCGAGAACCGGTTAGTGAGATACCATCATCGTTGTCCTCTTCATCGGCATCGGTGTCGTGGTAATGATGTAATGGTCTACAGCCTAGATTTGCCCTCATCATGACTGGCGATGCTGTTGTACTACTGGATCTCGATGATGGTCTGAGTGTTTGTACCTTCTTTTTAGCCGATGAGAAGAACTGGAGAACTTTGGAGGCCGATTTGCTTGTGTGGATTACTTTTAAGTTGCAATTTTGATTGACATATGTCATCATTGGTGGTGTCTTCATCGAATCCTCTTCGTGACCATCACTGGAACCGATATCTGAATCAGTGGAGACGACTGATTCTTTTCGCGGCGGCACTAAGATCGATGAGGATGTTGATGATTTCTTAATCGGCGTAGAACACATCAGTGTCACAATGTCCAGGTCCTGGGTTTTCGGGCACTTTGATGGAGTTCTTTGGTTGGTAGCATTTCTTTCTTCAAAAGCTTTCACAAACCTCTGCAGACTTTCACGATCGAGTTCGGTGACACATCGATGACGGATATACTGCTTCGGTTGTATGGTTTTCACTTCGAAGCTGGTGTCAAAACTACCAGAATCATTGACATTGGCTATCGATTGAACGAATCTTTCGACCATGATGGCGACTGATTTTGTATCACAGTTATGTTTAAGTTCGGTTAATCCTTTCTTTGGTTTGGATTTGTTTGGCGGCGGTTCGTTTTGGTTTACTTTGACCATCCTTGATAAATATAGATACAAAAATATTTGTCAAAATAAAATTAAGTTTTCTGTTCTTGCTAAGTGTGCTAACTTCACGATTGCGATATACTGACTGAATGGCAAAACAATTTAGTTTTCCTCAGGCTTCCGACTTGCTCGAGTGCAGATATTATTTTGAGCGTTAATTCCCAATGAGGATGTCTATATATATCGAGATTTTCCTTAAGGGGAACACCGTCTGAGTCAAAGGGGTGCGCAAGAGAGAGTGCGCATACTTAACAACTTTACTCCACCAAATAATAGAACTCATGATGAAGACTCAAGTGCAGAAGAGGAGGGTGTGCGAAGTGCGATGTGCGAACACGTGCGTTTGCGTATGACGGTTTTCTCATCATATGACAATGAGTATCGCCCAGGTACACGAATCGGTGTGAGGAATTCATAATTTATTGTGTAGATACATTTGTTTGTGAATGGAAATGGGAATAGATAGATACGTGTGTATAGATAGGCACGATCTATGAAGAGTTGTATTGTTGTCATTGATGTGACATTTAAATAAAATTGTGAAATTTTCTGCGTGTACCTGAGCTAAGGCACATATTTGGGCGGGGCAGTACTGAATTATAGTTGTTTTGTATGCAAATTGATGACGAAGACGTTTTGGAACTGGAGATGATAATTTGTTGATGTAAGTATGCTATTATGAGCGGTAAGGTTGCTGGTTCTCAGAGATATTTTATTACCAACTTGGGATTTTTTTAACGGACTTTATCGGGGACAATTCAAAAATGAATGGTAGTAGGAACTTTGAAAGGGACTTGAATACATATGATTGGAGGGGTATTATTTAGTAAGGAACTGGAATTTAGTAGCGAACTGGAATGCAGTTTTGAACTAGATATATAAATAGGATGACAAAGGTAAAAGGCGGACAATACCTGGTTGATTTTACATCGGGAACTAGAAAGGTAAAACCAAACTGGCCATATATTACACCCAATTTCGGTTTAGATGGAAAAGGGCTAAATTTAAGCGACAGAAAACGAGTTTATTGTAAATCTCGTATTGTATAGGTCCTATACATAGTGATGTTAGAAAGATGAGATTTCGTACTGAAAACCCAAAAAGCGAAACAGAGTATTGTTTAAGTGCGCGTCGAAAATGGACACCAACCAAGAGAAAATTCGCCATATTTTACAGTTTTTCTTCGATAAAGGTGAAAAGGTAAGTCAGACGACTGAAAATGTAAATAATGTTAATGTTTCGACAATGTAATAGCCAAACGCGAGCTGGTATGGTTTCGTCGATTCTGTTCCGGTAATTTCGATGTCAAAGGTGTACCACGCTATTTAAGATCAATTGTCGAAAATGTCTATAAAATCATGTAAATCGCCTGAGCACTGTTTTGATTGCCCAGGAGCTGAACATTGTACTTAAAAACCGTTTGGAAGCATTTGAACAAGACTGGGGCTCAGTGGCGCGATGGTTAGTGCGATGAACTGCCGCGCAGGAGGTCTGGGTTCGATTCCCAGCCGTAGCAACACCTAAATGATTTTTCACTGGCCCTCCTCTCGTGATGATCTGACAAAGCATCCGAGTAGTATCAATTGTCAAGAATAGCTTATCTCAACTTAGCCGTTCGGAGTCGGCATAAAACAGGAGGTCCCGCCATCGTGCAAGAAGTACACACGCACACATGAATGGTCGTGAGAAAGCTAGGCCCTGGGTACTAACGAGCCTGTTGCGCCAAAAATTTGTATTTTATTTTTTTTTTTGGATACAAAAAGAAGCTAGAGGCATTGGGTGTCATATGGACCGAATTTCCACCTGAGAATCGCTGCTGAATCGCAAAAAATTCGCAGTATTTCTGAAGATTGGTAATGAAAGTTGGATTACTTACGACGACCTTAGAAAAAACGGTGGTGGTCGAATCGCGGTAAGCCAGCGCAAAAGTTGGCCATGCCAGGATTCATGACCAGGAGGGGTTTGCAGCATTTTTGATGGAATTTGCAGGGTATAATCAACCTTCCCTTATGGCAGAACTCTCTTAATTCCATATGTTCTATCAACAGTTGAATCGTCTGAAGGAAGCAATCGTTCGGAAGTGGCCAGATTTGTTCAATAGGACAGGAATTGTGTTCATCAGGACAACGCTAGACCATGCACAACGATAATGACTCGGTAGGTCCGTGAGCTTGGTTGGGTGGTTCTTTTGCATTCACGTTATAGTGCGGGCCTATCACCAAGCAATTACCACTTGTTCTTGTCCATTGCAAACGATTACCCTGGTGAAAAATTCTTCTCAAAAGAAAGAAAAATGACTGTCCCAGTTTTTCCCAATAGCTAAACTAGGTAAACTATTTACATATAAAATGAATTTACATCTATTGACGTATTTTTGAAAGCCAGCTATCGACTCTCTCTTCATCGACGAATTTACAGTGATTAAACTTAAACAAGAAACTTATAGAGGAAAATGGTATAAGAAGTAAAAGCTTTATTTTCTGGCTTGCACTACACCTATGACTTTTCCGGGCATAGACGGATCTCAGAATATCACTGTTGAGCTCACCAAACAAATAGGAATTGTCATGAAAAGAGACTAAGTGAAGAAGTCACATCTTACAACTTAAACTGGCGTGTAAAAGACTTGACACGACTCGAGATCACCGGTGTTATATAAAAAAGGTAAAACCAAACAATTTCAGAGGTATGTAGGTGTTAAAAAGACCAAAGTGTTAAATGGGAGGTTCTGATCCATAAGTCCACACCATAGCCTCGTTGAAATAAATAGTAGGCTAGCCGACAGAGAAGAAAACACTACACCTATGCTTGGTGAGGGACACGTATTCAAAAGTTGTTTTCCATTTACGTCATAATTTGCTTAGAACAAACTTGATTGCTCAGCTCCTGTAAGTGATTGAGCAATTTTGAATACACTATAGCAATCCTAGGGTAACAGTAAAAACCACATCGAAATCCGTTCAGCAGTTCCCGAGATTATCACGTTCATACAATTTTGTCAAACGAATTTTGACTTTTGATGTATTTCTTACATAAAAGTTGACCTAAGCTTTACCACAAGCTTATGATGATGTTAATAGAATAAGTGAATCTTGCATTACTCCACAACCTGTACGAATTTAAATCATGAATCGATAGATATCTACAAAAAAGTGTTAACAAAAATATTAACTCTCCCCAACTAGGATCAAAATAATAGGGGTAATCATGCAACGTCGGAAAGTCCTCGTAAACGTTGTAAACGTGGTAGAATTACGACGTGATAAATGAACTGTCAAAATTTGTATGAGAAATCTTTTCCAAAAATATCGGAATTTTCTCACAGGAATAAGATGCGTAACCTGAGATGGTAAACGTTGTAATATTTTAAAATGCTATTTTGACATTGAATCAGTCACTTTCACACATCAAACGTATGCGCTAAACTGAAAAAAATTATCGAGAACGGAAAGAGAACAATATGAACCAATAGGTATAGGAATAGGAAAATTACTAAAATGAGATTGAATTCAGTTGGATACCGCATTATTTAGTGGTGCAGTTTGAGGGTCATTCATGAAACTTCGTTGTAAAATTACAATCTTTCGCACGTATCTAGTAAAATTACGACGTTGCATGAATACCCTTAATATTTATTTCAAAAATGGCGTTAACGTCATGAATAAATAATGAACATTGTCCAGTCCTAAGTGGATTAACTTGGTAATAAATTAAATTCTATGTTGATAATTAAAAATAGATTTTATTATCAACTCGAACGCTTAAAACCAGATTCAGAAAGTCATATTTGACGCACGATATTATACGCATGCGTAAGATGATGACGTATTTGGATGGTCCAGTAATACGTATATGTCATTTGTTTGTGAATTAACTATTAGTCAATGTTAAGCACTGATAATTAACACACTTTGACAATTTGGCATCAAAACTATCTAATTGAAATGACATTATAATAATTGTAATAGATTTTTCATTACATTTACCAGTTTTTAAGAATATGTGGTACTAATGTTTTGAATTTTCAATTTTATTTTGTTTATTAATACTTTGTGCATACAGTACATACTTCCTTTTGTGTTAATTTATAGCAAGGTATGGATTTGAGCTATGCAACCACAATTTACTACCCTTGAAGGACGCATTCATTTTTGGGACGTCAAAAGCGGCGACGCGTTAAACTGGTAAAAACACATTGAGTTTATGCGAATTCGTATAAACATTTTTCTTAATTTCTTCTTTTGTACAGAATTATAAAATGCATCAATTTAAGACCGATTATTTAAGTTTTCGTGAAAGCAGAAATGTTCGTAAAAAAATGTTTACGATAATGAAACGAATTATCAGTTAAAAATTGTAATTGTAGGAATTGACTTTCGAGAAAATTAATGAATGAAGTACGTATGTCCACATATTCAATAAACATCTTTGTTTGTTTTTCGTCTTTAACCGAAAAATCTCATTTATTAGTTCCTTGAACTCTTTGGTATTTTAAGGACGGTTGGTCAATAAATCAAGCTTCAAAAGGAACCGGATTTTTTGTACAAGTCAATGTAAAGTTGTGTTTACATCATTAAGAATGGGAAAACATAAAAATCCCTATGTGTAAACTATAAACAAATATCGTAATAAAATTTTAATTTATAAACAAATGTACGG
The DNA here is from genome assembly GCA_932526625.1 of Rhingia campestris. Classification (NCBI taxonomy): domain Eukaryota; kingdom Metazoa; phylum Arthropoda; class Insecta; order Diptera; family Syrphidae; genus Rhingia; species Rhingia campestris. The sequence continues at coordinate 38,351,091 of OW052183.1, forward strand.
AAATATGAAGAAGTTGTACTTGTACATGAGATGTTTTTGGGAAAAGTTAAAATGATCAAAAAAAAAAAACTTTAACCTTTGCCATATTGTGTATGCAAAATATAACAGAGGATTACATACATAGGATGACAGTGAATTTCCATTAATGACCATTTACAGCTGTCCATCAGTTAGTACGTATGCTAATTGGTGTAACATTTCAACTAGTAGATGATTTTTGACATAAGTGTGGTGAATATAAACTTCAATTTTTAACTTATCCAGGAGAACGCTAAAATGTATCCAGTTCTTTTGACAAATGGTATACCTACTGACGATACACACGAGTGTGGTATTATTTCTCATTACCAGTGAGTGCAGAGAGCACATCGTTCAGAGTATTAAGCCAAAAGTAAGCAATTTTTTCAATAGCCTTTTTTGACAGATCACGTGTGAGTCGTGTCATGCTGTCATGTTATTTTTGTTTACTATTGTTTGGCATTTCATAATGAAAAAACTTAGCGTGAACAACGTTTACAAATTGTTCAATTTTATTATGAAAATTCACGTTCTGTGAGGAATGTGTTTCGTGCACTTCGCTCAACTTATGGTCAACATAATCGGCCTACTGAGCATACTATTCGCAACACCATCACCCATTTTGAGACCCAGCATTCATTATTGGATAATATTCGACCGAATAGACCACGTCCAGCACGCTGTGAAGAAAATATAGCGGCCGTAGCTGAGAGTGTACACGAAGACCGTAGAGAGTCGATTCGGCGCCGTTCGCAGCAACTCGGACTGACGTATGGAACGACTTGGCGCATTTTACGTCAAGATCTTAAATTGAAAGCGTACAAAATACAGCTTGTGCAACAACTGAAGCCGCTCGACCTTCCCAAGCGACATCGCTTCGCTCTATGGGCTCTTGAAAAGTTCCAAGAACATAATTTAACGTTTTGGGCCGGTCGATTGGCCACCAAGATCGTGTGATATCACACCGTTAGACTTTTTCCTGTGGGGAGATGTAAAGTCAAAAGCTTATGCCGACAAGCCCGCTTCGATTCAGGCCTTGGAGGAAAACATCACGCGTGTCATTCGCCAGTTACCCAGTTACCAGTCGAAATGCTCAAACGAGTGATCGAAAATTGGACACAACGGATGGACCATCTGCGACGTAGCAACGGCCAACATTTGATAGACATAATCTTCAAAAAATAAATGCCAAAGAATGTTCTTTCAAATGATAATAAACATTCTCCATTAAATTTGAATTTTCTTTGTTTTTTTCTTTAAAAAAGTAGGGAACCTCGAAATGGATCACCCATTATATCAGAAAATTCTAATAAAAGTTGTCAAATAAACAAAAATTGGGTTTTAGAAAAAGCATGGTAACGTAAATGTTATAATTAACATTTTTTCCGCTATATTTTGTAAAGGGTGTTTTTTTTTAGAGGTATAGAACTTCGAATTGAAATAAAACACAAACTGTCCATCAATTTGGCGTTATTGGAAGGATAATTTTATGCCATCAATGTTAAAATATGATTTCGGGTATGTGGCCGCCACGGCTGGTTTGAATAAAGCCAAGTCTAGAGGTCCAATTTTCAACCACTTTTTCGAGCATTCGAGGCCTTATGTCGGCAATAACGCCACGAATGTTGGCTTTGGCTTCCAAGTCCCCTAACGTTTCTGGTTTGTTAGCGTAGACGAGCGACTTCACATATCCCAAAGAAAATAATTAAATGGTGTCAAATCAGATGATCTTGGTGGCCAATTGACAGGTCCATTCATCGAAATTATGCGCTCATCGAATGTTTCCTTAAAAAATCGATTGTGACATGCGCTGTGTGGCATGGCCCAATGATTCCACCAGCCCATAGAGCACACCAAACAGTCAATTTTTGTGAATGTAATGAATGGCGTCTCAAGGGTCTCATGTGGATTCTCTTGACTCCAAATGAGGCAATTTTGCTTGTTGACGTAGCCATTCAACCAAAAATGAGCCACACCACTGAACAAAATTATGCGATGAAAATTAGCATCGAGATCAATCTCATTTTCGGCCCATACACCAAAATCACGACGCATTGCATGGTCTCGCGGCTTTAATTCTTGCACAAGTTGGATCTTGTAAGGTCGTAAGCCAAGATCTTTGCACAAAATCTTCCATAAAGGACAAAGCTCTAATTGCTGTGCACGGTGCCGAATCGATTCATTCGGGTCCTCTTCGCCTTTTCCTTCTACGGAGCGCACTGTTCGACGTCTCTGCGGATGCGTATTATCACATAGAGTAAACGTAGTGCGAAAACGATCCATGGTTAACCGAATTAATTACTCTGATGGACGATTATGTCGACCATAAAATGGACGGAGTGTGCGGTAAACGAACTGAACCATTATTTTAGAAATAAATTTGCAAGATTTTCAAGCGTTGTTCATTTGTTAACCCGTTCATGATGAAATGGAAAACCAAACTGAACATAAATGACATTAGAGTTGCCCGCTTTGACCACAAAATGTCAGTTTTATCTCTATCCGAAAAACCAACCTCTAAAAACAACACCCGTTACATACGCAACAGGGGTACATAAAGTTCAACTTTTAGTGATTAGAAAGGCAAAAATCCTCGCTCTTTTCAAGCGTTGTTCATTTGTTAACCCGTTCATGATGAAATGGAAAACCAAACTGAACATAAATGACATTAGAGTTGCCCGCTTTGACCACAAAATGTCAGTTTTATCTCTATCCGAAAAACCAACCTCTAAAAACAACACCCGTTACATACGCAACAGGGGTACATAAAGTTCAACTTTTAGTGATTAGAAAGGCAAAAATCCTCGCTCTTTTCAAGCGTTGTTCATTTGTTAACCCGTTCATGATGAAATGGAAAACCAAACTGAACATAAATGACATTAGAGTTGCCCGCTTTGACCACAAAATGTCAGTTTTATCTCTATCCGAAAAACCAACCTCTAAAAACAACACCCGTTACATACGCAACAGGGGTACATAAAGTTCAACTTTTAGTGATTAGAAAGGCAAAAATCCTCGCTCTTTTCAAGCGTTGTTCATTTGTTAACCCGTTCATGATGAAATGGAAAACCAAACTGAACATAAATGACATTAGAGTTGCCCGCTTTGACCACAAAATGTCAGTTTTATCTCTATCCGAAAAACCAACCTCTAAAAACAACACCCGTTACATACGCAACAGGGGTACATAAAGTTCAACTTTTAGTGATTAGAAAGGCAAAAATCCTCGCTCTTTTAGAAAACCCCTGTAGACTACAGTTGCTCCAAATCGTGCCATTTTTCTGTTCATTCTGTTGTACCACAGGTAAGGAACAGGTTGCAGTTTTACATTTATTTCAAACTTTTACATGTGTAGGTCAGAAACTTTTTAAAAGAACAAGGATTGCCCAACAAAGCTCTGCTGTTAGATAATGCTCCATCTCTTCCTCCCGAAAATGAATTCAGATCAACGTCTCGCCGCTAATACAGCCAATGGATCAAAATGCCATAGGACTTACAAAACTTTTCTCCAGAAACAGTCTTTTGTCATCAATTGTAGCCACAGGGACTGATGTTATTGAAGCATTAAAGAAATTGACGTTAAGGGACGCTATTGGCTATTTAAATTCAGCTTGGCAACGTCTTGAAAAGGAAAAAATAGCAAAATCCTGGACGAACATTTTAAGCTCTATAGGAGATGAAGAAGACTGTGAAAAGCTATTTTAAGAGAAGGATTTGTTCACCAATTATGTAACTCTCAACAAGAAAGCACAATATAACGTCTTCATGCAATTAATCAAGAGGTTTGAACCTTTTCTTCCGGCCAGTACCTCATTCGATTCAAATTGTGTGTTTGTAGGTTAGTTTTTCATTTGCTGATATCCATGAATGGACTGAAGATCTTCCAAACGCAAAAGAAACGAACGAAGTTTTGATCAGTGATGAAAGTGAAAGCGAGGACAGTATTGTGGAAAGAGCACATACCAGAATATAGCCTAGTGAAGCAAATCAACATTTTCAATAAAGCTTTGGAATGGGCGGAAGATGAAAACATAAAACCAACAGATTTCAGCGTGCTTAAACGTCTAACCGAAAAAGCCGTGTTCAGAAATTTGCAAAGAAAGAAAATCCAGAAAATGATAACGCATTTTTTCAGAAATTTTAACGAACCACCATCTTTTTTTTTAACAAAACATATATGAATTATGTACATATGTACAAACCGAAAAACAAAAAAAATATATGTATTTGAGTTGAAACACATGTCTAATTTATTTGGAAAATTTAAAGAACTACACCTTCGTAAACATGAACAGCTTCGGAAACGTGAACACGCTCGGTTTTTAATAGTTCACGTTACCGCGAGTCTACTGTACTTGAAATTTTATAAATTTATATTTAAAACAAATATTTAAACATTATACACAGAAATTATTTCATAAAACATTGATTTGCAACATACAGGCAGCCATTTTGACATTTTTTGAAAAACATGCAATAAATAGGTTTGGTAGCATGCTTTCCATCCAGTCTGAGGGCATAAGACTGGAATGATGTCAAGGCTTAACAAAATCTTGACTAAAGTGTTGTTGTATTTTTAACGTGAATTGTTTTCTTAGCCTCTATAGACTAGCAAAAAACCGCACCAATTGTCATGCAATCGGAGCGGAAAATTTTTTGCAAAGCATACTTCGGCAAAAATTCAAATTCCATTCGAGGTAGGTATGTGTCATCGGAAAAAAATACTAAACAAATGCGACGGCTTCACTTCACTACAATTCGTAAAGGAAATTGAAAAAAATGGCACTTAGCTGTCAAAAATTGCACGAAAAATGCACCTGAACGCACTTCAACGTAATTCGTCGGGATGCGTTACAAAATGTCAGAGAAATATTCCGAACAGCTTTGCGGAAGAATACCTAGAAGCAAAAATCCTCCGAATCATATCATACAATACGGAAAATTTTCCGCTCCGACGGATACCTCGACAGGGCCAATTATTATCAATTTGAGGACACTATGAGGGGAAATTCATGATCTAAATCATGCTAAATCATGCAATACCACAAGCACGCACAAACTTAAACGTCATTGAACCACATGATTGGAACTGCGGTGTTTAAAATCAAAACCAAATAAATCTTGCATTATAAACATATCCGTCAGTTGCCGGCAAAACACATTTAATCAGAAAAACCCATAAAAAATAAATCCTTCGCTTTTTATGATCATTGAATTCGAGGTCATTTTGATGTGTAAAATCGCGAAGTAAACGTCAATTGCATAAGAGGAGAAAAAAAAAACACACCAAGTCACCGATCACCAAACAGAGGAAATCACTCGCAGATTAGTCACTAATATATGCAAAAAAAAAAACCCGACACAGTAACATCACCAGCAGTGAATGATCAATTGCTAAAAGCCCCTCCCTCCATTAGTGATCGGCGAGTTCTTAGAATCGGAAAAACTGTCGCTGCCAATAGTTTACTGCGTAAAGTTAATTTTTCTCGCCTTTTTAATTATTCACCTCACAATCGCCTACTGAGAAGTGGAAGTGTATCATCACATATACGTGGGCCATTCCAGGCTTCCCACATCAAAGTTGCATTTTGATCGAATTTCTCAAATGTTTACAGCTCTCGAGCATCCTCAAAATCCCACACACTTTCCAGTGCATATATATGAGGGAATTCCCAAAAAATTTCGTCGAATATATCGCAAGTTGTGAAATTCATTGTTTCCAACACATTGTAGCCGTATGGTAATACTTACAAATGGTCATGATTACAGGGGTTCTTGAAAATTCATACATCAACCACACTGAAGTGTAAACGAAATTCCAATTGTTTTGAGATATTTACACAACTATTGCACACACGATTTAAAAACACACTTTAGGGTGGGGGCGGTGAGGTCTGAGTGATTCGCGTAATAAATTTGTTTACAGAATTCTGGAGGAGCGTTCTATATTCGGAAGAGTCAAAAACGGGTAAGAAAAATTGCTGTTTCACATTCCGCGAAAATCGGATATTCCATGGAATTTTGTTGTGGCGCTGGCTGGACCACCAGGTGTGAATCAAATTTGTTTACCAGGAAAATCCGATCTGGAGTACTGAAAAACGGCGCCCGACAACTATTACCACTTAACTTGAACAACGAACGATAGATACTCGAATGTATCTGGATTGATTATAATAAACAATGATTTCTCGCGATCAATTTAGAACTTTTTTTTTCTTTTTATATATATCCACCGGGTAGAGCTGTTCGATGGAAATTGTAAACTAAACTGAAAGCAGTCGATCGGTTTTGTGTGGCTGAAACCTGTGGTGGTTGGTGTTGGTGGCTGTTGTCGTCGTCGTCGATTCAAGGTGGTTACGAACTCGCAAGATGTCATTATGACCTGTGAGGCATAGTGGCGGGGTAGCCCGTGCTGCGATACTTCCCGTATACAGGTGGTTACACTGGTGTGTTGTTGTTGTCGCATGTTACGTGTATCGTAGAGTGTGTGTCGGCATTTATGCCGTGTGTTGAGGAAATTCCCTTCCTTACTATAGTGTGTTCCAAGTGGTGTTATGCTGTGTGCATCGATTATAATTTAACGAGGGGACAGCCTGCAATAGGTTGACTAGCACTAGGTACAATTTTTTTTTTAAATATTAATTATGCTGAGGGACAAGTGCATTTTGGCGGCTCACTCATCAGCTGTCTTCGGTTTTATATAGTTCCGATTTTGTATTTAGGTACATAGCTATATAAAAGTTGCTGTAGCGGTGTTTTATATTAGAAAGGTACACATGACATGTGTTAATAAATTTTTATATCTACAAATGTAAAAAAAGGTCAAAACTGATAGCAACGATCGAGATGTAGTTGGAGCTCCACGCTGAGCTTTTTAGGAAGGTGCCTGCATATGACTGCTGCATATATTATGGACTGGCACCAAAGAGTGTCAGAAATGTCCCAGTTTTTAAATGGGTGATAAAAAATAATTTACGTGTTGAAGTAACGGAGGAGGAATTTTATAATTTACGTTATATATGTATCTGGCTTTATAAAATGGCATACAGTGATTTTAAGAATTTGTGTTTCCAAAACGTTTGTGAAGTAGGTTTAGATATTATGTTTACGATACTTTAAAGGGAATGTTTTTTTTTTGATATAAAGTTTGTAACATAGAAAAGCAAGAAAACATACGTAAGGTGCGAATTATAATCAAAAAATAAGCCGATCTAGCTACGTCTATTTGTCTATTTGTTTTGGGTTTACATTTTGAGTTGGATTTGTGAAAATTTGAACATATCGTCGCTTGATGTCAAAATTAATAAATTTTCAGGAAAGCTAACGGGTGATTTTTTAGCTGGTTTGGTTTTGGCAACACTGGTTTTGACAGCTGACGTGTGTTAAGTAACAAAACAAACAGCTTCAGTTTGGTTTGCAATTTAACCATGGATCGTCTTACAAATGAACAACGCTTGCAAATTATTGAATTTTACTATCAAAATTCGTGCTCGGTTCGAAATGTTCATCGCGCGCTGCTTCCATTTTATGATCGGCATTCTCGACCTTCTGAGCAGTCTATTCGGAAGATTGTGACCAAATTTCGCACCAAATTTACTTTGTTGGACATTAAACCACCAACACGTTTACGTACTGTGCGTAGTGAAGAAAATATTGCGGCCGTATCAGCTAGTGTGACAGAAGACCGCGAAATGTCGATTCGGCGCCGTTCCCAGCAGTTAGGCCTTTGTTACAGCACTACGTGGAAAATTTTGCGGAAGGATTTGGGCGTAAAGCCTTTTAAGATACAGCTGGTGCAAGAACTAAAGCCAGCCGACCTTCCACAACGCCGAATTTTTGGTGAATGGGCTCTTGGAAAGCTGGCCGAGGATCCGCTTTTTTATCGAAAAATTGTGTTCAGCGATGAGGCTCATTTTGGGTTGAATGGGTACGTAAATAAGCAAAATTGCCGCATTTGGAGTGAAGATCAGCCAGAAGCATTGCAACAGCTACCAATGCATCCCGAAAAAGCCACTCTTTGGTGCGGTTTATGGGCCGGCGGCATTATTGGGCCATATTTCTTCAAAGATGATGCGAATCGCAGCGTTACTGTCAATGGTGAACGCTACCGAGCGATGATAACAAACTTTTTTTTGCCCGAAATGGAAGTTCTTGACTTGCATTATATGTGGTTTCAACAAGACGGTGCCACATGCCACACAGCACGCGAAACAATGGCGCAATTGCGAGGCGAGTTTGGTGAACAGTTAATTTCACGTTTCGGGCCGGTCAATTGGCCGCCTAGATCGTGCGATTTGACACCATTAGATTATTTTTTGTGGGGGTATGTCAAGACTAATGTCTATAGGGACAAGCCCGCTTCGATTGACGCACTGGAAGCCAACATCCATGCATTCATTCGTGAGATACCGGCCGATATGTGTGAAAGAGTATGCCAAAATTGGACTCAGCGGATGGGCTACCTGAGACGCAGCCGCGGTCAACATTTGCATGAAATTATCTTTAAACATTAAATTGCAAGGTTCAAACTATCGATTCAAATAAATATTTCATTCATTTTTTTCGAATTTTTTGTGTTTTTTTTTTAAAAAAAAGTTCTAAACCTCTTAAAAAATCACCCGTTATTTGAATGTTTTTATTGTTAGGGATGTTTGCTTAAATGCCAAACGACACTTAGGCACGCCCTCACGGTGTCAGTTTGAGAGCTACAGCTAAATATATGACGGTTTGATAGAAAATTTGTATTTTTTGCGAATCGGTGTATACTTAACTCAAAATCGCCAAATTTGACATATGTCAGTTTGCTTTACAAGCGACGATATGAATTGTCTGGTGAACATAGTTTTTAGAAAAACCTCCAGTTAAGAAAATTAAAAAAAATATATTCTCAACAAACAATGTAGACAATAGGACTGTTCCGCCTATACGGGCATCTCGAAGCTTTTCCTTAACTGCCTCAGTTGAGGTTTGTACATGCTCCTTATAGAGCATTTTAATAAAATACACGATTGCGATGACGGGGAAATGTTGGAAGTGCTATAAAGTTTGTTTCCCAATTCTTTCCATCTATTAGTTTGTGAAAGCAACTCGAGACTAAACGGCTGAGCAGATCTACTTCAAATTTAATATACGAGGTTACTGCCTTACTAAACAATTTGCGTGTAAGGTTCAAATTTCCAATTTCCTGTAGCAATTACTTCTAATGAGATTTTTTACTATTTATCCGCAGATGTTGAGCCTGTTTAATAACTTTTGTAGGTAAATTCACAGGATTTATAAAGATGTGGTGGTGGTGGTAAGACTTCTATGAAGTTTCCGTGAGTATGTGTACATGTGACATTTGTAAAGAAGTTTTGGTAGCGCTTCCGCCAGAACTGCTAGTAGTTGTCATATAACGCCTTTGTCAATATCAAATTGCTCAAAGTCGTCTCTAACGGCTTTGATTGAACTTGACACTATTATTAATATTATTAACATTATTAACATATAAAATATAACAGGCGTGTATTTAGGTAAAATTTAAATAAAAAATCATAAATTTCCCGAGAACTATACGTTTTAGTTACTCGAAATTGTATATCTGAGTTACCATTGACGATTTCTAACTAGGTTTCGTTATAAATGTTTCTTTAAATGTTTAAGCCAAAGCCGAAAATCACTATTTTCTGGCTGAAAATTCAGTATTAAGTTCTAAACATCACAAACATTCGATAAAAAAAAGGATTTAGGCAAGGCGATGAACTATCATGTGACTTCTTTAATCTTATTCTTGAGAGGATTATGTAAACTCCCGGTCTAACACCAGTGGCACATCTTCCATAATACGGCGACAATATTGACATCATTGGTCAGACTCAGCGAGATGACACAGCTCGTTTGCTAGTATAGAGAAGATACGGCAAAAAGGGTTTAACAATAAATTAGGGTAATAGCCAGAATATACTGGCAACACGTGATGATACAAATTATCGAAGAATTGGACAGAAAATCACCATAGACAGATACAACTTTAAAGTAGTAAGGAATCTTGTCTAGCTCAGCTTTGACAATGACATCTCGTCAGAAATCAAACCGCTGTCAACCGCTGTTTCAATAGTCACTGTTTCTGTTTCAATATTCCAGTGCTGGAATACGGCGTCGTTTATGGGAAAAATTGTTCGAAGTGTTCGAACATGTTTGTGTTGATGGGTTACGGAAATGAAGCTTCAATCACAAACTTTAGGAACTGTATAGCTATATCGACCTGGTTAAAAAAAAAAACTCCGCATTGGACGTTTAAGATGAGTATGACATGTTGGCTAGTGGGTCTTCGATTCCCAGCCATAGAGGCCGCAGTAGAGGAAGACGTAACCTTAAGTAGAAAGCACAAGTAGAAACTGAATTCAACCAACTTGAAGTGTGCAACTGGAGGCAGTTATATAAAGACTGGGCTAATTGGAGAAATATGTTGGTTGAGGCCCAGGTCCATTCCGGACTGTCTCGCCACTTAAGTAAGTAATTAGAAGCAACATTCTCAGTTGAGGGAAACTTTTTCTGTGAAATCAAAAGTTTCCTTATTTTTTATTTTAGGAGAACACATAAGTAGAACACGCCTATTGTCATTGTCAAAATTTCATGGCACTTTTTAAAATTTCGTTTCACAAACTTGTTTTGAAAAAGGGGTCTGAAAGACATATTTACACAATTATGTGTATTAAAAGTCGTGTTAAGAAAATGTAAGCCAAGTCAACTGAATGTTCATATTAAAAATCGGATAGAATACGGCAAAAGGCGAATAACATATGGAATTGTACCTTTATGGAATTGTACCTTCATTTTAAAAAAAAGAGAACGAAGCTGGAACATAATAATTAAAACGATAATCGTTTTTGCCTTAACGATAGTAGTTTGAGGCTACGACAGGCCAATCGCCTTGTCCTTTTCAAGCAGGAAAGAATGGTATGCAAGGCAGTCAGATGATGCAAACTCAATCTCAATCTAATCTTTATTTTGTCACTGACAGCTGTTTCCCGTTCAAAATCGTGACAGAAAGTCAGTATCATACCTCCGCGGATCAAAATGAGTCGATTTATGCTTGAACAACGTTATTGAGAACGCATTTCCAAAGTGTGTGCTGTGTAGCCCAAACAGAGTGGTTTTTGAAAATAAGTTTTGGCCGAAATGAAGTACATACCGCGCCTGCTGTACGCAAGTTCGTTCGTGGGTCTGGTATGCAATTGAAGCAATTGAAGGCGCACGACCATCCGCTGCGTCATCACAGTTTGGGCCTTAGAGCTGCTTGAATTGGACAACATTTCATTTGCATTTTCATCTCGGCGGCTAAGTTAACCAACAAAATTGCCGCATCTGGGGCTTGGAAAACCGGCACGTTATTGTCGAGAAGCCGATGCGTCCGCAGAGAGTGACAGTTTTGTGCGGATTGTGGAAACGTTGTTCCCAGCCTTATTTTCAAAGAAAAATAGTTCAATAATGCCATTTTTCTTCGAAAATGAGTCTGGGAACAACGTTTCGGTCAACGGTGGGCGTTACAGAACCATTTTTTTTTTTGGAGAAATTGAAGATTTGATTGATTGATTTGGACGACCTCTGGATCATGCAGGATGGCGCGCCATGCCACAATCGATCTTTTGTGCACCACATTTCCAAACCGTGTTGTCAGCCATCTTGGCGATGTCAATTGGGCGCCTCGGAGCTGCGATTTGACCCATTTAGACTTTTTTTTGTGGGGAAACGCGAAGGACCGATGTTATGCCAATAATTCGGAAACGATTCAAGCACTTAAGACCAATATCGTCCAAGCAATCCGTGAGCTAAATACAGAAACCATCAACAAAAGTTTGGACAATTGGAGTGACAGAACATACTATTGCGAAGCCAGCCGAGGCAGCCACTTGAACGACGTTGTGTTCCATAATTAGTGGAAATGTTTGCTCCTACTAATAAATCCATAATACATGGAAAATATTTAATTTTTGTTTATTTCATTACATTTATAAAAAGGAACTTGTATTTGGCCCACCCGTTATATAGTCCAAACATGGAAATTTGGGTAAGGGCTGGCTTCTTCTCCGACGGAATAGGATTTTCAAAAAGCGGTCCCAGAACCGAACCCATCGGAACGCGTTTATTGAACAAAAGAAAAGATGAGACGTTTTTGTTCCTACGACTGCCTATGTGATGAACCACTCAAATAAGATAACACAAAATAATTTGAGGTTATAAGTCGAGATGATAACTCAAAGACATATCCATATGGTTCATTTGATTTAGGTCCACCGCTTAATACTGCTTCGTTGAACACAACATTTCTCATAGTTTAGTCCGAATGAAGGCCCCTCCTAAATGTCCCATCAATTCATTATTCCTAATTTGAAAGTCAAAACTCACTCCTAAAAGTCACCTGTACTCGGAAGCAGTCAATTGTGGTAAGTCACATATAAATTGAAAAAAAAAGTCGTTATTAAAATATTAGCACTATACTCCTTATAGAAGTCACCCATTAGCTTCTTGAAACCCTCAACAACGTTCCGCTTTTTAGGTTCAAATGTCAACTGGAGCAAGTACATGCACAATGCACATGCATACCTAAACTGCACTCACTTCCCATGACCGTTTCACCGACCAAGAAAACGAAACAAAAGACATTTAAAAAATAAATTACTCCAAGGAGGAAAACCATCGAAATTGTTTTCCTTTTGTAGTTGTTCTTCCCTCCTTTAGATGTGCACCTGTCTTCGGCAACATGCCACGGTCATTAAACATATGACCTGTTTTTTGTTACTTCTTTTGTTGTTGCTATTCCTGACCATGTGTCTAGTATTTGGGACTGAGTCGGTTGGTATTAACGGTTTGCATAAATTTCATTCAAAATGTTGGAACTGTGCAACGATGTCCTGGGGACGACAAGTGTCTTTCAATAGTTTCTAGGTGAGGTAATTTTACGGTAACTATGGTGAGTGGAATCGCATTAGAAAACAATTATTGTATATGGTAGGTGGCAATCTTGTGGGTTTTTTTTAAAGAAACTGTTTACCCATTTAGTGGGTATCGATTGCAATGAACTCAGAACAACCGCAATAAGGACGGTTTTAACTATTCAAACCTTACCAACCATTTGTCAGTAATGCACTTTTTTTAAGTGAGTTCGGTCAGAAGGGGTTCTGGTTCTAGCATCAGCTAAGTGTGTTTTATTGAAATGTGAATGACACATCCAAAGGAGGAAGACTTACTTCCGCTGGCGCCGCGTTTCACGTACATGCACTTCCGATAGAAATAATTTATTTGTTTGTATTGAATGAGTGATGAGTCTCAAATTTTATTATTTTTTTGACTGGAATGAGAGGTAGTGGATTCACGTGGATTCAAATTTCTTTATTTGCTGCTATGGGGAAGTATTGGTTTTGTGGCAAAAAAAAAGCCTAATCCTAAGATGATAGAAGCCCAGAAAAATGGGCCTTCCAATTCAGCCTGTTAGTTGGTCGTTAAACGGTTAGATTTGATTTGAATTTTAAAAATTCAGAGCTCGACTGTCCAACGAGAAGAAGCTGTGAACTGCCCAGAAGAAGAAATTCGACGTTGGACGCATTGGCACACTTGGAGTACCCAGAGCCTGAGTATGAAACTCTCGTCTGTGCACTACCACAGACGCCAACAATCATTGGTGCCAGTATCGCGACCTCATCAACGAGGTAGCCGAAAACACCGTAGGGTACCAGCCACACACGAGAAAGAGCCCGTGGTATAATGATGAATGCGTGTACAGTAAAAGGTGACAGAAGATGCATACAAGAAAGCGCTGCAGCGCAAAACAAGGGCAGCGAGAGAAGAGTATAGAGCCAGGAGAAGGGAGGAAAAGAAAACCCTGCGTAGAAAGACGAGGGCGCGATCGTAACCACATCCGGAGGTTTTATAAAAAGGCCAAGCAACTGGCTGCTGGCTACAAAACCGGAACGCAGGCTCTTCGAGATAGCGAAGGAAACCTAGTCAACGAAGCGCAGGGAATAGTAGATGTGTTTGAGCAGCATTTCCAGCAGCTGCTTAATGGGCATCATGTAGAGAGAGTGAAAGGGCAAGAAGATAACGCACCTCAAGTCAATGAAGAACTAGTTCCACCACCTAATATAGAAGAATGCAACAGTCTCTGATGGCTTACCAGCGGAGCATGCACCGTATCATCAACCAAGTATGGGTGTTAGAAAACATGCCCGATGACTGGACTATATCAACTCGATATGCCCCATCTACAAAAACGCGATCCCATTTCTTGCAAGAACTTTCGAGGCACAACGTGGAATACAAGACCCAGCCAACGTACTGTGTGAACGTCTAAAACCGTTCTGCAACACTCTAATCGGCACGTACCACTGTGGCTTCCGGCCCGGCAAATCGACTATAGACCAAATTTTCTCACTGAGACAAATCCTAGAAAAGACCAACGAATTTCAAGTCGAAACTTACCACCTATTTATCGACTTCAAAGCCGCGTTTGATAGCGTACATCGTCAGGAGCTCTATATGGCGATGGCCGAATTCGGGATCCCAGCTAAACTGATTCAGCTGTGTCGCGTGACGCTGGAAAACACGAGCTGCAACGTCCAGTTTGAAAGTAACTCCTTCGAACTGTTCCAAACATGCACCGGATTTCGGCAAGGAGACGTGCCATCATGTACTGGAGCAGATTATGCGCAGGGCATGTGTCAACACGGAAGGCACTATTTCCACAGAGATATGCGAACGATATTGACATCATCGGTCGCTCCCAGCGTGCCGTGATAAAAACGTTCACGGCGATTGAAGAAAAGGCGAAATCCGTTGGCCTTGAAGTAAATGAGGACAAGACTAAGTACATACTATCAATAAACAAAAAAGCATCTGTCCACCGCCTAGGACAAAACGTAACTATTGATATCAGCAATTTCGAGGTAGTTAAGGAGTTCACCTACCTCGGAGTAATCATAGACTCTACGAATGACACCCTAGTGGAGATCCAGCGAAGAATTACCCTAGGAAACCGTTGTTACTTTGGTTTGGCAAAACAACTGGGTTCAAAACTCCTAACTCGAAGGACGTGTGCTCTACAAAACCCTTGTCCTGCCAGTTCTGCTTTATGGCGCTGAGTGCTGGACGATAAGCAATACTGGGTTCCTTCGAAAGAAAAATATTTCGGCGGATTTTTGGTCCTGTGCGCGAGGAGGGCAAACTGTCGTTGCCCTGATGGAGCGGCATAATTACCCATCGTCATCTAGCACAGGTGAACGTTTTTCGATGGTATTTGGTAGGGCCGTGCGCCAATTGCGTTAAAACTTGAAGAATAGGATACTTTTTGACATAATTGTGGTGAATATAGATTTCAATTTTGTAACCTGCCATGAAGGTCGATCCACAAAAAAGGGAGAACCCCTGAGCTGCGTCAACTAGAGGCATAATTCTCCCCAACATCGGATGAAGAAATCCTTGGTCGTTTTGCCGGAAGCATTTTTTGATTCCATTTGCGTTGACAGGATATGGAGACATGGACAAAAACACAACCAGCTCGGAAAGTTTTCGAATCTTAGCCAGCAGTCGGACGCAGTAAAGGAATACCTCGCCTTAAGTGACGCGATGAAGTAAAAAACCGACCTCAACCAAGGTTTAAAAAGGTACACAACACAACCTTCTCCATTTGCAGGACACAGACATAATATACCTTGACATATTGATGTTTGATTGGGTTTCCCGTATACACTAATGGGAGCATTCCCGTGTATGTTATGTTTTGCTTTGGAAAAAAGGACTCGCGAGGATTGTATTGGTGGCATCAGGTGCATATTTTATTGTCAGAAAGTTTTTACAAATTATTATCAGATGGTTTTTGCTTTATGGCTGTATTATCGCCATCAGTTGGAGCTATTTCAATGGCATTTGCAAAGGTGGTATTGGTGGTCTTTTTAAAAATTCGCATCCAAGATGTTTAAGGTTTTGTAAAGCCAGCATCGTCTTCGCTTGCTGATGAATGAAAATATTGCTTTAGAAAAACTTCGATTTAATGTAAATCAATATACAGACTATCATGCTTGTTGAAACTTCCGAATCTAAGGTTAAAGGATTTTGTATCCTTCAGCTTGGAGTCGGTACATGTTTCAAGATTTTCGCTCACTGGTATTTCCGACGATGGCAATCGTAAAAATCGTTTTAACGAATTGAATTTTCCTTTAACAAGAGTCGAGGAAGCAGCACCATCACCAGTTTCTTGAGACGATGTTATGTCAGCCATATTTGTTGCAGCCATGTTGAATTTTTATACCCTATCCCATAGGGGTATATTAGTTTTGATACTTAGTTTGTAACATAGAGAAATAATTTAGCTACATATACCTCAAAGTATATGGATCGACTCAGAATCGCTAGCTGAGTCGATTAAGCCATGTCTGTCTGTCCGTCCGTCCGTCCGTCCGTCTGAACGTCACCGATTTTTAGGCCTTAAATTTTGAGCTAGGATAATGAAATTTGGTGTATAGGATCCTCGTCTCTGCCTACAGAACAAGTGTAAAAAATTTTGAAATCCGCCCACTGCCACGCCCCCTTTTAAGACAAACTCAGTTTTTGACCAAACCGTAAGGAATTTTAAAAAAGTTTCTGAACAACATATTTAGACAATATTAATATCTATATTACGTCCATATAAAGTTTTTTGCCACGCCCACTTTTTGGGGGCGTTTTCTATAAAAAAAACTGTTTTCGGTCAAATTTTGATGCAGAATCATTAACATTATTAATATAAACATTTCGTTTATATACAATTTTAACCCACGCCCACTTTTTGGGGGCGTTTTTATATAAAAACCATTTTTATACACTACCCCATAACATATGCAGGAGAAAACCTTGTCTTTTGTAGAACCGTAAAAGTGTTTTGTAAGCAGTCTGAAGAACTTGTTGTCACTATATAATTTTTTCTATTTTATTCACATCGTGTTTTTAGCCATGCCCACTTTTTTGGGGATTTTAGTTTTATGGATAGGATGGGATAGGGTATTCAACGATCCGCACAGCGGATTGTAGGCTTCTCATATGTTTTTTTTTAGATTTGTTTCAGAACAAATTGCACACATAAAATACTAAACGAACTGAAAAGATCTGACGAAGTTATCAAAAGCTTCTTAATTATTTTTTTTAGGGTAGATGGACTTGATTGAGTTTTCCTATTGTTTGGGTGTTGAGTTGTTCTGGAGACGGGTCTCTTATTTATGAGACTATAACCTGTTTATTCTCTAGACAACGTGGATACCTTAATGTAGATATAAACTTTTTAATGTGGACTTGCTAGAACAAAATAAAACATTCTTGGTGCGTTAAGTTCGTTAGGATTTCGGGCCTAGCTTTTTTTTACATTCATTCATGTGTAAGTGTATATTTCTTGCACGGGGACGGATGCTACAGTTTGTGCTGAATTCGAACAGATTCTCGAGACAATTGATATTTTAACTGGAATTCTGTGTCACATCATTGCAAAAGATGGGCAGTGGATAACATTTTTGTGTCGCTACAACTGCGAATCGAAAGAGACCTTCTGGGTAGCAGTTTATCGCATATACACAGTGCTCATCTGGTTTCGGTGGACATTTACTTTAGCCAGTTGGTAGCTTCATAATTCAAAACCCTAAGAGAATATACTCGTTTAATATTTTCTTAAGGTCTTGAATTATAAAACTACCAACCACCCGCCCTAAGTGAAGTGAGGATAGCAATATCTAAGCTCAAGCTTAACAAAGCTGCCGAAAATGACGGCCTTTCCGCCGAGCTTTATAAAACCGGCGGAGATATTTGGTAAGTAACATCCACCAACTCATGCGGCGCAGAAGGTATGGGTTCGATTCCCAGCCGTAGCAACATCTAAAATAATTTTTCACTGACGCTCCTCTTGTGATGATCTGCCAATTCATTCGAGTAGTATCTATCAATTCCCAACAATAGCTTATCTGAACTTAGCCGTTCGAAGCTGGCATAAAATAGGATATCCCGCAATCGTGCAAGAAGTACACACGCACACATGAATGGTTGTGAGACAGCTAGGCCTTGGGTACTAATGTACCTGTTGCACGTTGTATTTGTATTTGTAACTCATAAGAAAAATGTTGTCGGATGAAGAATGGAACCTCAGCGTCGTTTGCCCGATCCACAAAAAAGGAGAACCTCTGAACTGCTCCAACTATAGAGGTATAAGTCTCCTCAACATCGCCTACAGGTTTACCAACAACCTTATCGGCCCTTATCAGTGTGGTTTCAGGCCAGGAAATTCATAAACTGATCAAATCTTCATACTTCAGCAGATCCTGGAAAATCTATAATCGACAAGAAGTCCAAATCGATACCCACCACCTATTTATCGATTTCAAAGCCGCATACGACAGCATTTATAGAGACGAACTTTACAGAGCCATGTCTAGTTTTAGTATACCGCCCAAACTCGTCTGTCTGTGTAGAATGACGATGGAGAATTCTCGCTGCTCCATCAGGTTTGGAAACGAGCTCACCGACACATTCCATACCAAAAGTGGATGAAGAAATCCTTGGTCAATTTGAGAGAAAAATACTATATAAGCTTTACAGCGACGCCACTTAAGGCGAGTCAAAAAATCCGCACGGGACGTTTAAGATGGCTAGAACATGTAGAACGAATGGACACCAATACCATGGCTCTCAGAGTCTTCGATTCCCAGCCAGATGTCGGACGCAGTAGAGGAAGACCTCGCCTTAAGTGGCGTTCACACGTAGAAACCGACCTCAACCAATTTGGAGTGCGCTATTGGATGCAGTTAGCTAAGGACCGGGGTGATTGAAGAGGCATGTTGGTTGATTCCAACAGTGGAAAGTCGCGGAAGTGATTATGGTTCTAAAACCAGGAAAATCACCGAATGAAATAAAATCTTACAGGCCTATTTCACTTCTTCCAATAATTTCAAAAGTTTTTGAACGGATATTACTCGGTCGCTTATACCCCATAATTGAACAGAAACGTCTTTTACCTGACCATCAATTTGGGTTTAGTAGTAAACATTCAACGGTGGACCAAGTACATCGAATTACAGATGTAATTGAGAAAGCTTTCGAAGAAAAGAAAATTTGTTCAGCCGGATTTCTTGACGTGTCGCAAGCTTTTGACAAGGTGTGGCACAAAGGCCTTACTTATAAACTAAGTCAAGTTCTGCCAGAACAATTATATAAAATCCTCGTGTCGTATCTGGAGCATAGACTCTTCCGTGTGAAACTTGGAAGCGAATATTCCGAGTTCAAAGAAATAATGGCAGGTGTACCGCAAGGAAGCGTCCTTGGACCAATCCTGTACCTCCTATTCACTCGTGATATCCCACAAACAAACGATTCAATAGTTGCAACGTTTGCTGACGATACTGCTGTACTAGCAGTTGGCACAACAATAGAGGAAACAAATATCAAATTACAAAACGCTCTTAACGAGGTTAATGAATGGACTAAATCCTGTCGGATTGCACTTAATGAGAGCAAATCGATCCATGTAGATTTTTCGTATAAACGGACAAACAATTTGCCTGTATTTCTAAATACGGTTCGAGTCCCGTTTGCAAATGAAGCGAAATATCTCGGTATGACACTCGATGCAAAATTAAAATGGAAGTCGCATGTAAAAAAGAAATGCGAAGAACTTAAGAATAAGTACAGAGAACTGTACTGGTTGCTCGGAAAATATTCGAAGCTTAACCTTGATAACAAGCTGCTATTATACAAGCAAGTGCTAAAAACCGGTTTGGACATATGGTATACAACTATGATGTTGTACCAGTGAAACGAATCTAAAAATTTTACAAACTTTTGAAAACAAAATGTTAAGATCATTCGTCAATGCGGCGTGATACGTAAGGATCGAAGTTCTACGCAGAGATCTGGGTATTCCCGCGGTTAAAGATGAAACAAAAAATTTTGCACGAAAACATAAAAAACGTTTATTAGGACACGTTAACACAACAGTCCTCCAAATTCTTGACGAAACAAATATATTGCGGCGTCTTCAAAGAACTAAACCCTTAGATTTGGCCCGATAATAACAAACCGCGCTATAAATTGCGGAAAAGCAGGAACTCTCAAAGGAAAGTTACCTGCCAAACATATTATTTACTCGTGATAAAAAAATTGCTGGATAAGTCTAAGTATTCGCAATAGAAATACAAAATGGGTGGTGGTTTTAGTGAGTAAAAATCTCACACTACTTTGGGCACGTGCTCATCGTGTCTATGAAGATTTCCACCAGCCCACGGAAAAAAAAAATGTTGGTTGATTCCCAGGCTTATTCCAGACTGTAGCCCACTTAAGTAGTAAGTAAAATTACATATTGTAGAGGGTGTTTTTGTTTTAGAGGTATAGTACTTTAAGTTGGCAGCACTATTTTAACTGGCGGCCATTTGTCAGCTGTCAATATATTTATTTTTAGTTTGGGTTGGCAACGCTTCCAAATTGTGCAAATTTATTTTGAAAATCATGGTTCTGTTCAAAATACGTATAGCGCACTACGTACATTTTAAGTCATCGAAAATTGGACCTCCAGATCCAGTCGTGGCGGTTATTTATAATTTTAAATTATTATAAATTGAAAATATTTAAATTATAATTAATAGGCCTCTTACTGTCACGGTTTCTAGCAACAACAAATTCCACCATTATCAGTTTTGTCAGCTTATTGTACTAGATCTATTTTGGTATATTTTTTGACACAATCAGAAATAATTTTCTGAATAAGGATGTGTTGACCCTGGAATAATGATTCTTTAAATATTTATATAAATATAATCGTTTAGAGGTGTTTTACCGAAGTCTAATGATATTTGTTTTGGAGTGTTTTTGTTCTGTTTTCAATTTTAATTATAGATTATGATTATGGAATGAGATTGTGTTGCTAAAAATATGCTGGTAATAAATAAACTCATAGACAAACTAAAAATTTAACCAAACGTTTAACAAATGAAAATATAATATAAAAAGCTATTTATCTATCTAATTTTTAAATAAGTACCCACAGTATGGTTACAAGATATGGTTACAAAAAAAGTTATCAATGAGGGGCGATTTTCAATAATATGTTTGGGGGAAATTGGGCGGCGTAATCATTCGATAAGAAATAAAAAATGTTTGACAATTTTTTATAATTGCCAAGCTTTACTCTGTTGTCAAATATTAACAACAGAAGTAGATGGATGTATAGATTTCGACTGACTGGATTTGGATTTGTGATAAACGTTACGGCAAACAAAGAAGTTTAGAAGAATTAGGGTCAGTTTTAGATAAATTGTGACAAATAACAGTAGAGTGATATCATACCATGTAGTAGTAAATGGAACACGAGATAGGTCAGGCTGTGTTGGTTCCAGCTATTCTATTTATAAAGCACTGTGTTCTAAATTAGGTTATCTTTTGAACTTTTGAAAAGAACCTGCCCTAGAAACACGACTTTTATATTGTTTTCATGCATTCAATTCCAAAGTATTCTTTGTTTACCCGATTTCATGTAAAATGCAAAGACAAGATATGTAAAGTTAGGCATATAACGCCTGAGCAGAATCCTCTTGAGCTGAATAAGTAAAAATCGGTGCTGATAAATTTAAAGACTTGGCCTTATAAGATGAACATCAAAGTGGCACAGGTTGCTGCTTATAAGATAGGTATCATGGAGGTGTCATGTCATAGGATATATTATGATAGGTATCATATCATAGGAGACACCCCAAATGGCGCTAATTCCATGTTCACCGGTGGTATCCCCGGAAGTGAGAGCTTCTGTTATGCTGTTCGCAAATCATATGATAATCTTATGGAACGCCTTCGTCCGATTCGCGAGGAGATGAAAGATGCCAAATGGCTGGACAATCAAACTTATCAGCGATTACTATACGGTAGGCGATATGAATCAGTAAACGATTTGTGGTCCTTCGCTGACTAAAGTCGAAGTTGACATACTGAATCATTAGCTTAAGAGGGTCGACACTTTGGAGGACACCAGAGAGAGTCTTAATCGCAATATCGATATCGACCAAATTGAAGGTGGTTTTGTTATGGATCTTAGATACAGTCTAACCGAACAGTTGGCCTATGATCGCCATACTGGAGAGCCACCTGGTGGCTTGTATTTCCATGTGCGGATAAGGATATTCCAGTTGACTTTAGGATCGAGCTACTGCAGAAGAGTCCTTATCCAGCTGGATTTATGAGATCTAAAGCTACACGAGAGCCAGCATAGAAATACTTTACCGAAAACAGTCTTTCACCGAAAACGCCCCCAAAAAGTGGGCATTGCAACAACTTTATAAAGACGAAATACAGATATTAAGATTGTCTAAATATCTTGTTCAGAATTTATTTTTAATTTTTTAACCGTTTGACCAAAAATAACGTTTTTCAACGGCAAATTTGATTCTCTCTATGAGCTCCTGGTCAAAGCTCCTGACAGACTTTCGAGGTACGATGATAAAAGCATGACACCAATTCATCAACGGCTCATCCGAGAGCTTAACACTCTAATCTCAGAAGTCAGGATCAAAACAAAACAAATTTGCTTCCTAATCTGTCAGTTGGATCGCCTCCGATCAATACTTCTCCTACTGCTCGAAATACATAATCTAATCTGTAGTTCCAACAGTAACTGCAAGTTTTTCTTCAATCAAATTGATACCAAAACATTCATCCGAAGATGACTCACTTGGTTTCAAGAATTCTCGTCCCAACAGGTACTTTTATAAAATACACCAAAATTAGTGAACCGAATGGTTTCGTTTCAACATTTAAAATAGTAATGCCTCCTAATGTATTTGAGAAAGTATGCGACACTAACTTATGACCTTTAAACACTTTTGTCAATGAGTTTACGTAGAGCTAAACGCGGAGTAAACTCAGCATAAACAAAAACTCTACCGACTGTCCCTATACTACCAAAATAGAAGAGAGCTCCGAACAAAAACGAAATTATTTTTCTAAACTTCCAGGCCTTTTCTCATGACATATTCTCCTTGACAGAAACGTGGCTTAACGTCCATATTTTCTTGACTCGGGAAACTTTAATCATGAGTTCTCAGCATATAGTAGTGAACTGACCTGAAAGCGCTTGGTGGAGGTGTTCTTACTGCAGTCCGCCATAAATATGAGAAAATGAAATTTCCATTCCCTCTTAACATTGAAATAATCTGTGTTAAGATAACTCTCGTAAAAAATATCTTTATGTTACAAATGCCTCTAATGTCGAAGAATGCTGACGACGTTACCAAGAAGCCATAGGATTGAAAGTTTCCCTGAAGAATGAAACCTCAGCATGACTTCCCCGATCCACAAAAGGGAACCCTCTGAACTGTGCCTAAAAATCCCATTTGCATTGACAAAGGTTCAAAGAACAGCATGTGTATTGATAACAGGAGTTATGCGCACTAGCCCCAGAGCAGGTCTGGAAACAAATCTAAATCTCCCCCAATCGACCTACAGCTGGTTGACACAAGAAGCGGGCAACCTATGTATTAAAACATTTGGCCACCGCACAATACTGAAATTAGTAGAATATGAGAATGGGACATCTGTGACTACACCCATCCCATATCACGACTTCGATGGTAAATACTCAATCAGAATACCTAGTAGAGGTAGAGACGAATGGTCATCTAACAATGTGGTTTCCAACAACGAAATAGCTATCTACACCGATGGATCTTAAATGGAAATAGGAGTGGGCTCTGGGGTCTACTTTGATAGAATCGGGTTGAACGAGTTGGCAAACTCGTGCAGTGCTTTCCAAGCAGAGATCCTAGCCATACTCGAAGCTGTCGAATCGGATAGAGTATTGGACATATCACAAAACGTAGATAGCCAATAAAAGACCATAAAAGCTCTGGCGTCCAACATAATAAAATCACGAGTAGTTGGACGCGGCCGCTCAGAGCTAAAGGCTCCTTGTAACCAGAACAAAGTCCAAATAATCTGGGTGCCAGGACATAATAACATCCCAGGGAACGAAAAAGCAGACGAGCTAGCTAGACTAGGATCGTCCACCTGCATCTCCTTATGTGACAAATAAGGTTAGACCCCCACTTGCTTTCAAAAAAGAGAAAATAACCAGATTCACGCAAAATGAAATAAAATCTAGGTGGCACCTGCAGACATACTAAAGACATTTGGCCTGAACTAAGTGGTAGCAAATCTAACAAGTTTATAGCTCTGAACAGAGCTTCTATTGCCATAGCGGTGAGAGTTATAACAGGTCACAATCTGCTGGGTAAACATTCCAATAGGATTAACCTAACTGAATCGCACCAACTTTGCAGGATATGCGGAGACCCAGACGTCGAGGAGGACATCGTCCACCTATTGTGTCACTGCCCCGCGATCAGCAACAGCCGTAACAAACTCCTCTTAAGCTTTTGCTACGAGGACTTGACGGAGCTAGCTACAAAACCTACAGCACGGATCGTCAGCTTCTGCGGCAAGTCGGGTTGGAGCAACTACCTCTTTGAATCTAATGGAGCAGCACAAATCACCTAAGTATCACTCCATTGACTAACGCAGCTTTCTTTTCAGGTACAATAAAGGGTATCGCTATGGGCCCACGTAGGCGTATGCGAGTTTGACGACTCATATGGACGTCAACAGCCCATCAAACCTAACCTAATATGTAGATGCCTGAAACCGTTCAACAACCACAATGGATGAAATAACCACAATTTGTTGTCCAAATCGATGCCAACTTCCAAATCCAAATCGATGAATCAATGTGAAAGTGGAGCGAAAGGATACTAATACTTAGTCTTTGATTCCCAGCCAGACGTTGGACCTCGCCTTAAGTGCAGCGCACAAATAGAAACCAACATTAACCTCATTAACGAGGTTGCTTGATATTGTGGAATCCCATGAAAAGGACAAATCCTATACATTTTAAACCATCCCAGATTCTTATCTCTTACAATGTTTTTTTGCCAAATAATGTTTTTTTTTTTCAGCTTAGAAAAAGTAGCTAAGCTGCAACCCGCACACTACGCTTCCAAGAACATTACCAACAAAAAATATATATCTGGCATTAACGACTCATACAGGGCCTGAAACCTAGCATCTCCATTCATTTGTGTGTGAGAAGTTATTTTTTTTACCATAAAGAAGAGGATCTCCACGGTGAATCCGGAGGGCAAATTTTCAGAAGCTTGTTAGACTTTCGCAAGAAAACCAAAAGCCAGATGGCACCACACTAGCAACGTGATTTCAAACAATCTTTGAAATTAAAAACGGTTTACAACAGGGGGCGGTTAACTCCCCGATATTGTTTAACATTTACACAAGTGATCTTGTAGGTTCCCTCAGACACTCTAGCTCTAGCTCTTCACGACAACGCTTCACAAGGTTAGATTTTATTTCAACAGCAGAGATTGCTTTTATTGCAGCCTGACTGAAGAAGATGGTGATATTCGCTGGTGGTAACGCCAGCATTGGGCTTTGGCTGGCTCTTCTACTGCCAATATCTCAGCCTGAAGACACTGCTGTGCTCAGGGAGACGGAGAGTATTGTTTAGCCTTAAGAAGTTTCTTGTCAAATGTGGCAACGTAACTTCGAGTAAAGTCTTTGAAATTAAAAATGGTTTACAAAAGGGGCAGTGAACTCCCCGATATTGTTTAACATTTATACGAGTGATTTTGTAGGTTCTCTCAGACACGCTATAGCATACGCAGATGATCTAGTGGCGTACAGATTAGGTCCGAAAATCGAGGTCATCAACATATTTTTGCAACGTGAATTCGATCACACTAAGGGATATTGTGATGGTTGGAAATTGAAGATCAATGGAAGATCAATTTCTAATAACCGAGAGGATTCTATTTAGTACCCCATTGCTTAAGGCTTCTAGAGATACCAGAAAAATCTGGCAAAATTGTGTATCATTGGACAGCATGGACAGCCGTTGGCGGTGAGAAGTGAAGTTAAATACCTTGGCATCTGGCTTGACAAGTTTCTGTATTTTAACAAAAATATAGATGCTTGTCTGGCCAGGGCTTGGGCGGCTTATGCATTGACAAGAAGTCTGTTTCAAAGCAGTCAACTTTATTCAAGGGTGAAAGTCATTTGCTACATGGCCCTTATAAGGCCAATCATCGCTTATGGAGAGATACGGCTGTTTGTGAGACGGTATGTCCGATCCTGTTTAGGATTATACTGAACGCCAGAATCCAAGTACATAGAATATTATCGCAACAAGGTCCTATGCGACCTTATATAGATAAACTTAAGCCGAAAGCCAAAAATAAAAATGTTAGGGACAAGCTTAGAGTACCCGCTAAGGACCAGTAAGTTAGATTAAGCAAAAAAGTCAATGATAAGTTAGATTGAAGCATTTTTGTCTAGCAAACTACTTGGGATATCTCAAACAAAATTTTATTGGCTTGAATTACTATCCAAACATTTATGAATGGAATTGGACTTCGTTATATATGTCCAACACGGGAGCATATGCTCGTCGCTACGTTGAACCCAGTTTTTCGATGACTCGCCACACATTTTGACCAATAAGGCCGCTATTTCTCGTCAAATATCGGCTCTTAGCTCCTATAACGTCGTCGGCTTTTTGGCATAGACCAATGATTTAATGTAGCCCCATAAAAAAATGTCTAGAGGGTCTTAAATCACACGATCTCAGCGGTAAATCGACGAGTCCGTTTCTCGAGATAACATGATCACCCAACTGAGACTTCAATAGCTCGATTGTTGCACCCGCTGTGTGGCTTGTGGCACCGTCTTGTTAAAAACACATATCACTGATGTCCAATTCGTGCAATTGCTCAAAGAAATAACGTTATACCATGTCTCTGTAGCGAATAATATTTACTGTAACGTGACGGTCATTTTCATCGACAACAAAATAACGGCCCAATGACGCCACCGGCCGGCATGAAAACAGTGACTTTTTGCGGATGAAATGCTGTTTCATAAAGCACATGAGGGTTCTCACCTGTCCAGTAACGCATATTTGTTTACTGACGAGTCGTTTGACCAAAAATACGCTTCATCGCTAAAGATGATTTTGCGATGAAATTCTTTATTTTCTTCCATCATGTCCAGAGCCCAATTCGAGAACGTACGTCCCTTCATATGATCAAGTGGCTTTAGTTTATGAGTCACCTTGATCTTGGAAGGGTTTAGGCAAAAATCCTTACGTTTGCGACGGACACATCTACGGCAGCAATATTTTCCACATTTCGGGTAAAGCGTAACTGACACGGCAACATTAAGCAGCGAATATTCTGACACAAATGTTGTCTCTAAACTATGAATTGGTTGCCTAGTAGGACGAGAATTACGGCCGAAAATTGGGGTTAAAGCTCTTAAAGTTGCGACCACCGACTCGCAATTTTGATTATTTGTAAACGTTGTTCATTTGTGTACTTCAACATGATGAAAATGTTGATTTTACTGAATATTTTGACATTGAAAGTTCGATAACATATTTAAGGGTGTGTTACGTAAATGGATCGGTCTAAAATGACTACCCTTTCGTACTCCCGTAGCACCACAACAAAACCCCACAAAGTATTCATCACCATTTATTCTTTTCCAGGAAAAATTATCGCTACGGGGCCCCAGTAGGCCTATGCAATTTCGCCACCACATCTGATCGCCAACAATCCCAAAAAAAAAAAAAAAAACTAGCCTAGCTGGAGTCAGTTACCTAAGGACCGGTGGAGACCCACCCTCACCCGGGACTGCAGCGCCACGTTATTAAGCAAATAAGTCTCTGTTACATCGATAGGATAAAGCAGCTTTAAACTCATCATCAACTCACTTGTAGTACGTTTGTTATACAAACATACATGTAGTGACACAAAACAAATAGATTAAACTAACAACCATTCTGATTCTGTACGTCACCAAAGCGGAAATCCCATAACTGTAATCGGTAAAATCCTTCGCCTTTATCGGTAAATATGAACAAGCAGCACTGACGCAATTCCGATGTTTTGCATTCGTTTCATTTTACTTTTAATCACTCATCTAAGCTCAAAACTAACATTAGGACTTAAAAATCAAAACGATTTGCTAATTAAAGCGTAAAACACGTGATGATTGTGAACTTTCCGGATTTCATTCGACTGATAGTTTATGAATGGAATTCCAATTATAACCAATTAATTTGAACATTTCAAACAGCGTAAATTATGGACGTGCGAGTTGTTTCTAATTTTAACCCACCGGTTTACTTGTAAACATTTTCTGTTTATTTCATTTAACATTTCGGCGACGTAGCGATTTACGTTACGTAGAAAATTTAATTTTTTGTTAACATTTTTAACATGCAACCAAGATTTTATTGTAAAAGTCAAAATGTAAACATCACTCAAAAGACAAAAACAACAACATTTGGTACACACAAAGTAAATTGTTTGTGGCGCACTTTCTAACAAAACAAGAAGCACATGTATTGCCTATAGCCTTTGACTTCCTGTGGAGAAAACTCATAAGAAGAAAACACTTTTTATTAGGTCCCCTAAGTATGATTGATGTTTAGTAATAAAAACAGCAGTTGTAGGCTTCGTCTAAACATGTGATATAACCATGAGGAATGTTTTGAAACAAAATTTTGAAAGGATTGACATGTGCGTAAGCTTGTAATGGCGGTCAAATGGTATGCAGTGCGATTATATGAAAACACAAACGTTATCAACTCCGACTCGCATAGTAGTACCTTGACGGTAGATAGCCCTGGGTAAAGATTTGGCTGCAAAAGATGAGTGCTGGCGTACGTGTTCTTACACTTAGGCACCTCTTTCTTTTCCAATACGACAGGGAGTTAAAGAATTCCCAGTATGGATTGACTAGGTGCACAACTGACATGAGATGTTTCGACATTTGGCAATACAGGTCAATACAATACAGGCCCTTGGACATAGTTGGCGGCGGATGAGACGAAAGTTCAACGGTAGCTAATAATGATGGCTACCTATCCGGAGTATATTGGAAGTGACTCTGCAGGTTGGTGGTTGGCAGGAAAAGTTCCTTACTACGTATCCAAATGAGATAGACAACAGCCTCGAATATATGATGCACTTTAATGCCAACCAGATCCGGAACGACTAACGAACGTACACATCCCACTTTCTACTCAAAAACTAGAATCTCAACTAGCACGGAACAGTGCAGATATTACCGCGGTTCAGAAAATAACATGGATCTGATCAAAAATACAAAAAAAGAAAAAAAAAATGCGATATTTGTAACAACTGTCACCAAAGGTTGCACATATTAGAATGCAGATTGGTTGTGGGAAGCCGACTTCGATAAAGAAAGAATCACCTGGCTGTGATTCGCATCACAACGTTTTGCATTACATGTGTACACCCCATACCGATGATACGGAAGAAATTATCAAGGCTGTCTGGAATAAATGTGAAAATCTCACCAGAAGACTTCTCAATGCAAAATTCGGCAAGGAAAACATATCCGGCGGGTTAGTTCTATTATAGCACATCCTTCAATAAAAAATAACAGATACTGGATTTCGTCTTAAAGACTTTGCAGCAGCATGTAATTCTTTGAACAGCAGCATTAAGTTTTCACGACTTCGAATCCATAAAGAAACTTGGCGATCTACAGATGGTCAAAAAGTCAACCAAATCGACCATGTGCTCATGTATGCGAGCTTCCAACATCCTGGATGTATACGCATTCCAATTCTGACCACTTTCTAGTCCCAGCCAAATTCAGAGCTCGACTGTCCAACGAGAAGAACCTAGGAATGATGCAGAAAAAGAGACTTTATGTTGGTCGCTTTAGTGCACCGGAGATTACCTGAGTCTACAAGGAACAACTGAGTAAGAGACTCTGCGCTGTGTCTTCATCGTCCATCAATATAACCACCCAGTGGAAATAGTAACGCAATGCACCAGAAACTCCGAAAAGAAGCCCGTAGTATGATGATAATATCCATGCTGAGGATATGGAACAACCACTTCTGCAGACTGTTAGACGGCGATGACGAACAACATTCCGCTGTCAGACAGAACGAACCATTTAATATTGGCAACGGCAGCGAAAACTGCCAACCACCCGACCCAAGTGAAGTGAGGATAGCAATATATAAACTCAAGCTCAATAAGGCCGCCGGAAATGACGGCCTTCCCGCAGAGCTTTATAAGCTGGCGGAGATGACTTGATAAGTAACATCCACCAACTCATAAGACAAATCTGGTCGGATGGTCGGATTTGCCCAATCACCAAAAAAAGGAGACCCTCTGAACTGCGTTTACTACAGAGGCATAAGTCTCCTCAACATCGCCTACAAGATCCTATCTGCCGTAATATGTGAACGCCTGAAACCGTTTTAGTGTGGTTTTAGGCCAGGAAAGTCCACAACCAATCAAATTTTCAAACTTCGGCAGATCCTGGAAAAAACCCAAGAAGTCCAAATCGATACCCACCACCTATTCATCGATTTCAAAGCCGCATACGACAGCATTTATAGAGACGAACTATACAGAGCCATGTCTAGTTTTGGTATACCGCCCAAATTCGTCCGTGTTTGTAGGATGACGATGGAGAATTCTTGCTGCTCCATCAGGGTCGGAAACGACCTCACCGACACATTCGATACAAAAAAAGGATTTAGGCACAGTTATGTGATTTCTTTAATTTGATTCTTGAGAGGATTATGCAAAACTCCTGAGCCAACACCAGAGGCACAATCTTCCAAAAATCGGTGCAACTACTAGCATACGCCGACGATATTGACGTCATTGGTACGTTTGTCATTTCCACGTTTGCTAGTATAGGGAAGGAAGCGGCAAAAATGGGTTTAGCAGTAAATGAGGGTAAGACTAAGTATATGCTGTCAACACGAAAGGACACACAACATCGACGAATTGGACAGAACGTCACCATTGACAGATATAACTTTGAGGTAGTTACTCTTGTCAATCGCTGTTTCTTCGGGCTAAGAAGGCAATTTAGTAGTAAAGCCCTCATTCGAACTACTAAGGAGATCCTATATAAGACCCTGATTATCACAGTCCTACTCTACGGCGCTGAAGCATAGACCGTATCAAAAGCGGACGAAGAAAGCGGTCGATTCGAGAGAAAAATTCTTCGAAAAATCTTCGGTCCCGTTTGCGTTGACGGGCTATGGAGACGAGGATTCAACCACGAACGAGCTGTACAGCGACATATCCCTGGTTAAAAAAAAAACTCCGCATTGGACGTTTAAAAGGCTATGACATGTAGAACGAATGGACACCAATACTCCGGCTCGCAGAGTCTTCGATTCCCAGCCAGACGTCGGACGCAGTGACGCCTTAAGTGACGTGCACAAGTAGAAACCGACCTCAACCAACTTGGAGTGCGCAACTAGAGTCAGTTAGCTAAAAACCGGGCTAATTAGAGAGGCATGTTGGTTGAGGCCCAGTGTCATCCCGGACTGTAGCGCCACTTAAGTAAGTAGATGAGGCTTATTTATGGCTTGACGTATCTAAACAAGCAGAATTGTCGTTCTTGGAGTGAGCAAAATCTTCATGAGACTCTTGAGACTCCATTACACCCCGAAAAAAAAACACTGTTTGGTGCGGTTTACATGCCGAAGGCGTCATCGGCCCAACAGGTGCCGACATTAACGCTACTGATGATGTGCTAAGTTTCTCGCGCCCACCAGCAAGAAATCCCAGGTTTGATGAGGTATGCTGACAGATGCTCGATGAAGACGAGAGCTGCCATTGAGCTCTATAGGCAAATATGAAGGGAAGAACATCGGCTTTTCAGAAAGAAGAAAAAAAAGCAAGAAAAGCGCGCGATCGATGATATAGAGGGGTGCAACTCCAGAAACGATGGTCGCAAGTTTTACCAAAGTGTGAAACGTGAAAGCCAACGATACAAGGCTCGAACAGAATTCTTTCGAAATGAACTTGGACATATCGTAGTTGAGACACAGTCGATCGGGATAGTGAGAATATGCAAGAACACTTTTTCCGATGTCATGCAGAAAGACAGCTTTATAAAGCTTTAGGTAACATTAACCAACTCATAAGCCAAATTTGGTCGTATGAAAGTATGCCTGAAGAATGGAATGACAGCATCGTTTGCCCGATCTACAAAAATAGAGACCCTCTGAACTGCGACAACAGCGGTCCGGAATGTTCTCTGTTGGGTGACTTATCATAATAAAAGTCATCCGTTCTTGGTGAAGTATGTGGTAATCCTTGAGTCCTCTCAAACCGAACTTCCTTACCATTTGACAGATTATTGACATTTGTGTTGAAATGGAAAGGAAGGTATATGTGAATAAATCGAAAAGATTGTTTCAGAAATCTTAACAGCAAGCTGGGTTTTGAGGCAGCTGGTACAATCAGTTATCAGCAAGGTTGAACTTGCTAAAGTCTATAACTTGTTGCTTTGAGATATGGTGGTGACCGAAACATTAAGATCGCGGGTGTAAGCTATCGAGACTTCGTTCGCATGACCCCAGCAATATCGTGTTTCGAGCAGGTTTATAGATTGCTGGATCAACCTAATAGCACATGATGTTTTGATGGAGAATTGAAATTCATGTAGGGTTTTCCAGAGCCCCCTATCCCGGTGAAAATTAATGAATGACTAAGCAATGTCGTAAGCACATAAACATTTACTTTGATTTACTAAAAAAAAGTTTGGCAATGCGACAACGCATTTAGGTGTCATTGCCACTGAGTCACGAATAAGGCAAAATATAGTAATATCACCCAACAATTCAAGTTGTTTTCATTGACTAAACAAAACGAATACGTATCGACTGCCTGTAAAGAATGGTCTTAACCATTTCAAGTGTAGAATGACCTCAGCTGATATCAAGATAACAAAATTCACAAACAACCTAAGTATGCATGATTGAGAGCTTAAGTAATGGGGAGGGGGGCACATCCTTTAACTGTGGAATTTAATAGAAATACATATTCAATGGCTCACCGTTTGATTGTCATCAGAGTATAATCCACAAACGAGCTCCAGCATGCTATTAAATGACATTCCACACCACAAAACAAAATTAGCTATTCTCTGTTGCAGGAACTTTTAAACCCCCACCGCGTAAAAAAATCGCATACGACCAAAGCTGGTTTTGTAGCCACTTTGCACACACGCTCACGCCGATGCGAAAATTTCACCCTCGCATATAGAAAACCGCCGACTTGAAGCATGAATTTCATGAAGTTGTTGGTAAGGGCGTCCCCATATAATACCCAGTGGGGTAGGGGTAGTTGTATTATTAAACGACGCGTGTATTTATGCAGTTTATGAACAACAATCAAAGTCCTATGATAAACTTAACAATAAAACAATTCACTCCATCACTCCACCGATAACGAGGCAGGTTGTCGATAACTAGAGGACTTTGCTGTTCATTCACGACGAGATGATTGACACAACTAACAAACGGTCTATGCTCGCGGAATAGCATGCGATCGACCTACAATTTCGTGTTGTATTTCAATTTTCCATTAGAAACATTTATTCACAATTAATTGGCACAAATTAAGCGAATTAAATGACACCGCCGAGGCAGTCGTCGTCGTCGTTGTCGTAGTCTACGCCTTTCCCCAAGGGGCGGCAGCAACCAATTCTCAAAAACAAAACAAAGGTATGTAAGGCGAGGTAATGATGTCATCTATTTCCGGAGATGACTTTGTTTGATAAGTTCACACCAAGATGAACTCAATGAATGAGTTGCGCTTTTGAAGCAATTAGCACGCCGTATAGCTACAAGATCTAAATATACGCGCGAATCACTCCCACCACTGGTTGTTTCAAAGGATTGACGACCGAACAGCGATTTACAATGTTTACAGGGTGTAAGCGGAATAGCACTGCCATTGAGAAAGCTTGTATTGTTGATGTTGGTCTCCTCCGCCGAAAAACCCCTTACGACATGGATGTGGTATGGAATTTTCAGCTTATCAGCTTGAGATAAGCGATTTTTTTTTTTGCAAAGCTCTGCCAGGCATTTACACATATTCTCCCTTGTCGGAGCGTTCTGAATGTGTGCATGTGGGAAGTGCTCACATATGACGGTGGCAACAGTAACGCATAACGAAGGGCATTAGTGACGGCTTGTGCACTCTAATTGAATGATTGCCAAGGGAAATTCATATTTCGGATTAAATGAAAGTAATTAATGCTAATTGTGATTTCCTCTACAGAGGAAGGCTCACCATTGATGGGTTTCAGAGAGAAAGGAGCATGTGATTTGTCGATGACTCTTGGGGGGCACTTTGTGCTGTGAGAACATAAATGGGGTTGATTATGGGAGCATACCTTGTCGATTATCTGGAGGATAGCTAAATCATAAAACTCAAGGCTGAATGGAGGCTTTTAGTTAATTTTCATCTTTGACAGGCGCTCAACTTGGTGTTGTTTTTATTCCGTTGCAGTCTTATTTTGTACAAGCTAACTCGACACCTTCACAGAGATCGGTTGAATATTTTTTTTGCACCCGTCCAGTGTCTCTAGTCCGAAGAGATTATAAACAAAAATTCATCAAACAAGAAATGTCGGAAATGTGAATAATTAATAGCAAAAGCCACCATTTTTAGGTAAAGTGTTGATATTTCGTTAATTATAAGCCCTATCGAGATATTCGTTTCAAGAATTTCAGAAACAAAAGTCAGTTTCAATCGGAACTCAGTTTGTGGTAGTAGTGAGGTAGGAGTTACACCGATTCTAACTCTAAGGGGGCCGACCCCTGACAAATGTGTGATTATCAATTGAATCATTGAAATTAAAATAACAGTTTGCTTACGAGGTATTCGTTGCAGACCAAAATAAAGGATCTAGCGATAGATTTCGCAACAATTCTTCGTCGGGCAACTTCGAAAGAAATTTAACCCGTAGCTGTCAAAAGTTGTTGACTCAACGCATTATGTCGTCATGTGCGAAAATTTTTTTTTCGAGAAATAGATTCGAAATGCTGTAATCGGAACGGAAACTTCGGTAGAGATTTCTGCGATTTCAAACAATCCGAATGGATACCTCGATAGACTTGTATATCTCTGAGCTCCACATGCAGTTTAGTTATGTACCCCGGCAAATCTATATAAACAATTTTTTTTAACAAATCAGGTTCTTGTCATTAATTCCCATTAACCAATCAATCAATGACAAATTAAGAGAGCTCTTGCCTTAGGTATTCCTATATAAGGCTCTCGATCAAGCTTTGCACAATTTGTCAGTATATGGACTACTTCTATCGGGATTGATGTTTTTTAAAAGCCCGATCTGCACACGTAATATCACGTTTCCACAGATAGATTTTCTATAAACTTTCTAGTGCCTCAAGGATTAAGGAATTCTCTCAAATACACTATTTCTAGTGCACATTGTTGTAGGGGGGGAAACCATATTTTTCGCGTAGCAGATGACAGATGATGGTTGGATGTTGTAGAACCAGGGTAGACTCTGATTGGCTTTAACTTGGCACAACCTAGTGTTTGTAACTCTGACTACATATCAATAATGCTTATTTTAACCATCAGATACTGGTCTCATCCAACCTGATAAGTGTGAGTGTTGATAACAAGACGAAAAACAGCAGCACTCTGAACAGTGCTGCTGTTTCCATGCAAACCCAGATGAGCTGCTTCGACATATTCGCACAACAGGTTATTTAGGAATTTCAAAGGTAAGTCAGGCCCCTTGAACAGAGATGGTGGCGGATGAACCAAAGGCCAACCGCATCGCTCAATCCCGTGGAACTGGCCCTCCAGGCTAGGGGTTCTGCTTTGGGTTAACTACCCACCCATGAAAAAAAAAAACATTGGACAACGACGTTCGTATCTGTACCTGGAATGTGAGAACATTATACCGGAGAAGTGCAGGCGAACAAGCGGAAGCCCTAAACTGCTGCAAAGCAGACACTACTGCCATCCAGGAAATACGATGTGATGGGCCGGGCAAAAAGAGGATGGAAAATGTGACATCTACTACAGACCGTATTATAGTGAGCAGAAACAGCGACTATTTAGATGCAGATTTGTTATAAGTGCCAGGCTTAAGCAAGAAGTCTTATGTTTCCAAGGCATTAGCGAACGCATTGTAAGAATTCACATCAAGGCCGAATTCGCCAACAGAAGCGTTATATGCGCTCACACCCTGGCGGAGGAAAAAGACGATATAGCTAAGGATTGCTTGACGAAACCAAAGAGCGGCTACCGAATCACGATATTAAAATCGTGCTTAGGGATTTTAACGCAAAGTTAGGAAGGGAAGGCATCTTTAGCAGTATTGTCTAAAAAAAACAACCTAAACGACAGCACGTCTGAAAACGGACTTGACTTCACTACTGAAAAAAATACCAGCACATGGTTTCCTCACCTCGATATCCATAAGGGGACATGGCGGTCTCCAGATCAACGAACCGTCAACCAACTAGATCACATTGCGATAGACAAGATGCACGCGTCCAGTATTTTGGACGTCCGAACATTCCGAGGGGCTAAAATCGACTCGGACCACTACCTTGTTGCAGCAAAGGTAAGAAAGTGGATATCCATCACGCCACAACAAACCAGAAGTACTATGAACAAATTTAATTTTAAAAAAACTGCAATCGCAAGAGACCGCCAAGGCCTTCACGCAACGCGTATCCCTTATCCTCCCGATCAACACCATACCACCATCGTATGTCGAAGAACAATGACAACGATGTCAGCAGGCCATTAGATCAGCCGCAATTGATATGCTAGGTTTCTCGCGCCCACCAGCAAGAAACCCTTGGTTTGATGACGAATACCGACAGATGCTTACAGCCAAGACCGAGGCCTATAAGGATAAGCTGCAGGTGAAGACTAGAGCTGGCATTGAGGGAAGGAAAAGCGAAGAACACCGGCTTTTCAAAAAAAAAAAGAACAAAGAGAGAGAAAAGGGCGCGATCGAGGATATAGAGAAGCGCAACTCCAGGAATGATGTTCGCAATGTTTACCAAAGTTTAAAAATTCGAAGCCAAGTATACAAGCCTAGAACAAAATCCTGTGGTGATGAGCAAGGAAATATCGTAGTTGAGACACAGTGGATGCTGAGAATATGGAAGAACCACTTCTGCAGACTATTAAACGGCGATGACGAACAACATTCCGCTGTGAGGCAGAACGAACCATTCAATATTGGCGATGATAGCGAAAACTGCCAATCACCCGACCTAAGTGAAGTGAGGATAGCAATATCTAAACTCAAGCTCAATAAGGCCGCCGGAAATGACGGCCTTCCCGCCGAGCTTTAAAGCCACATTTGGTCGGATGAAAGTAGAATGGAACCTCGGTCGATCCGCAAAAATGGAAAAGCCTCCACAACACCGCCTACAAGATCCTATCTGCCGTAATATGTGAACGCCTGAAACTGTTTACCAACAAGCTGATCGGTGGTTTTAGGCCAGGAAAGTCAACAACGGATTAAATTTTCACACTTCGGCAGATCCTGGAAAAAACCCAATAAGTCCAAATCGATACCCACAACCTATTCATGGATTTCAAAGCCGCATATTATACAGAGCCATGACAAGTTTTGGTATACCGCGCAAACTCGTCCGTCTGTGTAGGATAACGATGGAGAATTCTTGCTGCTCGATCGAGGTCGGAAACGACCATGCCAACAAAAGGATTTAGGCAAAGCGATGCGCTGTCATGTGACTTCTTTAATTTGATTCTTGAGAGGATTGTGCAAAACTCCCGAGCCAACACCAGAGGCACAATTCTCCAAAAATCAGTGCAAGTACTTGCATACGCTGACGATATTGACATCATTGGTAGGACTCAACGTGATGTCATAGCCACGTTTGCTAGTATATAGAAGGAAGCGGCAAAAATGGGTTTAGCAGTAAATGAGGGTAAGACTAAGTATATGCTGTCAACACGAAAGGACACACAACATCGACGAATTGGACAGAACGTCACCATTGACAGATATAACTTTGAGGTAGTTCGGGACTTTGTCTACCTCGGCTCCGCTTTTAACTCTGACAACATCTCGTCAGAAATCAAACGAAGAATTACTCTTGCCAACCGCTGTTTCTTCGGACTTAGAACGCAAATTAGTAGTAAAGCCATCAAGCGAACTACTAAGGAGATCCTATATAAGACCCTGATCGTCCCAGTCCTGCTCTACGGCGCTGAAGCATTGACCGTATCAAAAGTGAATGAAAAGTCCTTGGTCGATTTGAGAGGAAATTCTTTGAAAATTCTCCGATTCCGACTTGCTCTAGTCAAAAAACTCCGCATTGGACGTTTAAGATGGCTACGTCATGTAGAACGAATGGATACCAATACTCCGGCTAGCAGAGTCTTCGATTCCTAGCTAGACGTCGAACGCAGTAGAAGAAAACCTCGCCTTAAGTGGCGCGCACAAGTAGAAACCGACCTCAACCAACTTGGAGTGCGCAACTGGAAGCAGTTAGCTAAGAGACCGGACTAATTGGAGAGGCATGTTGGTTGAGGCCCAGGTTCACCCCAGACTGTAGCAACACTTAAGTCAGTAAGTAGTAACGACATGACATCAGAAATCAAATGAAGCACCACCGGTTCTTCGAGTTATGACGGCTATTAAGTACTAAAGCCTTCATTTGAACCACCAAATTCTATATAAGGCCTGATCATCACAGTCCAGCTCTATGGGGCCGACGCATGGGCTTTGTTAAAAGCGGATGAAATCCTTGTTCGTTTTGACCGAAAAATTGCACGGAAATGGTTGGTCCCGATTGCGTTGACGGGCTATGAGGATGATGGTTAAAATCTCAGCATTGGATATTTAATATGGGTAAGACATGTAGAGCGGTCCGTATAGTCTTCAATTTCCATGACAGATGGCAGACGTAGCAGATGAAGACCTTGACTTAAGTGGCATGAGTAGAAGCAGAGACCTGGTTTTAAACGATCTGTCCTGGTTTTAAACGATCTGTGGTAGATTAAGTAGTATACGGTGAATTAAAACGTTTAGTTTGACACCTCTCAAATATTTTTGGGCATTTCGAGCAGCAAATATAGCTTCAAGCACGCAACAACAACAAAGAAACATAGAAAGAGAATCCAATGGCAAAACGATACAGATACAGATGCAGACAGATTCCTGAATTCTGTGGCAGCGAATATAGTCCAGATAATACGAGACGGAACTTCGAGCTAGGCTCTAAGAAATCGTTTCGACACTAATGACCATAGCGTTGCAGTAGTGTGCAAGTGTGTGAACTCTGAGGACAACGTCATGAACTGAGCAAAACCATTCGCATGTCTTGTTTGACCTTTCAAATCTATACTGAGCTGAAGAGTAGTTTTCTAAAGTGGATTCGAGAGCCGTCAAGAAGCAGCCATCGATATGAACAGCATGTAGCATGGACCTTGTAATTCAAAGATACCAAGACGCAGCGATCAATGGTTGACGTGCAAATACTGATCTTTTGATAGGGAAGCAATGGTTCGTGGACAATGTTTTGAGTCCTAAATTAAACACCACACCATAGAAGATTGACTAACATGGTATTGATATTAAAAGGCTAAAGGCTTGCTTGTTCCAAACGGAAACCTCGACCAGTTTGAATAAAAAATAAAATAATGTGGAAAGCAGAACACATTTAAGAGCGACATGCATCCTAGTCTAAACATATTCTTATACGGGACAATACACCTTAGAACTTAGTAACATAAAAAAAATACACTTACCCCCAAGTCAGGTTCACTATAAGTCGCCTCCAAGATAGCTGTCTTCT
Organism: Rhingia campestris; assembly: GCA_932526625.1. Taxonomy (NCBI): domain Eukaryota; kingdom Metazoa; phylum Arthropoda; class Insecta; order Diptera; family Syrphidae; genus Rhingia; species Rhingia campestris. The sequence continues at coordinate 38,390,833 of OW052183.1, forward strand.
GTGGCGTTGCTCGATAGCTCTCAGCCTGGTGAATATCCTGAAGACTGCCCCATGTTTCGAAATCATCTGCATTCTCCCCCTGATCTGGATCATTTTTCGAGTAACCGAGTGACTTGCGCACCCTATTCGAGGTTAGATTCTCCACGCTGGCTGAGTTTCCCCTTGACTGCATCATTCCATACACTTTGGGGCTCAGTTTGTTGATATTTTGGCCGCAGTCCACCAATCGAGAGTCTTTCAGTAGAATGCATCCGTCCTCATACGGTACATCTGCACTCGGTTTCGATTTCTTGTGCTGTTTTACACCCGTCGGCAGTGGCGGAATGAACACGTGATCCTTGGTTAGCGAACGTCCTGAAACATTGTCGCAGTGCTGATACATTGAGGAATGTATTGAGATATCATCCATTGACATTTGCAGTGACCTGCGATTTGATTGGCTGGCATTTCTGTCCATCAGCGAGAGAACATCATCGCAAGACCTCGTAGCCACCAAACTAGAGACCGGACTCTTGATCAAATTGAAACTGGCGAGTAGATTCGGACCAGTCTGAGCGGGAGGAGCAGTTTTTGGTAGTGGCGGTGGCGGAGTTGCTTTTGGATCTGGCATTGCACGGACCGTCAGCCGAGTATCCACTATCGGGGGCACGCTTTGATCGATGTTGTTGAAAATCCCGATTGGTCGAGCGCTGGGCGGATTTCTGTTACCCATCACTTGGACGCCGGGGAAGTCAACAACTAAAATCCTGTCTGAGATGTTAGTCCAGTCATTGTGAAAACCAATGCCAGAGTCAGAATTGGATGATGTTGTTGTCACTTCACTGTGATTGCTGGGCTGGGGTGAATGCGCCTGAACATCTTGCGGCTGTCCATTAACATCGGCATGTCTTCCAGGAGTCCTTGCAGCCGGTGGCAGTATACGCATCGTGTACATGCTCCTGATGAGATTCACAACATACTCCGAGTTGTTCGGAAACTCTAAACACAAATTCGAGATGGGGTCTTTGGTGCAAGTGATGCGGAATTCATTCGCTCTTTGCTCGTGAACATGGTGCTCGCAGATTTTCGTGTCCACCACGAACACATGACAGCTGTTTGAGATAGAGACGTCACCACGTTGAACTCCATTCGGGTCCTGGTCATCATCGTCACCGTTCGATGAGTAAATTGCACTGGTCACCAGTCCGAAAAAGCGATTCTCACTTTCCGACGAGGAGCTCACATAATTCAAACGTGATGAAGGATATGTGGCCAAGATCGTGGCATTTGCACTTTGAAGGGTCAAACAGTTGGGTAGTATAGTCATGAGGACGGTGGTTGGATTTCGTTTCTCCTGGCGCAGCTTTCGGATGCAACTGCGGACGGTCTGCAACTTCGAACTTATGGCAATTTGCTTTGGCATTTCAATTGTTCCCAAGTAGCCCACGATGGCTCTGTATTCTAGTGAAATGCCGCCGTTACCATTCTCTAGATCAAGATTCACCCGTACCATTGCACTTACATTGGAAATGTCTTTTGATGTACTCGCGTTTGCAGAGTGAATGATGTTGTGTGCCGATGCCAGCGATGCTGGCAGAGGAATGTCTTCTATTACAGGCCGCAATGCATGATCCCTACCGCTGCCACCCCCGGCCACTTCACGATGCTTCTGCGGAGAGTTCCTCAGTCGATTCATTTTTAACTTATGATGTAGATAGCTCGGCTTTCCTCGATTCATATGCTGAATGGCGTTCTCCTCATCCGAGCTATCCGAAAAGTAGTTCTCAGCGATTTGCATCTTAATGCTGCCAAAAGAGTTGCCAATCAGCTGTACCACTGTTTCATGTGGCAGCTTCGAGACGTTGAGATTATTTACCGAAATTAGAAAATCTCCAGCACGTAGACCAGCTTGGTCGGCTGGAGAATTGGCCACGATACATGAAAGTATGCACGGCTGCTGCCCAGATATAGTGAAGCCAAAGCCATTGTAACCACGACTGACCTCCACCGTGCGTGTACCATAGTTTGGGCGTTTCTTTCGACGGCGATGCTGGTGATGATGATGGTGCATTGCACCCTATTAATTTCTTATAGACTTGAGTGCAAAAAACGTTCCAAATAACTACAAAGGTGGAATACAAAAAAAAAAGAATTCTTTTCACTTTCAGTTCAGGGGCAGTGGTTGTAGGTTTGCGTTTATTTGGTCCACTTGTCCATGTAGGGTTTCATTGCATTTCGGTTGCCCAAACATAAAGATACTCCAACAGGATGATGTTTATTTACTCTAGCACATGCAGAACATTAAACCAAACAAATAATATTAAAATTAAACTCAGAAAAACAATAAAATAAACACGAAAATACAGACAAAAATAATATTCTTTCAATGGAATGTGTCAAGCCAACATGACAGCAAAAACTTGAATTGTTTGACAGTTTGAGGTAGGGCAAGCAAAACGAAAAATTCCTTCTGTTATATTATTGTAGTAGATTGTGTTTTTGAACTTAGGTAATAGATTGGTGCATGACTTTCTGTTATACAAAAATAATCGTTATTTTTGAATACACAATTTAGAAAAATTCGACATCAAAACTGTACGCAAAATGATGTTTTTAATTGTGAACTATTCGGAACAATTTTACTTTAGCTGCCACTCACTTTTTGCATTTTTACTATTAAACGATTCGTCTCTGCGTGCTGATCATTTATACGTTTTTTTTTAAATCGTCACTCGCATGCAAAGGTGCAAAAAGTGAGTGGTAGCTACAGTAAATGTATGCATAGTATTCTTTACAATTTCCTAACCTGTAAACGAGCTCTTTGCTAGTTGTCAAGTAATTTGTATTATCCCCAGACAACATCATTCTCTCTCCGAACGTGAGAACCTCAAAAGTGACACAAGTGCAATGCTACGGGTGAATCTTGATCTAGAGAATGACAACGGCGGCATTGCAATTGCCATAGGTTCTAAGTTGCAGACCGTCCGCAATTGTAACCGAAAGGATTCGGTAGTAATGATCACCTGGAAGCTGCTGAGACATTAGCAATAGATGGAGGTTTTTTCATCGATTTTGTCATAGAGTTCATAGACAGATAGTAAAATTAATTAAACTTACGTAAACATGTTCGGAGAATATCTTCTAAAGAGTTTTTCAACAGGGACGCTACAAAAGTAGAGCGACAGGGACAGCAAATGACGCCATATTTCTTGCCGCTCTTTTGACATTTCATGATGGAAAGATATACGAGCCAACAACGAGTCGAAATTATTAAATTTTACTACCGAAATTCGGAGTCAGTGGCCTCAACGTTAAGAGCGCTACGTCCAATTTATGGTCGTCATAATCGTCCTAGCAGATCAACAATTGAGCGTCTAGTGGAAAAATATGATTCCACAGGCACATTACAAAATGTTCCCGTGACAGTGGGACAAAGAAGTGCCCGTAGTGTCGAGAATATTTCTGCCGCTGAGGCTTCAGTTGAAGAAAGCCCAAATGTGTCTCTCACACGTCGTTCTCAAGCGTTGGGCATCTCTGTGACGTCGTTGAGGCGAATTTTGCGAAAAGATCTTGGCCTACATCCTTACAAGATTAAATTGACGCAAGAACTGAAGCCGCTTGACCACCAGAAGCGTCGCATGTTCGTGAATTGGGCTGAGCAACAACATGAAAATGAATCGGATTTTCATCTTCAGCGATGAGGCTTATTTCTGGCTGAATGGCTTCGTCAATAAACAAAATATGCGGTATTGGTCAGGCAGCAATCCACACGTACTCCATGAGTCATCATTGCATCCCGAAAAAATTACCGTTTGGTGTGGTTTATGGATCGGCGGCGTCATTGGGCCGTACTTCTTCCGTGATGATCAAGACCGGCACGTTACTGTGAATGGGAATCGCTACCGTTCAATGATAACCGAATATTTTTGGCCCCGATTGGATGATATGGACTTGGAGGACATGTGGTTCCAACAGGACGGCGCCACAAGCCACACAGCGAATGTCACAATCAATTTATTGGAAACCAAGTTTGGAGAACGTGTTATCTCACGAAATGGTCCAGTCGCTTGGCCGCCTCAGTCGTGCGATTTGACGCCGTTAGACAATTTCCTGTGGGACTACGTCAAGGCTATGGTCTATGCCAACAAGCCAGCGACGCTTGAATAACTTCTTACGAATAGCGAACGTGAAATTGCAGCAGTATCGGCCGATTTATGTTTGAAAACCGTCGAAAATTGGGTTCAGCGTCTGGACTTCTGCAAGCGTGCCCGTGGTGGCCATGCAAAAGAAATCGAGTTCCATGCATAATGACATCGAACGTACACAGGAATAAAGAATTTCATTGATGTCCAAAACCGTTTGTGTTTTATTTAAAAAAAACGTTTGTAGCGCTCTTATTGAAAAACCCGATATATATATATATATATATATATAAAAATTGAGCATTTAAATGTTTGTCGTCGATTCACGCCTTAACGCATTTACCGATTTTAGCCAAACTTTCACACATCTTTGACATTGGTCTATATATGGTTTGTGTGAGGTTTGGTTGAAATCGGAAATGTATCTGTTTTACGTGCGTGAAAAAAACACACGAATTTCAGTACATTTTGGTTTGAAATTTTTTGTGTTTACGTATAACTCACTTAATTTTCAACCAATTAAATTGGTGTCTCTTTTAAAATATAGGCCCCATTTTTTTAATAACTGCCCACTACCACGCCCATTTTAAATCCAACAATAAGTTCAAATATGTTGAGGCTTTATTTCATTTTATAAATTTTTCGAAAAATACCAAATTGTTGGGCCTTGGGGCTTTATTTCATTTATTTGTTAAGGGCCTATTTTCATTTTTTTGGGGCTTAGTTTCCACATTAAAAGGGGAATTATTTCATTACGAAATATTCCCTCATTTTTGGGGCTTTCTTTCATTTTTGATATTGGGGCCTTTTTTTTTACTGAGGATAATATCACAGTGCCAATAATAATATGAACATTTCGTCTATAGATCATTTTTGGAGGTTTTTTTTCTAAAACAAAAAAGTGGCCGCATTATGCTGGCAGTTAACGTTAAAGTCACACGGGCCAATATCTACGTAAAAGCTTCGCTTCTTTGGGCCGTCCCACGACGGTTCCATTTTTTTTAATTAACCAGGTGGAACTGGCAAAATATTTCTCATTTCGCAAATTCTCACCGAAATACGATCAACTAATGCCACCGCATTGGCCGTTGTATCATCTAGGCATTGCAGCTTTATTGGATTTTAATAATAATAATAAAAAAAAAATAAATAAACACATTAATACAAATTAATTTATTTTTATGATGGTACTGCTTTGAAAATATCTATCAACTCGAATAAAACCTCAAAACTTAAAGCCGGGTGTATGAGTGCTTTGCGGCATTTACAATTTGTCTAGATATTGAGTAAGATCTGGAAGACCTTCCTTAAGACCCTTACGTTTACGTGTATCCTGCAGGATGGAGCCAGAACAGCTCATTCAACATTTCAGCTCCCTCTAAATATTCGAAGTAACCTAGATGAAGTGTGTAACATTAAAAAAAAAAAAACAATTGTCGAGGGCTGAAACATTGCAAAATTATCATCTGGGATAAAAAAAAACAACTACAAACTATTCAGCGGATTTCAGACAACAATTTCCGATATTCCACGTTTGACGATGTTGAAAAAGTCCAGCTAAAAAGAAACATGCGCGCGTTAAAATACTACAAGATCCACCCTCTGACACATTCTCGAATAATTGTTAGACATCGGCGATGGAAAAATTGCTGTCGATGAAAATGCTGGTTGCAGAAAATGCCCCACCGATTTCTACATAATCGTTGATACGCAATATTCTCTCATTCCCCGATGTATGCACACAGAAAGGCAGAAAGAGCCATTTTGGCAGCAAACAATGTGGTCGTCAACGTTTGAACTTCTGATTCAGTTTGCGATGCCAACGAAACTGTAAATTACCCAACAGAGTTTTTGAACTCTCTGGATATACCAGGCATGCCATGGATCTTCGGTTATTTTCCTTCGGAATTTGAACCCACCACATGGCCATTCAAAAATAATTGATTGCCACAGACGTGCCAATTGAATTCAAACGCATCCAATTTTCTATTATATCGACAGGGCCAAACAATGTTCGTTTGCGGCTTAAATTAAGGCACTACCTGTTTTTCACACAACTACAGCGCACAATTCCTCTTTCTGTCATAGATCCCATCGAAACATATCCGTTTGATCTTCATTAAAGAATAAATCGTCCTCACTCCTCATACTCGGGCTAAGGAAGGCCATTTTCTCACAGCGCAATGCCAACTACGTTCAACCATCACGTATATGCTAGATATCCGCTCGTGAAATCTAATCTCAACGGCTAATAAGTTGTTTGCACTGTCGTCGTACTTGATGCAACCGGCCAAGTACAGCTGCATCCGAAATCGGTTCCAGGACACTTTCAGTTTCAAATTTAATATTTTCACTTTTGATTTATGTATACTTACTTTCGATTTCTTTGAGATCGATAAAGGATCATTCAATTCAATCGATCACATTCGATCTATTTTAGCGATCGTTAAAACATTCTAACACATTTACAATACATTGGTTATTTTACCCTATCCGATAACATAGAGAAGTAATATAGCTAGTTATACCTTTAAGTATATGGATCAACTCAAAATCGCTAATTAAGTCGATTTAGGCCCGTTCCTCCTTACGTCTGGTACATCTGGTCAAATCTGGTACACATACTATTCGTTGCTCCCAGCAGAACAAGTGTAAAAGATTTTAAAATCAGCTCACTGACACGCCCACTTTTAAAAAAACGTTGTTTTTGGCCAAACGGTTAAGAATTTTGAAAAAAATGTCTGAATATCATATTTTGTTTACATAGAGTTTTTGACACGCCCAATTTTTGGGAAATTTTTAGATTTTGATAAACTCTCTGGGCAATATATAGTGACAATGGCATTTCATGCCCTCTTTTTGGGCATGTTTAATTTGGGGATGAAATGGGATAGGGTATTCGACGATCCTCACAGCGGATTGTAGCCTACAGATACGTTTTTTTTCCTTAGAAACCAAAATATTCACTAGAAATAATTTATATGGCAAAACAACGTTTGCCGGGTCAGCTAGTTTGTTTTTAAAAAAATGTTCAGTAGAAAGAATCATAACAACATTCCATGTGGTTAAATTTCCCAGACGAGAGAAAACCGACAGACTCTCTTGACTGTTGCGATAAGTCCAAAAAAGTGTTGACTCGAAGGACGGTTATTTCACCATGGAAGATCCACAAGAGGAGGCGAATGAAATAGTCGCTTTTTTGGAGACTGTGTATATTTATTTGGCCTAATCGCGATATTGGAGTAATTCCTTAGAGGAAGTCAACGGTGGCGCCTACAGCTCCAGTTCGATCGAACTGGCAGTGTAATCCCTATATGAGCGCTTAGACATATTTGAACACCAGGTCTATAGGGTTTTCCAGTACTGGTCAACGGCAGCGTTCATATCCCTAAATGGGCTACTGACATCGGTATTTTTCCGGCCCGCTGTCCTAGGGTCAAAACAAGGGTCTGGCCCTCCAGGTTGGGGGTTGTGCTTTGGGTTAACTATCCATCCACGGAAAAAAGCTTATGTTACGAAGCAACCAATAGCCTCGGAAATAACTGATATTATTGTTGACAACCATGCTAAACGAAAAAAGGACAACGACGTTCGTATCTGCACCTGGAATGTGAGAACATTAAGCAGGAGAGGTGCAGGCGGACAACTAGCGGAAGCCCTAAACTGCTACAAAGCAGACATCACTGCCATCCAGGAAATACGATGGGATGGGCCGGGCAAAAAGAGGATGAAAAACTGTGACATCTACTATGGACCGTGTTATAGTGAGCAGAAACAGCGACTATTTGGATGCGGATTTGTTATAGGTGCCAGACTTAGGCATGAAGTCTTATGTTTCCAAGACATTAGCGAATGCATTGTCATAATCCGCATCAAGGCCAAATTCATAAGAGAACATGGGGGTCTCCAGATCAACGAACAGTCAACCAAATTGATCACATTGCGGTAGACAAGTGGCACGTATCCAGTATTTTGGATGTCCGAACATTCCGAGGAGCTAACATCGACTCGGACCACTACCTTTTTGTTGCGTAGGTTGCGTATATCCACCACGCCACAAAAAAAAAAAAAAAAATACTGTGAAAAAAATTTAATGTCGAAAGACTGCAATCGCCAGAACGAGGCCTACAAGCTAAGCTGCAGGTGAAGACGAGAGCTGCCATTGAGCTCTATAGGCAAAAAAGAAGGGAAGAACATCGGCTTTTCAGAAAGAAGACAAAAGAGCAAGAAAAGCGCGCGATCGAGTATATAGAGAGGTGCCACTCCAGGAACGATGTTCGCAAGTTTTAACAAAGTGTAAAACGTCAAAGCCAAGGATACAAGGCTCGAACAGAATCCTATCCAGATAAACAAGGAAATATCGTAGTTGAGACACAGTCGATGCTGATGATATGGAAGAAACACTTCTGCAGACTGTTAAACATTAAATATTGGCAACGACAGCGAAAACTGCCAACCACCAGAAATAAGTGAAGTGAGGATATCAATATCTAAATCCAAGCTTAACAAGGGAGCTGGAAATGACGGCCTTCCCGCTGAGCTTTATCAAGCCGGCGGAGATGACTTGGTAAGTAACATCCACCAACTCATAAGCCAAATCTGGTCGGATGAAAGTATACCTGAAGAATGGCATCGTTTGCCCGATCCACAAAAAAGGAGACCCTCTGAACTGCTCCAACTACAGGGGCTAAGTCTCTTCAACATCGCCTACAAGATACTATCTGGCGTAATATGTGAACGCCTGAAACTAGTCAGTTTGTGTAGGATGACGATGGAGAATTCTCGCTGCTCCATTAGGGTAGGAAACGACCTCACGGACACATTCGATACGAAAAAAGATTTAGGCAAGGCGATGCGCTGTCATGTGACTTCTTTAATTTGATTCTTGAGAGGATTGTGCAAAACTTCCGAGCCAACACCAGAGGCACAATTTTACAAAAATCGGTGCAACTACTAGCATACGCCGACGATATTGACATCATTGATAGGATGTATGCCTCGCTGTTCAGAGCGTCTCCTTTTTGGATCGGGCAAATAGGCATTTTTCAGGAATTTTTCATCTGACCAAATTTTTGAGTTGGTCAATGTTACTTACCAAATCATCTCCACCGGCTTTATAAAGCTCGGCGGAAAGTCCGTCATTTCCAGCAGCCTTGTTAAGCTTTAATTCCGATATTGATATTCGATCGCTAGGTTTTCTTTCACTTTTTTCTTCTTTCTGGAAAGCCAGTGTTCTTCCTTTCTTCTTTGTAAAGTTCAATGGCGGATTAAGGCTTCACCTGCAACTTTGACTTGTAGGCCTGATTTTTTGGGTGAAAGATTTGTCGGGATTTTTCATCAAAGCTGGGGTTTCTTACTAATGGGCGCGAGAAAACTAGTACATTAGTTGCAGCTGATCGTTTACATCGTCGCCGTTGTTCTTCGACGTTAGATGCTGGTTGTATCGTGTTAAAAGAGAGGATGTTGGATAAAACGTTCGGCAAGGACTTGGAGGTCTCTAGATATCCGCATTTTTACATCGGTTGGGACCAGTTCCGTGTTTCAGGAAAGTGGTCCAAACCGATGTCAATACCTCGGAATATTCGGGGACATAAAAGAAACTGGATGTGTCTCACCCTAATAGTCGCTGTTCTGCTCACTATTTTTGCATTTAGCATGGTCGGTCATATGTAACATCATTCCTTTCCATGGCTTTTGGTTGCTTTATTAAGATAGGTTTTTCTGTGATTGAGTAGCTAACCCAAGGCACAACCACAAAATTGAGGACAAGCAAGGCCCATGGGTTCCCCTGAGGATAGCAGGCCGGATATTCTGTGCCAATCATTCTATGCCTGACTAGGCTCAGTGTTTGCTCTCGTTTTACAACATCCAAGCATCATCCTAAGAGCACTTGAAGCATTTATTTGTTAATTTACATATCTTTTCTAATAGAATAAAGTTGTGCTATTGTGTGTTGATATGTTAGTTACACCATAGTCCTGCAACTGATATATATATATCTTCTCATATTCTTGTAATCTATGAAATTCAATCTGATTAATTTCTCTCCGTCCCAAGTAGGTACTTTTCAGAAATTGTGTTATCCTTATCGATTTTGTGAAATTGAACACTTCAAATCGAAAATTGCAGGTAGGTGTAACATATGTATACCTAAACTTTGTCGGAATGAAAGGTCCTTTCAGTTCTACCTCTTAATCCGACACTATATATTCTCTGTTATCTCATAGAAATTATATTCCACACATCCCAAGAACCCCATTCGAATAGGGTTTTTACACTCCTAGACACACAGACACGTTTAAGTGTTGAGTGTATCTGATTTCCATTTCGTGCACACATTTCATTATTACCACGGCAAGAGGAGAGATCTACATGATGCTGCTTAATCTTAACCTCAATTTATCCGAAAAAAAAATGTTCCGACACTTCCCCTTTTCCGGTGAAAATTATTTAAATTCGCACAAACATTATCAGCGAAAAACCTAGACTGTTAACTTTGAAGGTGAGTTCCTGTTGTAAAATTAATTCAACTTCCCCAAAAGAAGCCATTAGGGAAGTGCGCACACATTGTGAGAGACCTTAATGCACATAAAAAAAAGCCAGACTACTTCTATGTCTTCCTGTTTTTCATCTATTTAATGTAACCACCCAAGATAGGGATTATGTTAATTAAACAAAAAAAAAAAAACAAACAAACTGGCATCTCCAAGGAAGAGAGGGTACAAGCTTTTGTGGTGTACCTACCGTCTTTTAAAGAGCAAATCTCTCAGAGTAATAATTACAGTTGGAAAATTACAGCCATTCTGATCACTTCGTCGTAGCAACCATTTGCAATAAAGAATAATCCTTTGACATTGCTGTTTACTATACCGCAAAGGAGTATCCTAAGGAATTCCTCAATTCAAGCTGGCCAGCCAGATAGAAGTGGATGTAGGCAAATCTTTCAAATTGCAAGTGAAATTGAAACTCCACTTCGGTGATTCCTTTAAATTTCTACTCCAACTTTATGTTCTAAATTCTAATAGATGAGGTTTTCTGGAGGCGTAACTCTTCCATATATGGGGGTGGGATGGTGAATCAACTATTCCCACAGGAATATGAGTGAAATACAGTCCATGTGATATATCGCTTAATCTAAGCTGTCAGTTTTGCTTTTTAGAGATTTTTCATGATTTCCTTAAGGATATGCTGTCTTGTATTAGAAAAGGATAATCCCAAGATATTGCATCTTTATACGGTGCATAGCTATGCAGTTGACTAAGTCGGATGTGTGTGACGTGGAAAAGAAGACGAGAGTTGTTGAGAATTATAAATCTTTTCGGAATGACAAGAGGATATGATTTTCCATGGGGAATCAAATATAATTCGATAATTGCTATTTCCTAAACTCTTAGGTAAATTCAGGCATCGCATAAGGACCACTCCAATCTAGGTCGTCTTTTAATTAGCAACCGGCTTTGTATGTGTGATCTCCTATTTTGAATTCGATGTTGTAGAACAACGGTAGACACTGAGTGTCATTAACTTCGACAATACTCAGTCGTTGCAACACCAATGGGTTCTTTTAAGCTCCCATTGGTATCAATACTGGTAGAAATGCTGGTCTCATCCAACCCGATTTGGCATGCCAACGCAACGCTACAAAAAAGCCTAGCCAGGATAACTGGCGTGGAATATCTGCCCTGTTGTCCTCCAGTTAAAATGTTGTCCTGGCTCTTCAGATTAGAGGTTGGTACTTTGGGCTAACTACTCAATCACGAAAAAACCTTACGAAGCAACCAATGAAACCTCGGAAATGAATGATTTTACTGTATACAACCATGTAAAGGAAAAAAGGACAATGATGTCCGTATCTGCTCCTGGAATATTAGAAAATTTAAACTAACGGAAGCTCTAAGCTGCTATAAAGCAGACATTACTTCCACCCAGCAAATACGATTGGATGGGCCAGAGGATGAAAAACGGTATTATAGCAGAATCAGCGCCTATTCGAAATGGGGATTTCTCATAAGCGCCAGGGTTATGTCAGAAATATTATGCTTCGAAAAAATCAGTGAATGCATTGTTACAACCCGCATTAAGGCCGAATTTGGCAACATAAGCTTTATATGTGCTCATCAACACAATGCCATCCTTACAGCTCCTCGGGAAAACGTAAACTTTGAGCGACAGTAAAAGTATAATGGTAAAATTGCGTTGAGGACATCTTATACAACACTACATCTTGCAACGGACTTAGACTATTTGACTTCGCTGTGGAACGAAACGCCACTTAAGCCAGGACATTGATATCCATAAGGGGCATGGAGGTCTCTCCACATCAACAAACAGTCAATCAAATTAATAATTCAGATTGACAAATCGCAATGTATACTAGATGTACAAACATTACGAGGGGCTAACTTGGACTTGGACCAATCATTTTTAAACCATTAACTTATTTTCCCTCCCATCAGGAAAAGCCTGATGAAGAATGCTGACAGATAAGGCTTAAAAAGCAAATTTGAAGATGGAGACGCGAGCCGCCAATGATCTTTATAGGCAAAGAAGAAAAGGCGAGCGATCGAAGACATAGAGAGGATCCACTTCAGGGATAATGTTCGTTGGTTCTACCAATGTTTACAAGCCGCGAACGGAATACTATCAAAATGAACAATGAAAAATCGTACTTTAGTCACAGTCGATGCTGAGGATATGGAAAATAACTTCTGCAGACTGTTAAACGGCGATGATGAACAATCATCCGCTGTCAGGTAGAACGAACCATTTCGTATTGCCGAAGACAATGAGAACTATCAACCACTCGACCGCAGTGAAGTAAGGGTAGCAATATCTAAACCTAAGCTTAACAAAGTTACTGAAAATGACGGCCTTCCTGCCGACCTTTCAAAACCAGGTGGAGATAATTTGGTAAGCAACATTCACCAATGAATGAAAGAATGTCTGAGGAAAGAATGCTAAGCATCATTTTCTAGATCCACAAAAAAAGGAGAACCTCTGTACTCCGCCAGCTACAGAGACATAAGGGCCGTTTTATTCACTCAAAGTTGACTCTCTCAACCAGTGGCGTAGCTAGGTAACCAAAGGCCCTGGGGCAAAAAATAAACTAGAGCCCCAACTAAACTATTTAAAATTATTGTTCCGTTTTCGTCGTGTTCCGAATTCGAAGTACTCCAGATTTGTTGTAATCCAGATTCGTCGTAATACAGCCGACTCCATAATAAAATTAAAAACCAAATACAAATTATTGCAACTTATTTTAATGAACAAATTAAAACTATATTATGAAAATAAAATATAATATCTACCTGTTACCGTTGAAAAAATACAGTCCTGTGCCAGACACACAGATAGCGGAGGCATGTTAATAGAGCCCCGTTGAGCACCCTTTGGGTACGGAATCCTAACTAATGGCGTTTTCCATTGGTAAACGAGTGGTGGGTGCACGACTGGGTCGTACGCAACTTTCTCTTTCACAGCAAGTTGGGCGTTAGATCATATTATAAGCATATTGATTATTGATGCTAAAATGATATAAATATTGTCGAAATGTATGTATACGAATGTTTACTCCGAATTTTGAAGGAATCGATCTCAATGTGAATATAATGATTTTCCGTTAGTGGCCAAAACTAAAAATTCCGTTTAGTGATAGTTGGGCTAAAACTTATTATGTGGAATTGTTTCAAACTGTAATTGTAGTTTATATATTAAATTTCATTCAATTTAACAAAACAGTTTGCGAGAAATTAACAATTTTCTTTATATGGCCTATATGACAAAATCCATTATATGGATTTTCTCGAAAAAACTGGGTATGCAGTTTTGTTGGAACGACTATGGTTATAAAGGGTGATCCATTTCGTGGTTCCCTACTTTTTTAAAGAAAAAAACACAGAAAATTCAAATTTAATGGAGAATGTTTATTATCATTTGAAAGAACATTCTTTGGCATTTATTTTTTGAAGATTGTGTCTATCAAATGTTGGCCGTTGCTACGTCGCAGATGGTCCATCCGTTGAGTCCAATTTTCGATCACTCGTTCGAGCATTTCGACTGGTAACTGGCGAATGACACGCGTGATGTTTTCCTCCAAGGCCTGAATCGAAGCGGGTTTGTCGGCATAAGCTTTTGACTTTACATATCCCGACAGGAAAAAGTATAACGGTGTGATATCACACGATCTTGGTGGCCAATCGACCGGCCCAAACCGTGAAATTATGTGCTTACCGAAATGTTCTCTCAATAAGTCCATTGATTGATGCGATGTGTGGGAAGTGGCGCCGTCTTGCTGAAACCAAATGTCGCCGAGATCACGAGCTTCAATTTCAGGCATCAAATAGTCGGTTATCATGGTCCGAGTTGCTGCGAACGGCGCCGAATCGACTCTCCACGGTCTTCGTGTACACTCTCAGCTACGGCCGCTATATTTTCTTCCCATCGTGCTGGACGTGGTCGATCCAATACGAATATTATCCAATAATGAATGCTGGGTCTCAAAATGGGTGATGGTGTGCGAATAGTACGCTCAGTAGGCCGATTATGTTGACCATAAGTTGAGCGAAGTGCACGAAACACATTCCTCACAGAACGTGAATTTTCATAATAAAGTTGAACAATTTGTAAACGTTGTTCACGCGTAAGTCTTTCCATTATGAAATGCCAAACAATACTAAACAAAAATAACATGACAGCATGACACGACTCACACGTGATCAGTCAAAAAAGGCTATTGAAAAAAGTATCTCTACTTGGATCACCCTTTAGTATATATAAAGTTTAATCAAAATCGTTAGAGCCATTTTTGAGAAAATTGAGGTTATGTGTAATTTTTATATGGCAGGTACCGTTATTAACATGGCTAAAAGCAAACAAAAAAAATGGCCTAGAATTATGACCAAAACAAGCTCGAATACGAAGTTTGAAGAAAATCGGCCTAGCCGTTTAGGCTGGGGAGACCATTACGGACCGACGGACGGAATTCCAAAAACCACATTTTTAGGCTCCGCTATCATCGTAATGTTAGAATCAATCAAAATCTCGAGGTCGACTATACGTTTTACGACGAATCTGGGTTACGACAAATCGGGAGTAGTCCGAGTTCGGAACACGATGAATACGGAATAAATCTATAAAAAATTATCAATAGGTACAAGGTAAAATATAAAATATGTTTTATTCGTTCTGTTAAATGTTTCCAGTCCGGAATGCCCTTACAACATACATTATTCCTTTGCGAAGTAAATACCCAGCAGGGTTGGCAATTAAAGACAGCATCTAGTATTTTAGAATAACACAAACAAAAATGATGAACTGGTCCATATTTAGTGGGCGTCTTTTGGAAAAGGTCCAGAAGGATGTAAGAGTCCACGATCAAGAATTTGACATTTTTTTATCATCACTGAACAAAGTCGTATGATGGTTGGGTGTTGTAGAACGAGGGTAGACTCTGATTGGCGTTAACTTGGCAATGCCCAGTTTTGCAACTCTGACTACACATCAAATGTGCTTATCTTTACCTCCAAGTGGTAACCATCGGGTACTGGTCTCATCCAACCGGATTTGACTTGCTAAACGATAAGTGCGAGTGTTGATAACACGACGAAAAACAGCAACACTATAAACACCCTGGTGAGAATGGCACGGATGAATACCCGGCCTGCTGTCCCAGGCGAACCTAGATGAGCTGCTCTGACATATTCGGACAACAGGTTGTCTAGGAATTTCAAGGGTTAGTCAGGCCCCTTGAACAGAGATGGTGGCGGATGAACCGAAAGGCCAACGGCAGCGCTCAATCCCGTAGTGGATACTGATGACCCCGTGTCCTAGGGGTATCTAATAAATTGGAACTGGCTCTCCAGGTTGGGGGTTGTGCTTTGGGTTAACTACCCACCCACAGAAAAAAAACATGGTTACGAAGCAACCAATAGCCTCGGAAAGGACTGATTTTATTGTTGACGACCCTGCTAAACGAAAAAAGGACAACGACGTTCGTATCTGCACCTGGAATGTGAGAACATTAAACAGGAGAGGTGCAGGCGAACAACTAGCGGAAGCCCTAAACTGCTACAAAGCAGACATTACTGCCATCCAGGAAATACGATGGGATGGGCCGGGCAAAAAAAGGATGAAAAACTGTGACATATACTACGGACCGTGTTATAGTGAGCAGAAACAGCGACTATTCGGATGCGGATTTGTTATAAGTGCCAGACTTAGGCAAGAAGTCTTATGTTTCCAAGACATTAGCGAACGCATAGTAACAATCCGCATCAAGGCCAAATTCGCTAACATAAGCCTTATATGCGCTCACGCTCCGACGGAAAAAAAAGATGATATAGCTAAGGACTGCTTCTACGAGCTCCTCGACAAAACCTATGAGCGACTACCGAAGTACGATGTTAAAATCGTGCTGGGAGATTTTAACGCAAAGGTAGGAAGAGAAGACATCTTTCGAAGTATTGTCGGAAAACAAAGCCTACACGACAACACGTCTGGTAACGGACTTAGGCTAATTGATTTCGCTACGGAACGAAACGCCACTATAGCCAGCACACGGTTTCCTCACCTCGATATCCATAAGGGGACATGGCGGTCTCCAGATCAACGAACGGTCAACCAAATTGATCACATTGCGATAGACAAGAGGCACGCATCCAGTATTATAGATGTCCGAACATTCCAAGGGGCTAACATCGACTCGAGCCACTACCTTGTTGCAGCGAAGGTAAGAATTCGGATATCCACCACGCCACAACAAACCAGAAATACTGTAAAAAATGTCATCTCGTATCCCTTAAAATTCCGATTATCACATACCACCATCATCGAATGTGGAAGAGCAGTAGCAACGATGCCAATCCATTAGATCAGCCGCAACTGTTATGATCGGTTGCCCACCAGCAAGAAACCCTTGGTTTGATGTGGAATGCCGACAGATGCTCGCAGCCAAAACGAGGCCTACAAGGCTAAGCTACAGGTGAAGACTAGAGCTCCAATTGAGCTCTGTAGGCAAAAAAAAAGGGAAAAACACCGGCTTTTCAGGAAAAAGAAAAGAGAGCAAGAAAAGCGCGCGATCGAGGATATAGAGAGGTGATACTCCAGGAACGATGTTCGCAAGTTTTACCAAAGTGTTAAACGTCAAAGCCAAGGATACAAGGCTCGAACAGAATCCTGTCGAGATGAACAAGGAAATATTGTAGTTGAGACACAGTCGATGCTGAGGATATGGAAGAACCACTTCTGCAGACTGTTAAACAGCGATGACGAACAACATTCCGCTGTCAGGCAGAACGAACCATTCAATATTGGCAACGACAGCGAAAACTGCCAACCACCCGACCTGAGTGAAGTGAGGATAGCAATATCTAAACTCAAGCTTAATAAGGCTGCCGGAAATGACGGCCTTCCCGCTGAGCTTTATAAGGCCGGCGGAGATGACTTGGTAAGTAACATCCACCAACTCATAAGCCAAATCTGGTCGGATGAAAATATGCCTGAAAAATGGAACCTCAGCATCGTTTGCCCGATCCACAAAAAAGGAGACCCTCTGCACTGCGCCAACTACAGAGGCATAAGTTTCCTCAACATCGCCAACAAGATCCTATCTGCCGTAATATGTGAACGCCTGAAACCGTTTACCAACAACCTGATTGGCCCTTATCAGTGTGGTTTTAGGCCAGGTAAGTCCACAACCGATCAAATTTTCACACTTCGGCAGATCCTGGAAAAAACTCAAGAAGCCCAAATCGATACCCACCACCTATTCATCGATTTCAATGCCGCATATGACAGCATTTATAGAGACGAACTGTACAGAGCCATGTCTAGTTTTGGTATACCGCCCAAACTCGTCAGTTTGTGTAGGATGACGATAGAGAATTCTCGCTGCTCCATCAGGGTCGGAAACGACACATTCGATACCAAAAAAGGATTTAGGCTAGGCGATGCGCTGTCATGTGACTTCTTTAATCTGATTCTTGAGAGAATTGTGCAAAACTCCAAAGCCAACACCAGAGGCACAATTTTCCAAAAGTCGGTGCAACTACTAGCATACGCTGACGATATTGACATCATTGGTAGGACTCAACGTGATGTCATAGCCACGTTTGCTAGTATAGAGAAGGAAGCGGCGAAAATGGGTTTAGCAGTAAATGAGGGTAAGACTAAGTATATGCTGTCATCACGAAAGGACTCACAAGATCGAAGAATTGGACAGAACGTCACCATTGACAGATATAACTTTGAGGTAGTACGGGACTTTGTCTACCTCGGCTCCGCTATTAACTCTGACAACAACATCTCGTCAGAAATTAAACGAAGAATTACTCTTGCCAACCGCTGTTTCTTCGGGCTGAGAAGGCAATTTAGTAGTAAAGCCCTCACTCGAACTACTAATGAGATCCTATATAAGACCCTGATCATCCCAGTCCTGCTCTACGACGCTGAAGCATGGACCGTATCAAAAGCGGATGAAGAAATCCTTGGTAGATTCGAGTGGAAAATTCTCCGAAAAATCTTCGGTCCCGTTTGCGTTGACGGGCTATGGAGACGAAGATTCAACCAAGAACTATACGAGCTGTACAGCGACATGCCCCTGGTCAAAATACTCCGCATTGGACGTTTGAGATGGCTAGGACATGTAGAACGAAAGGACACCAATACTTCGGCTCGCAGAGTCTTCGATTCCCAGCCAGACGTCGGACGCAGTAGAGGAAGACCTCGCCTTAAGTGGCGCGCACAAGTGGAAAACGACCTCAACCAACTTGGAGTGCGCAACTGAAGGCAGTTAGCTAAGGACCGGGCTAATTGGAGAGGCATGTTGGTTGAGGCCCAGGTTCATTCCGGACTGTAGCGCCACTTAAAGGAAGGAAAGGAAAGGAAAGGAAGTCGCAATTAACTATTTTGTATAGTCACTAAATAATTGATTGCATTTTTTTTTACTATTTTATTACTATTTCTAACTATTTTTTAACTATTTTCAACGTTTTGTTAGTCACAAAAAGTTATTCGCTAAATTTAATTGAATTTTATAGAATGACTGGCAATAGCTACCGAAGTTACTATTTTTTTTCTCTGAGTGTAGGAAAGTCGTAGTAAACGTGATAAAATTACGACGTAATAAATGAACATACTGATTGTATGGGAAATCTTTTCTAACAATATCGGAATTTTCTCACAGGAATTGGGTGCGTAAATTGAGGTGGTAAACGTTGTAAACTATTGAAATGCTATTTTGACATTAAATCAGTCACTTTCACACATC
The DNA here is from genome assembly GCA_932526625.1 of Rhingia campestris. NCBI lineage: Eukaryota > Metazoa > Arthropoda > Insecta > Diptera > Syrphidae > Rhingia > Rhingia campestris. The sequence goes on from OW052183.1 coordinate 38,410,219, forward strand.
AAACGTATGCGCTAAACTGAAAAAATTATAGAGAACGGAAAGAAAACAATTTTTTTTTTTTTTTTTTTTTTTTTTTTTCCGTGGGCTGGTGGAAATCTTCATAGACACGATGAGCACGTGCCCAAAGTAGTGTGAGATTTTTACTCACTAAAACCACCACCCATTTGGTATTTCTATTGCAACTAAGTATTCGACTTATCCAGCAATTTTTTTATCACGATTATATAATATGTTTGGCAGGTAACTTTCCTTTGAGAGTTCCTGCTTTTCCGCAATTATAGCGCGGTTTGTTATTATCGGGCCAAATCTAAGGGTTTAGTTCTTTGAAGACGCCGCAATATATTTGTTTCGTCCAGAATTTGGAGGACTGTTGTGTTAACGTGTCCTAATAAACGTTTTTTATGTTTTCGTGCAAAATTTTTTGTTTCATCTTTAACCGCGGGAATACCCAGATCTCTGCGTAGATCTTCGTTCCTTATGTACCACGGCGCATTGACGAATGATCTTAACATTTTGTTTTCAAAAGTTTGTAAAATTTTTAGATTCGTTTCACTGGTACAACCCCATAGTTGTATACCATATGTCCAAACCGGTTTTAGCACTTGCTTGTATAATAGCAGCTTGTTATCAAGGTTAAGCTTCGAATATTTTCCGAGCAACCAGTACAGTTCTCTGTATTTATTCTTAAGTTCTTCGCATTTCTTTTTTACATGCGACTTCCATTTTAATTTTGCATCGAGTGTCATACCGAGATATTTCGCTTCATTTGCAAACGGGACTCGAACCGTATTTAGAAATACAGGCAAATTGTTTGTCCGTTTATACGAAAAATCTACATGGATCGATTTGCTCTCATTAAGTGCAATCCACCAGGATTTTGTCCATTCATTAACTTCGTTAAGAGCGTTTTGTAATTTGATATTTGTTTCCTCTATTGTTGTGCCAACTGCTAGTATAGCAGTATCGTCAGCAAACGTTGCAACTATTGTATCGTTTGTTTGTGGGATATCACGAGTGAATATGAGGTACAGGATTGGTCCAAGGACGCTTCCTTGCGGTACACCTGCCATTATTTCTTTGAACTCGGAATATTCGCTTCCAAGTTTCACACGGAAGAGTCTATGCTCAAGATACGACACGAGGATTTTATATAATTGTTCTGGCAAAACTTGACTTAGTTTATAAGTAAGGCCTTTGTGCCACACCTTGTCAAAAGCTTGCGACACGTCAAGAAATACGGCTGAACAAATTTTCTTTTCTTCGAAAGCTTTCTCAATTACATCTGTAATTCGATGTACTTGGTCCACCGTTGAATGTTTACTTCTAAACCCAAATTGATGGTCAGGTAAAAGACGTTTCTGTTCAATTATGGGGTGTAAGCGACCGAGTAATATCCGTTCAAAAACTTTTGAAATGATTGGAAGAAGTGAAATAGGCCTGTAAGATTTTATTTCATTCGGTGATTTTCCTGGTTTTAGAACCATAATCACTTCCGCGACTTTCCACTGTCTTGGTATGTATTCTAATCTGATTGCTGCATTTATAATAAAAAGAAGCTTAGTTAATGCTTTCCGAGGCAACATTTTAAGAAGTTCTCCTGTAATCTGGTCATAACCCGGAGCTTTTTTAGGCTTTAGTTTCTGTATTTCCCGTTTAAGCTCGGCAATACTTGCATATCTTACTATGTTATTATCGGTTGTACTCTCGAATATATTAATGTTTTCATTTTGCGCCGGACCATCAAATGGCTTAAATGTTTCCTCAAGATGTGAGGCAAAAACGTCAGCTTTTTCCTTATCGCTCTTTGCCCAAACGTCTTGAGTTACCCTAATGGGCGGCACAGCGATTTTTGGCCGTTTTATGACTCTAATTGCTTTCCAGAGCGAATAATTCGATTCCTTTCCAGCGGTTAGGCTTTGCAGATAAGTTTCTACTGAATGGTTTTTAAAGTATTTAATCGAATTTGATAGCAAATTACTCAACCGATTGAGATGTGTTTTATCTTGCGGGGCACGAGTTTGGTGCCATCTTTTACGAGCTTTTCTTTTTTGTCTTACTAAATCTTGTATTTCACGGGGGTACTTAATTTTACTATAGCTCACTATTTTGTTCTGTTGAGGAGTATTATTCCATGCTGCTTTTTGGATGGTATTGATAAATGAGTCAACAGCGACTTCGAGTTCCAATGGGGTTCTAAGCGATACACCCAGTCGGATATTATTTTCAATATCGTTTTTGAAACCTTCCCAGTTGGTTTTCGCGTTTGTTAATCTGGGTGGTTTTTCATTTATAATCAGTGACTCGCTCATTGTTAAAATGACTGGAGAATGATCAGAGGAAAGATCAAAGCATTCTTCAACTTTGATTCGATTGGACGGCAGACCTTTTACAATGAAAAAATCGATCAAATCCGGTATTTTTCTAGCATCAGTTGGCCAGTAAGTTGGTTTTCCCGTAGAATGAAATTCGGTATTGTACTTTCTACCTATATCATAAAGCATCCTACCTTTCTGTGATATGCATCTAGATCCCCAGAATGTATGTTTTGCATTAAAGTCCCCTCCGATGACAAAACGTTGTCCAAGGGAATTAAGCAAGTTTTCAAAGTCAATTTTCTCAACCTTGCATCGTGGTGGGCAGTAAATAGACGATATCTTCAGAAAGGATTGTCTGCTTTTGACTTGTATAGAGCTAACTTGCATTGTTTCGATTTCTAGTTTAAGATCAATCGAATGTTCGATACACTCTTTTATATATAGTGAGGCTCCACCTCTAGCCTTATTCGATGGATGTAGAGCATGATAGTCGAGGTAACCTTTTATTTTTAAGTTCGAATTACTCTTTGCGTGAGTTTCGGATATTAAACAGATGTCTATATCTTTTTCCTGCATAAATAATTCAAGTTCTCCAAGTTTTTGCCAAAGGCCATTGGCATTCCACGTAAGAATTTTAGGCAATCTATTCATGTTAAAGGTGGGGTACTTCTATTGCGATTCGAGCTTAACGAGCCTGTCAAAAATAAGTTTATTCGTTTTGCTTTGTTCCTCAAGTTTTGAAAGAATAATCGAAAATACATTTGAAACTGGGTCAGGTGAGATATTTTTTTGGGCGTTATTGGATACTGTAGCTTGAGCATACGTTTGTACATTTGGTTTTGGATGTACAAGATCCGAACGGATATCTGATGGCCGCGTAGTTTGTGGACATTTAGGTTCTTCGATTATGGCCTGAAAACAATGAGATCAAAATTCTATCAATGAATAAATTACTAAAATGAGATTGAATTCAGTGGGTTTCCGCATTATTTAGTGGTGCAGTTTTCTTACGACGACGTTTCATGAACGACCCTAAAGTTCATGAAACGTCGTCGTAAAATTATAATATTTCGTACGTAATAAAATTACGACGTTGCATGAATACACTTACTAATTAATTCGAACTAATTCGCAATGTACACTACCGTCTCTTGTCGTACGGGAACGAATCCGTTATTAATTAAAGAACCATGATTGTCTTCCGTTTTGAGAGACTGAATTTGTTTAATTCAACACGTGGAAACATCTTGTACTGCCGTATTTCAGACAAATTTTCTCCGTCATATTCATCTTCGCCTGCTCGGTGAAGATGATAGCCAATTCTCCCAGAAATAATTAGCGCAAAACATTTTTATTTATTTATTATTTTATTTATTAATCTATTTTAATATTAATATTTAATAACACAATTATTTTCGACATCTGATGTCAAGAGCGAACTGTCAACAATAGTGAATAAATACAAGCTCAGTGGGCCCCTCGGACTCTGACTTACAAACTATATATTGAACTTGTGAAAATGTTTCCCACATTCGGAATATAAATAAATCAGATTCCAGGAACGCGACTTCAATAATGGCAACTTGTTTGAAAAAATACAGGGGAATTCCCAACAAGTCTCGAATATCTCTGTTTGAAACTTGCGAGGCATTATAGTACAAGGTGGCGCAAAAATAACCTTCCGATGTTTTTTGGCTGTAATTTAAAAAAAAAATGAAAAACTTTGATTCTTCTTGTGGATTATTTTTATTTGGTCTTTTAATTTTTTTAACATCAAGTCGAGATTATTACTTACTTACTTACTTAAGTGGCGCTACAGTCCGGAATGAACCTGGGCCTCAACCAACATGTCTCTCCAATTAGTCGAGAATATGATGTCATGTAAATGGCCGCCGCCACAGTTGATTGTCATTTGAGCCCTTTTTATGGCATTTTCCATCACTTTGGCCAAAACTTCCGGCGATAGGTCTTCACATTCTTGACGGATATTGTCTTTAAGAGCTGCAAGAGTCTAAGGCTTGTTGACATAAACCCGCGACTTCAAAAAGCCCCACAAAAAGAAGTCTGGAGCGGTCAAATCAGGCGATCTTGCTGGCCAGTGCAAATCGCCAAAACGGGAGTGCAGTGTGTGCCGTTGCACCATCCTGTTGGAACCACATGTTTTCCAATCCCAATTCATCAAGTTGCGGCAAAAAGAACTCGTTGATCATTGCTCTGTAGCGCTCACCATTCACAGTAACCGTTTGGCCCGCGACGTCTTCGAAGAAAATAGGTCCGATGACTCCTCCAGCGAAAACAGCACACCATACAGTGACTTTGAGCGGTTGTAATGGCTCTTCGTGGGTTACACGCGGATTTTCAGTGCCCCAGAAGCGTAAATTTTGCTTATTTACGTACCCGCTAAGATTGAAATGGGACTCATCACTCATGATTATTTTTGATGAAAAATCATCTTCCTCTTGGTGGTGATTAAGGATGGCTTGAGCGTATGTTAGACGCGATTGGCGGTCAGCAGCTAACAGCTGATGCACCGTCTGGACTTTGTACAGAAACATCTTCAAATCCTGTACCAAAATTCGCTGTAAAGACCGTCGACTGATACCCATTTGCGTGGCACGTCGTCTGGTCGATGTCGACGGCGCTTCCATGACATCTTCGGCTACAGCAGCAATATTCTCTGCAGAACGGCTACTCCGGGGTCTGCCATGCCTGGCAGCATCTCGTGTTGTGTCAGTCTCTTCGAGGCGAGCGGCTAAACGTCGCAGTGTTTCACCAGTAGGCGTTGGACGGCTAGGAAATCTGCGACGAAATTCACGTTGTTCCAAAGTCACCGACCGATTATTGCTCAAATAAATAGTCACCAATATTCCGCGTTCTGGAGCAGTGTAGCGTAACATTATTTATTAACGTGTATTTCGCATGTGTTTACTACACAAATGTCAAAACAGAACTGACATTAGGGGCCAATCGCAAAATTTATAGCATTTTCTGATAGGAGGATTACTTTTGCGCCACCTTGTATATGTTTCTAGTGCCATCTGTCGATCGATATAAAATGTTAACCGGTGAGTCCGGGGATTCCCCAACGAAGTGACGTTTCTTGTTGATTATGACATAATTAATTTGCAAAAATATGAGAACTTAAATTATGGATAAAAAAAAGAAACAACTTCAGGAAAGAAGAGATAATAGACAAAAATTACCGAAAATTGACACATTTCTTAGTCAGCCGTCTACAAGCAGTTTATTAAGCCCTAATATTTTGGACAATATGATTGTGTCTACTGTAGTGCAGGCTGAGAAGCCTACTGAAGGTGATCTGACAATTATTGCAGTTAAAGATACCGCCATCAGGGAGGATGTCGCTGATCACACCAACGACGACAATGTCTGCGTGACACAGATTCCAGCCGAAAAAACAACGATCTCATCAGTTTTCGAAAATTTGTACAATCAATCGTCATACGACTTCCACTTACTTACTTACTTACTTACTTACTTAAGTGGCGCTACAGTTCGGAATGAACCTGGGCCTCAACCAACATGCCTCTCCAATTAGCCCGGTCCTTAGCTAACTGCCTCCAGTTGCGCACTCCAAGTTGGTTGAGGTCGGTTTCCACTTGTGCACGCCACTTAAGGCGAGCTCTTCCTCTACTGCGTCCGACGTCTGGCTGGGAATCGAAGACTCTGCGAGCCGGAGTATTGGCGTCCATTCGTTCCACATGTCCTAACCATCTTAAACGTCCAATGCGGAGTTTTTTTTGACCAGGGGCATGTCGCTGTACAGCTCGTATAGTTCTTGGTTGAATCTTCGTCTCCATAGCCCGTCAACGCAAACGGGACCGAAGATTTTTCGAAGAATTTTCCTCTCGAATCTACCAAGGATTTCTTCATCCGCTTTTGATACGGTCCATGCTTCAGCGCCGTAGAGCAGGACTGGGATGATCAGGGTCTTATATAGGATCTCCTTAGTAGTTCGAGTGAGGGCTTTACTACTAAATTGCCTTCTCAGCCCGAAGAAACAGCGGTTGGCAAGAGTAATTCTTCGTTTAATTTCTGACGAGATGTTTTTGTCAGAGTTAATAGCGGAGCCGAGGTAGACAAAGTCCCGTACTACCTCAAAGTTATATCTGTCAATGGTGACGTTCTGTCCAATTCGTCGATGTTGTGAGTCCTTTCGTGATGACGCCATATACTTAGTCTTACCCTCATTTACTGCTAAACCCATTTTCGCCGCTTCCTTCTCTATACTAGCAAACGTAGCTATGACATCACGTTGATTCCTACCAATGATGTCAATATCGTCAGCGTATGCTAGTAGTTGCACCGACTTTTGGAAAATTGTGCCTGTGGTGTTGGCTTTGGAGTTTTGTACAATCCTCTTAAGAATCAGATTAAAGAAGTCACATGACAGCGCATCGCCTTGCCTAAATCCTTTTTTGGTATCGAATGTGTCGTTGAGGTCGTTTCCGACCCTGATGGAGCAGCGAGAATTCTTTATCCAAAGGTTTTGCTGCAAGCATAGAAGGTAACACAAGCCTTTCTTACTCTATGTTCGATGTTGTGTTTCTAGTTAAGTTTTGGGTCAAGCATGATTCCCAAATACCTAGCGCTGGAAGATAGTGTAAGACGGGGGAGGGTGAAGTCGGGTATTTTGGTTTTGGTGGTGACTAGCACCAATTCCGTTTTGCTCGGGTTTACACCGAGGCCAAAACTTGCAGCCCACGTGCTAACCTTGTCTAAAGCAGCCCCCATGATTTCACTTTCATTTTTCCTGACACTAGTATCACCCCGTCATCCCCATACGTTACAACTTTGACCCGTTCCTCGTCTTATTTCACTAGAATTTTCTTCATAACCATAAGGCAGAGTAGAGGAGAGTTGACGCCACCATGTGGCGTTCCTCTATGGGCAAATTTGGCTAAGTGGCTATTTGCCTGGATACATAGAGACTATCCATTGGCCAATAGATTCCTAGCTCGATCAGAGTTCAAGAATAACTCCAGTGAGGACGTTGTTGAAAGCTCTCTGTATATCTAAGAAGGAGGCTAGAGTGTATTCGTTATAGTGTAAGGATTTTCCGATTGTCCGCAATACCCCGTGGAGTGCTGTTTCCGTTGATCTGCCCTTGAGGTAGGCGTGCTGTGATTTGGATAGCGAAGATTCTTCTAGAGAACAAAAAAACTGTCCACCCTCAATTTGACCTTCTCAGAAAAGAAGGGTTGGAGTGTTCCTTAGACAGAATTTTGCTTAGCCTAGCAGACCGGGCTAAGCGGAGAGGCATGTTGGTTGAGGCCCAGGTTCATTCCGGACTGTAGCACCACTTAAGTAAGTAAGTAGGAGACGAGATACATCTCGAATAACTTTACAAGCTGTAGAGCGACATAGACCTAGTCAAAAAAACTCCGCTTTGGATTTTGAGGATGGCTAGGACATGTATAGTTACTAGACACCAACAGTACGGCTCGCATAGTATTTTATTCTCAGCCAGACGTCGGACGCAGTAAAGGAAGACCTCGCCTTAAGTGGCGACCTCAACCAAAGTGCAAAACTTGAGGTAGTTAGCTAGGGACCAGGCTGATTGGAGAGGCATGTTGGTTGAGGTCCAGGTCCATTCAGGTCTTTAGCGGCACTTAAGTCAGTTAGTAAGTAAATTGAATTCAAAATAAATGAAACGTTTTGAGCAATGCTAAGTTATCTTAAAGTATCTTAATGGAAGTTTCACTTTTGGCCAATATTGGAAAATCGTTATTTTCTGCCTGAACGGCTTCATTCATTTTCTTCAAATTCGGTATTAAAAGTTCTTATAATCATAAATTCAGTCGACCGGGCAAGAAGGAAGTACGTACGACCCAGTCGTGCACCTACCACTCATTGGAACAGGTTTAACTGGTCTTGCAGACTGCCATTTTGGCATTTTGAACCTTCTTTAAAAGTTCTATGGTTTCTATTTTACGACGGAGGCTGTAAATTAGGCCTGTCAACTAAAGAGGCTTGTTGGTTGAGACCCGTATTCATTTCGCATTTTAGAAGGCAGAAGAACGCATATTCCAAATTATATTCAAGAAAGACAAAGAAGAGCCCATATATGCATGCAGGTCAAAAACAACTCTAACTGAATTATGTAACTGTAGGCAGCTGGTAAATGACTGGATTTACTAAAGAGACGGGTTCAAATCCAACCCTGTTTAAATAAAGCATATCGGCATACAAAAGGATACTCAAACCTATTATAGATTCAATTTTAAAAAGTTACCTTGCTCTCACTCTGGAAAGGATATCAAAGTCGCTTTCAATTCAGTTGATGCAAATTCAAAGGGTTCCTAACAAAATAATACCTAAACACTTCTTCACGCGTTTGTTGTTTTGTTATTCTCCTTTCTGAGGACATCAGACACACGCATCAATGTCAACGTGTTTTCCAACTCTTCATCATGGAGTTAATACATCAATTTAAATTCAAGAAAACACCTACTCGTGCATCGAGTTTCATTGGAGTTTACCTGCCTTACAACTGTTTTTACCATCTCCATACTCAGTTCCAGTAACTGACTCTATTCATCGACTACCACCTGTACACGAAGCAAATATAGGGATAAGTCCAAAGAGGGCAAAACCCGTGCACAGCTAAGTTGGTTTTTCTTTTCGTATCGAATGCCTTTTCCAATACCAGAACGTTTTGATCCTGATTGTGTAGGTACATTATGTCGCCAGTGCTTTGCCGGATCTCAAAATCTCCAGGGAGTGTACCCTTTCTTTAGGACCGAATCGACGATTTATTTCGTATGGCTTTCTCTCGGAATATCCTTGGCTATAAGAAAACAAACGAACTTCAGAGACTCTGAGAAAGATTTCAATGGTACCCAGCGCTGAAATGGTGAAATGAGTGCTAAGGGTTATAGGTAGCGGCAAGGAAATAAATCTTGCCCGTCTCCTTAATACGAGAACAAAAAGTGGGAAAACATCTCCCTCTCTTGTTCGTAAAAAGGTTTCATCCTTTTATAGTGAATGATTTTTTTCTTTTCATCCACTCGATCCAATGAAACAACAGAAGGGAACATGTTGAGAGCCCTTTTAGTCAGACTGGAACAGGCACAGGATTCGGGATATGGAGCAATCAACCGCACTATCACTATCAACCGCAAAGTACTTGTATGTCCTGTGACTACACATCGGAAATAATAATAATCGTTTTCCCCGCAAGTGGAAATTTTCATCAGTGCAAGGATGTTATGGCCTAGTTTGACTCGTATCGTTCTGCAGTCCAACGACCGGTGGTGCTGGTGGCCCACTCCACAATCTGGTATTTTCAATAAGCTACGAAATCGGAACAGAGCTCCTCTTGGCATGCTCCTTCGCCATGATGTGTGGAATCGTTTTAATTTAAAGCTGCCAATCGCAGGATGATGGTGGTTTTTGTTGTATCCTTGTTCTTGTTTTTTTTTACTTCCGGAATATTACGCCAAAATGATGATACGATAACAATGCGGTTACTTGGAATGAATGCGCACATGTTTTCGGAAATTAAATTCCAGAAATGGGAACGTTATGAATTAAGCCGTCAATTCGAATTTTCTCACAGGAGTATAGCAAAATACTGATTACGGACATTTTAAGGATTTTTACCACATGGGGGTGATTAATAGTTTGTAGTGCTATTGAAACATGTATGGAATTATGGACCGTCCCGTTGTTTTGGCATTTGTTGACAACAGGTCATTAAGGAATCTTAAGGGTGCGTAGGGTTCCTTTAATGGAGAATGTAAAGGGATGAGATGATAACACAAACGGTAACGTTCCTTCTTTATTCCATACCTTGATCGGAACACACAGCTCAGGGGTAACAAATCAGAATTTTGCACTATCTATACGTAAGGGGTTGTTTTGCCAATGTAACTCATTACCATTATAATCTAATCTGGTTATGACGAGACAGCATTATTGTATAACGCATCTCTGCACCCGGAACTACCAAGGGCAACTAAACGAGGATGCACCTCTAACGTAACCACACGGAGGTGTACAGTATGCGTAGGAGCATCCTCGTGTGTTGCTCAAAAACATTATCTCTACTTTTGTGGTATATGGCAGACATTTACCCGATTCAGGAAATACCATGAAGAGGATCTTGATTGAAGAAAAGCAAAACATGAGACATACGCCAAAGGCTGCGTATGTTAGGATACGAATTCGTTGGGGGAAGCTGAATATCCCGTCACGAGTAATTGACGTTATGTTCACTATTGACTACCTGGCTGTGATGTGAATCAGAGCAAAATTTTGCAAATATAAATCTTATATGTACACACGCCTTTATCGATGAGACCTATGATCCTATCAAGGAACCTGTCCGGAGAAGGATGTAAGAATCGTTTTTGGGAATTTTCACACAAAAATTCAACACACAACACACATTATTGGACAATAAAGTTGTGATCAGCCGAGACCTGTGTCCACCTCCCGTATTCTAGGGATCTATAAGGCTTATATTAAGCAAATCGTACTGATCAAAGATAGAAAGATCCGAGCAAGATCAGTGTTTAGGTGAACACCTAGAAGAAGTGGAAACGAACCTTACCGCTCTCGTAGTCGTGCTAGAATCATAATCGAATCCTCCAATTCGAAGGACATTTTGTTTATCATCAAGCTGAAAAATCCAACTAGTAACTGGTAAATTGGTTAAGTTTAAGAAGCGAAAGGTACTTTCTTGAACGTCTCCATCCTTGTGAAACCAACATGCCTCTACAATCAGCCCAGTCCGCTAGGCTAAGCAAAATGCTGTCTAAGGAACACTCCAACCCTTCTTTTCTGAGAAGGTCATATGGATGGTGGACAGAATCCTCTGCGGAGACCCTGGTACTCTTGTTAAATACACACTTTCCCGGATGCAGTGATCTAGTACGGAACCCGGGAGATCTCGGAAAGTACTAACTGCACCACAATTCAATAATTTCCGAGGAAAAGATTTCCCGGGCTATTAACAGTTTCTCTCTGTTTACGTCTCCGGGACCTGATGGCATACTGCCAGTTATGCTAAAGAGAACGCGAGACCTAACAGTGCCATGGCTGGCAACAATTTTTAGAAGCTGCTTAATACTAAACCACGTACCTTACATGTGGAGACGCGCTCAAGTGGTATATATACTGAAGGTAGGTAAACGCGGCCACAGATCAATCAGTCTAACCTCCTTTGTAATAAAAACCCTGGAGCGCGTTCTAGACATCCACATGCGAAGTTTTCTAGAAGAATCTTCGCTATCTAAATCACAGCACGCCTACCTCAAGGGCAGATCGACGGAAACAGCTCTCCACGAGGTAGTGCGGACAATCGAATAATCCTTACCCTATAAGGAATACACTTTAGGCTAATTCTAGGGAGGGAGCTTTCAACAACGTACTCATTGGAGCTATTCTTGTCATCTTCAACCCGTGTTTCAGGGAGATAATTTATAAATAGCGAAAACAATAGAGACCCTACTACGGAACCCTGTGGTACACCCGACGATAAATGGTCCAGAAGTTGCACTATCAATTTTAATTGTGTGTGTCCTGTTTTTTAAAGTAATTATTTATAAGCCGAAGAGAAGTAGTAGAGAAATCAAAACTTGGCAAGTAGGATAGAGCGGTCAATGCAATTTAACGCTTTCGAGAAGTCTAAGAGCACCATAGAACCAATATTGTCAGAATTAATTGCCTCGCGTAGGTCTGTAGTGACTTTTATAACTACCAACTCACAGCTATGTTTACTCCTGCAAAATAAAACGAAAAATATTGCGGAAAAATATAAAAAAAAGTTTGTTAGGATACGTCAACAAATCCTCCAAGAAACAAATTTATTGTCCCGCCTTCAAAGCGCTAAACTTTTCAATTTAGACCGTTATAAGAATTGCATAAAAAGCTGAAACTCTCAGAGAAAACTTCATGAAAAAAACATCGCTTAAATCCTTGTTTAGTATCGAATGTATCGGGGAGGTCGTTCCCGACCCTGATGGAGCAGCGAGAATTCTTCAGGCATACTTTCATCCTACCAGATTTGGATTATGAGTTGGTTTGGCATTAAAAAGCTCGGCGGGGTGGCCGTCATTTCCTGAAGCTTGAGTTTAGATATTGCTATCCTCACTTCACTTTGGTCGAGTGGTTGGCAGTTTTCGCTGACGTTGCTAATATTGAATGGTTCGTTCTGCCTGGCAGCGGAATGTTGTTCGTCATCGCCGTTTAACAGTCCGCAAAAGTGGTTCTTCCATATCCTCAGCACCGACTGTGTCTCAACTACGATATTCCCTTGTTCACAGGATTCTGTTCGAGCTATGGATCCTTGGATTTGACGTTTTACACTTGGTAAAACTTGCGAACATCTTTGCTGTAGTGGCACCTCTCTATATTCTCGATAGCGCGCTTTTTTGTTCTTTTTTTTCTTCTTCTTTGCCTATAGAGCTCAATGGCAGCTCTCGTCTTCACCTATAGCTACAGTCGGCATTCCTCATCCAATCAATGGTTTCTTTCTGGTTGACGCGAGAAACCTAGCACATCAGTTGCGACTAATCTAATGGCTTGTTGGCATCGTTGCCATTGTTCTTCGACATTAGATGCTGGTGGTATGGTGTTAATCGTGAGGTTAAGGGATACGCGTTCGGGTAAGGCATTGGTGGTCTCTTGCGATTGTGTACGCCTCGCTACATGTTAATTGCAGATCAAACTAGATGCGATCAAGAAAGCAAATCGCAGATAGATAAACGGCACAATGTGTCAAATGGCCAGCAACTCTGCTTGACAATTCTGAACAGATCAAACATCAGCACCATAATCGGTGTCCTTTCTGTCTATAGGACTGTCCTATAGACCTACACGTAAAAAGATTGGGCCTCTTTAGCAATGACTTCTGTAGAAGGTGCTTGGGCAAAGAAGAGGAGGAAAGTATTCCTCACCTTCTCTGCTCTTGTCCAGCTCTCTACGACAAAAGAAAACTCCTTCTGGGAAACTATTTCTTTGATAATCTAGGTGAGCTTGCTAATATTAATGTTAGAAACCTCCTACGCTACAAAGTCAGCTATGAATGGTTCAATTAGATGAACAAATATAGGGAAAGTCGGCAGATCCACGTGTTACCACAACGAACCTTTACGGCCTAAGTGTGCATTCGGATCGCGTGCAGCCACTACAACCTAACATAAGGCAAACCTTAGATGAAAACAAGCTAATATTTCTCACTCTGGTAGATTTTTCGAAAGGATTCGACACTGTTAATCACGATATACTAGCAAACTTGTAGAGTAGTTTAATATTTCACAATCAGCCGCGAATTTAATTATAATCTTATTTAAGTGGTAGATCACAGACACTCATCGGTAACAACAATATGTCATCATTTCTTGATTCTTCCCTTAAATAAGGCGTTCCACAGGGCTCTATTCTGAAACCGTTCTTATTTTCCCTCTATATTAATGAGCTACCAAAATATATCTAAAACCCGTCCATACATATGTATGCTGAAGATGTTCAACTTTACAATATATGCCGTCTTGGCCTGGTTGAAAATGGTGCGTGTGAAGTTAATGAAGATCTCCAATCAATTTTCTTTTGGACAGAAACAAACGGTCTTGCACTTAATCCCACCAAATTCAAATGTTTTAAAATTTCAAGGACTAAAGCAGACAAGTCGCGCTTACCTCCAATTAAACTTTATGTGTTAGATATTGAGTATGTTGATTCTGGCAGAAATCTAGGTGCAACATTTACAAATAACCTTTCAAAGGACTGTCACATAAGTCTTGCACTTGGTAAGATGTACGGGGGCCTAAAGACGCTTTGGGTATCCCATTACTTAACTCCTGTAGCAACAAAAAAATGATTGCTAAAACTCTACTCGTGAACATAATTGGTTCAATTAATAACATTGGAACTAATTCTGACACGCTGTACTTATTTAGTTCCCAAATGCCAATTTTTAATTAATGTTATTGAACTATGGAATTCCCAATCCAATTTAAGAAAACTTTACTCAAATAAATCTAAACGGAAAATTCCTTCAAATTCGATCACTCAATTACTAATTTTCAACCGGATTATACAAGTTTTAAACATATGCAGATGCAAATAGATACTTATACACACATTCATACTTTAGTGTGTGATCTTAATCAACAGGCATCCCCAAACACTTTTGTGATATGGAAGATGTTGTATTTTTGAAACGCTTGCATTTCTCCCGAAATGGAGTCGACGGATTCAATTATCGGTATCTTCTCAATCAACGAAATAATTATAGAAACAAGTTCTTGGCTTCCTGCCATATATTGACACATTAATTACTTTCACACTTCTATTAAAATTAAACATAAACATAATTAAAAATTTTGTCTGCCTTCTCCTTTATTAAGGACATAACAATTTCATATTGAAATAAATCATAAAATATTGAGATATCGGGTTGAGTTTATCTTAGTTGCAGTAACTAACAATTCGAATAGTGGGGTTCGTATCTGCACCTTTATACAAGACTATTTGGATGTGGATTTATAAGTGCCAGACTTTGGCAAGAAGTCTTAAATTTACAAATCATAAGCGAACGCATTATAACAAACCGCAAAATTATTTGCCAACATAATTGCGTTTTCCATTGGTAAATCAGGGTTTTCATCAAAATTTTAATCTTTTTTTGGTGACAATGGAACACGATTTCAGATTGATTTTTTTTGTCTTTGTATTGTTGAAATTTCTTGTCTGTCAAGTTAGTATCGGTGTAGCTGTCAAGTTTAAAGTCATACAGGTTGTTTGTTTTTGATTTAATTTATATTTCACATTGAACTGCTACTGTTTTAATGATTAATAATAGTTTTTCACAACCGAAATAATAATAAATCAACACGAAAATTGCTCTTGTCAGACTGAGCTATCATTTGTATTAGTGTTAGTGCAAGGAGGGTAAATCTGCCGAAAAATCCAGATTTGCAAATATGAGTTGAGATCAAAAAAATTATTTTTTTTCAATGGAACACAACAACTGTGAAAAGCGGTCTTTTGACAGATCTAGATAAAAAAAGATTGATTTTTTAACCAATGAAAAACGCCATAAGCCTTATATGTACTCACGCTCTGACAGAGAAAGTAGATGATATAGCGAAAGACTGCTTATACGAGCCCCTTGACAAAACATATAAGCGACTACAGAAGTACGATCTTAAAATCGTGCTGGGGGAAGGTATGAAGAGAAGACATATTAAGCAGTATTTTCGGAAAACACAGCCTACAGCCTAGTACGATGACGAACAACATTCCGAGTTCAGGCTCAACGAACCATTCAATATTGGGGAAGACAGCGAAAACTACCAACTACCCGCCCAAAGTGAAGTGAGGATAGCAATATCTAAACTCAAGATTAACAAGGCTGGCGGAAAGGACGGCCTTTCCTCCGAGCTTTATAAATCCGTCAGAGATCACTTGGTAAGTAACATCCACCAATTCATAAGACGAATTTGGTCGGATGAAAGTATGCCTGAAGAATGGATCCTCAGCATCGTTTGCTGGATCTACAAAAAATGTCTCCTCAACATCGCTTACAAGATCCTATCTGTCGTAATATGTTAACGCTTGAAACCGTTTACCAACAAACCGATCGACTCGAAAATTTCACAACTGATCAAATCTTCACACTTTGCAGATCCTGGAAAAACCCAAGGGATCCAAATTGATACCAACCACCTTTTAATCGATTTCAAAGCCGTATACGACAGCAATTATAAAGACGAAATATACAGAGCCATGTCTAGTTTTGGTCCAAACTCGTTCGTCTCTGCAGTATGACAATGGAGAATTCTCGCTGTTCCATCAGGTTCGGAAATGATCTTACCACACATTCGATATCTACCAAAAAAAGATTTAGGCAAGACGATACACTGTCACTCATATGACTTCTTATATGTCATACTTGAGAGGATTATGCAGAACTCCCGAGCCAACACCAGAGGTAAAATCTTCCAATTTCGGTGCCGACGATATTAACATCACGGTCGGACTCAACATGATATCATAGCCACGTTTGCTAGTATAGAGATGGAAGCGGCAAAAATGCGTTCAGCAGTAAATGAGGGCAAGACTAATGCTATATGCTCCTGTATATGCTGTTAAAACGAAAGGACAAACAACATCGACGAATTGGACAGAATGTCACCATTGACAGATATAACTTTGAGGTAGTACGTGACTTTGTCTACCCCGGCTCCGCTATTAGCTCTGACTAATTACCAATACTCCGGCTCACAGAGTCTTCGATTTCTAGCCAACTTAGGAAACTCAATTTATAACAGAGCTTGAGATACTTATTCGCTGCCTACACCTTTAATCGGCTTACTTTTTGGCTGGTAATCTTAAAAGTCTAAGCACGCGGCTTGGTGTATTGCAATCTCAAACTTTAGAGGTCGAATGCTTCATGTTTGGAGAGATCAAAATATGATTGAGTACAAACATAGTTCTCCTGGAGCATAGGGCGACAACCATGTCCTTCCATCTCACTCTCTTTGCAGCTCGATACCTCAGCTGTGTAAACGATCGTAAATTTTCGGATTGAGCTTCCGTCAAACCATCGGATTTCCTCAGTATATGGCCAATCCAGCGCCTTTTTCTCTGCTTGATGTCAACATCCACTTTTTTTTGTCCAATCCTAAGTCACAATTCATTGTTGGAAATTACTTGTGGCTACCGGGTCTTTAGGATGTAACGCAGATAATGATTAACAAAAGCTTGTAACCTGCTCGAGATGTTGGCTGAGCATTTCCATAATTCACATGGACAGTACGGTAGAGTACAGATTTTGGATTCAAACAGTTTTAACTTATTGCGAAGCGATATTTTGCTTGATTTCCACACTGGAGAAAAGATGCCGAATGCACTTCGAGCTTCAGTCTAATTCCGATGTCCAGATCCGTTCCACCATCGAGTGACACGTAACCACTCAGATAGTTAAACTGCGTTACCTTCTCTATGGTTTCGCGTCTCAGGATAACCTGCTGTTGTTAGTATTTATTCTTAACCCATCCACCTCTCCATTCTGTTGCAATAAATGACTCAATTGGTTAATGGCACCAATTTTGTTTGCCAGGAAACAGATATCATCAGCTTAGTCCAAATGGCTTAGCTTATCAAATGGGTTCCATTTAATACCAAGTCTCTCGTTTGTAGCCACCGTGGCAGTCATTGCATCATCAATTGCAAGTAATAACAGGATCGGTGACAGTACGTCTCCTTGTCTCACTCCTTGCCAAACTTCAAATGTATAGGAAAGCCGTTCACTTTTCAGGGATGCCTCTCATAGCAAGAGATCTCCGATTAACGCGATCGAAGGCCTTTTCAAAGTCGACGAACATACGGAAAAGTGGTGATTGATCCTCCGACGATTGTTAATGGAGGATTCGCAAGATGTTAATACAGTCGATGCATGATCGACTACTGCGAAATCCCGCTTGGTACCTCTTGAGCCTCGGCTCATTCCTGAACTTTATTTTTCGAGAATAATAGTTGCCATCAGCTTTGGGAAAATGGACAAAACGGGGATACCACGCCAGTTGTTGTAAGTCTTCAGATCCCCTTCGGTATCTTGACATTTCCCTGGGAAAGGTTTAATTTTCCCAAACAGCCCGAATAAGAGCAAACAAAATACAGCCGCTGCGTCTGGATCTGCTTTCAGGAACTCGACAGGTTAGTCATCCAGTCCAGCTGCCTTGTTATTCTTTTATAGGAGAGGATCGCGGTTCTTACTTCTGCACTTATTGGGGGTTTATATCAATTCCCCTGGAAGACCTACGTATGCCCAGCATTTGTACTGTGGTCATCATTGAACAGAGCACGAGAATGCTCCTTCCACCTTCGTAGTTGGTCTTCTAGTGACACTGAAATGTTGCCATTCATATCTAGCACAGGGTGGTTAGTGCTACTTTTTTTTACCTATAATGTCCTTAGAGATTTTGTATAGCTCCCTCACGTTCCCTCTTACAGATTCGTCCGCCTTCTCCGCCTTGTCTAACCTACGACTACTATCACGTCTAACACAGCGCTGCACTGTCTTGTGATCAGCTCTATCTCGTTCTGTAAAACCAGCTTCCGGTGAGCATCAGTTTCGTTGTTGATTCTAATTTTGAATGCTCTGCGCTGCGTAATTTTCTCCCAGGTGTCCTGGGAAATCCAAAGATCTCTATCCCTTCATTGCCTCTGCACAGCTTCAGATCAGGCTTCCGTAAAAACCCTGTTTGCGTTGTTCCACATCGCCTCAATGGGGACATTGACGTCAAGATCCACTATTGACGCTTTGTCGCCTAGGATGTCGGCAAAATTAAATTTTGGTCTGCTAGCTGTACTCTCTGAACGTCGCCGGACAGCAGTTGTTCTTAGCCGAAGCGTTGCTAGTAGCAGGTGATGACCAATTTCTGCGTCCGCACTTCTCTCATTCTTTACATCGCAAAGTGACTTCCTCCATCGTTGCTGTATTTATTATGAAATGATCGATTTGGTTTTCTGTACGACCATCAGGGGAGACCCCGGTTACTTTATGGCATGCCTTGTGTGAAAACACGGTTCCGCCTTAAAAAAAAGACGAGCGTTGCAAAAGTCAACAAGCACATCGCCGTTGCTATTTCGCTGGCCCAGGCCGTGTCTACCCATAACGCGCTCGAGGCCTACGTTGTACGGACCAACCTTAGCATTGAGGTCCCCCATGACAAAAGCGATGTCGCCTTTCGGAAAACCAAGTTTAGATGAGCATAGAAAGTGTGTTTGTCTTCCACCTCTGCATCGTTCGTAGGAGCGTAACACTGAATGATGGTGACTTTGCGAATTTGTGAGCTAAACCTCGGTGTTATTATTCACGCCGTTACTGGTTTCCATGAAATTAGACTTTTCCTGGCCTCCTTAGTCAGCATAATACCAAAACCATTCATTGTTGTTAGATGTGTGGTTTACTATACCCGTTGGAGGATTCACCAAAGTTTGGTTACCTCTTGGGGACTCAATACCGTTTGTTGTCATTTTTCATAAAAAATAACTTTCCAAGTTCTACCGTTGGTGTTTTCCAGAATATGGTTAATGATCATTCGATTCGAAAGGCACGCATCTCCTTTGGATGGTCGAACAATATAGGAAGACAACGCCTTTTGTAGCCGCCCACTATTGGTATAGGCGCTACTAGCTGGTGCCGTTGGCATACAGGATAGGTTCATCCGACATCGGACTATCCTACCGTTGACCACCATATGCAGTTCCTCCACCTTTATGTAGCTTTTGTACAACCCAAGGAAAAAATCCTGCCCAGTCCAGCAATGCTGGTTTGTTTGTTTTCGCCCGCCAGCCATTCGGTCGCCTTTATGTACGTTAACGTTACCCACTCTCTACCTTGAGATTTTACTATTTTCGAGTATAGATACCACAGGGCATTTTCCTAGTGTCTCCAGTACTTTAGAGAGTGGTTGTACAACAACCAATAGCATGTGTCTGAGTACTTCTCTTCTTTTTTTCAATAACAAATGTCGCACTTCCTCATAAAAACGCCATTTTTAAAATCTTCTTCCACCACCATACCTCAAGAACCCAACCCTATGCAGTGTATTCGATCCAACTGAAGGAATTCCATGAGAAAAAAGAAACTTTCCATTTTTTTTAATGTTCTACTTTAATGAACATAAATGTGTAGTCACAACTTTAAATAACAAGTAACAGTACTTTTCGCGATATTTTTTGATCTCCTTATGCAGTTTCCTCTCCTGTTGATTTTTCGCCACATGAAGGACTCTCACAAGAACTCTCCACCAGGCTTAATTATGATGTCCTGAATCTATGAACAAAAATAAAATCGAGAAAACAAAAATGACATTCGAAAGCAATTAGTTTTTAAGTGTTTTTCCTAATGCATGCGAACTGGGAGTATAGAATTTTCAAATCCTTACCAAAACATTGTCCGGAGTACAAATGGCGAAAATCAATGCTTTTGCCACCTCGGCTGGAGCTAATCGCGGCATCAGTGTTACCAAGTCATTATCCGAGTTAGCTGTAACTATATCGTTTTCCACCAGACCGGGACTAATATTCTACACATGATATACCAAGTTAAATTGACACAATTGCCCATTTGTCCGACACTAGTCGTTTCGCTTACCATAATTTTAGCCGCAATTTCGAAATACATCACTTCCTGTCTGAGGCATTCAGTTATAGCAGTCATAGCGTATTTACATGCCGGATACATTCCATTAACGGGCTTCGTTCCCGGCACACAAGTGTTCAGCTTGTGTCCCAGAATGCTGCAATGGCAATTTGAATATTAAATCAAATTTCACCGTTATGCGGACACAATAATAACAAACAGACCTATTGATGTTAACCACTACGCCGGATACATCACGAGCTTTCATCATGTTCAGGGCTTGCTTCGTACAGATAATTAGTCCGATAATATTTGTATCCATCATGTTGCGAAAATCCTTGATGTTGTTGTTGTCAAGGAGTAAGAATTTACTCGTAATGCCAGCATTGTTAACCAGCAGGTCGATACCGCCAAATGTCTTCTCAATCCATGTGAAAGCGGAACTTACCGATTGCTCCGCGGTGATGTCACACTCTACCGCATTTAGCTGACCCTTGGCACCGACCACACTAACGCGAAGAGCCTTTTATTTTTATGGAATGGAATTTATTATTTTCCGAAACAAAAATATTGATGAACGTAACACTTTAACCGAACCTCAACTTTATCCTTTCGCCGTGCGAGACCACAGACAATCATGCCAGCCTTGACGAGCTCAATAACTATAGCTGCACCCACGCCACTGGTAGCACCAGTTACAACCGCCACCTTACCAACCCAACGTTCCATGACACTGCAGAATTAACACTCACAAGGATTCTATGTCCACTCGATGTAGATCGGTTCGGATGAGGCGATTTAGCGCTAGAGGAAAACACGGCGAACTGAGGTTTCGATCGGTTGTGGTTCCTCTATTTATACCATTATTGAGGATCATCGATGGTGTTGAGTTCTCACAGTCCGATCGATTGAATTGTGATATTTTAGGATCAAAGGAACCACAGCTGACTTGGTGTGTGTAGGCATATAGCATTGTGATTGATTGGCTTTCGAGAGAGTCTGCAACTCAGCCAATAGGGATGTGCAGGGCGATAGTGGTGGCTATTTTAATGAAGTATCAGATTGTCGAACGGATTTTATTAGATGCACCAGTATAAGGGTTGGCTATTAAATAGCAAAAGCAATCGCTGAAATTTAAAGATAGAACTTGATGTTGCAAATTAATTGTCTTGGCGAAAACATGAATATGAGTCAAATTTTAATGCAAATAGACGCCAACTGCACAAACAGAAATTAGAAAATAAATAAATTAAGAAACTATATTGGGATCAGCCAGTAAAGGATGTTTTCGTTGTTCTACAGATGTCCTTGCTAAATATAGAATGAACAAGATCGCTAAGGGTAAGCTGTATTCGAATTCATTAATAAAGAACGTTTGTCTTAGTTTACCTCAATATAAAGGTGTTACCGAGGTTCAATTTAATGAATGAAAAGTTTGATTTTGTTGCATCCTATGGTGCGAGGCGGTAAGTCGTCAGGCCACCAAAAGATAAGAATGTAGGACCCGGAGAACATAAACGGTACTACGCTATTCGGACTAAAGAGGAAGACATAAGGTTTGCTAATAATTGGGCTTACTTACTTACTTAAGTGGAGCTACAGTACCGGAATGAACCTAGACCTCAACTTACATGCCTCTCCAAATAGGCCGGTCATTAGCTAAGTGTCTCCAGTTGCGCACTGCATGTTGGCTGAAGTCGGTTTCTACTTTTGCGCGCCACTTAAGCGAGGTCTTCCTTTACTGCGTCCGACGTTTGACTGGGAATCGAAGACTCTGCGAGCCGTAGTATTGGGTCCATTCGTTCTACATGTCCTAGCCATCTTTAACGTCTAATGCGGAATTGCGGAGCTGGAATCTTCGTATCATAGCCAGTCAACGCAAAGGGGACCGAAGATTTTTCGAAGAATTTTCCTCTCAAATCGACCAAGGGTTTCTTCATCCACTTTTGATACGGTCCATGCTTCAGCGCCATATAGCAGGACTAGGATGATCAGGGTCTTGTATAGGATCGGCAATAGTAATTCTTCGTTTAATTTCTGAGTTTGAAGTGGAGCCGATGTAGACAAAGTTCTGTACTACCTCAAGGTTATATCTGTCAATGGTGACTTTCTGTCTAATTCGTCGATGTTGTGTATCATTTCAAATCCTTTTGGTGTCGAATGTGTCGGTGAGGTCGTTTTTAACCCTGATGGAGCAGCGAGAATTCTCCATCGTCATCCTAAACAGAGAGTTTATAGTATACCAAAACTAGACATGGCTCTGTATAGCTCGTCTCTATAAATGCTGTCGCATGCGGCTTTGAAATCGATGAATACGTGTTGGGTATCGATTTGGACTTCTTGGGTTTTTTCCAGAATCTACGAAAGTTTGAAGATTTGATCAGTTATGGACTTTCCTAGCCTAAAACCACACTGATAAGGGCTAATCAGGTTGTTGGTAAACGGTTTCAGGAGTTCACATATTACGGCAGATAGGATCTTGTAGGAGATGCTGTGAATCGGGCAAACAATGCTGAGGTTCCATTCTTTGGGCATACATTCATCCGACCAGATTTGGCTTATGAGTTGGTGGATGTTACTTACCAAGTCACCTCCGCCAGCTTTATAAAGTTCAGCGGGAAGGCCGTCATTTCCGGCGGCCTTATTAAGCTTGAATTTAGATATTGCTTTCCTCACTTCACTTAGGTCGGGTGGTTGGCAGTTTTCTCTGCCGTTGCCAATATTAATTTATTAAATTTAAGAGTCTTCAGAAGTGGTTCTTCCATATCCTTAGCACCGACTGTGTCTCAACTACGATATTTCCTTGTTCATCTAGACAGGATTCTGTTCGAGCCTTGTATCCTTGGCTTTGACGTTTTACACTTTGGTAAAACTTGCGAACATCGCTTCTGGAGTGGCACCTCTCTATATCCTTGATCGCGAGATTTTCTTGCTCTTTTTTCTTCTTTCTGAAAAGCCGATGTTCTTCCCTTCTTCTTTGCCTATAGAGCTCAATGGCAGTTCTCTTCTTCACCTGCAGCTTAGCCTTGTAGGCCTCTTTCTTGGCTGCGAGCATCTGTCGGCATTCCTCATCAAACCAGAGGTTTCTTGCTGGTGAAACCTAGCACATCAGTTGCGGCTGATCTAATGGCTTGTTGCCATCGTTGCCATTGTTCTTCGACATAAGATGCTGGTGGTATGGTGTGAATCGAGGGGTTGAGGGATACGCGTCATTTGGCGGTCTTTTGCGATTCCAGTCTTTCGACATTACATTTGTTCACAGTATTTCTGGTTTGTTATGGCGAGGCATTCTTACCTTCTTACCTTGGCTGCAAAGGCCCAGGGGGGTTGGGCCCCTACTGGGCGCGTCCTCAGGTGGTGGATAGAGGTAGCCGCAGGAAAGCTAGTTTCGTTAATTCGTTACTTAGCGATCTGCGGTGAATGTGGTCATAGCAGCTTACTGTGAAAGACCATCGTGAACCAATCCAAGTCCACTTCATGTTGATCCACAACCATTTGGCTGCTATAAATCGCCGTAAGGACATTCTTTATTCGGTAACCGAATAAAGTTATGTCCGAAAAGGCGAGGCAGTCAAAGCCCTTTTTGTTGAATGCACAGACGTGTGTTCAATGAACAACTAGTGTAAAGGTGCATGAAGTGGGAAAGTTACTTGTTGTTGCCACTAATTACTGCCTGATTAGTGGTGGACTTAGTAACTTCGAGACCGGACTGGGCGGTTATGGAGCCCATAAGGAATCGGTGTAGAGTCTCACCATTGACTATAGAATGGTACCACGGGAATCAGAGCCCCTAGGACTTGTCCTAGCTGATTTTGAGGTAGGCCCCCTTGTGGGAGTATCGTGGTGGTTGTGGTTTATTCAGAGATCCGCTGAAGCATATGGCATTCTAAAGGGTAAGCTTTAGAATGCAAGAGGCGCAGATAGGCCTCGTCTCCTCAGCAAGGTTGAAGTTCGTGCCCTAACACATGATTTTCGAATTGCTACCAATGGAGTGCGGCCTGCGTTGGGGTGCTGACCACACTTTAAAATGGTTGCGATATGTGGGTAGGCCCACCGTGAGATAAGAGCCGTAAAGGCTAGGTGCTCACGTTAAGCAATCTTACATTATCTTGGCTGCAAAGGGTAGTGGTCCGAGTCGATGTTAGCCCCTCGGAATGTTCTGGCATCCAAAACAATAGATGCGTGCCTCTTGTCTATCGCAATGTGATCAATTTGGTGAACTTTTTATTGATCTGGAGACCACCATGTCCCCTTATGGATATCGTGGTGATATAGTGGCATTGCGTTCCGTAGCGAAGTCAATTAGCCTAAGTCCGTTATCAAACGTGTTGACAATACTCCTAAAGATGTCATTTCTTCCTACCTTTGCGTTAAAATCTCCCAGCACGATTTTAACATCGTACTCTGGTAGTCGCTCATAGGTTTTGTCAAGGAGCTCGTAGAAGCAATCTTTAGCTATGTCATCTTTTTCCTCCGTCGGTCGGGGCGTGAGCGCATATAAGGCTTATGTTTGCGAATTTGGCCTTGATGCGAATTTTTACAATGCGTTCGCTAATGTCTTGGAAACATAAGACTTCTTGCCTAAGTCTGGCACTTATAACAAGTCCGCATCCGAATAGTCGATGTTTTTGCTCACTATAACACGGTCCATAGTAGATGTCACTGTTTTTCATCCTCTTTTTGCCCTGCCCATCCCATCGTATTTCCTGGATGGCAGTAATGTCTGCTTTGTAGCAGTTGTCGTTGTCCTTTTTTCGTTTAGCAGCGTCGTCAACAGTAATATCAGTCATTTCCGAGGCTATTGGTTGCTTCGTAACAATGTTTTTTTTCCATGGGTGGGTAGTTAACCCAAAGCACAACCCCCACCCTGGAGGACCAGTTCCAATTTATTAGATACCCAGTATCCACCACGATTTCTGACAACGACACCTCTTCAGAATTCGCACTATGATTACTATGATTTACTATATGTAAATGTTCTCCTGTCGAAACAGTAAAAATATATTTGTATACCCAGATTAAATAACAACTTGTTAAAGAAACACACACATAAAAACCAGCAATTCATTCATCAATAAACCCACAGGATAACACAAAAAACCAATCATGTAAAAGTGTGGTTATATTCGGCATTTGTTTCTAATTAAATTGAAATGCTGCGCATTGTAGCTTAAACCTTTAGTATCACCAAAAATAGAAACCACCCGAATCCATTAATAATATTCAATTACAAAATGCTACAATATCGTGTATCTGCGAACACATACGCTCTCGGGACATACCCATACGCCAGCCCCTGCCATCAGATCAGAGGCAGCCATAAATTCATGCATCAATGATGAATAATTTTTGACTAAAATTGTTGGGCCCGATCCGTAAATCAGTGCAAAACGTTGCCAATGCAATTGAGCGAGTAATTATTGTTATGCACCTGCTAAGTTGTTCACAATCGAATCTGATTTATGCTAAAGTCCCTTTCAATTGAGATGAGTTATGGGCATCTCGAGTGCTAATGGGTCAGGAATTTAAAGCACTCGTATGGTCTGTGTGGTTGGTGTGCTTCTGTTTGTTGTCCCGCATAGATTCTCTCGATGCGATGCATTTACTTTTTGTGCTCGAATATGAGCCAACAATCGTATATCTGTTATCACATTACAGGAGTCCTTTGCATTCGTTTCAGTACGCAATCAATCACGAGAAAATGTTTTTACGATTCAAATACGCATTAGGTTAGCGACACTCATTTTGCATTATGACAGGAATGCAATTTTCCCTTAGGATGCATGTGAATAAGCAACGGAAAGTGCTGGTACATGTATATACATGTATCTAGATACCTTGCCTACACATGCAAAAGTGTTAGATTGTGGCAAATAGATAAAAATGCTGCGTTTTTATATACGACTGACTGTACACGGGCCCATTCTGCGAATTTATAGATCCCAGAATGGAAAATTTATTACGACACTGCGCTGGCTGGTGGTGGTGTTGGTAAAATTTAGTGGTACTAGTCCATATTGTAATGGAGTTATCGCTTTTATCTGCAGAGCGAGTGCAAAGGGTTATGTAGATGGTGGAAATGCACAAGGTTTGCGTTCCTCTGGGCAGTAAGGCTAATTAATTTGTTTTATGAGATTTTAAGCAGCGATTTTTAGCTGAAAAGGATTTTTAAAGGTTCAAGCTTTAGAATGTGTTCAAGATAGAAATCAGTGATATTAGGACTTTAATGTTCGTAAAAGCCATTACTATTTAGGTGTGTGATAAAATCGGTGCTTTGTAGAGTTCCTTGGTATAAGGCCCAATGCAAACGGAGCAATGCACACGATGCTACTGGTTGAAAACTTGGTTACGATTCCCAAAAACCAGTTGGTAACCAGTCTTCTGTTGATTTGCATGTCCGCTTGCCTATTTATTTCACCAGATGAGCAAACAACAGCACCTTCCCTGATATTCGAAGAAAAACGAAAGAGGAAAGGCGTGGATAAAAGGCGGAAATGTCGTAAAATTGGCAGGTATGTTTTTTCACCACTTTCACAAGTTTTAAATAACTTTCTTTGGTCATTCTGTAGATTGTAGATGGTTGGATGTTGTAGAACGACGATAGTTTCTGATTGGCTTTAACTTGGCAATGCCTAGTGGTTGTAACTCTGACTACACATCAATGATGCTTATTTTCACCTCCAAGTGGTAACCATCGGATACTGGTCTCATCCAGACTTTCAGTGCGAGTGTTGATAACAAGACAAAAAAAACAGCCACCAGTATCCCAGGTGTACCTAGACGAGCTCCTTCCACATATTCGGACAGCAGGTTATTTAGAAATCGCAAGGATAAGTCATACCCTTGAACAGTGATGAACCGAAAGGCCAGCGGCTGCGCTCAATCCTGTAGTTGATACTGATGGCCCCGTGCCCTAGAGGTATCTAATAAATTGGATCTGGCCCTCCAGGTTAGTGTTGTGCTTTGGGTTAACTACCCACCCATGGAAAATACCATAGTTACGAAGCAACAAATAGCCTTGGAAAGGACTGTTTTTATTGTTGACAACCCTGCTTAACGAAAAAAGGACAACGACTTTCGTATCCGCACCTGCAATGTAAGGACATTAAACAGGATTGGTGCAGCCTATCAACTAGCGGAAGACCTAAACTACGAAAAAGCAGACATAACTGCCATCCAAGAAGTACGATGGGATGGCCCAAGCAAAAACAGGATGAAAAACTGTGACATCTATTACGGACCGTGTTACAGTGAGCAGAAACAGCGACAATTCGGATGCGGATTTGTTTTAAGGGCCAGGCTTAGGCAAGAAGTCTTATGTTTCCAAGACATTAGCGAACGCTTTTTAACAATTCGCATGCGCTCACGCCCTGACCGACGGAGGTAAAAGATGGTATTGCTAAAGATTGCTTCTACGAGCTCCTTGACAAAACTTATGAGCGCCTACCGAAGTACGATGTGAAAATCGTGCGCTGGGAGATTTTAACGCAAAGATAGGAAGAGAAGACATCTTTAGAAGTATTGTCGGAAAACACAGCCTACACGACAACACGTCGGAAACGAAATGCCACTATAGCTAACACACGGTTTTCTCACCTCGATAGCCATAAGGGGCCATGGCGGTCTATAGATCAACGAACGATCAACCAAATTGATCACAGTGCGATAGACAAGAGGCACGCATCCAGTATTATAGATGTCCGAACATTCCAAGGGGCTAACATAGACTCGGGCTACCTACCTTGTTGCAGCGAAGGTAAGAATTCGGATATCCACAACGCCACAACAAACCAGAAATACTGTAGAAAAATGTCATCTCGTATCCCTTAAAATCCCGATTATCACCATTCCACCATCATCGAATGTGGAAGAGCAGTAGCAACAACGCCAATCCATTAGATCAGCCGCAACTGATGTGATGGGTTCCCCACCAGCAAGAAACCCTTGGTTTGATGTGGAATGCCGACAGATGCTCGCAGCCAAAACGAGGCCTACAAGGCTAAGCTACAGGTGAAGACTAGAGCTCCAATTGAGCTCTGTAGGCAAAAAAAGAAGGGAAAACACCGAGAAAACAAAAGAGAGCAAGAAAAGCGCGCGATCGAGGATATAGAGGGGTGCCACTCCAGGAACGATGTTCGCAAATTTTACCAAAGTGTCAAACGTCAAAGCAGGATGACGATGGAGAATTATTGCTGCTCTATATCAGGGTCCGAGACAAAGCGATGTACTGTCATGTGACTTCTTTAATTTGAGTCTTGGGAGGATTGTGCAAAACTTCCGGGCCAACACCAGTGGCACAATTTTCCAAAAATCGGTGCAACTACTAGCATACGCCGACGATATTGACATCATTGGTAGGACTCAACTCGATTTCATAGCCGCGTTTGCTAGCGTTTGTTTTTAGCAGTAAATAAGGGTTATATGCTGTCAACACGAAAGGACAGACAACATTGACGAATTAAACAAAACGTCACCATTGACAATATAACTTTGCGGTAGAACAAGACTTTGTCTACCTCGGCTACGCTTTTAATCTGACAACAACATCTCGTCAAAAATTAAACGAAGAATTACTCTTGATAACCGCTGTTTCTTCGGGATAAAAAGGCAATTTAGCAGTAAAGCCCTCATTCGAACTACTAAGGAGATCCTATACAAGACCCTGATCATCCCAGTCCTGCTCTACGGCGTGAAGCATGGACCGTATCAAAAGTAGACGAAGAAACCCTTGGTCGATTTAAGAGGAAAATTCTTCGATAAATCTTCGGTACCATTTGCGTTGACAGGCTATGGAGACGAAGATTCAACCAAGAACTTTGCGAGCTGTATAGCGGTAGGCCCTTTTCAAAAAAAACATCGTATTGGACGTTAGGGGGGCTAGGACATGTAGAACGAATAGAGACCAATACTCCAGCTCGCAGAGTCTTCGATTCCCAGCCAGACGTCGGACCCAGTAGAGGAAGACCTGGCCTTAAGTGACGCGCACAAGTAGAAACCGACCTCAACCAACTTGGAGTAGGCAACTGGAGACAGTTTGCAATGGACCGAACTTATTGGAGAGGCATGTTGGTTGAGGTCCAGGTTCATCCCGGAAAGAAGCTATAAAGCGGGGATGTTTGCCTTTATGTTCATCCGTTATCATCTCGAATGAAGGATCATGAGTAAATTCCTACATGACTTGTTGCCCAATTTGTGTAGCCTATGAACTAGGGATGACGGTTCCAGCGTTGACTTCATCGCGGGAAGTCCCCCGCTGGTTCCTTAGTAAAAATGATTCATTCTTACTGCCAACCTCCAAAACTTTACAATTATCGGACAAGGTACTAGGCCAGTGATCGACATGTGGAGACTAGGTTCGGAGTTTCTAATCATATATCCTAGGTTTCAGTAATGTCTGCTGGTTAGTGGGATGCAAATTTTCTGAAAAGGCTTAAGCATTCCAGGCTCAGGTTCAAACATTTGGGTTCGGTAGTATCCTACACAAGCTGTTGAATACGTTGCTTTAATTTTGTCACATTTATTTCTAAGCGACCTCTGCAACGTTATCAATCTCATTCCAGGCGAGTTTTGTCTTCTCTGTGATTAGACGGGCACTTCCATCATCCTTTGAATGTCGCTAAGTATCCGTTTAGTTGAGGTCGTTTATATTGGTGACTCGAATTCTTCTTGGATGAGGTCTTGGAACATTACCAGTACTCATAGAATGGATATCTTTATCACGAACAAACCTTTTTTTCAGTGGGCTGGTGGAAATCTTCATAGACACGATGAGCACGTGCCCAAAGTAGTGTGAGATTTTTACTCACTAAAACCACCACCCATTTTGTAGTTCTATTGCAACTAAGTATTCGACTTATCTAGCAATATTTTTATCACGAATATATAAGATGTTTGGCAGGTACAGGATTGGTCCAAGGACGCTTCCTTGCGGTACACCTGCCATTATTTCTTTGAACTCGGAATATTCGCTTCCAAGTTTCACACGGAAGAGTCTATGCTCAAGATACGACACGAGGATTTTATATAATTGTTTTGGCAGAACTTGACTTAGTTTATACGTAAGGCCTTTGTGCCACACCTTGTCAAAAGCTTGCGACACGTCAAGAAATACGGCTGAACAAATTTTCTTTTCTTCGAAAGCTTTCTCAATTACATCTGTAATTCGATGTACTTGGTCTACCGTTGAATTGATGGTCAGGTAAAAGACGTTTCTGTTCAATTATGGGGTGTAAGCGACCGGGCTATAAAAACCAGTAGCCCGTATATGTTCCCGCAAATAAATAAAAATTTCAGGCGAAAGGATCATAACGACATTCCATGTGTCCGAATTTCCCAAACGACAGAGAACAGACAGACACTCACGGCTGTTGGTATAAGTCCGGAAAGTGTTGACTCTAACGACGGTTTTTTCACGATCGAAGATCCTCAGGAGAAGGCGAATTCGATAGGCGCTGTCTTCGAGACCGTGTATACGGTGAACAATCCTGTTCGCCCAAATCACGATATTGAGGAGAGAGCCTTTCTGAATCACTTTTATCTACGTACCGAACTTCAAGCTTGGCGATCTGAGAATAACGGTTTTACCGTATTCAATGACGAAAACCCTTCAAATGGCATAGTCGCCAATAGCCTGATGCTGTTCGTGCAAAAAGATGAACTCCTGGACATCTTGGTATCACTGAAGAATAAAAAGTCGGCGGGAGAGGACGGGGTCCCAAACGTCGTGTTGAGACACCTGCCAATAGAGGCAGTCGATATTTTCACCACGCTGTTTAACAATGCACTGAATAATGCACATTATCCGGTGCACTGGAAAACGGCGGTGGTACATCCCATCCCCAAAAAGGACAAGGACAGAACAAACCCTGCAAATCTTGGGTCAATAAGCCTTCTGCCGAATGTAAGCAAGGTATTCGAGAAGATAGTCAATAGGGCTCTGCTTGAGTGGGTCGAGGAAAATAAAATTATCCCGGAAAATCAGTTTGGTTTTCGAGCGAGGCATGACACTATTCATGCCGCGTCGAAACTAGTCTCCGACATCCAATGGAATAAATCCAAAGGACAATGCACAGGGGCCTGTCTGGTTGACTTTGAGAAGGCCTTCGACACCGTATGGTTAGAAGGGCTTTTCTACAAGCTAACCAGACTTGGCATGCGTAAACCCATGCTATATATGATTTATGAAATGCTTATGGGAAAGAAGTTCGTTGTCAAATGTGGCAACGTAACTTCGAGTAAAGTCTTTGAAATTAAAAACGGTTTACAACAGGGGGCGGTGAACTCCCCGATATTGTTTAACATTTATACAAGTGATCTTGTAGGTTCCCTTAGTCACGCTATAGCGTATGCAGATGATCTGGTGGCGTACAGATCAGGTCCGAAAATCGGAGTCATCAACATACTTTTGCAACGTGACTTCGATCACATCAAGGGATATTGCGACGATTGGAAATTGAGGATCAATTTCCAAAAAACCGAAACAATTCTGTTCAGGACCCCAGTGCAGAGGGCATCTTACGATACCAGAAAAAACTGGAAAAAATTGTGCATCATTGGACAGCATGGACGGCCGTTGGCTCTGAGAACTGAAGTCAAATACCTTGGCATCTGGCTTGACAAGTTTCTGTATTTTAATAAAAATGTGGATGCTTGTCTGGCTAGGGCTAGGGGTGCTTATGCTCTGACAAGAAGATTGTTTCAAAGCATTCAACTTGATTCAAGGGTGAAAGTCATTTGCTACATGGCCCTCATAAGGCCGATCATCGCCTACGGTTGTCCTGTGTGGTTCAATATTTCACCATCCTACATGGAAAGGATACGGCTGTTTGAGAGGCGTTGTCTCCGATCCTGCTTAGGATTGTACCGAACGCCGGACTCTGGGTACATAAAATATTATCGCAACGAGGTTCTTTACAATTGGGCACAGCTGAACAGAATCGACAATTTCCTTATTAAGGTGACTCGGAGGCACGCTGCAAGGGCGATGGCTAGCGACAACAGCCTGATCTTCGGGGCTTATTACCCCAATGATACATACATGGAGAGTACGCTTGTGTCTGGCTTTATTCCGCCAGAGGCATTTATTTATATCGATTCGTTAGGGTTGGTACAGGACAGGAACGGTATCCCGGTTTTATACCACCGCTACCGTGACGCGCGTGACAAGCGGCTAATCCGCGACGGGTATGTCGACAATGCTCCGGAGCTCCTCCGCTTTAGCTCTTCGGTATCGGATCGCGATAGGGCCGATGCTGAAAGGCAGAGAACGGAATTTTGGTGGCTACATGAGGGAAGTGATCCTGCACTTCCTCAGGTCTTTGCGGACTTTTAGTCCACTCCTTAATTGTAAGACAAATAAAATTTGGAAACGAGGTCTGGGGCGGGGCATGTGCACCATATTGGCGTACAATATGGTGGAATACATGCAGCCTGGGGGCCAAAAGTCTCGATCGGGATGGCGACCCCTCGGGGCATTTGCAACGAGTGCTCGCCACCCCGATTATAATTAAGTTAGGTGTAAGTAGTTTTAAGTAGTATTAATTAGTATTAAGTAGTCTTAAGTTAGTTTTTAATCTAGTTTAAGCTTTTTTATACAAAACAAAAAATTTTACTGATCAAAGTTTTTTTTAAATTTTCTTTGAACAAAAAAAAATGATCTACAAAATAAAATAAAAACGACTAAAGCTGAAAAGCAAATAAAAAAGTTAATTTAAGTTTAGAGCGCCCGCTTAGGACCGATAAGTTAGTATAAGAAAATATGTTAATTATAAGTTAGATTTAATCATTTTTGTCTAGTTTTAAGTTAGTATTTTAAGATAATAAAAAATGAATTTAAAAAAAAAGAAGGGGTGTAAGCGACACAGTAATATCCGTTCAAAAACTTTTGAAATTATTGGAAGAAGTGAAATAGGCCTGTAAGATTTTATTTCATTCGGTGATTTTCCTGGTTTTAGGACCATAATCACTTCCGCGAATTTCCAATCTCTTGGTATGCATTCTAATCTGATTGCCGCATTTATAATAAAAAGAAGCTTAGTTAACCCGGAGCTTTTTTAGGCTTTAGTTTCTGTATTTCCCGTTTAAGTTCGGCAATACTTGCATATCTTTCTATATGGAACATCAAATGGCTAAAATGTTTCCTCAAGATGTGAGGCAAAAACGTCAGCTTTTTCCTTATCGCTTTTTGCCCAGACGTCTTGAGTTACCCTAATTGGCGGCACAGCGATTCCTTTCCAGCGGTTAGGCTTTGCAGATAAATTTCTACTGCATGGTTTTTAAATTTTTTAATCGAATTTGATAGCAAATTACCCAACCGATTGAGATTTATCGTTTTGTCTTACTAAATCTTGTATTTCTCGGGGGTACTTAATTTTACTATAGCTCACTATTTTGTTTAGTTGAGGATTATTATTCCATGCTGCTTTTTGGATGGTTTCGATAAAGGAGTCAACCGCGACTCCGAGTTCCAATGGGGTTCTGAGCGATACACCCAGTCGGATATTATTTTCAATATCGTTTTTGAAACCTTCCCAGTTGGTTTTCCCGTTTGTTAATCTGGGTGGTTTTTCATTTATAATCAGTGACTCACTCGTTGTTAAAATGACTGGAGAATGATCAGAGGAAAGATCAAAGCATTCTTCAACTTTGATTCGATTGGACGGCAGACCTTTTACAATGAAAAAATCGATCAAATCCGGTATTTTTCTAACATCAGTTGGCCAGTAAGCTGGTTTTCCCGTAGAATGAAATTCGGTATTGTACTTTCTACCTAAATCATAAAGCATCCTACCTTTCTGTGATATGCATCTAGATGTATGTTTTGCATTAAAGTCCCCTCCGATGACAAAACGTTGTCCAAGGGAATTAAGCAAGTTTATAAAGTCAATTTTCTCAACCTTGCATCGTGGTGGGCATTAAATAGGCGATATCTTCAGAAAGGATTGTCTGCTTTTGACTTGTATAGAGCTAACTTGCATTGTTTCATTTAAAATTTAAGATCAATCTAATGTTCGATACACTCTTTTATAAAGGGTCCGCCAAATAACTTTTTTTTTTGAAAATGCTATAAAAAAAGCAATCCTTCCGGTTAATAATCGAAAATAATTCCATTCATCAAATGGCTGCCTCGGCTGGCCATGTAGTAGCTTACACGATCGGTCCAATTTTTAATCACATTATCGATTGTGTGCAGCTGTATTTCATCAATGGCTTCACGAATATCGTTCTTTAAAGCGTCAATTGCCTCTGGCTTGTCGGCGTAACACTTATCTTTTACGGCACCCCACAAATAAAAGTCCAACGGTGTCAAATCGCAGCTCCGAGGTGGCCAAACGACATCAGCTCTGCGGCTGATAATGCGATCTTCAAAAACAGGGCGCAAAACATCGAGTGTAGCTTCGGCTGTGTGGCACGTAGCGCCGTCCTGTTGAAACCAAATGTTGCCAATATCCTCCTCTTCAATTTTTGTGAACAAAAATTCGTTCAACATGGCCCGATAACGATCGCCCTTGACTGTAACGGCCACTCCTTGCTCATTTTCGAAGGAAAATGGCCCAATTATGCCTCTGGACCAAAATACGCACCAAACAGTGACTCGTTTTGGGTGTATCGGCTTTTCAATGTATGCGTGCGGGTTTTCTGTGCCCCAAATGCGACAATTTTGCTTGTTTACATACCCGCCAAGATCAAAATGAGCTTCATCTGAAAAGATGATTTTTTTTGGCAAAATCGGCATCTTCTCTAAGTCGATCGCAGGCCCACTTAGCGAAGCGAAAAAGCATTGGATGATCAGTTGGCTTCAACTCCTGAACCAATTGGACTTTTTATGGCGTCATACTAAGGTCTTTATGCAAAATTCGTCTCAATGATGTTTCCGAAATGTTCAATTGTTGAGAACAACACGGTGAATTGATGTTAATGGCGCTTCATGCACACTTTCAGCCACAGCAGCAATATTCCCGGGTGTACGCACTGTTTTTGGCTTTTCACGCTTTGGTTTATCGATGAGGATGCCAGTTTCTTTCACTTTTTTCACAAGATAATGAACATACGGAGCTGACGGTGCTTCTCTCTCACACATTCTGCAACATTACCATGATTTTCAAAGTAATGTCGCAATATTTCCCAGCCTTGTTCAAGCGTATACACAACCATATTCGTTCAGCGGAAGGATAAAACTAATTATCTGTCAAATCAGACATGAGCTAAGTGTTACCATTCACGAAATAAGCTCTAGTTGAAAAAAAAACGTTAGATGGCGGATCCGTTATATAGTGAGGCTCCACCTCTGGCCTTATTCGCTGGATGTAGAGCATGATAGTCGAGGTAACTTTTAATCTTTAAGTTCGAATTACTCTTTGCATGAGTTTCGGATATTAAACAGATGTTTATATCTTTTTCCTGCATAAATAATTCAAGTTCTCCAAGTTTTTGCAAAAGGCCATTGGCATTCCACGTAAGAATTTAAGCAATCTATTCATGTTATAGGTGGGTTATTATTTTCGAGCTTATCGAGCCTGTCAAAAACAAGTTTATTCGTTTTGCTTTGTTCCTCAAGTTTTGAAAGAATAATCGAAAATACATTTGAAACTGGGTCAGCTGAGATATTTTTTTGGGCGTTACTGGATACTGTAGCTTGAGCATACGTTTCTACATTTGGTTTTGGATGTACAAGATCCGAACGGATATCTGATGGCCGCGTAGTTTGTGAAAATTTAGGTTTTTCGATTATGGCCTGCTTTGTCTTCGACATATTTTTAATCGGAATTTTAGGCTTTTGCTTGTTTAAATTTAATTTCTGTGAATTAATACTATTAAATTTCGTCCGTCTTTTTTGCAACTCTTTAGCTACTTTGCAGCCGCGATAATTTGCCGGATGATTGCCTTTACAGTTAATGCAGATAGCAGGAGTTTTCTTATCTGACATACAATCTACCGTGAGATGATTTCCGGCACATTTTACACACCGCGGTTCTTTTTGACAATAGCTTTGTGTATGATTGTATCCTTGGCAGCGCTTGCACTGGGGAACTAGTTTGGATTCCTTACGCATAGGCTCTATTTTTACAACAATATTAAGTATTGTTTTTATTTCATAACAAAGATAACCTGTACGCTGGAACAATCCTTTATTCTTTAAAAATAATACTTTGAGCGCCAGTTGGTGTAAGGTACACTAAAGCCACACCAGTGAATGGTGAGATTTGCAATAACCTAATACCAGTCAACTCTGCTTTGCTTAGTCATCCAACAGCACCACACAGCCAATCGATAGACAGAAATGCATTCATGTCACGTCATTCATTTGCTTCCAACTATAACAACATACATCATCATCATCTAGATACTCCAAAACTACTCAAAACGTAAAGTTTCTCTCGTAAAACTAAAAGCAATGAAGAAGCATTATAAGCTGCAAAGTGTGGGTAGATATGCTTAAACTGTAGATCTTTGTAAAAACAAAATAAAGTATCTTTTATCCTATCTTCTCAGATGAGATGATAGGTAGATACGTATCTCAGTCACGACAAGTACGAAGATGCAATCTATTTTACAGGAAATAAGCATATAGGAACTACGTAATACTCTTGCCAGCAAGGGTATTAAACAAAAAATCCTCTTCCATTAGCTTTTCGTCATGATTAAAAAGTTGTATAATAAACGTGCTAACAAAGCACCTTCACTTGATTGAGATAGCTTACCTACCTACTGATTGTTATATCCCGAATAAAGTAACATCTCCATTATAACGCCTTTCTGAAAAGCTGGTGCTTATGTCCTAATGTCCTTCTCCTAGAGCACGATGCGATAACACAAATTAAACAAACCGACTTTTCCTTTTAGCCTTACGAATAGGTATAGGTAAGGTATGCAGTCCTTTCGGGAAACGAAAGAAAATCAATTTACCCACGTTGAAATAAAATTAAATTCCCTGTCACGTTCTAATTGGTATTCAGGTACGCATTAACCATCCATAAACGCGCCTAATCCCACAATAAGTACAAGCCCAACACAAGCAGCCCAGGATATGTCGAAACTGCCTAGCTTCCTGCGAATGATTGCAATGATTCTCCGAAATTTAGTTTCGGGGTGTTCTTTGGCACGTCGCGTTGGTGACTGGTGAGCCACCTCACGCTTAGTCACAATCTGAAATGTCGTGCGCCATCACGTGGCTGCAACGTAGAACGTCAAAAGGGCCCGATACATTTGTTTACCAAATGGTGCGGAAAATGACAAAATCGACCAAATACCGAAATTCACCCACATGCATGACAACAGACAACATCAGAATATTCGAAACGGCAACCATCCCCTGCCATCCAGCCAAGCCAGTCGTGGGGCTACACGTTGGTTGGTTCATCCCAAGTGTATCATGTCATCGCTCCTGGCAGATTGAAGTCGAAAAAAATGTCAATGTATGTATGTGCAACTTTGTTATTGTATGGCTATGCGTTTTGCTTGGGTATATACTTTTATTTATCTAATTTCGCGCGAAAGGACTAAGGAGGGCTTGAGAGGGTTGAAGAAGCTGGTGAGATTATGCTTTGTACGAAAAACATTTATCTTGTGCATTTGGATATTTTTTCGAAATCGTGTACAGCGTTCACAATGAGTAAACATCCTTACGGGCTCTCTCTCTCTTTTGACATTAACGGGTATGGGTAGACGGTCCTTTTGAATTGCGTTCAGCTGTATCCAGAAGGAAAGCAATGAGCCCTCAGCACAGTGGGAAAAAACAAAATCAATACCAATGCTAGGTTAAAAACATCCTGAGGGAGAATCGAAATTCCTTTGCTGGTGGGTTTTGTGGTGGTGCGGTTTTTGGATAATGAAAACGATGAAATACCTGCACCAGTGGGCTCAAAAAGTGGTTGACAGGTGAAAATTTAGGTTGGCTTTTGGTGGGTACATTGAGATTGAAGATAATAGCTTTTCTTCATTATAATCAGGTACTTATAGGCCAATTTCTTAGATGCCCATTTGACTTATCACCCCGGTGATATCGCGAAGTGCTGAACGGGCCATTTGGCATGTTAACATAAGTTTTGACTCGATGTCAAGTGCTATCATTAAATGCCCCAGCATATTAATATTTCTGGCCCTCCAGGTTGGGGGTTGTGCGTTGGGTTAACTACCCATCCATGGAAAAAAGCTTATGTTACGAAGCAACCAATAGCCTCGGAAAGGACTGATATTATTGTTGACGACCATGCTTAACGAAAAAAGGACAACAACGTTCGTTAGTTAATTTAAATTCCTAAGGCGTGATTTGTATTATATTTGCAAAAGGCAATTGAAGACGTCTCGTGATTTAAGCATTGACAGGCCTCTCCGGGCTAATTGGAGAGGCATGTTGGTTGAGGCCCAGGTTCATCCCGGTCTGTAGCGCCACTTAAGTAAGTAAGTAGGCTGAGGAAACATTCTGCGTGAGATGGTTGGTCTGTAAGAATTTACAAGTTTCGACACCTGATGGAAGAACCATTGTCGGACATATGTCTATAAAGGTTTTAAATAGCTTTGCTCGATGAGTTGTGGGGTTGTATTTTCATAATTGAGGATGTAACGACAGTCACGGGGGTTACTTATAGAACCAAAGTCCTTATATCATGTTGGAAAGGTTATTCCATTAAATATCAATTCAATTTTTTCATGGATCGTTAGGAGAGTTTGGAAAAGCTTTGTAGCCTAGGCAGTCATAAATGTGTTACCCTTCTGTAGTACCAGTTAACTTTATATTCTTTTTGGGAGATCTCGGAGGAATCAGTACGTGTAACTGATCATAAAGTGGAAGTGGATAAGGCAGCAGATAAACTTCTACAAGCAATATTACCTGTTAGAACCAAAGCTCTTTCATGGAATTGTTGTACCTATAATGCGATAACATGAGAACACAAGCGTTCTCACTGTAGCCTCTCACTATCAACGTTTACTCTCACCTCCACGCTGGTGGCTGTGGAAGGTCGTTGGTGGCAGCGAAATGGGCTACTGACTTCACAACCAGCCTCGGATAATGAAACTTCTCCTCCGGGACGTCAATGGACTATTATATGAGAGTATGTACCTGGAATGTACGAATACTCTACACCCCGGGTGCTACTCAAAAACTTGAATCTGTCCTCACGCGGTACGAGGCAAATATAACCGCAATCCAGGAGATCCGATGGATAGGATCAAATAAAATGAAGAGAAAAAATTGCGACATTTATTACAGCTGCAACAAAAGATTGCATGTATTAGGATGCGGATTCGTCGTGCGAAATCGGCTTGGGACAAAAGTCATTGACTTCAGGCCGATGATCGCCTTTCTGTGATCCGCATCAAATCTACGTTCCAAAACAAAAGCCTAATATGTGCACACGCCCCTACCGACGAGGCTGAAGATCCCATCAAGGAGGAGTTTTATGACCTCCTGGATGGAGCCTACGGAGCCTGTCCGGAGTATGATGTGCAAGTTGTACTCGAGGGTTTCAATGCTAAAGTCGGAAAGGAAAACATCTTTGGCGGTTTAGTTGGTAAGCAGAGAATCCACGAAACGACAACAGACAACGGCTACCGACTAATCGATTTTGCAGCAGCTCTTAATACGGTGATAAGTAGCACTAGGTGTACAAGGCTAATGTCAACACATCAACCTGGCGGTCGAACCGCCAACCAAATCGACCATGTGCTAATCGATGCGAGGCCCGCATCCAACATCCTCGACGTGCATACATTCCGAGGGGCAAACGTCGACTCTGACCATTTTCTTGTAGCGGCTAAATTCAGAGCTCGACTGTCCAAAGAGAAGAAGCTGCGAACTGCCCAGAAGAAGAAATTTGAATTTGGACGCCTTAGCACACCTGGAGTAGCCAGAGCCTACAGTGAAAGCCTGCGTAAAAAACTCTCCTCGGTGCACTCACCTACCACAGACACCAACAATCAGTGGTGCCAGTATCGCGACATCATCAAGGAGGTAGCCGTAACCACTGTAGAGTATCAGCCACCCCCGAGAAAGAGCCCGTGGTATGATGATGAATGCGTGTAAAAGAAAAAGGTGCACATAAGAAAGCACTGCAGCGCAAAACAAGGGCAGCGAGGGAAGAGTGTCGAGCCAGGAGAAGGGAGGAAAAGAAGACCCTGTGTAGAAAGAAGAGTGCCTACGCAGCCTCCCAGCTCAAGGAGATCCAAGAGTCGCGCGATCATAACAAAATCCGTAGGTTTTATAAAAAAAACCAAGCAACTGGTTGCTGGCTACAAAACCGGAACGCAGGCTCTTCGAGACAGAGATGGAAACCTAGTCACCGAAGCGCAGGGAATAGTAGATGTGTTTAAGCAGCATTTCCAACAGCTGCTAAATGGGCATCATGTAGAGAGAGTGATAGGGCAAGAAGAGAACCCATGTCCAGCCAATTAAGAACTAGTTCCACCACCTAGTATAGAAGAAGTTGGCCTAGCTATAAAAAAAACTTATGAACAACAAGGTCGCAGGTTTTTAAATACGGTGGTGATGTTTTGGTAGGGAGCATGCACCGAATCATCAACCAAGTATGGGTGGAAGAAAACATGTCCGATGACTGTACTTTCAGCTCCATATGCCGCATCTACAAAAAAGGCGATCCTATGTCTTGCAAGAACTATCGAGGCATATCTCTGTTAAATGTCGCATACAAGATCCTATCCAACTTACTGTGTGAACGTCTAAAACCGTTCTGCAACACACTTATCTGCAAGTACCAGTGTGGCTTTCGGCCCGGCAAATCGATTATAGACCAAATTTTCACACTGAGGCAAATCCTTGAAAGGACCAACGAATTTCAAGTCGAAACTCACCACCTATTCATCGACTTCAAAGTCGCGTATGATAGCATACATCGTCAGGAGCTCTATATTGCGATGGCCGAACTCGGAATCCCGTTTAAACTGATTCAGTTGTTTCGCGTGACGCTGGAAAACATGCGCTGCAACGTGCGTTTGGAAGTAGCTCCTCCGAAGTATTCCAAACGTTCACCGGATTTCGGCAAGGACACGCCCTATTATGTGACTTCTTCAATCTCGTACTGGAGCAGGTAGTGCGCAGGGCAGGTGTTAACACGAAAGGCACTATTTTCAACAGGTCCGTCCAGCTGCTGGGCTATGCGGACGATTTTGACATCATCGGTCGCTCCCAACATGCCGTGATAAAAGCGTTCACGGAGATTGAAGAACAGGCGAAATCCGTTATCCTTGAAGTAAATGAGAACAAGACTAAGTACATGCTATCAACAAACAAACAAGCATCTGTCCACCGTCTAGATCAAAACGTCACTATTGATAACAGCAATTTCGCGGTAGTTAAGGAGTTCACCTACCTCGGAGTGATCATAAACTCCACGAAGAATTACCCTAGGAAACCGTTGCTACTTCGGTTTGGCGAAACAACTGGGTTCAAAACTCCTAACTCGAAGGACGAAATGTGTGCTCTACAAAACATTTATCCTGCCAGTTCTGCTTTATGGTGCCGATTGCTGGACGATAAGCAAGAAGGGAGAGCTGATACTGGGCGGATTTTTGGTCCTGTGCACGAGGAGGGCGAATGGAGGAGAAGATACAACCGCGAACTCTATGAGCTGTACCAAGATGTGGATGTAGTCCAAAAAGCCAAAACACGTCGACTAAATTGGCTCGGCCACATCGAGCGAATGGACAATAATGCTCCAGCTAAGAGGATCTTCGAATCCCAGCCCCCAGGTTCGAGACCTTGCCTCCGTTTCAAAGACCAAGCCATCGCGGATGCCAGAGCGCTTGGTATAGACAACTGGAAGCAGCGAGCCCGGGATCGTATAGGATGGAAGGCTGCAGTGTATCAGGCAGGAATCTTCACGGCTCGGGAGCCCGATAACAAAACAACATCGGATGACTTCTTTTGGCCCACCTTGTACATACTCTAAATTGCGTATCCACTGGGACAAGAATTACGTCGGAAAATTGGGGTTAACGTTCTTAAAGTTGCCACCACCGACTAGGAATTTCGGTAGCAAATTTTAATTATTTGTAAACGTTGCTACTTCATGTATTTCACCATTATGAAATGTTGATTTTACTGAATATTTTGACATTGACAGTTCGGTAATCAGTTTTAAGGGTGCGTTCACACAGAAAGTTTGAAGTTGTCATGTCGATAATGAAAACCCTTTATCTAGGTAGAAATGTGTTCGCGTCCCTTCGGATATTTTGTTTCCCCGATATAGCGCTTTACTTACTTACTTACTTAAGTGGCGCTACAGTCCGGAATGAACCTGGGCCTCAACCAACATGCCTCTCCAATTAGCCCGGTCCTTAGCTAACTGCCTCCAGTTGCGCACTCCAAGTTGGTTGAGGTCGGTTTCCACTTGTGCGCGCCACTTAAGGCGAGGTCTTCCTCTACTGCGTCCGACGTCTGGCTGGGAATCGAAGACTCTGGGAGCCGGAGTATTGGTGTCCATTCGTTCTACATGTCCTAGCCAT
This sequence comes from Rhingia campestris, assembly GCA_932526625.1. Classification (NCBI taxonomy): domain Eukaryota; kingdom Metazoa; phylum Arthropoda; class Insecta; order Diptera; family Syrphidae; genus Rhingia; species Rhingia campestris. The sequence continues at coordinate 38,453,119 of OW052183.1, forward strand.
CTTAAACGTCCAATGCGGAGTTTTTTGTCGCTGTACAGCTCGTATAGTTCTTGGTTGAATCTTCGTCTCCATAGCCCGTCAACGCAAACGGGACCGAAGATTTTTCGAAGAATTTTCCTCTCGAATCTACCAAGGATTTCTTCATCCGCTTTTGATACGGTCCATCCTTCAGCGCCGGATCTCCTTAGTAGTTCGAGTGAGGGCTTTACTACTAAATTGCCTTCTTAGCCCGAAGAAACAGCGGTTGGCAAGAGTAATTCTTCGTTTAATTTCTGACGAGATGTTGTCGTCAGAGTTAATAGCGGAGCCGAGGTAGACAAAGTCCCGTACTACCTCAAAGTTATATCTGTCAATAGTGACGTTCTGTCCAATTCGTCGATGTTGTGAGTCCTTTCGTGATGACAGCATATACTTAATCTTACCCTCATTTACTGCTAAACCCATTTTGCCGTTTCCTTCTCTATACTAGCAAACGTGGCTATGACATCACGTTGAGTCCTACCAATGATGTCAATATCGTCAGCGTATGCTAGTAGTTGCACCGACTTTTGGAAAATTATGCCTCTGGTGTTGGCTTTGGAGTTGTTGTGAGTCTAGGTAAGCCACGGGGGCAACTTCGATGCTGGAGAAGAGGGCTCGGCACGCTTGCGATTGCTCGGCTTAACTCGTCGGACGGGGGTAGTTCTTGCCCCTTCCCCAAAACATCCCAGCTCAACAAACATTTTGTCTCGTGCCAGATTCAAATAAAAATAAAAAGAAAGATGAAGAAAGCTACTTTACTTCGACCTCGGACGGAAAATAAGGACTCTAAAAGGAAAAGATAGAAAGAGAAGAAAGAGGAAAATGAAACACTGAAATGCCTTTGCCAATACACTTGAAAAAGACTGGGAAAATAACCGCGATACTAAAACTAACTAACTCTAATGAAAAAAGGAAAATAACCTTTTTTTTTATAAAACTATTTCTAAAATCTAAAACTAACCTAAGACGATCAAACTCATCCCAGTATCTTTCAAGCATATCGGTTCGATAAAATTCCGAAATATGCCAGATGTTGTTGGCAGAGCATGGCCTTCCCACCCCTTTGTGTCTCGCGCACGTAACACAGCCGATGGCTATCCTCTGGCCAAGTCTATGAGGAATAGCCCCTTAATACCTCCACAGTCGCAATCAAAGTCCTGAAATGTTAAATCAAAATAGTCACGTCATGTCCTGTCGTCGTTCGTAAAAGTCACTTCACGTCATGTCATTGCACCAAAAGACGGCCCGCCCACCGTCTACACACCACCAGCGAAAAAGATTTACGCACACATCATTAACAAAAAAATCTCAACCACAATATTTACTAATTATATAAATCATTAATTTATTCAAAAAGAAAAATCTAATCGAAAGAAAAATCCTGCTTCTAATATTAATTTAAAACTACTCTATCCAAAAAAAAATGAAAATCAAACGATCCAGAAGGGATCGGAAATGTAATAAAAAAAAAACTTAAAACAATTACTCACGGTTTTCCTCTCGTTGTATGTCCCTCGAAGTCCTGCCGGCAGCACCAAAGAAGGATGAACGATGGTTGATTCCACAATAGTGGTTACACGCGCACAACTTAATACTAAAAACAGAATTCTTATACCCTAACCTTAATACAATATTCAAAAAAAAAACAAAATCAAAATGAAAAATCTTAAATCTAAACTTAACACTAAAATTATATAAAAATTATAAATTGAATTCAAATAAGATTCAATCTCTTGGATTGATCTATATAAAAACAAAATAAATTCACTTTTGTTTTCCAAGCTGGTCTTGCTCGATTCTTCACTTAATTAAAACACTTGGTTCGGTTTCACTCAAAGGAGGAGGGATGGTTTTTTCGTCGTACGGTGTCGAAGCACCCACTTTTGCACGAACGCACTGTGGTGTTTCCCTTATTTTCTTTTAGCGAATTTGTAGGGCACTCTGGGGCACACTTGGGTTTAATTAGGAGGCTCGCTTTTGGATGCGGTTGCGGAGCTCTCCGTTACTACTTCCGTATCGCCGTTTCGACGGCCGCTGAAACGGTCACCCGGTAACCCTCAGGTGCACAAATTCTCACACACAAAAAAAAACACACTTTTCTGCTGCAAATGATAGCAGGAGCCAGATGAAAGGATCGTTATTCCTCTCTGCTTAATGATTTAATATCATACGACTTTCGTAAGTCCTCGTATATCTCCACCAAAAGGAGGCCTATGTGCCTGACAGTTTGCCAAAATTCCAAAAAGTAAAAAAAAAGGTGTGAATTGATTTTTTCACTACACTGTGAAAAAAAATCGTACACGACAGCTGATTATCAGACTTGCCTCTCTGATAATTTTTTTGCAAAAAAAAAAAATGTAATAAGGGCACTGACCGCGAGCCGTTAGCTATCATTGAAATTGATAGTTCATCAGCTGTCCCAATCTCTTGCACATACTTGCTCTATACCTTCATATTCTGCCCTCTATTCCTCTCTCTCATTGACCTACCTCACATTTCTTTCTTATCAATGCATTTTATGTTTTCTTTCTGTCATCTGCTTTGTCTTCACAGATTCCCCTACAGTTTTTTTTATATCGGTCTTCTCTCTTTTTTCATGTGTTCCTTTTCTACTCGCGAAACTATCATTTGAATTCGCCCTATTTGCAAATTCATGATCAGTTCACGGTAGATTCGACGTTTCAAATAACTAAACCTAACATAACATAGAATAATAAATAATACATAACATAATACAATACATAACTTAAATAACACCTAAACTAAACCAATAACATGATTCAACAAAACAATCAAAAAAATGGTTTGTTTACATTGTAAGTTCCTATAAAAAAAAACTACATACAAAAAAACTACACCTAAATGTTATTTCGATATTCGCCCCAGTGAGTCGCTCTCACTGACGAATATGGAACAAAGGAGAATGCAAGAAAAGTCCATATCGTTAACGAATATGCATCATAAAAGGGACTGCCAAAAATAATAGAACGTGAACACGTACACATCGGTCGGACGAAAATCAAAGGTAAGAAATTAATATGTTATGATTGATATTTTGTTTGTTATTGTTTTAATTAATGTTGTTAATTGTTAGTAGGGGAGTGCATGGAGCTAGGAGACACTGGAGATTAGGATTGATTCCAAGGAATTATATCTACATGGGAGGAGGATAGGTAAGTTAGTATTTTATCATTTAAAAATCTCCAATTGATAATGTTTGGTTTATTATGTGTTAATAATCGAATTATATTTCTACTTCAGGTTAATATGAAAGGATGATGGTGTTAGCAATAGGTGGGGATCATAGGAGTATGTGGGAAATTGGTGGTAGCTGGCAAAGCTATGGATTGAGGACAGGAGGACGTGGATTTGGAATGTTGGTAAGGACCGCGGCGCATGTTGTAATGCCGTCGGCAATTTGTTGTAATGCCGACGGCAATCGTCAAATGTTCGTTCGCGTCGTATTTTATTTCAAATATACAACTTATGTTATTTATAAGACCGGTGTTTCAATAAATAAAAATATGTTAACAAATAAACAAAATTGATTGGTGTTTCATTAATTTTTGTTTTGTTTTGGGGAAGTTAATTTTGAATGTAAAGGGTAGTGTTAAAGGCTGCCGTAACAGGCTCGAAAACAGAGTACGAGTGGTCGTGAGTTCTGTGGATTCGTAAACAAAAGGAAGCCTTTCCACGCTACCATTTATTACATCCAACGTGTGGCAAGGGCCCACTCCCTGAGTTGCTCATCGATTTACCGCGATTGCTAACCGGGCAAATTAGTTAACAAAAAAAAAATTGTGTCCTAATCTTAAAACTAATCTAAAAATATCACAGATTTATATCACAAGTGGTTTTACTGAGTGGTAAGTAATATACCATTCTACTTTTGTGTATTGGTAGAATTATGTGCCACTTCCTACCCTCAGTAAAACTACTTTTAAACTAAACTAATATCACAGCTAAAGATAAATAAATAAATAAATATTAAAATAATAAATAAATGATAAATAATTACTTTATAAACTAATATCACAGATAGGTCCTTATAATTCTATTAAATAAATAACATAAATTGGTAAATAAATAATCTATAAACGATGACGAAATAATAAATAAATAAATAAATAAAAACTCTACTAAATATCATACGCTTCACATACATATATATCACAGTATATCCTTATAATTCTATTAAATCAATAAAATATTAAATAACTAAGTCAAGTACATTGTATTAGTGTGGTCCCTAAACAAACTCACAAAATCTCCACCAAGATATAATAGCCGTTTCATGCTAGGAACAACAAATAGTTCGAGTTTTTGTCGCTTCTTCCCCCAAGAGACAGTGGTCGTAAATCGTCCTTGTATTAGGTTGTGGTTTCCGTCAGACGTCTTAATTTTTGTAGTCATTTTAGTCATTGATATTTTATGTTTATGTATAAATTGCAACGCCCCATCACCTAGACAACTAACAGAGGCCCTACTATCTAACAGACCAAGTATGTCTTCACCGTCAATCCTTACTTTTGCATACGGTCTGTTATCGTCATTTATTGGTATCACAGTTGCTAAAATGGCTCTCTTTCGTTGTCTAGCTATTAAACATTTTTCCCTTAGCCTACGTATCTTTAGATATTTTCTCTTCTTCCCCACCGAACATGTCCCTACTTCTTCACCCAAATTTCTTTGGCGGGCAACCTGATCATGTAGGGCAGGGTTTGGGTTACCAGAAACTGGTAACTCCTGATCCCTCCTCAAAATCGAGACTCCTAGTGAATCTCCTGTTTCACCGGGAGAGGTCTCTGAATCGGCGGGTTGCTCCCGGTTGCCCCGCCGACATTCGAGTTTTCCTGGCATTTCAGGCATTGGAAACTCAGGTTTCCCTGGCCACAACTAAAACAAGTTAGCGTGTGAAAGTTTGAAGGACATGCCGGTGACGTTGTAGTAGTTGTTGTCGGTGTCCTGTACATGTCTGTTCTGTTAGTATTCGTTCGTTCTGTTCGAAAAGGTTTGTCAGTTGTGTTTCTGTTTGGTCTGCGTTGTTGTTGTAGAGCTGCAAGCTCGAAGTCGTCGCTATCTACAATGTCATGTTGTTCGTTTCTAGAACCGTTGTCTGTTTGTTCGTCAATTTCGTTAATGTTTCGTCGGAATCGTTGTTCTCTGTTCGTAAGGTGTCGTTCCGCTCTTCTGCATTGTTCGCGTAGGTCTTGTAGCGTTGTGATCGAACAACCGAAGATCAGGTTTGCTATGCGGTCTTTAATGTTTTGTCTCAGTATGTCTATCAAGTCCAGTTCGTGTGGTCGGTTCGTCATCTGTAGTGTAAGAGAGCGTATGTCAGAGTAGAAGTCGTCGTAAGTCTCTTGAGGAAGCTGTTTTCGGTCCATGATAGCTCTCAAAATCTCATGGTCCCTTTTGCTATGTTTGAATTGCCTAAGGAGGTCATTCTTGAGGTCGTGATAGTTCAGCTCGGTGTCACTTTGGTTCTCTTCGAGAAACTTCCAGTACCATTTTTCGGCTGGTCCTGACAAAAGATGGTGGAACTGGTCAAACAGTTGGCAGTCAGATATACCCCCTTTTTTCCGCAGAGTCTCCACACGAAAAATAAAACCTTCGACGGACATCGTTTTCGATGTTCCGTCGAACTTAACCCCCCATTTGTGGATAGGTATCTCGCTACGCCGGCCAATGTCCCTGTTGTAATATTGGTCTGTCCTTGTCTCAAGTCTCGTTCGTTTCATTGGTGGAGATGTCAGCGTATCGTAATTGTCTCTTGTTGTTGTATTTTGTCTGTACGTCACATTCGGTGAGTCTCTTGGAGCTGCAAAAGAGTTTTCCAAGCCACTGATTTTCTCATTGACAACTTTTAAGCTATCCTGAAAAGTCACCATTAAACTTTTCATAGATAGCTCAAAAGCTGACATCATCTTGGCCTGGTTCTCCTTTACGGCCCCAGAGACTACCTCATGAATTTGTTGCGTAATTTGTTCGTCCTCAAGCTGTGCTTTTTTACGTACGTCATAGTCTTCGTCGTCAAAAGATAACTGTTGTCTATGTCTTAGCGTTCTTTCTGTTACGTTATCTGTTCTGTTGTCCGTTGCGTATTGACGTTCCATTGGTCTGCGTTTATTCGTTGATGTTTGTGTGTTTACGTCTTGTAACAAGTCTTCGTACTGTATTGGAAGGGCTCGTTGCTCACTCCCCGATTCTTCTTGAATCACCGCCATAGGAGGAGCTACCTTCAGTTCCGTCGAGTCAACTGTCTTCTTTTCTTTTCGGTTCTTTGTACGGTCGTCAGGGCTGAATCCCATAAAATCGTCAGTTCCATGTCGGTCAATGTCTTGGCCCCTATCTTGGCGATTTCCACCTGGCCAACCCCATAGCGAGTTAGCACCAGATACCTCATCTTGTTGTCGGCCTACCTCATCTAAACTCCTGCTACCACTTACTAAGCCCCTCATCCTTCTGGGATTGGATGGAGCCGCAGAATAAGTGACCTTAGGGATCGCCCCTGCACTCTTCTTCGAGTCACCCATTATCCACCAATCTCAAAACCAAAAGTGAAATAAGAAAGAGCAAAACCAGGGGTAAAACAAATAAAAAAAGGAGACGAAGATGAATTCAAAAAAAAAAAATATAGGTAAAATAGAAAAAAATCAAATAAAAAAACTAAATTCAAAAAAATGTAAATGAAATTCAAAATGTTGTAAAAATAAAAAAAAATGTAGAGCAAAAAAAAACAAAATAAAAGTAAATGAAAAAAATTGGTTTTCAAAAGTAAATTAATAAAAAAAATGTTCAATATTGGGTTGAAGAAAAAAATGTTAAAATGTTTGTGTATATTATAATACTCGTAGTGGTGTGCAAACTTCAAGACAGGTTTTCCAATCTATTTGGTGCTTTTGGTTCGTCTGTCCTGTACTAGTTTGTAATGTCCTAACTAATGTCTGTTGGATTGCGACTGGTATTTCGGAATTAAATCGAGAGTTGAAGCATTTCCTTTATCTCCCCGCCACGCTGGCATTCGGTTGAACCAAAAACCAGGCTGGCTGGGGCCTTTTTTGGCTATGCTCCAACACGACCAAAGCTTCAAGTCCTACCACTCACGCCTCACCAAAAGATTGGGCCTTGGCCCTAATCATTTGGGTAGCAGCTAGCAGTTCAGACACTCCACTTTGGCCCGCTATCGGTTTCTTGACAGACTTCGAGTTACCTCACTAAATCTCGTAGCTACGCGCCTCGAGATCGGACAGCCACCTTCAGTCTATCTCAAAACTGACGGCTTAAACGGCATTTCAATTTTGTAGAAAAGATAGGATAGTAAAAATGTAAAAGAAATATAAAACTTAAAAAAACTCGTTGGGCGCCATTGTTGTGAGTCTAGGTAAGCCACGGGGGCAACTTCGATGCTGGAGAAGAGGGCTCGGCACGCTTGCGATTGCTCGGCTTAACTCGTCGGACGGGGGTAGTTCTTGCCCCTTCCCCAAAACATCCCAGCTCAACAAACATTTTGTCTCGTGCCAGATTCAAATAAAAATAAAAAGAAAGATGAAGAAAGCTACTTTACTTCGACCTCGGACGGAAAATAAGGACTCTAAAAGGAAAAGATAGAAAGAGAAGAAAGAGGAAAATGAAACACTGAAATGCCTTTGCCAATACACTTGAAAAAGACTGGGAAAATAACCGCGATACTAAAACTAACTAACTCTAATGAAAAAAGGAAAATAACCTTTTTTTTTATAAAACTATTTCTAAAATCTAAAACTAACCTAAGACGATCAAACTCATCCCAGTATCTTTCAAGCATATCGGTTCGATAAAATTCCGAAATATGCCAGATGTTGTTGGCAGAGCATGGCCTTCCCACCCCTTTGTGTCTCGCGCACGTAACACAGCCGATGGCTATCCTCTGGCCAAGTCTATGAGGAATAGCCCCTTAATACCTCCACAGTCGCAATCAAAGTCCTGAAATGTTAAATCAAAATAGTCACGTCATGTCCTGTCGTCGTTCGTAAAAGTCACTTCACGTCATGTCATTGCACCAAAAGACGGCCCGCCCACCGTCTACACACCACCAGCGAAAAAGATTTACGCACACATCATTAACAAAAAAATCTCAACCACAATATTTACTAATTATATAAATCATTAATTTATTCAAAAAGAAAAATCTAATCGAAAGAAAAATCCTGCTTCTAATATTAATTTAAAACTACTCTATCCAAAAAAAAATGAAAATCAAACGATCCAGAAGGGATCGGAAATGTAATAAAAAAAAAACTTAAAACAATTACTCACGGTTTTCCTCTCGTTGTATGTCCCTCGAAGTCCTGCCGGCAGCACCAAAGAAGGATGAACGATGGTTGATTCCACAATAGTGGTTACACGCGCACAACTTAATACTAAAAACAGAATTCTTATACCCTAACCTTAATACAATATTCAAAAAAAAAACAAAATCAAAATGAAAAATCTTAAATCTAAACTTAACACTAAAATTATATAAAAATTATAAATTGAATTCAAATAAGATTCAATCTCTTGGATTGATCTATATAAAAACAAAATAAATTCACTTTTGTTTTCCAAGCTGGTCTTGCTCGATTCTTCACTTAATTAAAACACTTGGTTCGGTTTCACTCAAAGGAGGAGGGATGGTTTTTTCGTCGTACGGTGTCGAAGCACCCACTTTTGCACGAACGCACTGTGGTGTTTCCCTTATTTTCTTTTAGCGAATTTGTAGGGCACTCTGGGGCACACTTGGGTTTAATTAGGAGGCTCGCTTTTGGATGCGGTTGCGGAGCTCTCCGTTACTACTTCCGTATCGCCGTTTCGACGGCCGCTGAAACGGTCACCCGGTAACCCTCAGGTGCACAAATTCTCACACACAAAAAAAAACACACTTTTCTGCTGCAAATGATAGCAGGAGCCAGATGAAAGGATCGTTATTCCTCTCTGCTTAATGATTTAATATCATACGACTTTCGTAAGTCCTCGTATATCTCCACCAAAAGGAGGCCTATGTGCCTGACAGTTTGCCAAAATTCCAAAAAGTAAAAAAAAAGGTGTGAATTGATTTTTTCACTACACTGTGAAAAAAAATCGTACACGACAGCTGATTATCAGACTTGCCTCTCTGATAATTTTTTTGCAAAAAAAAAAAATGTAATAAGGGCACTGACCGCGAGCCGTTAGCTATCATTGAAATTGATAGTTCATCAGCTGTCCCAATCTCTTGCACATACTTGCTCTATACCTTCATATTCTGCCCTCTATTCCTCTCTCTCATTGACCTACCTCACATTTCTTTCTTATCAATGCATTTTATGTTTTCTTTCTGTCATCTGCTTTGTCTTCACAGATTCCCCTACAGTTTTTTTTATATCGGTCTTCTCTCTTTTTTCATGTGTTCCTTTTCTACTCGCGAAACTATCATTTGAATTCGCCCTATTTGCAAATTCATGATCAGTTCACGGTAGATTCGACGTTTCAAATAACTAAACCTAACATAACATAGAATAATAAATAATACATAACATAATACAATACATAACTTAAATAACACCTAAACTAAACCAATAACATGATTCAACAAAACAATCAAAAAAATGGTTTGTTTACATTGTAAGTTCCTATAAAAAAAAACTACATACAAAAAAACTACACCTAAATGTTATTTCGATATTCGCCCCAGTGAGTCGCTCTCACTGACGAATATGGAACAAAGGAGAATGCAAGAAAAGTCCATATCGTTAACGAATATGCATCATAAAAGGGACTGCCAAAAATAATAGAACGTGAACACGTACACATCGGTCGGACGAAAATCAAAGGTAAGAAATTAATATGTTATGATTGATATTTTGTTTGTTATTGTTTTAATTAATGTTGTTAATTGTTAGTAGGGGAGTGCATGGAGCTAGGAGACACTGGAGATTAGGATTGATTCCAAGGAATTATATCTACATGGGAGGAGGATAGGTAAGTTAGTATTTTATCATTTAAAAATCTCCAATTGATAATGTTTGGTTTATTATGTGTTAATAATCGAATTATATTTCTACTTCAGGTTAATATGAAAGGATGATGGTGTTAGCAATAGGTGGGGATCATAGGAGTATGTGGGAAATTGGTGGTAGCTGGCAAAGCTATGGATTGAGGACAGGAGGACGTGGATTTGGAATGTTGGTAAGGACCGCGGCGCATGTTGTAATGCCGTCGGCAATTTGTTGTAATGCCGACGGCAATCGTCAAATGTTCGTTCGCGTCGTATTTTATTTCAAATATACAACTTATGTTATTTATAAGACCGGTGTTTCAATAAATAAAAATATGTTAACAAATAAACAAAATTGATTGGTGTTTCATTAATTTTTGTTTTGTTTTGGGGAAGTTAATTTTGAATGTAAAGGGTAGTGTTAAAGGCTGCCGTAACAGAGTTTTGCACAATTCTCTCAAGAATCAGATTAAAGATGTCACATGACAGCGCATCGCCTTGCCTAAATCCTTTTTTGGTATCGAATGTGTCGGTGAGGTCGTTTCCGACCCTGATGGTGCAGCGAGAATTCTCCATCGTCATCCTACACAAACGGACGAGTTTGGGCGGTATATCAAAACTAGACATGGCTCTGTACAGTTCGTCTCTATAAATGCTGTCATATGCGGCTTTGAAATCGATGAATAGGTGGTGGGTATCGATTTGGACTTCTTGAGTTTTTTCCAGGATCTGCCGAAGTGTGAAAATTTGATCGGTTGTGGACTTTCCTGGCCTAAAACCACACTGATAAGGGCCAATCAGGTTGTTGGTAAACGGTTTCAGGCGTTCACATATTACGGCAGATAGGATCTTGTGGGCGATGTTGAGGAGACATATGCCTCTGTAGTTGGCGCAGTTCAGAGGGTCTCCTTTTTTGTGGATCGGGCAAACGATGCTGAGGTTCAATTCTTCAGGCATATTTTCATCCGACCAGATTTGGCTTATGAGTTGGTGGATGTTACTTACCAAGTCATCTCCGCCGGCCTTATAGAGCCCAGCGGGAAGGCCGTCATTTCCGGCAGCCTTGTTAAGCTTGAGTTTAGATATTGCTATCCTCACTTCACTCAGGTCGGGTGGTTGGCAGTTTTCGCTGTCGTTGCCAATATTGAATGGTTCGTTCTGCCTGACAGCGGAATGTTGTTCGTCATCGCCGTTTAACAGTCTGCAGAAGTGGTTCTTCCATATCCTCAGCATCGACTGTGTCTCAACTACAATATTTCCTTGTTCATCTCGACAGGATTCTGTTCGAGCCTTGTATCCTTGGCTTTGACGTTTTACACTTTGGTAAAACTTGCGAACATCGTTCCTGGAGTGGCACCTCTCTATATCCTCGATCGCGCGCTTTTCTTGCTCTTTTTTCTTCTTGCTGAAAAGCCGATGTTCTTCCCTTCTTCTTTGCCTATAGAGCTCAATGGCAGCTCTCGTCTTCACCTGCAGCTTAGACTTGTAGGCCTCGTTCTTGGCTGCGAGCATCTGTCGGCATTCCTCATCAAACCAGGGGTTTCTTGCTGGTGGGCGCGAGAAACCTAGCACATCAGTTGCGGCTGATCTAATGGCCTGTTGGCATCGTTGCCATTGCTCTTCGACATTCGATGCTGGTGGTATGGTGTTAATCGAGAGGTTAAGGGATACGCGTTGTGCGAAGGTCTTGGCGGTCTCTTGCGATTGCAGTCTTCCGACATTAAATTTTTTCTTCACAGTATTTCTGGATTGTTGTGGCGTGGTGGATATCCGCATTCTTACCTTGGCTGCTACAAGGTAGTGATCCGAGTCGATGTTAGCTCCTCGGAATGTTCGGACATCCAAAATACTGGATGCGTGCCTCTTATCTATCGCAATGTGATAAATTTGGTTGACCGTTTGTTGATCTGGAGACCGCCATGTCCCCTTATGGATATCGAGGTGAGGAAACCGTGTGCTGGCTATAGTGGCATTTCGTTCCGTAGCGAAATCAATTAGCCTAAGTCCGTTACCAGACGTGTTGTCGTGTAGGCTATGTTTTCCGACAATACTTCTAAAGATGTCTTCTCTTCCTACCTTTGCGTTAAAATCTCCCAGCACGATTTTAACATCGTACTTCGGTAGTCGCTCATAGGTTTTGTCGAGGAGCTCGTAGAAGCAATCCTTAGCTATATCATCTTTTTCTTCCGTCGGAGCGTGAGCGCATATAAGGCTTATGTTGGCGAATTTGGCCTTGATGCGGATTCTTACTATGCGTTCGCTAATGTCTTGGAAACATAAGACTTCTTGCCTAAGTCTGGCACTTATAACAAATCCGCATCCGAAAAGTCGCTGTTTCTGCTCACTATAACACGGTCCGTAGTATATGTCACAGTTTTTCATCCTCTTTTTGCCCGGCCCATCCCATCGTATTTCCTGGATGGCAGTAATGTCTGCTTTGTAGCAGTTTAGGGCTTCCGCTAGTTGTTCGCCTGCACCTCTCCTGCTTAATGTTCTCACATTCCAGGTGCAGATACGAACGTCGTTGTCCTTTTTTCGTTTAGCAGGGTCGTCAACAATAAAATCAGTCCTTTCCGAGGCTATTGGTTGCTTCGTAACCATGTTTTTTTTCTGTGGGTGGGTAGTTAACCCAAAGCACAACCCCCAACCTGGAGGGCCAGTTCCAATTTATTAGATACCCCTAGGACACGGGGCCATCAGTATCCACTACGGGATTGAGCGCTGCCGTTGGCCTTTCGGTTCATCCGCCACCATCTCTGTTCAAGGGGCCTGACTAACCCTTGAAATTCCTAGACAACCTGTTGTCCGAATATGTCAGAGCAGCTCATCTAGGTTCGCCTGGGACAGCAGGCCGGGTATTCATCCGTGCCATTCTCACCAGGGTGTTTATAGTGTTGCTGTTTTTCGTCGTGTTATCAACACTCGCACTTATCGTTTAGCAAGTCAAATCCGGTTGGATGAGACCAGTATCCGATGGTTACCACTTGGAGGTAAAGATAAGCACATTTGATGTGTAGTCAGAGTTGCAACACTGGGCATTGCCAAGTTAACGCCAATCAGAGTCTACCCTCGTTCTACAACACCCAACCATCGATATAGCGCTTTAATAGTTTTTATTGTTTGGCTATTTCGGTATTTTTTTCTAAGCTCACTATTAAATGAGGTTAAGTCTTATTTTCAGATAAATGTCTTGTGTCATATTAACTTAAATTCCACTTCTGACACCAATGTTATTAGCAATTTTTGAGAAAGCAGAAAATATATGAATTACAACCAAAAGAAAAATAGGCAGATACGTGTTTTTTTGAAAAACATACGAACAATCAAAAATGTGTCCTACTCTCGATGTCTGTTATAAATATTTGAGAGACACACATACTTATCCTGGGATCTCATTCCGACGGTACATCTTGATCAATAGTCGTTTTTGCTGTCGGCGACATCACTTTATTTGCTTCACTATAAACAATGATCGTCGATTCACAGACTATTGAGCGATTGCTAAGTTACGGAATGACCCCCCTGATTTCGTTTGCCAAATTGCTGGTGCTTCATTATTTTTTCCACTTATATACGCCGCTGTTCCGAAAATTCCCATTGAAAGTCATTATTTGACTGCTCAGCATTTAATATGTTATTCATCAGTTTATTTAATATTTATAAAAGCTCACTTTCACATATACAATGGTATTCAATAAAGTCTATTCATACATTCGCATAATCAAATAGAGAATTGGAAATATTTTCGATTTTCTTAGATTGATTTCTTAATCATATGAAGCATCCTACTTGCACATAATATCCTGTAATTGTATGAAAAAAATGTTTTCTTCTCTTGATGTCATTCCTTGGCAAGGATCAGACACTAATACCAAAGAGAATATAATACATAGAGTACGCATCACAGCTAAAAATGTTGTAGCCGTCACAGACGCGGGCGGTAAGTGCGAAGGGGAATTTCCGTATTTCGTTTTGTGGTGGCTGTGTTCATGTTTGATACACGAACAATGCTATATATATATGCCATTGCAATGTAACTTCTTGCGGTTGAAACCAAGAATGAGAAGAGGAAAGAATAAAAAAAAAATTCTGACGAAAAAATGTAAGCATATGCAATGTGCTCAAACATTTTCATTTTTCAGTTCATTCTTATTTTCATTTGAATTTGAATTTGAATTTGTCAAAGCGGAAAGTGAGCAATATGAGCACCAAAGCAGCAAATAATCGGCCGTCCGGCAATCAATTTTGCTATGTTTGCAAAAAATGTAGACGAAGTCACGCATCTTTGCAATTGTTTAAATTTCCTAATGGAGATACAATGATGGGGCAAATTTGGAGGGAGAAGTGTAAAGTAACGCTGGAAAATTATAATAAAAAAATATTTATGTGCCAGGATCATTTTTGCAGTACGTATATTGGAAGTAAAAAACTCAAATTTGAAGCTATTCCAACAATTACTTCGCAAGATGATTCTGAATATATGGATATAGATTATGATTTCCTTATAGTGCACATTGCGATGAGGTCGTGTGCAGTAAGTGCGAAAAAAATATTAAACTTGTAAATTTTTACAAACGAAAAATGAGCAAGTTGCAAAAGAAAAATAACCTATTGGAAAAATGTTTGAAAAATAATAAAGGCAAAAAAACTGAAAAGGGGATCTGGTGGGAAAACTTTAGGAGCAGCGATAGATTCTTTGCCAAATATCAGCAAAGAATCTAAGACATTTTGCAAACTCCTCATTTCTAGCAGGCCAAAAATATATTCCGAAGACGTAAAATATCTTTCTCAAAATATTTTTTATAAGTCCCATTCCACATATGTGTTCCTTAGAGATAGGCTGAATTTGAATTTGCCACATAATAGCTCGGTAAACCGTTGGTCCCCAATAAAATTTCTTCAGCCGGGCTTGAAAAATAGCGCTTTTGAATCCTTAAAGCAAATGTTCATGGAGCTCAAAGTAAAAGGAGACACACAAATGGTTCTGTCAATGGATGAAATGGCCCTTAAAAGAGAGGTCCGATACAACAAACATATCGACTTGATTGACGGATTTGAAACAAACTGAAATACGCGAAGCAATGCAATTGCAAAGCAAGCTTGTGTGTTTATACTCCGATCCATATTTTCAAATTGGAGCACAATTTTGAATTATTTTGTTTCAGAAAAGGGATTGAATTCTAAAACACTCATAGAGATTGTTAAAGTAACATTTCTCTTGTCAGCAGTTTTGGTATATCTGTTAGAATCCTTTCATGCGATCAAGGATCTTCGAACAGAAAATGCTTCAATGAACTTGGTGTTGCCGTAGTAACCCCATATTTTGAGTATGGAGGTCAAAGAATATTTTGCGTGTATGATTTTCCCCACTAAATAAAGTCCCTTCGAAACAACTGGCTGGAGTGTGATATAGAAACTCCTGATGGAAGAGCTAGTTTCAGTGTTGTCAGAGAACTATGGGAAAGGGAAGAAAATGCAAGAACCAAAATGTGCCCAAAATTGACTAGGCAGCACATATCTCCAAATTCTTTTGAGAAAATGCGTGCGTAGATTCCCCAATACAAATAACCCCAATCGATTCAACAAATGACCTCTCTTGTATTTCACTAGATAAAGATAATGAGACAGGATCGGAATTTTGCGATTTGAGTGTAATTGAATGCTCTGATTACTTTCTGGATGATTTCGAAAATTCTGTCAATATAAACTTGGAGTTAGTCTCGATTAGATATTTTGTGGGTTATGTTGCTTTCAAAATAATCCCAAAATTAAATTGTGAAAAATGTGACAAAGAGCTAAGAAAAGAGGATGAAGTCATCACCGCTCCAAGTGGGCTTTTTATTTTCCACAAAAATTACCGAACGTCTTCTGACTTCGGAAGCTTAGTTGCCCCTTCAAATTCCCTAATGGAAGTTTGCAAAACCCATATTTTAGTTTTTCACAGTTTTTTTTAATAAACATGCTGAAAAACTTAAAATTAAGGAGAATATAAAACAATTATGCCAAACTGCTACACCCGATTGGTTCGTTAAGGAATGTGGAGTTCACAAGGACAGTATATTGGACTTCTTAATATTAGTTTTATTGCATAAGCATTGTAAATGGGCGGTAGACAAGAACAATAACAACAAACGAAACAGTAAAAAAAATTAAAAAAAAAAAGTCAATGCCAAAAAGAAACATAAAAAGACTACAATCCGCTGTGCGAATGTTGATTACCCTATCCCATTCCATCCTCTTATTCAACATCCTTAAAAAGTGTTCGTTGCTTTTATACAATATATGTTATGGTTCGAAAAAAAAAAAACAATTCTTGTCTCCTGCATATGATATGGGGTAGGGCATACATATGGTTTTTAGCAAATAATGCCCCAAAAAGTGGGCGTTGGTAAAAAATGCCCTATAGACGAAATGTTCACATTAACATTTTTGAAGCGAAGGTAGCTTTTTTACGAACGGTCGGTGGGTCACTTAAAAAACTTATTCAAAAAGATGGGGAGTGAACCGAAAAAAAGTGAAATCGTGACCGTCACAGTACCGTTAACTTCCCCCTCTATGGCGCACTTAGAAGGTGGGGAGTGAACCGAGAAAAAGTGAAATCGTGACCGTCACCGTACCGTTAATGTCACACGGGCCAACACATAAAAGCTCCGCATCTTTCGGCCGTCCCCCGACGGCTCCATGTTTTTTTTTTTTTTTTCAAATTAAATTAAAATGTCTGTCCGTCTGTATGGCACCGATTGTTAGGCCTTCAATTTTGAGCAAGGAGAATTATAATTTGGTATATAGGAAAATACCAAATCATGCAATACATCAAAAGGTTGCCATCTTATTTCCGTGTGCAAAAGAAGTGATTCGAAATTTTACGATTTTTTTTTACGAAATTTACTATCTTCTCAGCTTCATCGAAAACTTTTTTCAAATCAGTTGGCATCCTTCTTATAAATGCATAACGATTCGAAATGCAATGACTGCTGTTTCTTCCTGGTGCAATTTTTTTAATTTTTGACACGACCCCTTTAACCCTTCCTACCACTCCTGAGGCTCCTCCGTCGATAGATATATCAATACATTTTTTTTTTCAATTTTCTAAAATTCATTTATTTATTTTTTTGCGAAAAAATGTTTGTAATTGCAAACTTACAAATTTTACTATTCTTAATTCAAGAAAGTCGCGGAACCCTGAAAACTGTAACGATAAATTTGGGAAACGAAATCGAAATAAGAGCAATAATAAAATTTTGTATTCTGTCTGCAGAAAAAAATAAAAATAAGAACCACCAACAACTAATAATCAAATGCTACGTAAAGAAGATGGCGCAAAAATACAAAGAGCAAACATACAGCCGCAATGCACAATAAAAGAGTTCGTAAACCACAACAACACAAAAAAAAAGATTTCGTTACAAAAAATAAAAATAAATTTGAGTAGCTCAACACAGGAGTTGAACTCGCATCGAAATCATGAGAGTCGGACGCTCTGTTCTCTACGCCACCAAACTAATTGAGTTTGAGTTGACAAAATACTTAGAAACGTAAGATGGACCAATGTGAACACTGGGGTATCAATATCAGTACCCCACATAGAAAATTTTCGTTGTATTAGATGCGCACTCTATGTATTATATTCTCTTTGCTAATACGTACCGTCATTAAAATAATATTGGAATCATAAACTATATATACAAGTACCTACCCTTATGTATTGTGCTCGCGAGTTATTTGGTTTAAAAATAGGATGAGTAGCAGCTTTTGACACAGCTGTAAGGAAATTATCATACAAAAGGATTCTATTAAGACTAATTATGCAGGTAGGATTGAAAAGGTGAGTTATTTAACGTCAGTTTATAATACTTGGATAACTGAGGTGCTATGAAAGGACGTATTCAAATTTATATTGACTACAGACTTTAGCGATTGTTGGCTGCACGTTTAGATCGGAAATACAGGGTGCAGCAACATAAAGGATTTTTCAGTGCTTTTGACGATTTAAATAAACTCAACCCGGTTATTGTTGTTGAGTTGATTGCAGTTGACCATCGGGTACTGGTCTCATCCAGCCGGATTTGACTTGCTAAACGATAAGTGCGAGTGTTGATAACCAGACGTAAAACAGCACACTATAATCACCCTGGTCGGAATGGCTCGGAATGAATACCCGGTCTGCCGTCCCAGGCGAACCTAGATAAGCTGCTTCGACATATTCGGACAACAGGTTATCTAGGAATTTCAAGGGTAAGTCAGGCCCATTGAACAGAGATGGTGGCGGATGAACCGAAAGGTCAACGGCAGCGCTCAGTCCCGTAGTGGATACTGATGGCCCCATGACCTAGGGGTATCTAATAAATTGGAACTGGCCCCCTAGGTTGGGGGTTGTCCTTTGGGTTATCTACCCACCAATGGAAAAAAACATTGTTACAAAGCAACTTATAGCCTCGGAAAGGACTGATATTACTGTTGACGACCCTGCTGAACGAAAAAGAACAACGACGTTCGTATCTAGCACCTGGAATGTGAGAACAATAAACAGGAGAAGTCCAGGCAAACAACTAGCGGAAGCCCAAAACTGCTACAAAGCAGACATAACTGCCATTTAGGAAATACGATGGGATAGGCCGGGCAAAAAGAGGATGAAAAACTGTGACATCTACCATGGACCGTGTTATAGTGAGCAGAAACAGCGACTATTCGGAGGCGGATTTGTTATAAGTGCCAGACTTAGGCAAGAAGTCTGATGTTTCCAAGACATTGGCGACCGCATTGTAACAATCCGCATCAAGGCCAAATTCGACAACATAAGCCTTATATGCGCTCATGCTCCGACGGAGGAAAAAGATGATATAACTAAGGATTGCTTCTACGAGCTCCTTGACAAAATCTATGAGCGACTACCAAAGTACGATAATAAAATCGTGCTGGGAGATTTTAACGCAAAGGTAGGAAGAGAAGACATCTTTAGCAGTACTGTCGGAAAATATAGCCTACACGGAAAATATAGTACTTCGACGTCTGGTAACGGACTTAGGCTAATTGACTTCGCTACGGATCGAAATGCCACTATAGCCAGCACACGGTTTCCTCACCTCGATATCCATAAGGGGACATGGCGGTCTCCAGATCAACGAACAGAACAACCAATTTGATCACATTGCGATAGACAAGAGACACGCATCTAGTATTTTGGATGTCCAAACATTCCGAGGGGCTAACAACGACTCCGACCACTTCCACAACAAACCAGAAATACTGTGAAAAAATTTAATGTCGAAAGACTGCAATCGCAAGAGACCGCCAAGGGTTTCGCGCAACGCGTATCCCTTGACCTCTCGATTCACACCATACCACCAGCATCTAATGTCGAAGAACAATGGCAACGATGCCATTAGATCAGCCGCAACTGATGTTCTAGGTTTCTCGCGGCCACCAGCAGAAAACCCCTGGTTTGATGAGGAATGCCGACAGATGCTCGCAGCCAAGAACGAGGCCTACAAGGCTAAGCTGCAGGTGAAGACGAGAGCTGCCACTGAGCTCTATAAGCAAAGGAGACGGGAAGAACACCGGCTCTTCAGAAAGAAGAAAAAAGAGCAAGAAAAATGCGAGATCCAAGATATAGAGAGGTGCCATTCCAGTAACGATGTTCGCAAGTTTTACCAAAGTGTAAAACGTCAAAGCCAGGGAAACAAGGCTCGAACAGAATCCTGTCGATATGAACAAGGAAATATCGTAGTTGAGACACAGTCGATGCTGAGGATATGGAAGAACCACTTCTGCAGATTGTTAAACGGCGATGACGAACAACATTCCGCTTTCAGGCAGAACGAACCATTTAATATTGGCAGCGGCAGCGAGAACTGCCAACCACCTGACCCGAAGTGAGGATAGCAATATCTAAACTCAAGCTTAAGCTTTATAAAGCTGGCGGAGATGACTTGGTAAGTAACATCCACCAACTCATAAGCCAAATCTAGTCGGATAAAAGTATGCCTGAAGAATAGAACCTCAGCAATGTTTGCCCAATTTACAGCATCTCCTACAAGATCCTATCTGCCGTAATATGTGGACGCCTACAACCGTTTACCAACAACCTGATTAGCCCTTATCAGTGTGGTTTTAGGCTTGGAAAGTCCACAACCGATCAAATCTTCACACTTCCGTAGATTCTGGAAAAAACCCAAGAAGTCCAAATTGATACCCACCACCTATTTATCGATTTCAAAGCCGTACACGACAACATTTATAGAGACGAACTATACAGAGCAATGTCTAGTTTTGGTATACCGCCCAAACTCGTCCGTTTGTGTAGGACGATGATGGGGAATTCTCGGTGCTCCATCAGGGTTGGAAACGACCTCACCGACACATTCGATACCAAAAAAGGATTTAGGCAAGGCGATGCGCTGTCATGTGATTTCTTTTATTTGATTCTTGAGAGGATTGTGCAAAACTCCCGAGCCAACACCAGAGGTACAATTTTCCAAAAATCGGTGCAACTACTAGCATACGCCGACGATGTTGACATCATTGGTAGGACTCAACGTGATATCATAGCCACGTTTACTAGTACAGAGAAGGAAGCGGCAAAATGGGTTTAGCAGTAAATGAGGGTAAGACAAAGTATATGCTGTCAACACGAAAGGACACACAACATCGACGAATTGGACAGAACGTCACCATTGACAGATATAACTTTGAGGTAGTACGGGACTTTGTCTACCTCGGCTCCGCTATTAACTCTGGCAACAACATCTCGTCAGAAATCAAACGAAGAATTACTCTTGCCAATCGCTATTTCTTCGGGCTAAGAAGGCAATTTAGTAGTAAAGACCCTGATTATCCCAGTCCTGCTCTACGGCGCTGAAGCATGGACCGTGTCAAAAGAGGATGAAGAAATCCTTGGTCGATTCGAGAGAAAAATTCTTCGAAAAATCTTCGGTCCCGTTTGCGTTGACGGGCTATGGAGACGAAGATTCAACCACGAACTATACGAGCTGTACAGCGACATATCCCTGGTCAAAAAAACTCCGCATTGGACGTTTAAGATGGCTAGGATGGCTAGGACATGTAGAACGAATGGACACCAATACTCCGGCTCGCAGAGTCTTCCATTCCCAGCCAGACGTCGGACGCAGTAGAGGAAGACCTCGCCTTAAGTGACGCGCACAAGTAGAAACCGACCTCAACCAACTTCGAGTGCGCAACTGAAGGCAGTTATATTAATATGAACATTTCGTCGATATACTAATTTAACCCACGCCCATTTTTTTGGGGGCGTTTTTTTATATAAAAACCACTTTTATGCACTACCCCATAACATATGCAGGAGAAAACCTTGTCTTTTGTAGAACCGTAAAAGGGTTTTATAAGCAGTCTGAAGAATTGGTTGTCACTATATCATTTTTTCTATATTATCCATATCGTGGTTTTAGCCATGCCCACTTTTTTGGGGATCTTAGTTTTACAGATAGGATGGGATAGGGTATTCAACGATCCGCACAGCGGATTGTAGCCTTCCATATGTTTTTTTATTTATAATGAGTGACTCGTTCTTAAAATGACCGGAGAATGATCAGAAGAAAGATCAAAGCATTCTTCAACTTTGATTCGATTGGACGGCAGGCCTTTTACAATGAAAAAATCGATCAAATCCGGTATTTTTCTAACATCAGTTGGCCAGTAAGTTGGTTTTCCCGTAGAATGAAATTCGGTATTGTACTTTCTCCCTACATCATGAAGTATCCTACCTTTCTGTGATATGCATCTAGATCCCCAGAATGTATATTTGTCCAAGGGAATTAAGCAAGTTTTCAAAGTAAATTTTCTCAACATTGCATAGTGGTGGTAAATAGAAGATATCTTCATAATGGATTGTCTGCTTTTGACTTGTATAGAGCTAACTTGCATTGTTTCGATTTCTAGTTTAAGATCAATCGAATGTTCGATACACTCTTTTATATAAAGTGAGGCTCCACCTCTAGCCTTATTCGATGGATGTAGAGCATGATAGACGAGGTAACCTTTAATCTTTAAGTTCGAATTACTCTTTGCGTGAGTTTCGGATATTAAACAGATGTTTATATCTTTTTCCTGCATAAATAATTCAAGTTCTCCAAGTTTTTGCCAAAGGCCATTGGCATTCCACGTAAGAATTTAAGCAATCTATTCATGTTAAAGGTGGGTTATTATTTTCGAGCTTATCGAGCCTGTCAAAAACATGTTTATTAGTTTGGCTTTGTTCCTCAAGTTTTGAAAGAATAATCGAAAATACGTTTGAAACTGGGAAAGGTGAGATATTTTTTGGGCGCTATCGGATACTGATGCTTGAGCATACGTTTGTACATTTGGTTTTGGATGTACAAAATCCGAACGGATATCTGATGGCCGCGTAGTTTGTGAAAATTTAGGTTTTTCGATTATGACCTGATTTGTCTTCGACATATTTTTAATCGGAATTTTAGGCTTTTGCTTGTTTTAATTTTATTTCTGTGAATTAATAGTATTAAATTCCGTCCGTCTTTTTTGCAACTCTTTAGCTACTTCGCAGCCGCGATAATTTGCCGGATGATTAGCTATACAGTTAATGCAGATGGCAGTTGTTTTCTTATCTGACATACAAGTGTGTGTTTTCACATCTCCTACAGACCCGGTTTGTTCAAATGTTTGCACGATTTTTCCGATTGTCCGCACATTTGGACGGTTAAATTGACTGAAAAAATCACGAAGTGCACAATATGCATTTTGATTTGAAAGCCCATTTTCATAATAAGCCTGAATAACTTTAACGCGTTGCTCGATTGTGTATCTTTCCATGGTTCAAATTGAGGTAGTCTGAAATTAAGACATGTCAAATGAAATGCAGAAAAAAACTTGACGTTTAAGTGTGGATCACATTCAACATCGGCCTATTAAATTTAACCACCCGTTATAATAGAAGATGGTTGCGGACGACCACTTCCGTAACTGTGCGAACACATGCAATTTGTATTGTACGACCATAGTAGCTTTTCGCTTTGATTCGTTCAGTTTTCCTTTTCGTTCACTTTTTCTCACTTGCGAAAAAGCGAATTCATTCGCTCTTTCTCTTTCTTTTGTTCTTTCATACAAAAATTTGACATTTCATTTCAACAGCTGTGTACATTTAAATTTGTAAGTTCATAAGCAACACAAATGACAGGCAAAACGACTTCCACTCTGACAATCGCTTCCATTCACAAAAGTATATTATGGGCAACTTGAGTACTTGAGAGTACTTGACAGTACTGAAGAAAATTTAACGTAAAATCATTAACTTCCGATTGCTTCCGACTATTATAGTTCAGCCTTAAATGACCTTGTAAATGAACGGACCTTACGACGCACAGTGGGGCAGAAATGCCTGATTAACGGCGATAATTATAAAAATATTTGTTGCCTAGACCAAAAGATACTTTTCGAAAGGTTTTTTGTATGCTGAATTCGAAACCGAAGTCAAAAAAATTCCACCACTTCAGGTTTTTGAGATAATCCCTTTATAAAATGTTTAATACGCTTGTTTGGTATTTTATGGTGTATATATTAGAGTGAGGAATTTGGATTAACAGAATAAAAAGCCATTTTTGAATATAATATTTTCCTTATATTAAACTCTTATATAATTTTTTAGTTCAATATTCTTATATAATATATAAGTTAACATTTCTGAAACATTTCAACAGCTCCATTTTGATTGAAGAGAAATAAGATTTTGAAATATGTATTGAATATCTAAAAAAAAACAAATAAAAATATTTTGTGTACCTGGGAACATAAATAAAAAAATCATTTCGTGTACCTTAGCTTGGTGTATTTAACAAATTATTTGTGTAATAGTTACTATTCTGAGTCCGAAAAGTAGTCAATAATTTCAGTATGCGGTTGGTTGTTTCGATAGCTTCAGAATTAAATGGAATTTTTTTGGAAGGTTTTCTAAATCTCTGGGTGTTTATAAATGGATCCGAAGATATTAACATTCGGTTCATAATGTCTGCTAATGTGTCTTGTCTAGATGTTTTTCGACTAAAATATTCTCTGTACATTTTAAAATCCTTATTCCGGCCTCTTAAAGCTTCTTCACTCAATTCTCCAATGGGCATATACTTTGAGAAATTATTTCATGTCCATGAATTAAAATTTTATGAACTTAAGTGCTCATATAATACCAAGTATAGAGCATTACAAACAAGTATGCAGTCTCAACACATTAAATTTTGGAGCATCAATACTAAATCCACTGGATAAGCACTGCAAAATTGTATTAAATTTTTGTATCAGATTTTCATCAATACCGGCAATTTGCTCGATTTTTTTATAGTAGGGGTATTCATGCAACGTCGGAAAGTCGTCGTAAACGTGATAAAATTACGACGTTATAAATGAACTGTCAAAATTTGTATGGGAAATTTTTTCCAACAATATCGGAATTTTCTCACAGGAATTGGGTGCGTAAACTGAGATGGTAAACGTTGTAAACTTTTGAAATGCTCTTTTGACATTTAATCAGTCACTTTCACACATCGAACGTACATATACGCTTAACTGAAAAAAATTATCGAGAACGGAAAGAGAACAATAAGAACAAAATTCTATCAATAAATAAATTTCTAAAATGAGATTGAATTCATTGGGTAACCGCATTATTTAGTGGTACAGTTTTAGGGTCGTTCATGAAAAGTCGTCGTAAAATTATAATCTTTCTCGCGTAGTAAAATTACGACGTTGCATGAATACCCTTAGTTTTTGAAAAAAAAAAACGCCTGGCTAAATTTCCCGTATTTGTATTGCCATATCCTGGTTTGGGTCGGTCAGCTTTTAATCCCAATTCTTTTTCAAATGCATCTTGAATGCGTGACTTATTTTGAGAAACACAGTCTTCAGTCGTTTTTGATTTACGCCGTTCTTTCACAAGCAATTTGTAAGCAATGTGAAGCAGGCATTCAAACATTCGTATCCATGCATGAAGAGCAGATATTCCAAATGATAAAAAAACTGTTGAGAAATTGCAAGTGATAGCATATTTTTGTATTATTAAAGTCTTTAGATGTTGCCTGGCAAATATAACACCTCTGACCAGAACGAAACCAACTCAGGCTATTGCATAACTTGTCATCATTACTTTCAGTACAGTTTGTTGTTGTCATTAAAAACGTCTTAATATCTTCAATTTTTTGTCAATAGTTCTAAATTTACTGTTAAAAAAGATTTCGCAGAGTTCCTGCCTTTTGCAAGACAAAAATTGCATATTGAGCCTTAAACATAATGAAAATGGTTTAATATTTTACCTACCTATGAACACAAAAAACTAAAAAAGAAATATTTTAGGCAAACATTTTTTACTTTTAACTTCAGTTTCGAATAAGTAACCAAAAAAAAAAACACTTTTAATCCAATTTTAATGTTTGCCTTATCAAAAAGTACCGATATTTAAAAAACGTTTTAGTGTTTTAATATGGAACTGACATTTTTTATTTTTTTGACAATTTTACTACATAATCGAATTAAAACTGTCATTTAAAAGAACATACCTGATTCAATAAACTCTATGTAAAATTTTTTTATTAACAAACAATTTTGAATATAATTTTTGTATCACAATATAGGCCACTTATTTCGTATAGGTTAACACAGAACAAAATTTCAACTAAACTGTCAAATTTGATGCCGAATGGTACAGACGTGGAACCTCTGACTAAAAAAAAATACTTGAATCATGTGAGGCATAATATCGGTTAATCGAAACAGTTATTTTTAATGAAATTTAATATAGTTTAATATATTTAATATAGAAAAAATGACTTCTCGCCGCTTCTGCTTAGGCAATTCCCCACTGTGCGACGCACGGCCTCTTAATGTTATAGTGCATTCACACCGAACCGAAAACTGGGTTTTCGCAAAAACACCTGAAACCTTCATCAAAAACCGAGTTTTCCCATACATTGTCAGTTCTCAAAACATAGTAGGTTACGACGTAACCTTCTCATAACCACTTCGCAGACGTCATCTCGATGCAGGTTGTTGGAAAGAACACACCTTTTCATACATCCTACACGTGTTCCACACGTCCCACAAAACAGCTGATGAGCTCGCTGTCAAAACAAATGTTTTTTTTTTTCAGAAATTTACACACCAGATGAAATAAAAACAAAACAAGCGGCGCGGGCTTGAGAGTCAAAAACTGTTGTCAAAATCTTTAGATTTGTTTCATTTTAAACTTCAAATGCTAATATTAGTTTGATTATATTAGAATTCATTTATTATTCAATTACAATATTTTCACACACAAATGTTGCAGCTAGTATCACAATTCACAGCTGATTGAAATGTCAAACGAAACCTGGTCAGAGTCGGTGTGAAAGCATCCAGTGGTTTACGTAAACTTTTTGCCAGTTTATGATTCGGTGTGTAAGCACTATTAAAGAAAAGTTACCAACTATCTTCAAATTTCTCGATGATCATGTGCTATAGATTTGCTGGAACGGAACAGGATATTTTTTCAACTAGTGTTTTAAATTCTTTTGCTGCAGGCTTCATGCCCAAAAAGATCTTTAAAAATACAGTTGATGTTAAATATATTTCCTTGCGTTGTTTATTTCAATATAACTGAAAAAAATAAAAATAAAAGTAAGCACAACATATTTCCCAGTACGTAAAGCGGTGGTTTTTATTTATCCTTTTCTTTTTAATGATATTCTATCGCTTACAATAGAATTATATTATTATTATTAAGTATATAATATATATTTTTATATATATAGCTAAATTCAATTATGAATTATTTCCATATGAAAAAATAATTACATTTACTAAATAAATACAAACATTAAAAAATCAAACTCTACCTAAGCTTAACTCATAATTAAATCAATAAATAAATTTAAACATATTTTAAATATATTTATGTATATATCTTTATAATACAGAACTTAATTTAATCGATTGTTTAAAATATATTCAACTGTATGCATTTATTTATTTATTTAACAAATAAATAATAATTCTATCCTCATACCAAAAAAAAAAGATAAGAAAACAAAGCAAACTTAAATTTAACTCATTCTTGTATTTAATTTATTTTTTATTTAAAGGAACATATAAGTACACGTTTTAATTGTAGTTTTATCATTATTAACTGTACAAAATATTTTTAGTATAATACTTCTTACTTTCTTATTATATTATTATTCGTTTATTTTTTTCTTTGTTTTTTTTAAATTATTCAAATGTACAATTAATAGTAGCAGCGTTTTCTTCTACTTTCTTATTAATATTTTAAAAGATAAAATTAATTAAATTATATATCTCTAAACAGGTGGTGCAATTATTTAAAAGACTAATGAATTAACTTTTATGTGGTGGTTATAAATATCAAAATATAATATTAATTCTTTTTTTTTAATCGTGTGATCATTTAGTCAAGTACTTAAGAATAAAGTAAATTTTAATTAGTATTTATATTTTCTTAAATTATATGGTATCAGGTGTAGTGTGTTTGAAATATATTTAGTACCCATAAAATAATTTTAATGTACAATAAGTGATTAGGGGTTTTCATAAATAAGGTATTTTCGTGTTAAGTGATTATTTGAAAATTAAAAATGTTCGGTCAAGTATGCTAATCAGTCTTTTTACAAAAGAAAACTCAACGGTGCTTGTAATAATAAACTTTATGTGTTAAGAGTAATTAAATTAGGAAAAATGGGTGTGAAAGTGATGTGATCATTACCTAAGCTGATACTTGAGATGAGGTTAAGCAATGCGCCATTTAAGAAGAGATGGCAATTGTTGGTTATCAGTGATCTCTGTTAACTGCGCCTATCATTGGATATGCTGTCAAAAGCCAAATAGTATGCCTCGATGTTGTTTTTTTTTCTAATTTTATTTTGGAGATAAATATGGTTTTAAATTTATCCTTTTAATTTTACTTTTTATGCTTCTAATGAAGGTGTTTTGGGTTTGCGATAAAGACCGAAACCTGGTACTATATTTTACAATGATCTAGCAGCAATGAATTGAACGAAACGCAGCCAGGTTAGGTTTTAGAAGTATGTAGGTACAGCTAAATGCAAACGATTCGCAGGTCCCTATTGTTTAATTGTGTTGCCCTCATAGGTCGTAGAAGTCTTAAAAACTCTGGGAAAGTTTTTTTTGGAGTTTGGATATAGGTTCATGGTATACATCTTTTTTTTTCTGACCGAAATTGTGAACATCAACCCGGATTCAAGCCAAGAGACGCATACATCCTTTTACTGTATTTTCCCCGACATTAAGAACTTTAGTAATTAAGAGCTTAGGTTTTTTGACTTCACCAAGTTGTGCTCAAAATCTTCAAGAAGATCACAGTAAAGGCTGGACCATCGTACAGAGTATGTTGTAATATAATGTTGCCCACATGCAACATCATGTTCACCCATTTGAGACCCAGCATTCATTATTGGATAATATTCGACCGAATAGACCACGTCCAGCACGCTGTGAAGAAAATATAGCGGCCGTAGCTGAGAGTGTATACGAAGACCGTAGAGAGTCGATTCGGCGCCGTTCGCAGCAACTCGGACTGACGTATGGAACGACTTGGCGTATTTTACGTCAAGATCTTAAATTGAAAGCGTACAAAATACAGCTTGTGCAACAACTGAAGCCGCTCGACCTTCCCAAGCGACATTGCTTCGCTCAATGGGCTCTTGAAAAGTTCCAAGAAGATCCGACGTTTTCGAGGCAAATTTTGTTTAGCGATGAGGCCCATTTCTGGCTCAATGGGTATGTAAACAAACAAAATTGCCGCATTTGGGACGAAGAGCAACCTGAAGAGATTGAAGAACTGCCACTTCATCCAGAAAAAACAACGGTTTGGTGTGGTTTGTGGGCCGGTGGAATCATCGGTCCATATTTCTTTAAAAATTATGCCGGTGCGAACGTAACCGTCAATGGCGACCGTTACGTGCCATGATAGCCGACTATTTGATGCCTGAAATTGAAGCTCGTGATCTCGGTGACATTTGGTTTCACTTCCCACGCATCGGATCAATCAATGGACTTATTGAGAGAACATTTCGGTGAGCACATAATTTCACGTTTTGGGCCGGTCGATTGGCCACCAAGATCGTGTGATATCACACCGTTAGACTTTTTCCTGTGGGGATATGTAAAGTCAAAAGCTGATGCCGACAAACCCGCTTCGATTCAGGCCTTGGAGGAAAACATCACGCGTGTCATTCGCCAGTTACCAGTCGAAATGCTCGAACGAGTGATCGAAAATTGGACTCAACGGATGGACCATCTGCGACGCAGCAACGGCCAACATTTGATAGACATAATCTTCAAAAAATAAATGCCAAAGAATGTTCTTTCAAATGATAATAAACATTCTCCATTAAATTTGAATTTTCTGTGTTTTTTTCTTTAAAAAAGTAGGGAACCTCGAAATGGATCACCCTTTATAAGTTCACTCTTAAAAGTCAACTGCCGTCCTTTTAACTTCCCCAGTATAGAAAAGTATTGAGATGGCGCAAAAATTTGAAGGACCTTTTCCCACACCGCATCATGAG
Organism: Rhingia campestris; assembly: GCA_932526625.1. Lineage (NCBI taxonomy): Eukaryota > Metazoa > Arthropoda > Insecta > Diptera > Syrphidae > Rhingia > Rhingia campestris. The sequence continues at coordinate 38,482,693 of OW052183.1, forward strand.
TGCTTGTTTACTTCTTTCCACAAACAGCGGAAACAACAATTGTATGATCTGACAGATCTTGTTCTGATTTGCATGTAGTATGTTCGCACTCTCAGTATAACTACATTACCGACACCTGTCAGCTTCAAGGGTGCATGATACGGAATGATCATTGTATTCATGTCTGAAAGATAGGATGCCTTGTTCTTATGAAATCTTCAGTTGAGATGTTACAAATCGTTCGGCATTGATACCAGCGGCCGAATTCCGCAACGGTGAGTTTAGCTGTGTACACGTAAAAAATGTGTACACTGTCTTGTTCCGTTTCCGCAAGCGTGCAAAAGTGTTTTTTCGGCTCTGAATAAAGCAGCGTGAAAAAATGGGTGAACCAAAAATATTATTCACCACTGTGTAATCAAAATAAATTCAGTTCACTCGGCTGACAAATATTATTCATTTAGCACACTCAAACTCTGCGGCATCGCACAAACTGCTGTGGGTGTAGGTACACAGGTAGTGAATGTGAGTTTTGTGAAGTGTGTGCACAGGCAGAAAACTCACACTTGCGGAATTTGGACCCAGAAAAGAATATGGTGCGTGGCTCACTATCCTCACGCTGCGCTGAGGGAGTGTTTGAAGCTGTTGGTCTATGCGGATAAGCCAACAGTTGGCTAAAAATTGATGCTCCACGATGCAGTTTCTGGGAGGCCCAGTGAAAAAATCCAGTAAATGATTACCCAAGGCAACTCATCTTAAGACATCTTATCCCAAGATATCTTGACCTGAAGTTTAATCAGTAGATAGTTACTTAGTCAAATCGCAGTTTTGGTACTTGGATCCATGAAACATTCGATCAGCAATAACTATTTTTCAATATACAAGGTGGCGCAAAAGTAATCCTCCTATCAGAAAATGCTATAAATTTTGCGATTGGCCCCTAATGTCAGTTCTGTTTTGACATTTGTGTAGTAAACACATGCGAAATACACGTTAATAAACAATGTTACGCTACACTGCTCCAGAACGCGGAATATTGGTGACTATTTATTTGAGCAATAATCGGTCGGTGACTTTGGCACAACGCCTACTGGTGAAACACTGCGACGTTTAGCGGCTCGCCTCGAAGAGACTGGCACAACACGAGATGCTGCCAGGCGTGGCAGACCCCGGAGTAGCCGTTCCGAAGATGTCATGGAAGCGCCGTCGACATCGACCAGACGACGTGCCACGCAAATGGGTATCAGTCGACGGTCTTTACAGCGAATTTTGGTACAAGATTTGAAGATGTTTCCGTACAAAGTCCAGAAGGTGCATCAGCTGTTAGCTGCTGACATGGACTATACAGCTGCTACCGCTGGACTATACATTTTAATATTGACATAAATAACAGCTAATGAAAAAAAATCAATTATTAAAAAATTATGAAATGAATCCATTAAATTATCTCCAGATATATAACATAACCGAGGGCTCAGTGGCGCGATGGTTAGTGCGATGAACTGCCGCGCAGGAGGTCTGGGTTCGATTCCCAGCCGTAGCAACACCTAAATGATTTTTCACTGGCCCTCCTCTCGTGATGATCTGACAAATCATCCGAGTAGTATCAATTGTCAAGAATAGCTGATCTCAACTTAGCCGTTCGGAGTCGGCATAAAACAGGAGGTCCCACCATCGTGCAAGAAGTACACACGCACACATGAATGGTTGTGAGAAAGCTAGGCCCTGGGTACTAACGAGCCTGTTGCGCCAAAAATTTGTATTTTTTTTTTTTTATATAACATAACCCCAAAATCATTGTCAAAAGTCGTGGATCAGAGGAGTAAGTATGTAATGCGCGCATTAATATCAAGATGATCATATAGAATCTCAGTGCGTGTAAAAATGCCATCCCTGATCACCATTAATCACTGAAATCAAGGTAACTTAAGGCCTGGTGAGTACCTGAATGGAGGACCAATATGCTATTTTGAGAAAAACAATAGACAAAACATATGTTGTATGTGGATTTCTGTCATGAAAAATGAGCAAACTTGCTGTTCTCAACCCACTTTAAAGAAGCCCAAATGATACCCACCACTTATTCATCGATTTCAAATCCACATACTCCAACATTTATAGAGACGAACTATACAGAGTTTTGGTATACCGCCCAAACTGGCCCGTCTGTGCAAGATGATAATGGAGAATTCTAGCTGCTCCATCAGGGTCGGAAACGACCTCACGGACACATTCGATACCAAAAGAGGATTTAAGTAATGCGATGAACTGTCATGTGACTTCTTTAATTCTATTCATGAGAGGATTGTGCAAAACTCCAGAGCCAACACCAAAGGCACAATATTCTATAATTGTGCAACTTCTAGCATACGCCGAAGATATTGACAAGATTGGTAGTACTGAACGTGATGTCATAGAGACGTTTGCTAGTTTTGTTTTTATATAATTTACGCGCACTCAAGGGGTTATGTACGAGCGTTTTGAGAAGGGAAAGAAAGAGATTGATAGGAAATATTTTTGGATGTAGTGGAGACTTACTCCATGGGTGGTGTCCGAACTTACTTCGGGGAGTCACTGTTTTGTGTTCGTTAAATTCGCAGAGCTTTCAAGATGGTTTATACTTCTAGGAGTAACTCCCGACCTTTTTTATTTCTTTGAATAAAAGTTTAATGGTTTTTGGCTGGGATTGAACGCGCAACCTTCCACTTAACAAGCGAACACCTTACCACGGCCACCCAGTATAGAGATGATAGCGGCAAAATGGGTTTAGCAGTAAATGAGAGTAAGGCTATGACTCAACACGAAATCACACACAACATCGACGAATTGGATAGAACGTCACCATTGACAGATACAACTTTAAGGTAGTACGGGACTTTGTCTACCTCGACTCCGCTATTAACTCTGACATCAACATCTCGTATGAAATTAAAGGAAGAATTACTCTTGCCAACCGGTGTTTCTTAGGGCTAAGAAGGCAATTCAGTAGGAAAGCCTTCACTTGAATTACTGAGGAGATTCTATATAAGACCCTGATCATCCCAGTCCTGCTATACAGCTCTAATATCAAAAGTGGATGAAGAAATCCTTATTCGATTCGAGAGGAAAATTCTTCGGTCCCGTTTTCGTTGACGGGCTATGGAGAGGAAGATTGAAGAACTATATGAGCTGTAGAGCGATATGCTCCTAGTAAAAAACTACGCATTGGACGTTTAAGATGGCTAGAACGAATGGAAACCAATACTCCGGCTTGCACAGTATTCGATTCCCAGCCAGACTTTGAACGCAGTAGAGGAAGCCCTAGCCTTAGGTGGCGCGCACAAGTAGAAACCGACCTCAACCAACTAGCAATACACAACTGGAGGCAGTTAGCTAAGGACTGGGCTAATTAGAGAGGCAAGTTAGTTGAGACGCTGGTTCATTCCGGACTGTAGCGCCACTTAAGTAAGTAATTTTTATATGAGGAGACACGGTATAGCTTTTTTAGCATTTTGCTAAATAATTTGTTGTCTAGTGCCAAAAATGAGCTTTTAAAAGGTTTATAGTTCCATGATATTTTTCATGTGGATGAGAAAAAGATTAAAGACTGGAAAAGTTTGTATGCCCTCCCTAGTAGTAATCATTGAACTGGACCACTCCCAAAGACATCATTCACGAACCCCTTTATTTTCCTTTTTTTTTTTTAAATAATTATGAAATTCCTACTCAAGGTAAACTTTGCGATGTAATTTACTTTCTATCCCATAGACTAACTAATACTGCTTGGGTAGGATGATTAAAATGTTTATTCACGCCTCAAGTATGAATGTGGACAGTTTTAGAATCCGCCGACTTATAAAAAACGACGCTTCTGGCCAAAGTTTAAGGAATTTGAAAAATAGTGTCTGAACACGAAATTTAGACAGTCTATCTATTACCCTTTTTACACGCCAGCGTCGAACAACCGCATCGATGAAGTAATCCGATTCTGTATGGCCATTTACACGCCCCTGCATCGATGTAGAACTGTCAGTCAAAAAAAAAAAAAAACACCCTGGCAAATGACAGTTGTCAAAACTCATTAAAAAAGTTGTATTTGAAGTAAAAATGTACGCGAGAAAAATTGTTATCATAAAATATTTAAGTAATTAAATTATTATTAATAAAAGAAAGCAAATAAGACAACGAAATAGACGGACTTCTATTCTCTCTTTTTTGTTGACTATGAAAAAAAAATAATAAACGTCAGAAACGTCAACAAAAAAAACAACAAAAACACAAAACCGCATCGATGTAGTAGATCGATCGTTTTTACACGCCACGTCGACATACTACATCGATGTACCACTACGCGAACTATAGCATCGATGTATCTCCTATTTACACGACCATAAAACCACGTCGATGCTAAGCATCGATGCAGTGCTTCGCGGCGTGTAAAAAGGGTATATTATATCTCTATCATCTATATAAAATGTATCGCGACGTCCATTTTGTTCAAATAATTTTATTGGAGATCCGTTAAGTTTTGGGAATGTACAATTCAATGATGGGATGGTAAATATTGAAGCATTGTTAGCTTTATTTTTTTTAAAGGTTCTATTTTAGTGAACCTGGTTTTAGATGGAGGAGCCTGCTCTACATAAATAAGAATTTTGATCTTTTTAATGAAAGGAGTCCAGAAAATATCTAACAACAGGAGTAAACGAATTGGTGGTTACTTTTCAAAGTAGTTACAAATTTCTAAGTAGTTGTACAATTAGAAAAAATCATAGCAGCCTTAAAGTACATTTTAAGAGTTCATTTGCATTGCTTATACATAATGATCCCATCTCTCCTGTTTTGCGCAGGAGACTCCTGTTTTTTTGGACCGAAAACCTGTGACCTGTTTTTGCCCTCGAAAAACCTGTTTTTTACCAAAGGTGTTTTTAACGCACTAAACTTTAAAATTTCAAACGTGTCAACGTCGCTTCACGTCGTACAGAACATTGCAGTGAACTGGCAACTTCGCGAAAAAGCTAACGGAGCAAAAATTACATACGGACATACTCCCTCTCTCACTTTTTCAGTCAGTGTACGCGAATAGAACGTCATTATTTTTATGTGCGCCATTAATTCTTTGTCTATTTGTGTATTTGTTTGATTAAAAAAGAAAGAAAATGCCGAACAAATATAAATGTGTTTTTTCTGCTAAAGGAACAATATCCGTATCTTGAAAAAATCAAAAGTGAAAGTGATGTTCGCTGTAAAAAGTGCAACAAAGAATTTTCCATCGCTTCAGGTGGCAATTCAGATATCGTTCGACATCTAAAAACAAACGTCCACCGCCAAGCCTTGAACGCAGCGTTTGGCAGCCAAGCAATCAATGCTTTCTTTTCATCGACATACGACGCCACAATGGCAGCAATGGAAGGAACTTGGGCATACCACATCATAAACTCAAATCACAGCTTTCAATCCTCAGACTGTGCGACAAAAATATTCCTAACGTGCTTCAAATTGCAAAAATTTTCGTGCTCGCAAACGAAATGCCAATCCATCGTCGTCAGTGTATTCGCTCCTCAAGTCAAACAAATGCTTGAAGAAGAATTGAAGCAGTGCAGCTATGTGTCAGTTTATACAGACGCATCGAACCACGGAAACGTGAAGTTGTTCCCCGTGCTCGTTCGATATTTCATTCCAACAGTTGGCGTGCATGTAAAAGTCTTGGATATAACTTCGGAGCGTGGCGAAACATCAGAAATTATCCACGAGCTTATTTCAGCTGCAGCCGCTAAATACGACCTGAAGAATAAAATCGTCGCGTTCTGCGCAGACAACGCCAAAGCGAATTTCGGTGGCATTACGCGAGGAGGACAGAACAACGTATATTACAGAATGAAATCGTGGCTTCCGCATCTAATCGGCATTGGATGCGTAGCTCACATCGCACACAATGCGCTGAAATATGCTTGCGATGTGTTGCCGTTCGATGTTGAATGCGTCATTGTGAAAATATACGCGTATTTCTACATTCACACCACACACGTTACAGAACTGGTCCAATTTTGTGAAACGGCTGGCGTCGAATATATTATATTACTGGGTTACGCAAAGACACGTTTTCTCGCTCTTGGTCAAGCCATTAAGCGCGTGTTGCAGCTCTATGATGCCTTGAAATTACTTTTCGTTAGCTTGCCGAAAGGAGAAAAAATGCTGAAAATTTTCTTCAGCGATCCAATGTCAAAATTTTGGCTACATTTCGCTCAAGAGCAGGTAAACAATGAATGAATTATTTTCGAAAATTAGAATCAATCAATTAATTATTTCTTTTCCGTTTTTTTCGATTCATCCTTTTATTGACTAGGCTGAGTTGTTCGCAGAATATGTGCTTAGAATTGAAGGCGATGATGTCACCGCAATTCATATCACTCAATATTTGGATGAACTGCAAACGTCTTTGCAACTGCGCCTTATCGCCAAAGACAGCGGCAGAAAAAATAGCGCTTACCAATGATGGGTACAATGCCGAGATCTTGACTGCCAATTGCTCAGAATTCTTTGGTAATTTGTTCTGTTTTTGTACGACTCAACATTATGCTGACAGCAATTTGAAATAATTTTGCAGATGATGCTGTCGAATATCTCGAAAAGTGGGCAGCTCCAATTATGGAATTAAAAGCGTATTCTTGGGCAACGTTGCGAAGAGTTCCATAGTGGAAAGACGTCGAAGCGGTCATGCAAAAACTAGATACGCAAAAATTGTACAACGAGAATGAAAATGCGAGGAAATTGCACAACCAACTTATTTATGTGAAGAACTATTGTTCAGATAGTAAGCTCAAGCAATGGAAAGACGATAAGGTCACGACCACAAACCGCTGGGTCGAACTATTCAAACACTAAGATTCTGAAAGTTGCGAGTACAAGGAAATCGCAAAAATCGTTGAGTACATTCTTTGCATGCCCGGTTCGACTGCTTCCGTCGAAAGGATTTTTGCTGCAATGAACAAGACGTGGACGAAGGAAAAATCGCAACTGAAAGTGGATACATTGACGGCCATTCTAACCGTCAAAGTCAATTTGAAAATGTCGTGCATGGAATTTTTCGAATTCATCAAATCAAAACCGGACATGCTCCGCCATATCTCAGCAAAAGAAAAATACAATTTGCGCTCCGCTGATGCCAACGTACAAACAGATGACGACTTCGACATTGACCTTGAAGATGATGATGATTATTGACTAAGCATTTTTTTAAATATTCTTTAATACATATTATTACGTATTTTTGTTACATTAAACAATCAATTAGTACTCACATTAAACTCCTGTTTTACACATTTTTTTCAAAATAAAAAAACCTGTAAAACGCTACAATTTTGTGAATTTCTCCTGTTTTTCAGCAAAAATGAGATGGGATCATTACTTATACACCAAAAGAAATCTACATTCAACCAAAATGATTTCAATGCTTGTAGGTTAAATGAGCACATAAACCAGTCCATCTCATCTCCCAGCTATAGGGTATACATCACAAGCCTTTCTGTTAAACTATTAAATAAAACTTATTTCCATACATTACACAGGTTGTATTTATATCCAAAAATAAATAAATAATTCTATTTTGTATGTTTTTATGATTAGATGTACAAAAAATGATATTGTCCCGTTTACAGTTTCCATTTATTTGTTTAGTCTTTTATCATGAAACAAAATCTATGTATTCCTCTTACATTGGAATTTATTTTTTTCTTTTTATTTAGAAAATTAATTTAATTTTTTTTTTAATATTAAAGATCATTTTCGTTTCCTATTGCTTTTAGTAAATCTATTTTTGTTATTTTCTTTAAATTTTTTTTTTTAAGAAGTAATAAAAGAAGAAAAAATTGTCTTACCTTTTTTTAATCAGCTGCTGATTTAATAGTATCTCTCTGTTAAAATGTATGATTCTTTGTATATAGACACATATAATAATTACACAAGTTTACCTCATTTCAAATATAATATATGTATATATAAATATCATTACTGTAGTAAAAACAAATTGTAATGATATTTTAGATTTTTTTTTAAATTTAAATTTAAACATAGTGTTATCGTATATGGGATAATTTTTTTTTTACTTTGCATTTGTATTTTATTTTTTTTGTTTCATTTTTAAAAAAATTTGTAGCTTTTCCGAGGTTAAACAGTTCTGCATTTAATCGTTTAGTATCAAATACGTTGTCTTCAATATATATGTGTATTGGTTTTGCATTTTAGTTTTGGTATGTATTGATGAATATATATATTTTTTCTGTTTGTTTAATGGTAAATTATTTGTTTTCTATAAACATTGCTGAAGCGAATGATTTCTTTTTTAGTATTTGAGAGCGAGAAGCTATAAAGCATGATTATTTGATTCTAACTAATAAGATTTTATTTTTTTTGTTTCTTAAAATTGTTTTGTGTTATAATTTGACTGTTAAAAGATTTGTGTTTTGTTTAATTGGAAGAGTTGAGTGTATAGAATTAAATTACTATATATGATATGCATTTTTAGGAGGAAAAGTGTTTAGAAAGGAAACATAAAAAGCACTTTTCAGTGTGGCATAGGACTATGCGTGGTGGTGTTTTTTTTTATTATTATTATTATTGGAGCCTGATGTTTTTTAATATTTAAACTATGTATAGTTGCCTTTGTAGAAATGGCATGAAGGAAGACTGTGCACTATTTTTACCAGCAGACAAATCGAGGGAATTTTAAAAAGTTGTTTTCTTAGCTTTGTTGTCGTCTTTTTTTGGAAATTGGAAGACTGTGCACTATTTTTACAAGCCGACAAAAGAGGGATTTTCGGGCATTTGGATTTGTAGTTAATTACAAAAATTAAATGTAAAAAAAAATATGAAATATGATACATTTCATATTTATAATTATCGAAATTATAATCAATATTATTTAAATTAAGAAAATTGAATTTTTTAAAGATGAATTCCAATGAAGAGCAAATAAGCCATTGGTTAGAAGAACTGTCCGACGATGAAAATGAAAATCAGTATAATTTGGAAATCCAAGAATTCGATTCTGATGATAGTTTGGCTGACCCCACGTATTTAGATTCTGACGATGAGTTGGCTAATATAGATGTAGATGATCCAGGTGATGCTAACACGCCATCAACTTCAACTTTTAATAGACCTCAGGGCGTTCTTAGAGCATCAATTCATCGAATGCAGAATGTGAACATCTCATCGCCATCGACACACATTACTCGAGGTAAGAACAACTATATTTGGTCATCGCAACCAGCTTCATCTCGGCAAAGTTCAGGCAGGATGGCTGCAAGGAATATAATTCATGTTATGCCAGGACCAAAACAATGTGGCAAGAATGTTATAAAACCATTGGAGTGTTTTGAAAATTTTTTTACGCCAGATACGATCAGCGAAATACTCCTTCGTACTAATGAAGATATTGAGGTCAAATCAGGAAAATATAAAGTACATACATCCACTGTGTCCACTTCTAGAAAAGAAGAACTTCAGGCACTACTTGGCCTATTAATTTTAACCGGTGCGATGAAAAATAATCACCTAGCAAGTAAGGAACTGTTTGATTCTTCACTTTGCGGATCTAAGTATATTGCCACAATGAGTCACGAACGCTTTGATTTCCTCATACGATGTCTTCGTTTTGATGATCGTAGCAGCCGAGAGGACAGATTTGCTCCAATCCGAGGTATATGGGAAACATTTATCCAACAATGTCGTGATCTATACAATCCAGGTTCCTATGTCACGATAGATTCTTGCATTTAGAGGACGATGTCCTTTCAGAATGTATATACCGAACAAACCTGCTAGATATGGAATAAAGATCGTCCTAGCATGTGATGTCAACACTAAATATATGTTTGATGCTTGCCCATATTTAGGAAAAAACAAAGACTCGTCCGCTACTGGCAATCCTCTTGGCAGCTACTATTGCAAGCTGCTTACAAAAACAATACATGGGACCAACCGGAATCTTACAACAGATAATTGGTTTACATCAGTGCCTTTAGCTGTACAGTTACTTGCTGAACCATTCAAGTTAACCCTTCTTGGGACAATCAGGAGTAACAAAAAAGAAATCCCTGTGGAGTTCAAACACAATACATCCCGTTTGGTCGGAACGTTTATGTTTGGCTTTCATGATAAGCTTACCCTTGTTAGCTTCAAACCTAAAGCTCAAAAAACAGTTCTTCTTCTTTCGACCATGCACGATGAACCAGCTATTGATCCAGTGTCAAAAAAACCATCTGTAATAGAGTCGTACAATTCAACAAAAGGTGCCGTCGACACATTTGACCAAATGTGTGGTCACTTAAGCTGTAGTCGTAAGACAAGGCGATGGCCACAGTGTGTATTTTACGGTATGTTGAATATGGCGGCTTTGAATAGCTATATCCTTTATGTCTCCAATTGCTATGCTAAAAAAATCAAGCCAATGAATAGGAGAATCTTTATGATAAGATTAAGCAATGATTTGTGCGAAAATTGGCAGAGGACACGTTTGGAAGAGCGCTATGAGGAAACGAGTTCGTGAAGCCTTACGCGAAGTGCTTAATTTGCCTGCTTATGAGGATTCTGCACCTTGTCCTGAAGAACCGATGATTAAAAAAGGAAGGAGATCAGTATGCAGCTTTTGTCCTGCTAAAAAACGACGCATGAGCGTGTACAAATGTGCAAATTGCAACAGTACTTATTGTCTAGAACATAGGTCGCCGAACTGCTTCGGATGTACAGAGAAATGAGTTCCTAAAAAAGGCTAATTTTTAAATTAACGTGGAGGCCACAATTCTTGTGATACAGCTCTGATTTTTTTTGCTATGAAAGAGTTTTTATTTATTTATTGGGTTTTGCAAAGTATATGTGCAATTTTTAAGATATTATTTTTTTTTTCCTTTTTTTGTGAAGTCGTCACTTATATAAAAAGTTCAAAAATGTGTTTTTTAATTTTAGGTTTTCATTATTAAAGTTCTAATAAAACTTCAAATTTAGTTCAATTTTTTTCTAAAAGAGTAACGTTTTGCTAAGTATGATAAATACTTTTAAAAGGTAAAAATAGCAGTTTTAAATGATTCATTAGGCTTTTTTTCAAAAGTAGCCTCCCAGGCGAGGATTAGTGTTTAGCGACAAAAAAAAAAGATTAGTGTTCTAGGGTTAAAAAAATTGTAAAATACGAGATTAATGAATCGTTAACAAATTGATTACAATTAATTCTTTTAGGTCCTAGTTTTTGCCTAGATTTTTATTTAAATTTACAATTATATGCCTAGAATATCTATATATATAAAAATGGATCTTGGTTTGTTCGGATGCTTAAAACTCGAAAACGACTGGACCAAATTGAATACTTCCTTCTGCGGATTTGTTCGTAATTGCTCCGCGAAGGTTTAGGAAAAAAGAAAAATTGAAAAATTCTCAACAGGTGGAGCTGTAGGCGGTCATTCTATTTGATAGCAGAGTATATGTTCTTTCTGATTTGATAATTTGGGCTGTGTGGTCACGGAGGGGGGGGGGGGAGGTTGGGGGGGCAATGAATTAACTAAAATCAAATAGTCAATTATTAATGTACTGATAAAGAAGTTGTACCCTTTTGTAAATCAAAACAACGTTTGACGGGCCAGCTTGTCTTATATATAATATAACGTGATGTTAGTTACTATGCTTATAACTCAAGAACGCCTAGACCGATTTCGATGATTCGCACCAATTTGGACTGGTCTCCGACAAAACAAGGACAATAGGTACCCAAGAAAATTCTCGAAAAACAAAATTATGAAAAAAATTAATTTTCGCGTACATTTTGTTTTTTGCGCAAATTTTGTGTGACATTGATTTTGTAGCAATTTTTTTTGCGATTTATCAGTTCAAGTTTTATCAAATTTAAACGGCTTTCGGCAGTTATTGGAATTCAATTTGATTTAATACGATTTTTTGTGAAAATTTCAAGCGGTTGAAAAACCAGCATGAAACATTGCGAAACATTCAGCAATGGCCAAATTGTTGGAAGCAAACAAAATCATTATCTGGTATGGATGCACAATGTCGCATAAACGTGCGTTAGGAGCTCTGAAACGCACTGATTTTACTCTCAAGCGATTTCCGACAAACACTACCAGTAATACCACGATCAACCGCTGCCGATGAGACCAATGCCTCAATGCCTAAATTCATCGATATTGTGGCCTTATATGAAGAAACTTCATCTGACGACAAACTGTCGACGCATCGAATGGATTGATTTCGTTCCCGTCGAATTTTTGCAATTTCGTCTCAACGAGAAAGGAGCTCATCCACAAAGTGTAACGTACCCAGAATCCCCGCGATGAAGAGCGAGTGGCAGCGTGGAGATCGGCAGTTACGTTCGAACCAGCAAGAGAACCAGACGTCAGTCGATACACGTCCTTCTCATTTTGATTTTTTTTTGTTTAAATCCGCATTATGTTTTTTTTTATGTATGGTCATCATAAAATGATTCTAATAATTATTTAGTGCATGCATTAGTTTTTTGTATTAAGTTAATGGTGAGAAGGTTGAGTTGCTCGGGAAACAAAAGACAGCAACCACGTATGGTGGTTATAGCTATAACTTAACCCACATTGTAATTGGTGGTGAAACAGTTTCCATCGTTTTCGCATAGCTAATCGTGCGTACAGATGATCGAAAAGTCTACCATTTAGCAGAGATCATCGCCATCCAGCATATACCACAAGGTAACCACAGTGCATTCACGTAAATGGGTACAATGGTGAATAGCACATGGTAGAACCGCAGTGTGACCGACGAAACAACACAAAGTAAAGAACATTAAAAAAAATCCCATTGAGCACAACAAACAGTCAGTTTTTAGTGAAGTAATGGCGTCTCAAGGGTCTCATGTGGATTCTCTTCACTCCAAATGCGGCAATTTTGCTTGTTGACGTAGCCATTCAACCAACAATGAGCCACATCACTGAACAAAATTTTGCAATAAAAATCAGCATCGAGATCTACACCAAAATCACGACGCATTGCATGGTCTCGCGGCTTTAATTCTTGCACAAGCTGGATCTTGTAATCTTCAAAATCTGCAAAATCTTCAAAATCTTCCATAGCTGACAAAGCTATGATGGACAAAGCTCCAATTGCTGTGCACGGTGGCGAATAGATTCATTCGGGTCCTCTCCAACACTTTGCTCTACAGCGGCAATCGTTTTTTCGGTGCGCATTTTTCGACGTCTCTGCGGATGCGTATTATCACATAGAGTAAACGTAGTGAATCAACCGACAATTCCCCAACTAAATCACGAGCTTCAGGGATATAGTTTCCCGAAGTACTCTATATTGGCGCTTCAACATCAACAGCAACAGAATCCACCAGTCACACCCAGGTATCACCAATACCCGCCGACGTTCCTCTTCCGACAGCACGTCTAATGCCAGTGTTTAGTAGTGAAGTTCTTCTTTCTGGAACCTGGTTGCGAAACGATGAGCGCATAAATTTGCCAAACTTTGAATGTTGCAGTTAGTTCAACAGAACTGATAAGCGAGCTGGAGGGGTAGCAATCTACAAGAAGTCTTCTTGTCTATTCTCGAAATCTTAACAGAAAGTCAGTTCGGGAGACTGGTGAGCTAGTGGACAACCCTCATGGTCCCCGTCGTCGTACGGTGTGCACAGACGAGATTGTGGCTGATGTAGCCGAGGGTGTGAAACTCAATTCACGAACATAAACTAGCCATCGATCTCAACCGCTCAACATTCACGCACTCGCTTGAGGAGAATTCTGCACAAAGATCTCGGATTATTCGCTTAAAGGTCCAATTGACTCAGCAATTAGAGGCGTACACTCATTCGCTTCGTTATCTCTTCGCAGTTTGGGCCTTCGAGCAGCTTCCATTGGACAACGATTTTGGACGATTTCTCGGTGGCTACGTCAACAAACAAAATTGCCGCATCCACAGAGAGTTACAGTTTAGTGCTGATTGTGTAGTGTTAGCATCATTGGACCATTTTTTTTTTTTTTCGAAAATGAGGCTGGGACAACGCTTCGGTCAACGGTGGGTGTTACAGGGCCATGTTACCCAGTTGTTTTTACTGAAATTTAATACATGAAATTGGACGCCCTAAGGTTCATACAGGATGACGCGCCATGCTACACAGCCCATGCCACAATCGACTAAAATCCTGCATTTTATTATTGTACCGTACTCAGAAGAAATATCGACACTTTTGCAAAGATACTATCATTTTTTACCGATGATCGTAAGCGGAGATTTTCAACTTTGCGACTCCAGAACCTCAACCCTTGATTGATTTTATGAGAGAGAAGTTCAATCTGCAAATGAACTCAGACAAGACAGTCTACAGTACCGAGTGTATATATCCTATTTTAGCTATCAATAGCCTATAGAATGGTTGGATGGTTATCGATGGTTGGATGTTGCAAAGGAAATAAACCCCGTGGGGGCTGTTTCCATTTTTTCGGGAATTTGGCATCGCGACGCTTAATTCCGCGGTGTTTATTGCACTGCACCGTTTACAAATCTTCTGGGACTGTTTGAAACAGTCGTTTTTTTTTACATACGGTCATATTTTTGGTTCTTACTAATCATTACATGCACCGATCGGTTTAAAAATGGATTCTCCATGCCGGAGCCAGTCAATTTCCATATACGGCAGTTATTTTTTTAAAATAGTTGGATATGATGTTGTTTGACTTTGCATTTTCGTTGGACAAACCTTTATATTCTTGGGGTGACTTTTTATTGGAGCCAAATTTCGTCTACCCCCTTGCTAATAAAAATAAATCAACATTGTGTTCCATGAGCATAAAAATTCCAGTACGTAAAATCCCGATAAATCGTAGTTTCAAGGGACCTAGATTTTACTACGAATTATAGGGGGTTTCGAAATAGCGGGATTACGAATTATTGAGGGTTTACAAAATAAAAATTCGATTAAACGGGGTTATGATTTTTGATTAAAATATATGTACATATGTGCTTTATTATACATGTATATAAAAAAAACAAACAAAAGAGGAATTTATAAATAACATATATCTACATACATACTAACATACGCACAGAAAACAAAACAAAAACCAATAACATTAAAAAAAAACTTAAGCCGGAAAAAAGTCCGTTATTTTTTTCTGGCGAAGAGATAGTTTACGCTCTTGGTCAACTGCATTATCCAGAGTTACAATGGCAGAGAAAACATCGTCGTTTACATAGTTCCTGCTCATAAAATGACGCAAATTATTGATGCAATCTTTCGCTTCCTTAATAGAAATAATCGGAAATTCCTCTCCATCGTCATCGCTGTTTTCATTCTCATCAGCTTCTTCTGATAGTGCTAAAATGTCGGCATCCGTAAGAACTCCTGCTACAGCCACATCGTCGTCAAAATGAACAAATTCATCAAACGTGATTTCTTCGATTTGAGGCAGGCGACTCCATTCTAAAGGGTCAACAACAGATGATAAATGTTCATCATCATCAGATAACTGCAGACCTGCCTTGATAAAACCACAAGCACGGAAACAATTTTGAATTGTGGATTGCCTTACATTTTTCCACGCTTTGTCAGCAATGTTCATAGCTAAAAGTATCGATATATTATGCTCCTTTCCCTCTTCAATGCTATCTAACAGCAATTGTACCACTTCCTTGCGGTAATGGGTCTTAAAGTTTTTTATTATGCCCTGATCAAGGGGCTGAAGCTTAGCTTTTACATGACTGATAACGGGAGTGGCATTGTGAGCCGTACAATTATCGATGAATAATAAAATTTTGCGTTTTTGTCTTTCCATGTCACGGTTCAATAATATCAGCCATTCACTTAATAAATCAGTCGTCATCCATGCCTTCTTGTTTGAACGATAAGACATCGGGAATGATTTGATGTTTTTAAAACACCTTGGCTTAGCTGACTTACCGATCATCAAAGGTTTTAACTTTTCCGTTCCATCCATATTTGTCGTCAGTAAAATGGTAACTCTGTCTTTACTGTTTTTGCCGCCATGACATTTTTCGCTTTTAAAACACATTGAATGATCTGGGAGGCACTTGAAAAACAACCCCGTTTCGTCAGCGTTAAAGATGTTCTTCGGCTCATAATTTTGAATCAATTCGCTCAATTTTTCTTTCCATTCTGTACAAACGTAATCGCTTACAGTCGCACTTTCACCGCATAGTTTCCGAAAAACAATGTTGTGCCTTTTTTTGAAACGGTCAAGCCACCCTTCACTCGATTTGAAATTTTGTATGCCTAATCTTTGTGCAAAGAATTTGGCTTTTTCTCTCATCATCACTCCACCAACTGGGACATTTAATTGTCTGCACTGTGAAAACCATGCGACAAGCGATCGTTCAAGCTCAGGGAACTCACCTGTTTTGTGACGTTTCATTTTACTGCTGGAAGGCATTTCAGCATAATATTTTTTTTCTTTAAAATGGACGTTAGCGTTGATGGGGGAATGTTGAAGCGTTTTGCCAAATCAATTTTCTTCTCGCCATCGGCAACGGCTTTTAAGATCTCTTTTTTTTCACTAATGGACAGACACTTATGGGTACGTTTTGAACACATTGTAAATCAAAGAACAAACAATACTGAACTAAATTGAAATCAAGAATAACGACTGTATGGTAGAAAAAATAGTCATGGCAATAGAATAACCGCCCATAGGCCATAACTCCTTTTGGCTCTCAAGAATCGGGGATTCCCCTATCATTTCGGGGATTCCCCTATCTCTCTTTGTCTTGTTATGCGAATAAACGGGGTTTTCAACAGAAAAATACGAATTATAAGACGTTTAATGAATTTCACTACAGAAATCATTGCGAATTACCGAGGGGACCGAAATGTACTGTTTTTTTTTACGAATAATCGCGATTTTTTCAAGGGACCTGCAGTTTATTACGATTAATGGGGGTTTACGATTTAACGGGGTACGAATTATCGAGATTTTACTATTAACTTTTCCTATAAAGTTTTACACTTTGACCATAAGAGCAACTTAATTCAACTGGCAAATCCCTCCATGACCTCTGATAAATCTATAAGTGGAACATGATCCCTTACCTGAGGAAAGGCTGATTTTTTTAAGTTTGTTAGATTAATCTCCAGAGCCTTCCTGCTAAATAACTTCAAAGTGACATGAAGCCATAGACAGACATGGGTAGATCGTCTTAGATTTTAATTCCGATTCAATCCATATGGTGCCATGACTTCTAGTCATATTTTAAAATATCTTCATATAGCTTTATGACTCTTTTTGAGAGCGTCATAATGCCATATTTTAAAATAAGGCTTTATGGCATAGCATTATATGGATTGAATCAGAATGGAAATCTAAGACGATCTAGACATGTCGGTCTGTGCGTCTGTCCGCCTGTGTGTCAGCAATTTTTCGTCCCTTAATTTTGACCAAAGATTATACAATTTTATATATGAACTCCCTGTCCGACAAACCAGAACAAGTGCACGTTTTTTTTTTAAATTCGCACACTGGCACGTTCACTTTTTATAAACACGGGTTTGTTAAAATCATAACGAAGGAGATATTTAGACATTCAGCCCTATCGAGGTATCCGTAGGATCGAATAATTTTCCGCAACGCATACTTTGTCGAAGGTAAAAATTCCATTTGAGGTATTTGTCATCGAAAAAAAAAATCTATTCAGACGCCGAGACGCGACGACTTCACTTCACTACAATTCGTAAATAAATCCCGCGAAGAGTTTGTGTCGGAGGAAATCGGAAAAAAAACTTCAACGCATTTCACCGGTGTGCGTTACATAATGTCGGAGAAATATTCCGAACAGCTTTTCGGAAGAATACCTCGAAGTAAAAATCCTCCGAATCGTACAAAATCGGAGAATTTTCCGCTCCGATGGATACCTCGATAGGGCCTATAGTAAGCTATATAACCAAGGCCTGTGCAGAATGCTCTTATATAACTTGACCATTCGCCTGACTTAACATGAACAAACTTCACCTGAGTTGTGATCCAAAATGTGAGCAGTCTAAAACAACATTTTCAACCGATTGTCTAAAACTCATCCCATCCGATCAGGTTATTGGGGTGATTTAGGTAAATTTTGAACTGGGATGATGAATGTTGTTACATAATAAATTCGTTGGTTATGCCTCCAGTAAAAGTGAACATTTTTTTAAAATCCCCTTTTAGAGAACACGTCGTTCTTTAAAAACTTTAGGAATTTAAAAAAAATGTGTAACCTCGATATTCAGCCAAAGATATTGTCTATATTTTATCAATTTATAGATACGCCCGTTTTTTGGGTAATTTTCTTGAAAAAAAAAGTTTTTTTTTATAGGAATTGAAGTTCTGAAATTTCAGGATGTTTGTCTTAAGGTTGAGCTAGGTTATTAAACGATTGGCACAGAGGATTGGTGCCTTCTTGTACGTGTTTAGATGTCATTGATTCTCTAGAAATTCTGAAGATTTTTTAATGTCCATAATGGTCTACTACAAGGCACAGTAACTGCTCCAAAACTCTTCAATATCTACATTTCTGATATACTTAGGGAACTCGATAATTCATTAGCATTTGCCGACGACGCTACACTGTATGCAAGCGGCTCAAAAATTTAAGACATTCAAATCCAACTTCAAAGCAAGTTTGATAGGTTCCAAGCTTTCTGCTCCGAATGGAAGCTTAAAATAAACTACATGAAATGTGAAACCATACTGTTCCGCACCCCAATAAGACGCGGTAATTCAGATTTGCGACGCAACTGGAGAAATCTCAAAATAACGAGTTCAAATGGTCTTCTGATCGAGTCGAGGACCGTGGTAAAATATTTAGGTGTTCATTTGGACAAGTTTATGTATTACAATGAGCACATAAATATTCAATTAGACAAGGCAAGAGCGTCATTCATGTCGCTAAAAGGCCTGTTTTATTCCAACTATCTTAGATCCGATGTGAAGATCATTTGTTACCAAGCATTCGTTCGTCCAATTCTGAATTATGCGAGTCCAGTGTGGTGGAACATTAACCCATCGTATAAGGAAAAGCTTCGAGAGTTCGAGCGCAAATGTCTTAGAGCCTGCACACAGATGTATAGGAGTACACATTCCGATTATAGGCATTACGTCTCAAACAAAAGACTTCTGGATGCTTCCGGTGTGTCCAGAATTGACATTGTCATTCTAGATCTTGTAAGGAATAACTTTGTTCGTTCGGCAAGTGTTAGCGAAAACGAATTAATATCTGGATTATTCTATCCGAATCCTGGGTATTTCAGAAATGCCTTGGAAAGTGGATCCATTCAGCCAGAAACATTTCTGTTTCTGGATGCATATGGCTACCTATCGGATTCAACGAACGTTCCAATATTATACCATGCTGCAAGGAGAGCAACAGAAAAAAGGATCCTTTACGAGACTTTTGAGTCGGAGGACGGAAATACTGATCAAATGAGATACTGCATTAGCAAACCTCAACGCGATAAGAGTAACACTAACTGGTTAAATAGAGACCGATACTGGTGGCTAGACTGGGCTGAAGCCGATACTTAGGTTAAGAAAACTAGGCCCTGACATGTGATCTCTGATCTAACGATGACTTGTTAGTCGATGGAATCTTTTACTTTGCCAAAAGAGTCTTTAAGTTTATTTAGGCTATTAAGTAGTGTTAAAGAAATTGCGAATAAATAAACGTTAAAAAAAAATCTTCTGCTCATCTTGGGTAGTTTCAACTCATACAATTCATACCACTTTCAAACGAAGGCATGTCTCTAACTGAAACACTCATTAAACTTCATAAAAAGTAACTTCTCTGAGCGCCATTCTAATCCAATCTTATCTCATCTCAAAAGTCATCAACAAGCCGACTCACAATTGTAAAATTGAAAAATTCATTCATCAAGATGACCCGACAAGGATAAATACCTCACCTGTGCAAAGGGTCAGTAACCTGACTACTTAATGTGCAAACCCCACTGACACATAGATCCTCTTTGTCATAAAACAAAATCCTTTCTCTGCCTTTACCTATTTTTATATCTCTCTGTAGTCATCCAAAAGGACATCCAATATCTCTGGATAATCCTCTGGTTAGATATAAAATGCAATCTGTTGACAGGAGCGATTATTCATTTTTTCCTTTGGTCTCTCAAAGTACCAAATCGCCCAGTTCGACGATTGACATTCGAAATATGAAACTTTTATAAAAATGGAAAAGAAAAGAAGCCAACAGAATGGATCACAAATCCTTTAATTTATTACCAGGACCCTTTTGTATGCTGAAATGTCTTTCTTTCTTTTGCATTCTTCTGCGCTCTTCTTATGGCAGATAGGTTGGTGGGTAAAATGATAAATGAAGCAGACAAGTTTTGCTCAAGTAGAGAACCTTGTACGTACACACAAAGGCCAATGAGACAATGGGAATACATACATTGCTTGACAACACTTTCATTTGGCGGATTAATGTTTGATAATGGATTACCTGAAAACAAAAGGATACAATGCCCTCGGGATAAGAAATAAAATGGAAATATGTATTACCTATATGGGATATGGATGTTGTGAACTTGAATTTCGAATAACGCATAATTGTGGGTTGTTTTCGTTTTTCGATGTTAAGGCTTTAACGGACTTGTATGCTAAGACAAGTTTCGATGTAAATATTTTATAACCTTTAGAAGCGTTAACTTCTATACAATTCATCCAGAGGAACTTTGAAGTGTAAGGGTATCATTGTGCAATTGAAATGAGACAATCAAAATAGAGATGTTGGTAAATAATCATGGTACAGCAACTACATGCTGGGTTTTTGCTATGAGCGTCGATGAGGTAGGGTGCTCAGAACGAGACAAAATTAAAACGATATCTGTTTAGTTGTATCATGAGCTTCGACGGCATTGGATTAGCAGAACGAGAAAAAAAATAAAAACCCCAAGAAGATATCTCTTTAGTTGTATCCTGCTTTATGATAGATAGAGTTGTCAAAAGCCATACTAAGGAGTCATTCTAGATCAATAGATCTTAACTACCCATTACACCAAGAACTTCGGAAGGGACGGACTTAACTGTCATAAAAGTTTCATTGGGGACTTATTTCATGTCATGGCCATTCTTTATCAATATATGAGTGCTAAAAAAGTTTTTACAAAATATGGCCTAATATTCTATACGAAAAAACGACAGCGACGTGACGTTTGTATGATCCACCTAGAATGTTCGAACGGACAACAGAAAGATTAATGAAAGGATGAATGGAAAGCTGATGAATAAAACCTCAGTATGGTTTTCCAAAGTTACGTTAATTTTGTTTTAAGATTTTGACTTTGCTGAGGAAAAAAATGGCACAGCACTTAGCATGGCTATTGGGCTATATAGATTCTTCCAATATGGATGGGTCTATGTTAAAATGGAATAAATCAAGTTGTTTGTGACGTAATAACGATTTATATTTTTTTTAATTTGAAGAGCTCTTGTATTTCATTATTTATGAAATATTTCAACGCCTACCGCAGCTTCTCATGGTGGCATGGATTCAAGAGGTCCAATTTTCAACGCCTCTGTCGCATAAATCCGTCTGAATTTAATAAAATAAATGCTGATTTTAAGGGCATCGGTCCATTGCGCGACTTATTATCATAGGTCTTCAATTATAGAAAACAACACAAAAAACCCTAACGTGGTCATTACGCAAGTTCTTGGTGGCCAATTCACTTCACATCCTCAAATCGATCATACAGCATGCCCATTGTTCTGTCGTACACTACCATATCTTTCAATCTGGACCAAAAGAAATCGACTATCATTGATCTGTCGCGCTCGGCTTTGAAGTTGATGTCCACACATAGAGGATGTTCTGACCAATGATCCCGCCGGCCAAAAATCCACATCTAAGAGTGGCACAATTAAATGCCGCGGAAGTTCTGGGTTCAATTCCCAACCGTGGCAATACCTAAAATGACTTTTCACTGGCATTCCTCTCGTGACGATCTGACAAATCACCCGAGTAGTCAACTATCATAAAAAGCTTATCTCAACTCAGAGGTTTAGATTCGGAACAAACCACACGCACACATGAATGGTTGCGATACAAAGGTAGGTCCTGGCTACTTATTAACAAGCCTGTTGCTCAAAAAAAGTATTTTTTTATTTTTAAAAGTAATTAACCACTTGCGTGGTCCCACATACATAAATTTTTCTTGTTCACATGTTAACGTGTTCATTCATACAATAATGCGTCCCAACGCTAAAAATTACGACAAGGAATATACTGCCTCGGGGGTCTCCTGCCCATTTTCACAGCGTCGATGTTATCGGACAGTCTTAAGTTTCTTTTGCGTATGTTAGTGACTGATTACTTATGGATTCGGTCGACTCCGATTTGGCCACCTAATGTTATAGAGTCGACTTTGAAGGGCATCTGCTGCAAAATGACTTGCCTTAACCGATTTGACAGACGCCGTCCAAACAACGTGGCCGCCACAGACTGTCGACATCAAACCATTCCTATTAAAAAACCCTTTATAACACCAACTCCCGAAAATTATAAAAAAATTTAATGAACGCATCAAATAAGAGTGACATGATACTTTAGTTCGGATACCACCCTCTCTCGTCCCCTTTCTTTCTATCTCTCTCTGCTACTACTCGACATATTCTACAGGATCCATCGTCATTTGTAAACGCCTGAAATCGGTCAATAACAACTTGATCAGAAATCCAAATCGATAACGCATACGATAGAATTTATGGGTACGGACTAGAGCCATGCCAAGTTTTGGCATTCCAATTCCTCTGTCTGTGCAAGATAAATATTGCGTCCAATTCGCGGTGACATGACGGGCGAGAGGAAGAAGCGACATTATGGTAACAAATCTACTTAGTTGGATATCCGATAGGCAGAATATTTGATAGACATTGCAAGTAGAAAGAAACAGACATTACCAACTTGAAGTTGGTAACTGAAGGCAATATCCTTACCAAAGGATCCCATTAGCATGAGAGGTAATTTGGTCTATACCCATGCAACTTAACTGTGTAAGTTAGACAATTGGCGTGTTCTACTTACGAATCCCTCCGATATCTCCGAGATCTCTGTAAGTTGAACACGATACCTAACTTAACAAAGCGGCAATTTTCTGCAATATCCTGAGACTAAATTTTTTGGACTCGTCTCTCCACCTATTCTGCTAGTGGTGTACAGCTGTTTATTTTGTATGTATCATCATCATGTATGAAATTCATCACTTTTGTAAGCTGCGAAGTAAGGAAACCTTATTTTTTGACAAAAAAGTTCCCCTCTGCTGATAATGTTGTTACACTGAATAAAACATCTGGATGCTCATTCCGATAATCGTTGACGTGAATGAGACTTTCTGGGTAAGTAGTGTGTATTTTTTATATTAAATGTGTACACACACATGTACACAAGTTACACGGTACGTACCCAGGAAGTCTCCTTCACTATCGTTAACGATTATCGTTTTGAAAGTTACGGAATGAGAACCCTGAGCTTAGGCAGCAAAGTGAAATCCCCGAAGTATCTGTAAGTAGAACACGCCTAATGTGTTGAATTTCCTTTGTTTGGAGAGTAAGCTGTCAGACGGATTTGGTTACATCGACTCTCTATTTCACAAATAATGTATGAATACAAATACACAGTCGCACAGTCGAAGTTGCATGTTGTGGATCAAATTTTATTTTTGAATGACCAAATGAGAGAATGCAATTTTCTGAATTTTCCCAGTATAATACATACATGTATTACCCATTCAGAGCCAGGGCGTGCAATTTTTCCGTTCCTGATTTGTCAGATACAATTGTGTTAACCAACCTTTTGAATAAACTTTTACGAATTATAACCGAATTATAATTTAAAGCTATTCAACATTTTTCGATTTCGTTGTTGGTTTTCTATACTCACCCACAGACTCAGTGTTAGTCTGAATTCGATTATTTTTAGGGGATGAGAGCTCTGTCATTGCAATTTAACGTCAAGGAGCATATTGTTTCCACCCTTTACAAGCAGTCACTGTGTGACTTCAAAGGAAAACAGGAAATTAAAATACATTACGGATACAAGTCAAAGAGCAGCGAAATAAGCTGTTCAAATTGTCTTTCCTCAAGGCGAAGAGTCCTTCTTCGGTTACTTTATGCAGATATTCTGCATTGCACCCAATACACAAAATAGTTAGTTCCGTAGGATGGGGAGTTTGTTTTGTTTATGTGAGTAAGTGACCACATCACGTTCGCAAGGATATTGCATTTTTGTTCATAAAATGGAACGAATTCTTTGATGGAAAGTCTGTATTTTTTCCAGGGTTGCCATTTCAAATGTTTTAACAAAAGTTAACAACGGTTTTGCCTTCTCTTGCCTTTTTGATTTGTAAAATATATATTATCGTCAGAATCTGAGAACTGTCAAAACGTATATTCAGACAATTCTTAGAAGGGAATTTTGATGTTTTTATGCGAAGTGTGAATGTATGAAAAAATGGATCTAAAGAAGGTCCAGTTTGGCATGGAGACAATTCTTTGACGTTTATGATGGATGTTTTCATAAAAATTCTACTAACATCGGCATACATGTTGACTGCACAAATTCGGCGTAGTGAGGGTGTTCAAAACGCATTACAAAATAACTTCGATTGTAATTGCGCAGATTTTTGTCGATTATATGAACGCATCCTACGCTGTATAAGCTTTTTGATGGAAATTACTTTTTCGAAAAACCATTTTGGGAAAATAAAATTCTCTGACTCTTAACCTTATGTCGGGCACTTTTGTGTACAAAAATGTCAAATCTCCAATATCAAGAGATTTTTTATCATTTCAAAGTAACCGAACGCTTTCGCGAAATATAAATGTCAAATTTTCAAATTTGTTGAAAGAGACGACAAACAGAAAATATCCCTACACTTTTATAAGTTGTACTTCTAAATCCATCGATTTTGGAATCCAAATTTTACAATAAATCTGCAAAACATAAACATTTCCGCGTATATTTGAAAAAAAAAAAAAAACGAAGAGTTATCTTGTTGTTTTCAGTTAAACTCCTGGGCTGTCATCCTTTGCCAGTTTTCATTTTTATACACAAGCCGAAATTCTGCGTGAAGAAAATTGAGAAAAAAATGAACGAAACTAAATGTTTTCTTTGTCCACCTTTTTTCTCAGTACGCGTTCCTATGAAGTTTCAAATTTACTCTTGCACATGAGTTCCCGAACCTCATTTCACAATTGCCATTCAAGTTTAAGTTTGGCATATCATTCTCCGTGTTCCGGAAATCTTAATGAATGGCAAGGTAAATGTCTAACTATACCAACCCTTAAAGACATTTATTTACTTTTATCTATTCAGAATAATTATTCTTCAACAAAGAAATAAGAAATAACCTAAAAAAATCCATAACATTGGGTAAAGCTACTGAAATCAAAAACATCTTTATGACAGTTATTCGCAAAATTAGCTGTTTCACTTTTATCTGGGTGTCCAAGCGTAAATTTTCAACTTGTTCCGCCAGTCATTTCCCCTCAAATGTCACGTGACTAAAATGGTCGATTGACCAATGAGAGCAGTGCACCGGCAAAGTTAACTTGGTAAAACTGAGATCCGGAACGAACCTAATGATTTGTAGTGATTTTTACTTATAGCCGTTCCCGTACGCAAAAAAAAAACAAGTATAAGAGGGAACTTATGAGAGAGGAATAAACTACCCCTTTATAAAAATCAGTAGACAATGTTAACGTCAAATAAAATAGCATAAATTATCTGACAGCTATAAAATATGTATGAAGGCAAAATTCATCAACGGGTGTCGGAGGTGTTTTGTTTTATATTTCTTAATTTTTTCATAATTTGAGACTAAAACTACGTTCTCATTGGAATTAAAATGAGCTCATTTGTTAATTCGCCAAAAAAAGGTTTTTTTTACAAGTATGCGCGTTACGTTTGACAGCTGGCTATATTCCCAAATTTGCTGTCGTAGTTGAAAACAATAAGATATTTTATATAGCTGGGGAACTGACTTTTTGCTTTGAAATATGAAAATATAAGTTATTCAAAGTGAAACACAATTTATAAATATATAAAAATAATAAGCGAGTGTGTTAAAATATAAAATTTAAATAAGAAGAGTGAAATTGATAACCAGCATCATTGCAAAGTGTGAACATAATGCCATTCAAACCAAATATGTTGCATCGTCAGGCAGCCGACTGAAGTCATTGCATGTGGAGTAAGTGCAACTTACAATTAAAATACAAAAATTAAACTATGCCATCGTCTGAGGATTCTCTCTTAGACATTCTGCGAATGGTTCATAATTAGTTCAGTTCTAATTTTGCACTTGCACACAATTTACAAGCAATATAAAAAAAAGTACCCTTCGTCATCCGTCAATGAATTTACCTTCATACAAATGTCATTTTGTGTTTTTTTATATAACACTGACCGTGTTACGGATTTCAGATTACAACTAAAAAATAAGGTAAGGTAAAGCGATTAGAAGATGAAGGGCCTAAGCAGCATTTGTTTAAATTTGCCTGCATATATTGCAAATATTTCGCAAATCCATTTTTTTAATAAAAAAAATGTTACTAACATTATAAAACACTTCAGTTTTGTTTACTCCAAAGTATCTACTTATCATTTTTATTTGTTTTATCAAAAGAGTTATAGGTACACAACTTTAAACTCTGCTTTCCAAATTTTGAATATGTCGCTTAGGCCCTTGATCTTTTAAGCGCTTCAATTATCCTTTATCAGAAAAGTAAAATATAACTGAATCCCAACAATTTTCATTACAGGTCAAAGCAAAGTCAGCTGTTTGACTCATATATGAGTGCCCATTTCCAACTTGTTTAATCCAATGTCACGTGACTAAAATGATCAATTGAGCAAGATATCATCAAGATATCTGAAACCAGGAACAAGGCCACTGTCGTTGTCGCGAAGTAACCTATTGTCATTTCTTATCTGAAAGTGACAAGTGGTCAACAATATGTCAAGTTTTATGTCATTTATTCTTTAAAACGCAATTAAAACGAAGAAAATTTACTGTATTTTACTTGAACACGTTCCCGTACTTTAAAGTATGGGAACAGACATATTCGGCCCTATCATGTTATCAGTTCCGAAAGAAAAATTCTCCGATTTTGTACGAATTTTGCTCATCGGCAGTCTACGTTTTATTGCTATTTAGCATCTGTTTTTGACATCCACACCACACGTTCATTCCGATGGTCTCCGACATATTATGTTCGTCGCGGAAATATTTTTAAGTGAACATAAAATGTAAGCAATCAAAAACATTTATATAAGTTTTTGTTGATTTTTTTGTTGAAAATTGGTGTTTTAGGCAAAATTTAAATGAAAACATATGAGAAGGCTATAATCCGCCATGCCGCTCGTTGAATACCCTATCCCATCTGTAAAGCTAATATCCCCAAAAAGTGGACATGGCTTAAAACACGATGGGGATCTAATATAGAATATGAAATGAAAATTTTAAAATTTGTTTTTTTTTACTGAAAAACCCCAAAAAGTGGGCTTGACAAAAAAACATATGAGAAGGCTACAATCCGCTGTGTGGATCGTTGAATACCCTATCCCATCCCATCCTTAAAATTAATATGTCCAAAAAGTGGGCTTTATTAGCCTATAATATAGAAAGTGACATTGTCACAACATATTGTTCAAACAGTTTATCAGAATCTTTTGTTGTTTGACAAAAAACATCGTTTTTCTCCTGCATATGCTATGGGGTATAGGGTATACAAACGGTTTTTGTAAGAAAACGCCCCCAAAAAGTGGGCGTGGGCTAAAATGGTCTAACGACGAAATGTTCATATAAATATTACTAATGATTCTGCATCAAAATTTTTTCGAAATATTTAAAATTTGACCTAAAAAAGTTTTTTATTAAAACCGCCCCTAAAAAGTGGGCGTGGCGAAAAACTTTCTATAACCGAAATATAGATATTACGATTGTCTAACTACGCTTCTCAGACACTTTTTTAAAATTCCAACAAAGAGCACGTGTACCAAATTTCATCTTTCTAGCTCAAAATTTAAGTCCCAAAAACTGGTGACGTACGGACGGACGGACGGACGGACGGACAGACATGGCTAAATCGACTCATCTATCGATTCTGAGTCGATCCATATACTTTGAGGTATATGAAGCTAAATTATTTCTCTATGTTACAAACTATGTATCAAAACTAATATACCCCTATGGGATAGGGTATAAATAATATGTTGACATAATATAGATATTAGGATTGTCTAAATATCTTCTTCACAAACTTTTTTAAAATTCCTTACAGTTTGAAGAAAAAAACCGTTTTACTTAAAAGTGGGGGTGGCAGTGGGCCACGTTTTGTAGACACGGGCGGACGGACAGACAGACATGGCTTAATTGGCACAGCTAGCGATTCTGAGTCGATCTAAATACTTTGAGGTATATTTAGCTTAATTATTTCTCTATGTTACAAACTATGTATCATAAATAATATACCCCTATGGGATAGGGTATAAAAACAAGCACCAAACAATATGAGCGCTTGAATGAGTTGATGCGTGAGAAACCCAACGTAGCTCGGAATTTCACTAAGTAGACAGAAGAGGTGATGTAAGATGAATGCGTTGATGCACCTTCGGAAAACAGATAATATGAAAGTTAATTCAGTTTCCGACTGGATTTACGTTGCGTAGAAAATTACTCTCCGAACGGATACCAGAGATCATGTAAAGAAGCGACTTTACGTTTTGCCTACAAACTAATTCTGGAATTTTTCAGGATTTGGACAGATAAATTGATCACCACGGTCCAACCAGATACACACATTTCTTGTTTCACACACACTTGTTTGCAGTCCAGCTAGTTTATGTGGCAAAACGACACGTCAGAAATCGGGTGATAAAGTTCCCTATATCTTCCTTACTTGATCTCTGACGGATACCATGATAGGACCGATTATATTAATAGGCTGCACATTTGTTTACCGATAGCGATTAGGTACTCTGTGTTATTTCAAAATCGAATTTTGTGAAATGTACGTCGAAAATGAAATGTTTTCTCTAAAATGCGAATGCATTTAAAAAAATCGTCTGTCCTACTTTTAGACTTTTTGGATTAGTTTGCATTTAGGAGCAGCGTTTTTTGTGACTGTCATTTAAAAATAAAATGTCTTTAATAGTTCATATTTTTTTACTTAGAACAAAACAGAACAGAACAGCCCAACACAGTAAAGAATGTCAAAACAGAAAAGTACAGATCCTGAACAAGGTACAATTTTTCTACAATGAAGTAGGTATGTTAAATCCTGAAGTGGCTTAAAAACCTATTTTCCAATAGTAAAAATTTGCGTTTTACATATCTACATCTATTAACATTTCTAGTATAAAAAATTCATGTTTGTAAAAATTTCTAATCCCAAAGCTCATAAATGCTAAACATTTGAATAAAAAAATCGAGTGTGAGTTCATACGCAGTAGAAGTGAAACTGTATTCTGGTTAACATATAGCCTAACACTATGAATACATTTCTAGTTGTCGCTTTTTCGTTACATTTGTGCGTTTCATAAAATTCATTTAACAACGTCTCAAAAGATGTTTCACTTCAAACATTTAGTTCTGGAGTTGTAGACACTTTTTAGCCAGTTTTATGCAACAAAAACGAAGGTGTATGATTCTATATAACTCACACCAACAAAAGGACACGTATTTCTCATATCATGTAGTGTTGTTATAATGTTATCATGTGATCATAAAAATCGGTCTTTATTTCGTTTCATAAAATCCAATAAAGTCCCAAAAGAAGTTTCATTTCAATAACAAAATACAATCGAAACAACAAAACCGACAGCTATACATTGAAATTTAAATCTTATGGATATCTTACCTACCCAAAAGTAGGTGCAGAAAAACGTGTTCTAGATTCTCCAGGTCCGACTCATCAAAAAAAAAGCTCAAAAGATGTTTCACTTCAAACAAATTAGTTCTGGAGTTGTAGACACTTTTTAGCCAGTTTTATGCAACAAAAACGAAGGTGTATGATTCTAGATAGATCACACCAACAAAAGGACACGTATTTCTCATAGTATGTACCTATTGTTGTTTTAATTTTATATTCTTTACGTTAACTATCCCTCTTAAACTTTAAAAAAAGTGGTTGATCATAATAATCGGTCTCTTTTTCGTAACACTTTTTCGTTTCATAAAATCCAATAAAGTCCCAAAAGAAGTTTCATTTCAATAACAAAATACAATCGAAACAACAAAACTGACAGCTATACATTGAAATTTAAATTTTTTGGATATCTTATCTACTCAAAAGTAGGTGCAGAAAAACGTTTTCTAGATTCTCCAGGTCCGACTCATCAAACAAAAATCAAAGCACAGTATATTTTCTCATGGAAAGCTGTATGTTTCTGCTATTTTCTGTGCAGCTCAGAGTTATTAAACAGGCATAATATTTTCACTTCGAAAATACAATAAAAAAAAAACACACACATCTCCACAGCAATAGTCCTTGATAATAAATTACTTAAGAAAAAAAAAAACAAATTATGAATAGTCAAAGAGCGATATTATTAACTACAGGTTTAACTAACAAAAGATGTTAATTTATGTATACATGTATGATATGATCTGTTTCCACTTACCGTTACAATCCATTATCCTTAATAAAAAATTGGTCTCTGTAAGCATCTCTTTCTCTTATTGTTTCCATAGGGTTCTATAAGCTTTTTGTGCTAATCAATTGCTTGTAATCACATATTTCGGGGACAACACTGGTTAAAACTATTTTTGTTTGCTTAAACTTAAACTAAAACTTAAACATAAACTTAAACTTAAATTTGTATCTAAATAAAAATATTTATCCTAATGCATTCAGTTAGGATGAAATTAAACCTATTGCAACTTAAATTAAACTTTGACTGAATAATGTTTGTGTAGGTCCTTGTTTTGTGTTTGTATAAGTGTTTGTGTGTGTGTTCTTGTCTGGTGGGCAGTATGCGTAAACTAAAAATTCAACTAATATTCTTTACAAGTAACCCTCAGTTTGCATGCTGATGCTGATGATGATGATGGTGATGATGATGCGTCACAGCCGATGTCGTCGTCGCATATAGGCAATCCTGATCCGAGGACATTGAGTAATTAGCCGAATCCCTGTCTTCTGGAATCGAGGTGTTCGCCAGACTGTGAATTTGCATTGGTTCTTGGAGCAACTTTGAAAATGTATGATGACCAGCCCCCAGGCCCAAGTGTCCGTATGGTGACTCGGCCTTTGATAAGTGTGGTATACGTCGTAGGAAGTGCGGATTCGAGTAACGAACTCCATTCGGTAAGGTGGTATGTGTGATAACGTGTTGCTTGGCTGCCACCACCCCAACTGAAGATGTCACCGATTGGGGCGAGTATCCCTGGGGCTTGTACTGTAACGACGCTTGACTATGGCAGCCCAGTGGCAATGGCATTGTACTGCAATGGGAATAATCGATTTTTTGCTCAGGCATTGTCCTCGTCAATGGCAGAGTTGCACTGTTCGATTTACTGTTGTTGCTGCTTAAGCTGTGAGTGCTATCGTTATTGAAGCTGGACATTCGCATGTTGGTAGAGCGGCCGTACGGCTCTTCTTGAATAGCTGGCTGGGCTGGTTTTGGTGGTGGTTTGCATACAGCACGTGGACGGATAACAACTTCTTCGCGTTCCTCGCCCGAATGTACACCACTCGAGGACTCGGATGGTGCGCGTTCTGGTGGGGATGTTGTGCTTTCGGTTGTCGAAGTTGTATCGCTACGTGGTGTTAATGCTTCGTTGGGTACACCGGAATCGGCGCGCCTGAGACAGCGAGGTGTAGAGCTGGACGAAATCTATGTGGAATAGTTTAAAAAAAGTTAACATGTGTGAGTGTGGGTAATATTGTTAAAGGTAATTTCATTTTGGGGGGGCGAATTTAAAGTGGATAAATGTGAAATTGGTGAAGTTTTATTGTTTGAAACTAGAAAAGGGACAACTTTTGAATGCTCAGTGTAGATTGCATTAGGGTTCTCGTGTTGTGGGGCATAATTCCATGAATAGCATCGAATTCAGAAACTAGTAGAGGTTTGGGAGTTTTAAACGGAGGGGAGTTTTTGAATCAGTAGGTTTTTCCGAATTGAATATTGGAAATTGGTTCGTTAAACTGTCTAATCCTGCAGGACTAACGCTTGCCACACTTGAAATAGGAAATACTAGATCGTACTCAACATAGGCAAGCAAAAATCTAGCAAGGCGCCACAACGACATAAAGTTGAAAACGGCTGTTTTAAAAAAGGAATCGAGTATGATATCAACGTTTTTGGGTAAGGTGCTGTTTGATGACGGAAAATTTGATTTCTGCACTTAGACCTCGAATGCTTAGCTCCTGTAAGTGATAAAGCAATTTTGAATACCCTATATCCTGCCTAGGGAAATGCAGACCATAACAGTGAAAACCACATCGAAATCAGTTTAGCAGTCCTCGAGATTAGCGCATTCATTATATGCCAATATTATAATTTTTTTTAAGACCATATTTGGAGCACAACATCAACTTTTTTAAGAAGACGCTCCAAAGAAGTGGACGTGATCCAAAATTATTAAAAAAATGAAATCGAGAAAACAGAGCGCCATCGATATTACAAATGGCGTCGAATGTCGACCTGTCAAAACCAGGTCGATATCAAGCAAACAGAATGGGATTGAGCAAGCCCTTGAAGGTCCCGTATCTCCTGTTTGGCTGACAATATGGCTGCTGTTCTGCCGACATCGACCAGTCCTTTTCCGTTCATTTTTCTGAAAAAAACTTGAAGATTTTCCCTTACAAACCCGCGTGGCTTCCTTTTATATCACAAGAACGAGGTGAAAGAATGACCGTCAAAATTCATCATGAGTGTAAGTAAAGCCGAATTCAGGCATTTTGGGCCAGTTGGTAATGGTTCGTGTCGACAGAGTATTCAGTGCAATGCGGTTTCTATCAGGATCATATACATATGCCCTCTTTTCATCGAGTCAATTTCGTCAGCGGAATGCAAAAACGAAACATGTAGGGGTCGAGACAAATAAGCGTAAAAAAGCTCTGGGAAGGACCACATCCACCTATTTGAATACCGAAAAAAAAAACAAAATTCCAGTTTTTGCCTATAACATCCACTTAAAGTCACTATATGGAGTGCTCTTTACTCAGGAGGAGCCTTTTTTTTGTAAAAACTGCAATTGCCAAACGACCACTTTAGATGGTGCTGCAAAGGTATGCTCAATGAATTGTTCATTCTTCAATTCGATGAATCTGGACTAAAGAATGAAGAAACGGAGCATACTGCCACAACTGACGTTCCAGATCATGCGTTTCCCGGCCTGATATCAAATTTCGGAGATATGCTCTGGAATGCAAGATCACCCGATTTGACCGCCCTATAATTCTCTCTATTGAGCTTTTTATGGTCACAGGCTTCTGCAAAACACCACAAATCCAAACTTTGATGTTAAAATCGTGCTGGGAGATTTTAACGCGAAGGTAGGAAAAGAGGACATCTTTAGCAGTATTGTTGGAAAAGACAACAAATGAGGAATACTTTGAACAAATTAAAGGTATCCATTAACATCTCGACTAACACCATACTACCAGCATCTACTGTCGAAGAACAATGGCAACGATGTCAACAAGGGATAGGATCAGCTGCAACTTAAGTGCTAAGTTGGTCTCGCTCACCAGCAAGAGTTGTTTGGTTTATGAAAAATGCCGACAAAAATTTGCAAAACTCCAGGTAAACACGAGAGACGCCATTGAAATTTATAATCAATGAAAACGGAAGAGCACCGACCGGCTTGTCAGAAGGAAGAAGAAAAACGGGCGATCTAAGAGAGGTGCAGGAATAATGTTCATAGATTTAACGAAAAAGTAAAACGTAAAAGCCAAGAAGAAAAAGGAAAAGTCGTAGCTGAGTCACAGTTGATGCCGAAAATATGAAAGAACCACTCCTGCAGAATGTTAAATAGTGATGATTGGCGACGGAGGCGAAAAATACCAACCATCCGACCAAGTGAAGTAAGGATTGCAAAATCTAAACGTCAGCTTAACAAAGTTTCCGGAAGTGACGGTCTTCCTGTCAAGCTATAAAAATCCGATGTAGATGATTTGGTAAGCAACATACACCAACTCATTAGCATAAATTATGGTCGGATGAAAGTATGCCTGAAGAATTAAGCCCCACAATCGTTTGCTATGATCCACCAACAAAAAAGGACCCTCTGAACTGCGCCAATCTGCCATAATTATGTGAACGCCTGAAAGCGTTTATCAACGACCTGATCGACCCTTTTGGTTTTAGTTCAGAAGAGTCCACAACTGATCAAATCTTCACACTTCGGTAGATCCTGGAAGAAACCCTAGAAGTCTAAATCGATAGCCACCACGTATTCATCCATCATTGGTCAGACTCAACGGGATGTCATAGCTACGTTTACTGGTATAGAGAAGGAAGCCGCAAGTATATGAGGATAAACTAAGTATATGCTGTCAACACGAAAGGACACACAATATCGACGAATTAGACAGAACGTCACCATTGACAGATAGAACTTTGAGGTAGTATGTATTACTCTTGCCAAACGTTGTTTCTTCGGGATAAGAAGGCAAGAAGGCCCTCACTCGAACTACTAAGGAAATCCTATATAATACGGCGCTGCAGCATGGACCATATCAAAAGCGGATGAAGAAATCCTTGGACGTTGTGAGGAAAATAATCTTCGGTTTCGTTTGAGTTGACGGGCTATGGAGTTATACACATACGCTTGGTCAATTAAAAACTCGTACGTTTAAAGCAGTTAATATTGCTGTTACAGTTAATATTGCTGGTGCGAAGCGAAATTGTTAGTTGGGACAAACTCCGCTTTGAACGTCTAAGAGGGCTAGACACCAATACTTCAGCTCGCAGAGTTTTCAATTTTAAGCCAGACGTCGGACTCACTAGAGGAGGACCTCGACCAAAGTGGCGCACAAGTTGAAACTCACCTCAACCAGCTGGAAGTGTGTAAATGGAGGCATTCAGCTAAGTTAGATACTGTAGCGCAACGTAAGTAAGTTAGGGTTTATGTACAACCCAAAGACTTTGATACCTCCCAAATGAGACCATTCGTCAAGAAATGCCCGAAGTTTTAAAAATCAACAAGCGGCATCATTTTCAAAAGGTAAATTAAAACCATCTGTGGATGAAATTTTTCGATCAAAGAAAACAACCTTCTTAGTAGAAGCAAACTTTATCTGTCGCAACCAAACATGAAGTCTACAAGCTAAAATTGCAGGTGAGGACGAGAGCCGGAAAGAAAACCGGGTTTTCAAAAAAAAAAAAAAGAGGAAACAAGAGCGCGCTATCGAAGATATAGAAAGGTCGTACAGATGATGTTCGTAAGTTTTAGAAAAGTGTAAAACGTCAAATTTAGGGATTTAAGACCCGAACCGAGTCCTGTTGAGATGAACAAAAACTGATCGTAGTTGAGAAGTTAAAATAGGATATATACACTCGGGACTGTAGACTATCGAGATTACTTTGGAACACAGCATCGATTGTCATTCCGTAAAGTGTATTCGAAATTTTCTTGTCTGAGTTAATTTACAGATTGAACTTCTCTCTCCTAAAATCAGTTAAGGGTTAAGCTTCTGGAGTCGCAAAGTTGATACTAAAATCTCCGCTTACGAGCATCGGTAAAAGATGATAGTCTCCTTACAGAATCGTCGATATTACTTCCGAGTACGGTGCGAGGACAAAATGCAGGAATTTAATTATATCTTCTACAGATTGCTTTGACATGATATAAACGGCCAGTACTGCCTTTCCATCAGCGAGTACAATACTGACGGCATATCATTTGCCGGACATCCGTCCCAGAATTTCTGGTTTTACTCTTCACCAAAATTTCGATAACGAGCGATGTTTACACCAATAAAGTTAATGTTATCAAAAAGCCTGGGGAGCTGACTTCATTAGGAGCAAATACTGCATTATAGCGTTTTCGATTGGGATACAAAAGCACTCTTTTTATACTCTAGAGCACTTTTTTTACTCTAGATCAAATTTTTCGTTTTCGATTGGGATACAAAAAGCACTCTTTTTCTACTCTAGAGTACTTTTGAAGAATCTGGATTCCAAGTCAGATTTACACCAACATGCACCAACACAAAAACATTTAACATCTGACTTATGTCAGTTTGAAGTTTACATTTCGCAGTTTGATTTGTGTTATTTGTTATTTCTGCGAAAACTATAATTAGAAACTAAAATATTTTTGGATAATCATGTTCTAAAATTCATAAACTTTGTTTTGACACCAACTCGCCAATGGTTCAATTTATAAAAAAGCCGCAATGAGTAAAAGAAAATTTCATATGATGGTTTTCATTGATAGCTAATAGCTATAATTGCGCCCTAAAGATAAACAATAAGCTGTCAAATGGCACACTTCCACACATACAAAACCAGAGTAACCTCTCTAATGTTCGATTGGGACGGGTAAAATCTGAAATCTGAGAGTAAATCTAAAAATCCCAATCGAAAACGCTATTAGAAAGTTAAGAAATTGTCACACCAAAACATCATTAATTCTTACAGATACTAAGATCGATTTATAATCGGGCGGGTGGCATCCATCAAGCATGTTTCCCCTTTCATAGCAGACTCGTGTAGAATATTCAAAGCAGAGATCCTAGCCATAATCGAAACAGCCAAATGTGCTAGGGAACTGGACATACTACAAGAGGATAAACCAATATACGTCAGCCAAGCCTATATATGATAGTCAAGCGGCCTTAAAATCTTTGGATCAAATGAAGTTAAATATGGACCATATGCAATTATTATAAGGTCGAAATAATCTGGGTATCCGGGCATAATGACATTAAATCAATAAAAGAAGCAGACCAAGCTTACAGCCCTTCATAAAACAACAATTTCAACAGCGGCAGAGTGGTAACAGGCTTCAACTTGTTAGGTTTCCACTCTAGTGAATAATATTGAGCGGCAACCATAGCTTATGAATGAAATGTAGCGATCCTGAGGTAGAAGAAGAAATAACACACCTACCCTGAGTTAAACAACAGCCGAAAAAATGGCTATAGGCCAACACCCCTATGGACCAGACCATCCTCTTCTGCAAAGGATCGGGCTGGTGGATTATCTCTTTCAGATAACCGGATCACCACACCATAACCCCTCTTAAGTATCATTATACACCTTCATCAACATTTATTCCTTTTCGGAATGGGTAGGGTATCAGAAAGGCCCACGCAGACCTATGCAAGTTTAACAACTAATCTGAGCGACAATGACCTATAAAACCTAACCTCGCCTTACAGGACGCTACCCCCGATTGTTAACTCAGTTTCTATTCAATTCTATAATTTGAAGTATAGCTGTTGAGGAAATATTGGGCTCTACAATACCTACACCTGCATAGGGCAATAAGGTGAGCAAGTCACTACTTTTACACATAGTACGAAGCAAGCCATCTAAAACATACCATATGGTTAGAGACCGGAGACTATCATCAGCTTGAATATCAAAATGTAGGCAATCCGATTTTATAACAACTCAAACGTTCTCACTAAACCCACATCACCTAAAACGCGTCTGGGGCCTAATGCCTTTACCAAACCCAACTCTGAGTGAAAGCAGCACAGAGCCGGGGTATGTGGTCTTTCTCTAAGACAGCTCTTCAGTTTCCAGGGCGATTTTCAATATTGACCCATGTACATTAAAGAGTCCCAAATGAACCTAGCACTACATTTCCTGTAGAAAAGACTGGGATCTTGAGATGGCTGGTGTCCTAAATAGAAGATCAACCCAAATAAAGTAACAGGACCAGGCATGTGTCGAAGAGAAAACCACAGGCAATCTGTTGTGCAGCGGCTTATGCGTCAATCGCAGTTTCGAATTGGAAAACGGATGAAGGCGAATAGGTCATACAAACGTTGCCTCTCTCCAATATCCACTCTGTTAAATAAAATTTCCCTTCCACCCTGTTTCCTGTTTCAATGCTGCTTTTCATACAGCCCTATCGAGGTATCCGTCGGAGCGGCTTATTTTCCGCAACGCATACTTCGTCGGAGGTTCAAATCCCATTCGAGGTACCTATGTGTAATCGAAAAAAATACTACACTGACGCGACGGCTTCACTTCACCACAATTCGTAAATAATTTCCGCAAATAATTTCTGTCGGAGGAAATCGGAAAAAGAATTCCACTTGGCTGTCAAAATTGGACGAAAAATGCACCTGAATGCACTACAACGCAATTCACCGGGATGCGTTACAAAACATCGGATATATATTCCGAATAGCTTTTCGGAAAAAATACCTCGAAGCAAAAATCCTCCGAATCGTACAAAATCGGAGAATTTTCCGATGCGACGAATACCTCGATAGGGCCGATGGTCAGCTATATAATTAAGGCCTCTGCAGAATGCTTTTATATAACTTGACCATTCGCCTGACTTAACACGAACAAACTTCACCTGAGTTCTGATCCAAAATGTGTGCAGTCTAAAACAACATTTTCAGGTATTATGAACGCACAGACTACAACAACCCACACCCCTAAAGTTGATCCTACTAGAGCACGGACATGCTGGGAAAACTTTAACGCGCTCACATTGTGATTTTAATCACCGAACTTTCCGAACTACCTCTAAAAACCCCTTGGTACTTTGAACAGCCCCCCCTGAAAATATTGCTAAACTCGAAATTAAACTTCTCAACTCAAAATTGCATAAATAATCCTAGGTATGTGCATTTGGGGGACATAATACTTACATGTGCCTCATTTGTGTGCACTGTCACAGTTACCGGTGCCAAAGGGCTAATCAAATGTTCCGGTGACGAAGATAGTTGCATATTTTCTGGCTGAGCTTGTGGGGCAATTCCAATCGGTGAGCTGGCATTCGAAAGTGGTGGCGGCGGCGGTGGTGGATGGGGTGGCTCCAAATCTCTTGTGGATGCATATGTTACACTATCATCACGTACACATGCCAACAGTTTTCCTTCCTCCGAGGTATTATCATCCAAGTACTCACCATGCGGCGGTGGGGGTGGCATCAACAGTGGCGGCGGCGGAGGAAGCTCGTCGTACTCACTTAAGTGGAGTATTTTAACACTGCCACCGGCCACTGTCGCTGCACCTCTTAATGTGGCATAGTCTCCGTCATCAATTTCCCCCGTAACACCGGTAATACATAGCGTGGCTCCACGGGGCGAATGGCTATGGAAATTTAAATGACAAACGAATGAGCTTTTTTTTTTTTGTCCACTCAGTTTCACTCAAAATGCGCATTCATTTAAAGTTGTACGACGCTCACAGCGCTCATTAATAAAACATTTAAAATTGAGAAATAATAAACGTATTTCAAAATAAAAGTTAAAAATTAAAAAATAACAGGCGACAAGCGGAACAAAACGGTTTTCTCATATACAAAAGTTTCAATTGATAAAAAAAAATTGAAAAAAAATTAAAAACTCAAACAAAATATAACAGTGCAATAAATTATACGACAGTTCGTGCAAAATAAACAGTAAAACACATCAAACAAACAAAAAGCAATTTTTGGTATTTTTTTTTTTTTTTTTTAAATTGCAGTCGTTGAGGAAAAAACGATTTTTTTACCGCTTGCCATCTTGTTCGCCCCCAATAAGTAGAACATCATCACACGTACTCGTAACTTCATTGAATGTAACTTTTAATTTTGGCGAACTGGGTGTCAGTTTTGGCCAATAGATGTCCTCTACACCGTCCGTACTCGACGTGGTACTAATTGCCCCCTTCTGTTCCATTCCACCGCCAGAGCTGGCGTTGCTGTTCCTCGTCGATATCAAGAGTGGTTGTGTTGCACCTTTCGTGATGCCGTAGTGTTCGATGGGTGGTAGTTTGAAACTCCAGCGACGTTTAGCCGTTAGTCCAAGCCAAATAACGATCCACAGCAGGATATGAACGACCGACATGAGAGCTGTAGGGGGCGGTAAAATCGATATTATTAGTGAGAGTTACAGTGTGCAATTGAATAGAAAAAAAATTTAATAATTTTGAGTTCTTGTTGCATTCCCTTCCTCATGGGAAAACTCAATTTAACTTTCAGACAACTAATAAAAAATCAATTTGAGGTTAGTTTTTGTTGATGTTTATATTTAGCAGGCAAATTAATGTTGGCAATTTTGTGGGCAAACTGGTTTTACCGGTAAGTTTGTTTGGAAAGTTTTAAATAAACTATAATTCTGCTGTTCTCATTAATAACCGATTACCGGCGAACGCACGCTGATGTGTGAACATATTTGTGGTACTAGATGCGTCCATTGTCGGTGTTTAAGGGTAGTGATGCGATTACATGAGAACACAAGCGTTCTCACTCTAGCCTCTCGCGACTAGAGATGGGGTAACAAACCCCTGTGGAAGGACGTTGGTGGCAGCGAAAGTGAGAGGGGGGTGCAGTATTGCAGTGTCCTCTCACGAAGGTACTCACTCTCAGACGCCAGCGGATGAATAGACTAGATGGAGACAACGGTGGCGCCTACAGCTCCAATTAGAT
The DNA here is from genome assembly GCA_932526625.1 of Rhingia campestris. Classification (NCBI taxonomy): domain Eukaryota; kingdom Metazoa; phylum Arthropoda; class Insecta; order Diptera; family Syrphidae; genus Rhingia; species Rhingia campestris. The sequence goes on from OW052183.1 coordinate 38,523,227, forward strand.
CGAACTGGTAGTGTAATCGCTATATGAGTTGCTTTTACATATTTGAACACCAAGTCTATAGGGATTTGCAATACTGAGCCAGGGTGTTGGAAAAGAGTTGATGGCGGAGGAGCCCTCAATGGGTCAACGGCAGCGCTCATATCCCAAAATGGGCTACTGACATCGGTATTTCCGGCCCGCTGTCCTAGGGTCAAAACAAGGGCCTGGAGAAAGAGATATGTGGTTGCATACCCTATTTCTTTCCGATTGCCTTTTTAGAAGAGTATAAGTGGCTGTTCTTGGATGTTGGCTTTCCAGTTCAGTTCCTAATACAAAACCAGACCCAAGTATTTGAATGATTCTGCGAACTTGAAACTGACGCCATTAAGTTTGTGAGGGTCAAATGCGCGGGACTTTGTATTTTCTGCTGAAAAGGACCAATTCAGTTTTTTGAGAGTTCGCACCGAGTCCACATCTGGCTGCCCATTTAGAGAATACAGGTAGACCATTGAAATAGTTCTCTAAGGGTATTAAGGTATTTCCCTGATACAGCTATTGCCACGTCATCTGCGTGGGCAATCACTTTGCTTCCTTCTTTTTCTTGATTCACTAGTAGCTCGCTGACCACTAGATTCCAGAAAGAGGAGACAGGACACCTCCTTGTGGAGTGCTACAGCTGATAGATCTACGTGCAGATAAGACGCCAAGATTTGTGTTAATAATTCTGCCTGTGAGTAGCTGATTTATAAGCACTCCCAACGAGTCATCAACATTTAAATCCGAAAGTGCTTTAGTGATTGCTTCTGCTTTGACATTGTGACGGGTAATTGAAGCTTCTGTCTTAACCGACTTCTACTTGCAATATACATGCTGGGAGTTGGGGAGTACAGTTGGTTTAAGAAGACAAGAAGATAGCCTGATCGGACGGAGATGCTTCAGATTTATGTGAGAGCTCTCCATATGTATGGAGTAGTAGTTATATTTATCCCCAAAGCAGGAAAGAGCTCTCACATAAATCTGAAGCATCTCGGTCCACATCGGAAAAATTGGCGCCACGGCTTTGCTGGCAAGTACGTATACTAATTTCTTGAAATTTTCCATGACCTAGCACGCTACTGGGGCGTGTCGGCGTGACACTACGAAAAAGCAAAATATTGCTATCCTCATAAATAGTCAAGCGGCCATTAAGGCCATCAACTCGGCTACTACATCCTCCAAGCTGGTACAGAAATGCTGGAACGAACATGTCCATCTGGCCGAACACTTTGGGGGAAACGAGTGTGCAGACGAGTTGGGCAGGCAAGGCTCACTTGCGGCAAGGGCCCATATCTCGTTAGGTGCGGTTAAGGGACAAATCCATTCATACTTCCTGAAGAAGGCCGACTCCAAATGGAGAAGGTTAACAATTTGCGTCATATCGAGGAAGATATGGCCTTCCTACGACAAGAGCAGTACAAACGACCTACTAAATAGAACCCGCCTAGATATCGCAAGAACTACGGCGATAGTCACGGGGCACTGGCCAATTGGAGACCATGTGGCCAAACTAGGGATCCCATACAACACTCAATGCCGCAGTTGACAAATGACAGAGAAACCTTCTCCCATTTCATCTGCAAATGTTCGGCAGTAGCAAGAGCCAGATTGCGTGCATTAGACCAACAATTCTTTGACAACCTTAGCGATATCTCGGGTAAAAGGATACAAGATCTTATCCGTTTTGTAAACCTAAAAGGCTGGATCTAGAGACCACCTGCATCACATCCACAACAACCATAATAATGGTCACACGAGTCATGGTAACAAAAAGGCACATAAGTCTTACTTGGGTTCATGCTGAGCCGCCACTTCTACCTACCTCTCCTGCCATGGAGTAATTGAATTGTTTCTCTGGCTGTATGGTATATGGCACCATCTTCTTGAAACCACATGTTGGTCACATCCATATCTTGTAATTTAGGCACTAAAAACTTTGTTATCATGTCACGAATCACGATAAGGAGCACCATTAATTGTTACTTTACTGCCTGACCAGCCGCATTTTCGAAGAAGAATGGTCCGAAAATGCCTCCAGTCCAAAATCCACACCAAACGGTCATACGTTGTGGATGCATTTATTTCTCAACAATTACTCGTGAGTTTACTGATCTCCAAATGCGACAGTTTTAACGATTAACGAAGCCATCAAGATGACAATGAGCTTCATCACTGAAGATGTTCCAAAATCTATTCAACTCTCTTCACACTGCGTGGTCAGTTAGAGCCCCTGGAAATGCCAATTCTCGATTACGGCGACGAACTGATGTTCATAGGCTGTCAGCAATACTCTCGCGAACTGCTTCGATGTTGAAGGACATGTGACAGGATACCCAGAGTGTCTATGATCGCTAATTGATCCAGTCTTCCTAAATTTTTCAATTATTATTGGGTTAACTACCCACCCATTGAAAAAAAAACATGTTACGAAGCAACCAATAGCCTCGGAAAGGACTGATATTATTGTTGACGACCCTGCTCAACGAAATAAGGACAACGACGTTCGTATTTGCACCTGGTATGTGAGAACATTAAACAGGAGAGGTGCCGGCAAAAAACTAGCAGAAGCCATAACCTGTAACAAGGCAGACATTACTGCCATCCAGGAAATACGATGGGATGGGCCGGGCAAAAAGAGGATGAAAAACTGTCACATCTACTATGGACCGTGTTATAGTGAGCAAAAACAGCGACTTTTCGGATGCGGATTTGTTATAAGTGCCAGACTTAGGCAAGAAGTCTTCCAAGACATTAGCGAACGCATTGAACAATCCGCATCGAAGCCAACATAAGCCTTATATGCGCTCATGCACCGACGGAATTAAAAGATGATATAACTAAGGATTGCTTCTACGAGCTCCTTGTCGAAACCTATGTGAGACTACCAAAGTACGATGTTAAAATCGTGATGGAAGATTTTAACGCAAAGGTAGGAAGGGAAGACATCTTTAGCAGTATTTAACGGACTTAGGCTTATTGACTTCGCTACGGAACGAAATACCACTTTAGCCAGCACACGGTTTCCTCACCTCGATATCCATAAGGGGACATGAGACACGCATCCAGTATTTTGGATGTCCGAACATTCCGAGGGGCTAACATCGACTCGGACCACTACCTTGTTGCAGCCAAGGTAAGGATGCGGATATCCACCACTCCACAACAAACCAAAAATACTGTGAAAAAATTTGATGTCGAAAGACTGTAATCGCCAGAGAACGCCAAGACCTTCGCACAACGCGTATCCCTTAACCTGTCGATTCACACCATACCACCAGCATCTAATGTCGAAGAACAATGGCAACGATGACAACAAGCCATTAGATCAGCCACAACGGATATGCTAGGTTACTCGCGCCCACCAGCAAGAAACCCCGAGTTTGATCAGGTATTCCGACAGATGCTCGCAACCAAGAACGAGGCTTATAAGGGTAAGCTGCAGGTGAAGACAAGTGCTGTCATTGAGCTCTATACTCGAGGATATAGAGAGGTGCCACTCCAGGAACGATGTTCACAAATTTTACCAAGTGTAAAACGTCAAAGCCAAGGATACAAGGCTTGAACAGAGTCCTGTCGAGATGAACAAGGAAATATCGTAATTGAGACTCAGTCTATGCTCAGAATATGGAAGAACGACTTCTGCAGACTGTTAAACGGCGATGACGAACAACATTCCGCTGTCAGGCAGAACGAACCATTTAATATTGGCAGCAGCAGCGAAAACTGCCAACCACAGGACCTTAGTAAAGTGAGGATAGCTATATCTAAACTCAAGCTTAATAAGGCCTTCCCCCTGAGCTTTATAAAGCAGGCGGAGATGACTTGGTAAGTAACATCCACCAACTCATAAGCCAAATCTGGTCGTATGAAAGTATGCCTGAAGAATGGAACCTCAGCATCGTTTGCCCGATCCACAAAAAAGGAGACCCTCTGAACTGCGCAAACTACAGAGGCTTAAGTCTGCTCAACATCGCCTACAAGATCCTATCTGCCGTAGTATGTGAACGCCTGAAACCGTTTACCAACAACCTGATCGGCCCTTATCAGTGTGGTTTTAGACCAGGAAAGTCCACAACTGATGAAATGTTCACACTTCGGCAGATCCTGGAAAAAACCCAAGAAGTAAAAATCGATACCCACCACCTGCTAATCGATTTCAAAGCCGCATACGACAGCATTTATAGAGACGAACTATACAGGGCCATGTCTAGTTTTGGTATACCGCCCAAACTCGTCCGTTTGTGTAGGATGACGATGGAGAATATTCTCGCTGCACCATCAGGGTCGGAAACGACCTCACCGACACATTCGATACCAAAAAAGGATTCAGGCAAGGCGTTGCGCTGTCATGTGACTTCTTCAATTTGATTCTTGAGAGGATTGTGCAAAACTCCCGAGCCAACACCAGAGGCACAATTTTCTAAAAATCGGTGCAACTACTAGCATACATCGACGATATTGACATCATTGGTAGGACTCAACGTGATGTCATAGCCACATTTGCTAGTATAGAGAAGGAAGCAAAAATGGGTTTAGCAGTAAATGAGGGTAAGACTAAGTATATGCTGTCAACACGAAAGGACACACAACGTCGACGAATTGGACAGAACGTCACCATTGACAGATATTACTTTGAGGTATGAACTCTGACAACATCTCGTCAGAAAACAAACGAAGAATTACTCTTGCCAATCGCTGTTTCTTCGGGCTAAGAAGGCAAAGTAAAGCCCTCACTGGAACTACTAAGGAGATCCTATATAAGACCCTGATCATCCCAGTCCTGCTCTACGACGCTGAAGCATGGACCGTATCAAAAGCGGATAAAGAAATCCTTGGTCGATTCGAGAGAAAAATTCTTCGAAAAATATTCGGTCCCGTTTGCGTTGACGGGCTATGGAGACGAAGATTCAACCACGAACTATACGAGCTTTACAGCGACATGCCCCTGGTCAAAAAACTCCACATTGGACGTTTAAGATGGCTAGGACACGTAGAACGAATGGACACCAATACTCCGGAAGCAGAGTCTTCGATTCCCAGCCAGACGTCGGACGCAGTAGAGGAAGACTTCGCCTTAAGTGGTGCGCACAAGTAGAAACCGACCTCAACCAACTTGGAGTGCGCAACTGGAGGCAGTTAGCTAAGGACCGGGCTAATTGGAGTGGCATGTTGGTTGAGGCCCAGGTTCATCCCGGACTGTAGCGCCACTTAAGTAAGTAAGTATTAACCGAATTATTATTATTTTTAACATAAAATGGGCTTTCATAGTTTTTAAATTAAAAAGGTAAAAGTATTCTTGTGTGTGTTTCAATGAACAGTTATTATTTAAATGATTCTTTCCCTGATTTGTATTGATGAAGAGTAACAATGAAAATGCGGATTAATTAAGGTGACAATTAATGACATCAATGTTGTCAAAAAGGTCCCCTTTTTTAAATATGGAAATTTGTAAAGGAAGGACCAAGCAATAACTGACTCTGATTTGTTAAGAAAATTGATACTTTTCCATCGGATCCCTTTTCCTTTAGAATTGATAATGACAACTTCTAACTTGTCCCTTTGATTTAATTTCATCTGCCGGAAAACATCACAGTTCACCGACTGCAAACCCAATTAAATTTAATTCCTTCTCTTCGATATTTTCGAATATTCTTTCGATAATTACACAGTGAAAAGTAGGGAGAGCACTAAATACCAAAATCATCTACTCACCCGAAATAAAGGTCGGACAATGCAAATTATTCCTGTAGGTTGCACTCAAGTCATTCAGAAGCGGTGCCTTAACCACAGCCAGTGCCAGGACAAAGCACAACGAGGCGCAATGTGCAAAGTATATCCACGTTTCGCTGGTTTTCATCGTGATTAATGATCGATCTCGCATTTTCGACGCCAACCTACCATGCCCGTACAAGTACATAATCATCGAGGAGGCCAGCACCAGAATGGTGGCCAATATGAACAGAGAGAGCGTCACAACCGCATTCAATATTAGACCGGGATTGTGCACCGGTATTGCCTCGCTGAAGATCTGCAATTTATACAAGTTCGATACACCGATGTAACTGAAAATGATATCCAGCGACGAGGCGACCATTTGAATGCTGAATATTGTGGCGAAGGGTTTCGTCGTCGACCAGAATACCGCCGGATAGCGTACGGACCAGACCAGCAGCGCCACAACGAGATTCATAAATTCTGCACTCGGTGGATGAGCAAACACCGTGACATCGATCTCCTTCTCGATGCCAAAGAAGGTCTGCAGCATTCCTGAGAATCCATCCAGTCGCACAAGGCCAGGTGTACCATTGGCATCACCAATACCGATGCCGACAATGTCGGTGGACTCATTTAGCGGTGGCTCACCAATGAGATACTCGGGCTCGATCTCCACCTGCAATTCATCATCTGCCATGCGTTTGACTTTTTTCGACTTTGTTTTGATTTCGATAATTTTGGAGTTAGTCGCCAGCGGGGTGGCCGGAATGATTTCGGGCAGTTTTTCCGGTTTCACAATGTGGATGTTGCTGTCCCGCAATGTGGTCGTGGTAGTTTGTCTGGTGGTTGTTTGCCTTCTGCCGTAGTCTTGTTCGTCTTCGATGCTGTTCGGTCGAAGCGGTGTTGTCGAAGCTGACTTGCCAAGGGGCGGGCTATTCTCAGGCATTGTAATCATTTCGGAATCCTCCAGGCGATTAAAGTCAATAGCCTTCGAGTGGCGATGTTCCAGTTCCCGGTCGGTCTCCTCTGAACGTGACGTTCGGGATTCCTCGGACTTGGTGGAATGTTTTCTATGTGACCTATTCCTGTGTTGGCGATTGCCATTTCGTCGGTGCTCGTTGCGCATTGGCTTGGTATGGCCGACTATGGATGTGGCTCTAGTTATTGGTGATTCCTTGGCCGTTGTACTGATGGTGCTCGCCGTTGTTGTTGTTGTTGGCGTGGACGTCGATGGATGTGCTGATGTTGTTCTGGATTGTTTGTTGGCAATTGCAGTCATAGTGGATGTAGATGCAGTCATTGGCTTTGTTGAGCGCATTTTGCCCGAGTCCTCTTCACTGCTTTCGTTGCTACTGTTCGCGTCGAGTAGGTCAGGCACCTCAAAGAACGATGACTTCGGATAGGATATCCTGTATTGTTCTTCATTGCTTTCGGATAGCTTATTGTTGTTCGCCGAGAAGAGGGTGTCGTTAAATACCTCCTCCTCTGATATGTTTTGATATGGAGATGATATGACAGAGAGTACCATCAGATTCCTCCGATTCACAGCGATAAAATCCAATTCCGTCTGCCAGATGTTTTCTGAAAGCAAAAAACAAGAGGAAAAGTCAATAATGGGGCTTGAGGGGGTGGTAGAATGCTGAAATCCGGATTATGAGGAAAAAAATCCCCTGGAAACATAGGTTTTACATTAAATTTTGTTTATAGCGGGGATATGGTTGAGTTTTCAGTTCAATTAAAGGAAATAATCGGTCGTTCGCGCCAATGGTACGCGGAAATGTACTCCTACTGAATGCCATGAATGTTGTTACGCGCCACATTTACGAGATGCTGAAAGCTTGAGTGGGCTGTAATAAGTTTTGTTTTTTATTATTTGCTTCCCTAATGGAACTGCGTGCCAATGAAACAGAGAGATAATAGTTAATTGCGAACAAGTTGATGGAATCGTAAGACCCAAAGGGAATTGTTATTACTAAGCTTTTGGAAAAAGGATTTCTCCCGCGGAATCCATTTCTTTGTTACTGGCGAACATAAAATGTCATCTTGAGAAAAAAGAAGAGGGCTTAACACTATTTAGTCGGAAGTGAACAGATAAATACCACTAATTCGAGACATTCTTGTGCGGATTCCTTTGGAGCACTTAATCATTTTATCGATTATTACGCGCAATCCTTAATATCGCAAAAGATTTTTTTTTCTGGTGGGCGGAGTGTGGTTATATTCATCCCGATCTTTTGCAGAAGCGGAAGATCGGGCCTATATGGATACCAGCGGGATTCTGTAGGTCTTTATAGTAATGTTTGTCAAGATGTTAAAAGATATCCTGGATAACTAATGCGTACTGGCCATCCTCACAGCACTAGATTGCATACGAATGAGGTTATGTCCTTAAATCACACCTTTCGGTACTAAAATGTAATTGCAAGCTTGATTTAGAGTTTTACGGTTTGTTGACTTGCAACTAAAATCCATCCAAAGAGGTTTGCTGTGTTCTTGAACGTGGTTTTGAAATGCTATCCGGACACTTTTTTGTGCTTTTGTGGTGGTCAAATGGTAGGGAATGCGACTACATGAGAACACAAGAGTTTTCACCTAAATGATGCCTTACAACTCTGAATCGTCGCATATTGCCTAGAAGCCTAGTACATTGACCGAAGTATAAGCCACTTTTAAAGCCTTGGCCGCATCAGGAGAATGTTTTCTATCCATATTAGAGCAGGAAAACTCCCAATGTAGAATCAACGATTGACAGCCCAGTTGTATAAACGTCATAGCCTCATCTGAGATTCGTTGAACATGTCGTATAGGAATTTCAAGGGTTAGTCAGCTCCTTTGAATGGTGATGGTGTCGAATGTGCCGAAAGAAGAACGGCAGCGCCCTCAATTTCTGACTGCCCCGCTTAAAAACTGTCTGCCTTCGTCTTTGATGGCAGGACGAATTAATTATTAATTAATCTTGCAAAAAACTATTAAATCAATCGTAAAACCTCGGGGATGAAGGATCTTACCTTCTTATCTGCAGTAGGGCAAGGTCAAGTCGAACAACTTGCAAAGGCCTAAACTGTTTCAAAGGAGACAGTACTGCAATACAATCATAAGCAGCAGATTAAGGCAAGAAGAGATCACCAACATAAGGCTTATAGGCTTTAAAACTCCGACAGAGAAAAAATATGATATGACCAAGGACTGTACCTATATGAGGATAAAGGAACATGACTGTTTGCGGAACAAGAAAGGATCAATTAAATTGATAACACTGCGATAGACAAGAGATTCACATCCAAAATTTTGGATGCCCAAACATTCTAAGGGGCTAACATCAAATCGGAGCATATCCTAGTCACAGTCCAGGAGGGAATGTGGGTATTCACGTCACAACAACGGCAAATACTACATTTGAAGAAAATCTGCAATCGAAGAGCCCACATAGACCTAAGTAAAACGTGTAACCATTAATATTCAATCTCTCGATTTATACTATGCCGCCAGCATCTCATGTCTATGAGCAGAGCAGATAACCCCTGCTGTGACGAAGAATTCTGATAGATGCTAGTAAGCCAACTCAGCTCGAAAACTTTCTGAAAATGTGACCGTAGAGCTTTATAGGGCATAATACAAGAAAAACAGCCGAACGACTGCATAGAGAGGTGCAACTTTGGGAATGCTGTTCAAAAGTTGTACCAAACTATATAACCTCAAAGCCAACGGTGTTTAAAGAAGCGAGATGACTGTCACTGGTGAACAGCGAAACAGTGACCATATGTAAATATGTAAAATGGCGGGGACCTTCTGTTTTATGCCGAATCCGAACGTCTGAGTAAAGGTAAGCTTTTCTTGACAAATGATACTGCTTGTATGATTTGTCAGACCATCGCGAGAGGATGGCCAGCGAAAAAACACTAAGCTATGTTGCTACGGCTAGGAATTGAACACAGATCTTCTGTGGGGCAGTTCATCGCACTAATCATGATCTGAGATCATCTAGCAGCCGAAATTTCATTGTCAATACCAAACATCAGAGAAGCAAGACAGACAAAATAAAACCTCCATGTCACAGTTTTTCAACGAATCTGCCTCATTGACAGGGACCAATGACGCCGCCGGCCAAACATTTACACCAAACAGTAACAGCATGCGATGTCAACTGTTGGACTACGAAGTCCCTGGTTCAAATCCCGAAAGTGACAATACCTCTTGTAAAAGTCTGACAAACACCAATGAGTAATATTGTCATGAGAAGCTTCTCAAATTTGCCTTTCGGATTTGCTTGCCCAATCCATAAAAATATGAGACCCTCTGAACTGCGCCAACTACAGAGGCATAAGTCTCCATCAATATCGCCTACAAGTTTATCTCTGCCTTAATACGTGAACGCCTGAAACCGTTTACCAACAACCTGATCGGCCCTTATCAGTGTGGTTTTAGGCCAGAAAAGTCCATAACTGATCAAATCTTCACACTTCGGCAGATCCTGGAAAAAAACCCAAGAAGTCCAAATCGAAACCTATTACCTATTTATCGATTTCAAAGCCGCATACGATAACATTTATAGAGACGAACTATACAGAGCCATGTCTAGTTTTGGTATACTGCCCAAACTCGTCCGTCTGTGCAGGATGAAGATGGAGAATTCTCGCTGCTCCATCAGGGTCGGAAACGACATCACCGATACATTCGACACCAACACAGGATTTAGAAGACGCGATGCACTGTCATGTGACTTATTTAATTTGATTCTTAAGAGTATGGTGCAAAACTCCCGAGATAACTCCAGAGGCACAATCTTCCAAAAATCGATGTAACTACTAGCATATGCCGACGACATTGCCATCATTGGCAGGACTCAACGTGATGTTATAGCCAAGTTTTCTAGTATAGAGAAGGAAATGCCAACAAGAAATGACACACAAAATCGACGAATTGGACAGAACGTCATCATTGACAGATATAACATTAAGGTAGTACGAGAGTTTGCCTATATCGGACCCGCAATTGACTCTGACAACAACAACAAATACGAAAAAATAAATGACTCTTGTCAACCTCGGTTTCTTTGGGCTAAGAAGTCAATTTTGTAGTTAAGCCCTCACTCGAATTACTATTATAAAAGATCCTTATAATTTCAGTATTGCTCTACGGCGCTGATGCATGGACCGTATCAAAAGTGGATAAAGAAATCCTTGGTCGATTTGAGAGGAAAATTCTTTGAAAGGTCTTCGGTCCCGTTTGCGTTGACGGGCTACGGAGACGAAGGTTGAACCAAGAACTATACGAGCTGTACAGCGACATGCCCCTAGTCAAAAAACTCCTCATTGGACGTTTAAGATGGCTAAGGAATGTTGAACGAATCAAGTGAGGACAGCAATATCTAAACTTAAGCTCAACAAGGCTGCTTTTTAAAGCGGCTGAAGATGCTTTGGTAAGCAACATACACCAACTCATTAGAAAAATTTGGATGAAAGTATGCTTTAATTCTAGAACCTCAGAATCGTTTGCCCAATCCACAAAAAAAGGGACTCCAGAACTGCGGCAAAGTCTCAACATCGATTATAAGATCCGAGTGAACGCCTTACACTCTGGCTATATGTCAGGAAAGTCTAAAACTGATCACACTTTGGCAGATCAATGAAAAAACTCAAGAAGTCCGTCTGTGTAGGATGAGATGGAGAATTTTCACTGCCCCATCAGGGTCGTTGCCGAATGGAATCATTAAATACCAAAAAAGGTAACGCAGTGTGACTTTTTTAGAGGGTTGTATAAAATCCCAGAGCCAACACAAGAGGTACAATCTTCTATAAAACTACTAGCATACGCCGACGATATTGAGATCATTGGTCGAACTCAACTTGATCTCAAAGCCAGGTCTGCTTGAAAAGAAAAGGAATCGGCGAAAATAGGTGTAACTGGGTGAATTTTTAGTTCCTGACTCAGTTCTTCTTGTACTGGTGCAGGACCGGCCCAAAATTCACCAAGTTGAAGATTGTGGAAGCCCGATAAACTGTGATATTCTTCTGAAGGGTAAAATAAAAGATGTACAATATTTAGATTTTAAGAACGCTAATTGGGATAGATATAGAGCAAAAATAAAAAACGCCTTAGAAATACACCCTGTGTTCTAGAGAGTGTAAGTATTTACCTTCAAATTGATAAAAATATTGAATTTTTTACAAATACCATAAATGAAAGTGTTAATGTGTCTGTTCCCAAAAAATAAAAAAGCGACAAGAACAACTGTTCTTCCCGATTACATTTTAAATTTGATCAAGCAGCGAAATAAATCTAGAAGTCAGTGGAAAAATATAGACAGGTTTATGATTTCAATGAAATTTACATATACACAAAACAAACAACTTTTGAAATTTTAAAGTTCAGAATCAAGGCTTGGAACGAAAAACTTGGTGCTCTTGATCCAAATTCCAAACCGTTTTGGAAAATTGCAAGAGTTCTTAAAAATAAAAACAAACTTATTCCTCACTTAGAACACAATAATTCTTTGCTCATCACTAGTGACGAAAAGGCAGAACTCTTTGCAGACTCATTTGAAACGAGTGGTGGGTGCACGACTGGGTCGTACGCAACTTTCTCTTTCACAGCGAGTTAGGCGTTAGATCAAATAGTACGCATTTTAATTATTAATGCTAAAAATTATATAAAATGTGGAAATGTGATTATACGAACCTTTACTCCGAAATTTTAAGCAATCGGTTCCAGGTGAAAAATAATTATTTTTCGTTATTGGCCAAAACTGAAAAATCCGTTAAGTGATAGTTGGGCTACAACTAATTATGTGGAATTGTTTAAAACTATAATAGTAGTATATATATTAAATTTCATTCAATTTGACATAGTAGTTTGCGAGAAATTAACAATTTTCTTTATATGGCCTGAATGACAAAATCCGTTATATGGATTTTCTCGAAAAAAACTGGGTATGCAGTTTTGTTGGAACTAATATGCTTATATATAAAGTTTAATCAAAATCGTTAGAGCCGTTTTTGAGAAAATTGAGGTTATGTTTAATTTTTATATGGCAGGTACCGTTAAAAACATGACTAAAAGCAAACAAAAAAAAAATTACCTAGAATTATGACTAAAAGAAACTTTTATACAAAATTTGAAGAAAATCGGTCAAGCCGTTTAGGCTGGGTAGACCATTACGGACAGACGGACCGACGAACCGACGGACGGAATTCCAAAAACCACTTTTTTGGGTTCCGCTATCATCGTTATATTAGAATCAATAAAAATCTCGAGGTCGAAAATTTTCACGAAAACAATATCTTTCTCTTTGTAAGAAAAAGTTAAAAAAATTAATAATCCGTTGATTAATGAAATCAGCTCAATTGACAGCGTAGTACATGAGTATATTAATGTTATAAATCGTTCTAATGAACCTTTGCCCCCTGATGTCCTTGTTTCAAACGAGGAAATCAAAAATATTATTCAAAATATGCATAATAATAAAGCACCAGGAATAGATACTCTTAAAAACATATATTTCAACGAGCTCCCGATCATTGGAGTAACTTTTATGTGCTTTATTTTAAACACTTGCATTAAGTTACAATATTTTCCAAGAAAATGGAAAACCGCGAAGATTATACCAATTTCCAAACCAGGAAAACCCCCAAATAACCCCAATAGTTATCGCCCAATAAGTCTTCTCAGCAAAATATTAGAAAAACTTATAAAAATAAAACTTCTAGATTTTCTGGAGTCCTACAATGTTTTGCAAGATCAACAATTTGGATTTAGGCAAGGTCATAGCACAGGCCACCAAGTTTTATGAATCTGCCTACATGAAAAAGAAAAAAGTTAACGCAAAACAGTCTAACGGGTCTTGTCCTTTTGGACGTTGAAAAGGCTTTTGATAGCATATGGCATGACGTTATTCTTCATAAATTGAAATTATTTGGTTGCCCTTTATATCTTATAAAAATAATACAAAGTTTTCTCTGCAACAGACAATTTCAAGTAAATTTAAATAACATACACTCAAATTTAAAAAAATATAGCATCGGGTGTACCCCAAGGATCAGTATTGGCTCCATTTTTGTACATAACATACGTTTCTGATTTTCCACAAGAATGGAACTGTGAAATAGCAATGGTTGCGGATGATACTGCTATTTATAGTTCAAACAATTTTGGTCATGAAATTGAGAGCGACTTACAGCATGCGTTAAACAAAATTTACGATTATTTCATTCGGTGGAAGGGTAAACTAAATGCTGATAAAACTCAGGCCATGTTTTTCACCAGAAAAAGAAAAGCATGTGCCTTACCAGTTGGTCAGCTAAAGATAAATCAATGGGATGTCCCGTGGGTTAGTTCTGTCAAATATCTAGGTGTATATTTAGAGAAGACATTAACTTTTCGTGACCATATCACAAAAACCCTAAACAAAATAACCATAGCTACCAAAAATGTTATACCCCCTAATATGTAGAAAATCACCTTTGAGTAAATTTAATTAAATTTAATTTAAATTTAATATGTCAAGTAATTTTTCAAGCCACAATTTTGTATGCATGCCCAGTATGGGGAACTTGTGCAAAATCACATATCAAAAAATTACAAGTTTCACAAAATAAAACTTTGAAAATGATGGCAAATTTAGCTTGGTTTTATTCCACTCTACTCTTACATGAACAAAATGGTGTACATCAAGTTGCAAGAAAAATTGAAATTCTCAATGAAAATTTTAATTTAAGATTTGGTGATTCCAAGAACATATTGATAAAAAAAATTAATTAACCAATAAACTTTTTAACTTTATATATTCTTACTTCATTTAATTTTTTTCCTACTTACTTATTTATTTATTTATTTATTAATTAATTAATTTATTTTTTTATTTATTTATTTATTTATTTATTTAATTATTTATTTTTTAATTTGTTAATCACAATCTAATTACTAATATATTGTCTTTTTATTTTTTCTTGTAAAATACTAAAATTTATTAAATGAAGGTTTTAGATCATAGTTTTCCTTCCTTCCTTTTATTAAATCCAAAAGAAATGATTATAAAATGTTTCAGTTGTAAGATATAGTTTAAAAAAAACCGAGTTCTTGTGCGCGGGAAAAATTGTTCGTAAAATTTGCATCGTTGCACGAGTTATGCATAATGCGTCACCATCATGTTGAAACCACATATTCTGGAGAGCTAATTCATACAATTCGGAAACAGGAAAATGTTCCAACATGGCTTGATATCGCTCATCATATCCTGCATTGCCTATGCCATCCTTATAGAAATATAGCGCAATGACGCTGATTCCCCAAGTGGAGCAGCATATAGTTAATCTACGAGGGTGTAGTGGTCATTCGCGTATCAATCAAGGATTTTCAGTGGCCCAATAGCGGTTTATCTGTTTATTAACAAAGCCAGCCAAGTCAAATTGTGCTCCATCGCTCATAATGACTTTTTGACAAAAATGCCGGTCGTCTATAGCAAGCTATAAAACTTGAGCACTCCAATCTGGCCGACTTTGATACTGCGTTGGACGCTCCATAATAAATTGTTATCGAACACATTCTACGACTGTCAAATGCCAACTGACAAATTTAATTTAATTTTAAAATGGCGACCAAATAAAATCGACATGAAATGGAACATAAAACGCACCCTGTACTTGTCGATGTATTGTATAATGATTCCGATATACGACTAAACCTAACCAATTCTCGTTCCAATAGTACGAATACTTACATTTCGACCTTTACGAAAGTTAATAAGATCGCATTACTTCTGAAATTATTACCAATCCCGAATCAAAACTTTGCTTGAAAAGTAAACTGACATAACGCAAAATTTGTCGATTTTAAGTGAAGTATACATATCGATTCGCAAAAAAAAAAAAAAGAAATACAAATCAAAACCATCTTATCTATAGCTCTTTCACTGACAGCGAAAGGGCGTAAGTGTCGTTTTCCATTTAAGGAAACACCCTTAGTAATCAAAAACTTCAAATAGCTGTTCTGAACATTTATGAATTTTGACTTATGACAGTTTGTTTTCAAGCGACGAAAAGGTCCCTTGTTTTATACTCGTAGTCGTACTTTAATACTTTTCGGCGACTAATATTTTATTTACCACCCAAATCACAACACTGTTTCCAGATTAATTTATAGCAACATATGAACCATGGTAACCGTTCGATGTTGGAAAAAGAAAACAACGCGCCAGAGAGAATAGCGCGCTAAACCTTTCATTATTCAACATAATCGTGCATCAACTAGCTAACTACACAATCGATCACACTGCAGATTATTGAAGAGCACAGGGATTAACCCATAGAACAAAGCACCGATGGAGCTACGAATTGCCGTCCATAAAATCCAAACGCCATTAAATTTTACTAACAGTGAACAAGCCATAGAGTACCCTTTGGTTACAGTTAGAGTGTGCATAGCAATTCCATGGGTAGCAACGAATAACTTCCGGTCTTCCCGGTCCCGCTAATGTTATACATACCATTCGAATAAGTTTACAAGCTTGTGCACCGACACAGCTCCGCCTGCTTCTCATGTACTTATTCTGAAATTACCATCAACATAAAAAATGTTGCGCTCCTCTACGAGCTCAAATGAGTTACATAAATCGCCTTAACTAACCCATCAGCTAATTCCTAATTTCGGTATAAAGCTCGTTTAAACGATATAGATATGACTTGTTGTGTATTCCCAGTTCCCACCCCCTAAACGTACAAAAAAAGATACATCATCTAGATTCGAGATAATTTTCTCTCCAATTTTACTAGCAAATTATTCATAACCTCAAACTGGTAAACTGTGAAAAATCTTGACAGTTAAACACTTCCAAAGAGCATTGGCCATTAAAATGAGCAGACAACAGAAAAAAAATAGGACATCAGCCGGCCTCCTGTTTGAACAAATATTTTTCCATTAAAATTAATCTCCCATGGTATAGATAGCAGCATCTCGAACAAAAGAGCGAATGCAGTTCCTATACTACCTACCCACTGAGGGTATCTACTATGACATGATAATGACGTAGTGAAATGTTATTCCTCGCCTCCCAATCAGTCGCTGGCTTTGCTTGCTTACTTGCCCCACTAAGCCATCAATGAAACGAAACAACGAGCAAGGAATAAATAAACTTTATGTGCTCGCTGAATTTCATCCTCATCTCCCTGTGTAGGACAGGGAGGACAAAGCATCCAGTGAGGCGCAAACTGTACTGATGCTGAATTCCTGAAAGTTTCTATTAACGCGGCAAGGGAGAGCGAAAAAAAAGCAACAGCAAGGAAGGAAGGAAGAAAAACCATAGTATAATCTAGGTCTTGTTTTTCTTTGGGTCGATGTCCTGAATGGTATCGGATTGAGAGGGATGGTTGTTGGCAGGCTCCTTTTTCTTGTGGTCCTTTTTTTTTGTGTTTATTTTCGATGAAAAATTTTACAACCACCGAGATGGGTGTCGAAGATTGAATGCTTTAAGTGTAGCCATCATCAATTTACAGATTGGTCGCAGCTAATAACTTCTGGAGCACAGGACGTCGTGAAGAGGGTGAACTCGTATAAGGACCAGTCCATAAAACACTACTTTTCAACGTCTTCGATTTAATGGATATGTTTCCGTTTTATGCGCTTTTAAATTACAAGTTTGTGTAATGCATTATTTCCAAGTGTTAAACGGTCAATATGCTGTTACTTAAGGAGGTATTTGAGTGGATGTGTGTGTGTGTCGTTGATTCATCCGTGAAATGATTGACACAAAATCTTGCGTTGGTTGTCGGAATCTCATGTTAAGTTCGGAGAAGCTCTATCCTCTGTTTGATTGTAATCGTCCTTATTCGCCAACAGGATTAATTGAGAGCGCATTTGCCTGACACGTCTTAATCGATTCGTTGTCGGAAAAGACAAGAGTGTCTAATCAGTCGAAAATTAATTGAAACTGTAGATCTAGATGTGTTTGCGTGGTTGGTGCTCAAGTGAAATGGAAAACATCTGATAGGTTGTGGAATGATTTGTAATTACAAACGAGATGGGAGGTACTTGGGTTCGTAGATTGGTAAAATAGTTCCGACAAATATTTATATTTCAGATGGTTTACTACTAGTGGTACTTGAAAACAAATATCTAAAAACTCAAACGGATTCAAATGAGGATTTACATAGGATGTGTGCTCTGAGGTTTGGTATATTCCCCTCGTTTTACTCAGTTGTAGATCGATGTTGGGGAATTTTGTTTCCTATTTGGAAATTTTGTACAGCTAGTCGGATTTTATTGCAAATTTGTGAAGTAATTTGCAAGAAGGATGAATTCCAGGTTTGGATAATTTTGGTACAAATATATTTCTAGGGAATTTTCTCCTCGCCCTGGTCATACCCAATAAATTCGCATTTTCAATTTCAAATAATACTTCGTCAGGCAAGCAGCAAGACCTAGTTTGATGAAGACTATCGACAGATGCAGACACAAATGAGACCTACAATGCACAGCTGCAGGTGAAGACGGGAGCCGTCATTGAGCTTTATAGCCAAACGAGGGAAGAAGAGCACCAACTTTTCAGAAAAACGAGAAAGAAGAACATGAGGTCGTAAGTTTTGCCGATTTAGGGAAATAAGTCCAAAATAACTAAGTCCACTGAAGGACTTAGGCCCGTATTAATAAAAGGTGATTAGCTAATCAATGTCTTACTTACTTACCCCATAAGAAAGACTCGCGGAAATGTCAAAAGTTAGTCACTGATTAGTTAATCAGCGTTTATTAATAGGGGGGTTAGTTCCCACAGGAACCAAGTCCACTTTACTAAGTGGACTTCATTCACATGCAAGGTGGAAACGAACTTCACTTTCTTATGGGAACATAGAATACACTCAAAAGTCTGAAGACTTGCTTGTAGGACTTATTTCCTACAAGGTCCTCGTAGGAAATAAGTCCAACAGTGAGCCTAAACAGGGGGGTTGCAATCATAATCAAAATTGCCATGCACCCAAACTAGCACTCGGATGTATGCAAAGTATGAACCCCCTTGGACTCACTGTTGGATTTACGATGGGTGAGAAATTGGATGGAAATTAAAACCACACAGAGTTTTTTTTGGAATTAGATTTCCACCATGCATGGGAACGAAGTCCACTTTACCAAAGTGGAATTAATTCCCATTCAATAGGAATAAAGTCCCTAAGTAGACTAAGTTCCTGGGGACTTATATCCACGCACCAGTTTCGCCGATGTATAACAGGTCAAAGCCACAGATAAAAGGCTCGAATATAGATGAGCAAGGAAAGATCGTAGCTAAGTTGTCGATCTTCAGAATATGGAAGAACCATTTCTGCAAACTGGTATCCAGCGAAGAAGAACAGTCATCCGCCAATTCAATATTGACGATGACAGTGAAAACAACCGGCCACCCGACCTAAATGAAGTGAGGACAGCAATATCTAAACTTAAGCTCAACAAGGCTGCTGGAATGACGACCTTTCTGACGAACTTTATAAAGCGGCTGAAGATGGTTCGGTAAGCAACATACATCAACTTATTAGCAAAAATTGGTCCGATGAAAGTATGCCTAAATACTGGAACCTCAGAATCATTTGTCCGATCAACAAAAAAGGTACTCCAGAACTGCGGAAAGTCTCAACATCGATTACAAGATCCGTAATGTGAAAGCCTAAAACTCTGGCTTTAGGCCATGAAAGTCCTCAACTAATCAAATCATCACACTTTGTCATATCCTGGAAAAAAAAAAACAAAAGAAGTCCGTCTCTATAGTATGCCGATGATCAAGTATAAGCTTTTAACAAGAATAGACACACAGTAACGAGGAATATGATAGAAAGTAACCATTGACAGATGCGACTATAATTTAGTAAGGGACGTGGCCTACCTCGGCTCTGATAACGACATCCCGTCAGAAATAAGACGAAGAATTACTCTTGACAACTGCTGTTTCTTTGGGCAATTTATTAACAAAACCCTCAATCGAACGACTAGGGTAGGGAGATCTTATATAAGGCCCTTATCATCCCACTCGTGGAGCAGGAGTGCCGCAACACGAAGAAAATTTATCTTAAAAAAATGTCAAACTGACGGGATATGAAGACAACGATTGAACTAAGAACGATCAGAGTTGGGCAGCGACATAGACTTGATCAACAAACTTCGCATTGGACTTCAAGATTCCTGGCGAATGTAGAGTGAATGGCCATCAATATTCTTCGGGTAGTCTTCGATTTCTAGCCGGACATTGGACACAGGAGAGGAAAACGCGTACAGAAACCGACCTCAACCATCTTCAAATGCGCACCTGGAGGCAGTTAGTTATGGAACGCGCTATTTGGAGAAGGGCATATTGGTTGAGACCCAGGTCCTTTTCGGAGAGTAACGCAACTCGAGAAGAAGAATAAGAAGGGGCAACAGTCGAAAAAATTAATTGGACTGTAACCACAATCTTTTTTTTTTTATATTTCCTATTTCAGGTTAGGTTTTGGTCCTTGTGTTCCCATTGTAACACACCTTAGTGGAGGTTAACTCACATTCTTACTTCTTTCACTATGGGTTATTCGACTATATCGGGTCATCTTGATGAACTTAGAAACCTATAATTCAATGGGATTTACGAATTTTTTTGGATTTGTTCTGAGTATTCATTCCGTAACA
Organism: Rhingia campestris; assembly: GCA_932526625.1. Taxonomy (NCBI): domain Eukaryota; kingdom Metazoa; phylum Arthropoda; class Insecta; order Diptera; family Syrphidae; genus Rhingia; species Rhingia campestris. Next base: position 38,543,588 of record OW052183.1, read on the forward strand.
TTCAAAACGATTATCGTTGACGATAGTGAGACATACTAGGTACGTAACGTGTAATTTTTATATTGTGTTTGCATATTTAAAAAAATTGCACGGTACGTAACCAGGGAATTTTTCTCATTATCGTTTTGAAAGTTACGGAGTATTACGGTTGAATTGATGAAGGGGCGGAATGCATCTGGCTATTTCGTAAGTGTATTTTTTTTTTGTTGTTGTAATAGCGGTAAACGAGTGTAAGGCATGAGACATTCCTACGATGTTCGAGAGAAACTATGAAGATACACATACCGAGCATGGAAAGTTTTTCAATTTCGACAATGCAAGTGCCATTCATGGATAATAGATGTAAATTTTGGTCTCGCTTGGCCGACAGAAGACAGCATTGCGTTTTGGAAGCATTAAATTCCACGCTATTAGATTTATGCTGCCGAGGTCGGAATTTATTGAACATAACATATTAAGTCTGTTCCCGTACAAAATAATATTTACTGATTCTTACTGATTTTTACTTATTGCCGTTCCCGTGCGAAAAAATAAGTAAAAGAGACAGCTCACGAAAGAGCAAAAAACTAGCCCTCCATAAAAATCTTTAAAAAAATTTACTGCAGAAATTTGTGTTGGTAAAAATCAGTAAACTGTCAGTTGGTATCTAAAAATGACAACTCGCTTGTTTTGACAGGTGATTTATGTCATTTGTTCTTTAAAAGGCATACAAAATATATAATTTTACTGTTTTTTACTCAAACGCGTTCCCGTACTTTTTGGTTATTTTGTCTCTTTCTGAGAAAATTTACCCCCTCTCCAAGACATTTGAGAATTTACTAATTTTTACTGAAAAAGTACGGGAACAGGCCTATTTTGTCGTTTTCGTTCCACATCCGAAGGTGAAGGGCGTGAATTCGAGAAAGAATATGAAAAGCTGAGGGTACTGGCATCATCGAAGGAATGGATTGGATTAGAAGTTGCAGACAATAGGCCATTATTAAAAATGAGGAAAAGTGACGGAGACAAAACGGTGCCTTGGGGAACACCAGCATTTATTTGGTGAGTAGCAGACTTGAAGCCGTCCAAAACTACTTGAATTGAACGTTTCGAGAGGTAGTTTCTAATCCACTGAAGAAAGGTATCATCGATACCAAAAGCACTAATTTTGACAAAAGATCAAAAGTCGAACCCTGTCAAATGCCTTTGAAATAACAAGTGCAACAATCTTGTTTTCGCCATCAAGGTGGATTGATTGGTTCCACTTTTCGGTGAGATATGACATAAAATCACCAGTGGATCTTACGAAAACTATATTTTCGGTCATTGAGGAGTTTTCGTGATTCAAGATATTTCATAAACTGACGGTTGAGCTGCATTTATTTTATTTTAATGAAGTACATAGAAGGGTGTCCAAACTTGTGAGCCATGCTCCAAATAAGGGCAAACGAGACACTCTTACACTCAGTGTCATTTTTATAAATCCTAACATAGAATTGAATTCATTGACGATAACGCTAATGTGATTACTAAACTCAGTTTTGGAACCAAAATAAGCACCCAGACCTTTAAAACTTTCTGTTCGCCGTGTACCAGTCTGCAGAAGTGGTTCTTCCATATCTTCTTTCTTTTCTTTTTTTCATTCTTTTCGAACCTTGTTTCCTTGACTTTGACGTTTTGCACTTTGGTAAAACTTGCGAACATTGTTCCTGGAGTGGCACCCCTCTATATCCTCGATTATTGGCAGCACTCGTCTTCAACTGCAGCTTAGTCTTGTAGGCCTCGTTTTTGGCTGCGAGCATGCTGCAACAAGGTAGTTATCCGAGTCGATGTTAGCTCTGAATGTTCGGACATCCAGAAAACTGGAAGCATGCCTCTTGTCCCTCGCAATTTGGTTGACCGTTCGTTGATCTGGAGACCGCCGTGTCCCCTTATGGATATCTAGATGAGGAAACCGTGTGCTGCCTATAGTGGCATTTCGTTCCAAAGCGAAGTCAATTAGCCTAAGTCCGTTGCCAGATGTATTGACGTGTACGCTGTGTTTTTCGACGATACTGCTAAAGATGTCTTCTCCTCCTACCTTTGCGATAAAATCTCCCAGCACGATTTTAACATCGTACTTCGTTAGTCGCTCATAGGGTTTGTCAAGGAGCTCGTAGAAGCAATCTTTAGCTATATTATATTTTTGCTCCGTCGGGGCGTGAACGCATATAAGGCTTATGTTGGCGAATTGTTGCAATGCGTTCGCTTATGTCTTGGAAATATAAGACTTCTTGATAAGTCTGGCATTTATAACAAATCCGCATCCGAATAGTCGCGTTTCTGCTCACTATTACCCTAGCAGTAGTAGATGTCACAGTATTTCCCATCGTATTTCCTGGACGGCAGTAATGTCTGCTTTGTAGGAGCTTAGGGCTTCCGCTAGTTGTTTGCTTGCACCTCTCCTGTTTAGTCTTTCCACATTCCAGGTGAAAATACGAACGTTGTTGTCTAGGACACTGGGCCATCAGTATCCACTATGGGATTGAGCGCTGACGTTGGCCTTTCAGTTTATCCGCTACCATCTCTGTTCAAGGGTTACCCTTGACTTACTCTTGAGATTCCTAAATAACCTGTTGTCCGAGTATGTCGAAGTAGCTAATCTAGTTTTGCCTGGGACAGCAGGCCGGGTATTCCGTGACATTCTGAGCAGGCTGTCTCTAATGGTGCTGTTTGTCGTCTTGTTATCAACACTCGCACTTATCGTTTAGCAAGTCAAATCAGGTTGCATGATACCAGTACCTGATGTTTGACACTTGGAGGTAAAAATAAGCACTAAGCAGTGTATCTAGGTCTACCAAAGTAAGTGCTTTCCGAAATATATCGAGCTAATTAGCTACGGACTGTGCTAGCCCTAGGTTAACCCCGGACCTAAGTATTTTCCAGAAATAGGTCATGTGATTTGATTCCTCGTAAGGTAACATCAAATTTACGATGAATGTCTCCTTCAGCAGTCCAACTGGACATTTGCATCGTACTTGCAATCAGGCAGACCATTCAGGTGGCAAGTAATTTTGTAATTCATAGAGAAATGCCATTAAAATTCCATTCCAATCGATTGATTGCTCAACCAGTAACCATTAATTTCTGATTCCTTTTACCACTTATAAGGGTGTACAATGAGGCATTACAGGAATCGTAGCCATAATTTAATTATAAAATTTCGCATAAACTCTCCTCTCTCCCTTGGCAGACAACACCAACTAAAGGTGCGCAAAAATTAATTCAAACCATCACCATCCTACCTGCAGATTCCGATAACCAATTGATTGAACCCTCCACGTCCATCGTTAGGGGATCAATTCAAAGGCTTTCAGCATTGGTATTTATACAAGGCCACTATCTCTGTTTGACAAATACCAATCACAGTGGAGCCAAATAACCCGACCGTTCTGTCAACCCTTAACGTGCTGGCCAACTATGAATCCTACCTCTCTATTTTTTTTTGTCATAAAGTTTCGATTTAATTACCTCGCGGTAGGAGTCCGTTTTCAATTATTCTGGCCTCTAATAAAAGCCTCGGCAGGAGAAGACACATCGCAATCAGTATGTGTATGAATGCCGCCGTTGGCCCGCCATGTGTCCACAGTGCTCGTAAAGTCCCACCTCGTGCCTCTTCGACCAGGCCGTCATGCGGCGATAAGGAACATCTTTTCTCCGTCAGACTAGCCAATTTGATTCCATCGTTGGCCAAGTTTCCCACCTGAAATGATGAAAGAGTGAATGAGAAAAAAAAAACACACACATCCAGGGAAAAATGAGAACATGAATGAAATGTGAAAGGATATACGAGGTGATGCATCGGTGAGCGTTAGCAGGACCAACAATGGTTATAAATTACTATTGGATGGTGATGGTGAGTGATGGGCATGGTGGAATCAAAGGACTACGGATACAATATAGCGTTTTTGTAGGAAAGGGATTTTTTTTTATCAAATTCGCACATAATTGCACATTGCTTGCAGATACCACATCCATCGCCGCCGCTGCCGCCGACACCACATGCCCTAACGGGGTTTCATTGTTTTTGGCTTATTCATCAGGAAGAGGAGGCATTCGTGGCCATCAATAGATATCTCGGTTTTCCTGTGTACACACAAAGGTTCACAAACATAATTAAATCGATTATGGGACAATGTGGAACGCTGTGATTGTAAGTGCACACATGTATAAAAATATTTTAATACAGGACTGGATGGGTTGAGTAACTATATAACCATATGAAAGGATAAATAAACACGTTTGTACTTACTTTGAAAACTGCTGATGTGAAGAATAGTGGTAAGAGTATGAATACCACACCGCAAAGGACTATCTGCAAATTTAGTTCGGCCACTGGTTCTATTTTCCATTGGATGAGGGAGCAACCTGAAATAGAGTTGTTTTTTTAGAGTGTGAGTGAGGGGTTATAAAACTATTGAGAGGATATTTTGTTTATTGTATGCATAGATAGGACGAGCGGTAAGTGATATTACATGTGAATATGTGTATAGCATGGCAAAGGGAAATGTTTATAGTTTGAGATTAAATTTGTGGGGAAACATGAGACTGTTTATATGTCCTTGGTTCAATATAGAATCTCAACATCAACATTGTCAAATAGCTGTTACTAAATATGGTTACCTTTGCAAAGCTATGATCCTAACTAACAATTTAAGTTAGTGCTGTGGAATAATGCTGAGCGAAATAAGGACTTTGTGGCAGAAAATATAACTTCGCAGACACAAATTAATGGAGAAGCTAGTTTTTAGGACTTGGACTATGGGTCGTTAATGACGTAAAGAAGGACGATTTTCGAAATGCAAATCCATTTTTACTGTAATCAATGTTGATTGCAAGAGAAAAACTTATCACCAGCACCTGTGTGGACCGATTCGCGGGTCCAAAGGATTTCAACTACATCTCTGTAGTCAGTCAGTCAGTTTGTTCAGTTGTCTCTCAGGAACCGATTGTTACGCTAAAATTTACCGCAACAAGGCTCACTCTCGTATCCCCTTCAATTTGTTTGGTCCCTCTATTAATTATGGTCGCAAGCCCAGAATCTATAGGAAGTAATGGGCAGCCATGGTCCACTACCATCAGACCCTAAGGATGCAAAACAAAACAGGTAAATATAACAAGTGCGAAGAGGAGCTCACTCATAAGGAAGATTGCAAAGCTCTGTTCGGAGCAGCCCTAGGGAGATTAGGGAGACTCACGACAGAGCAACGCCACACAAAACGTGCGAAGCCCAACGGGCAGCATCGGACAGGAGCGGTCTGAAATTTTCGTTGTGTAAGGGAGGACGATCCCTCGTCGACTCCAATACGTTGATCGGGAGGCCGATCCCTGGAGCTTAGATCCCAACTAATCGTTTGCGCCACCGCATAATTGGCGCAAAAGCAAAAAAGTTCGATGGCATGGAGTAGACTTTCTCCTATTTCGCCCGAGGAATCGACGGAGGAGCAGAAGTGTGGGGTGAACGGCTCAAAATACACCCCTCCATCAAAATCGCAACATTAAAAGTTAGTTTTTTAGTCTTTTTCCCCCAATGCTGGAGCAACAGAGGAGCAACCGAGGTGTTTGGGTGGACGGCCATGTATAATCACTCTCAACACAACATGCACATCAAAGATTTGTGATATCATGCCAAAACATAGTTAAAAGACAACTGTCAATGTGTTCAAGGGCAGCTAGCTGTCATATTATCTGACAGCTGTCAAACCGGCAAACGGCGGTCGAAAGGGACAACGACACGTGTCCAAACACCAGAAACATCCAAATCAAAGGCCTAGAGCCCAACGTACCAAATAATTTAAAGATGGCACCCGATTGGTAATCCCTGATCCCAAAATCTGAAAGCGAAATAAGCAACATAGTTCGCGGTGAATTTTCCTTCCTTCTTCCTCAATGCTAACTGCTTCTGAGAAAGTGCGATGCCCCCTTCCGATATTCAATCTTCTCCAACGTAGTTCTTTTAGTTCGTTTTTGGTATTGGTCGCGGTCAATCAAAATGGGCAGCCGGGACAACTGTTTGATTGACAGAATATAGTTGTCCAGGATAGACACCTAGGGCACTGTAACAAGTGACTACGGAAAAACCGGTGTGATTGTTACAATGCCAATCCCAATTGGAATGAGCAAGTGTGAGGGGAAATACTTGACGTCGATGAGTTAAAATGCGCAGTAAGATCAGTCACGTGTGAACGCGGGTATCTCAAAACGAGAAAGCGCTATCGCACTTTCCAGCCAAAGGCCAGAAAGTGTAAGATGCCACAGTAGGCTTACGAGTGCAGAGTACTGAGGCTGAATGTATGTTTGTGAATGCAAAACAGGATCGATTCTGGACAACGGAATCGTGGTAACAAATAGAGAATCCACTTCTTGGATATCTAGCGGAACGTTAAGATGTGCAATTTTTAATCAGTTAAATTTCGTGAAAAAAGTTTTGACAGAGCTTTTTTTGTAATTTTAGAGGAAAATCCTATCGGGAAGAAAGAAAGGAATAAGAGAAAGAAAGAAAGGAATAAGAGAAAGAAAATAGTGATATCGTGAAGGGATGAAGGATTAAAAAGCGGGAGATCCGCAGAACAGGAGAAGAAAAAGGAAAATTATATCGTGAAGGGATGAAGGATTAAAAAGCGGGAAGATCCGCAGAACAGCAGAAGAAAAAGGAATATTAGTAGAGTTTTTTCAATAGTGTGAATCGATAAGTGAAAAATAGTGCGAATTCGTTGGCTGTTCCGCGACGAAAAAATCCAGACCCTTTTATAATCCTTTGTATTAATTTCGGGATAGAATTCGTGCGGGGGCCATCTTCGTGGTACGCCATTTTTGATATCCTTCAAAAAAAAAAAATCGTCTGATAAAAACCAACTGGGCACACCACCCTTATTTTCTAACTTGGGTGCAAATATTTTTTTGGTCTTAGTTTTCTTAGGTTTTCTTTTGGTCATTTTCGGTTGTTTTTCAGTTTTCAGATTTTGTAATTTTGCCAACCAAAGAAAAAATTACGTGGCATCCAAAATTCATCGTTCACTTATATTCAAAAGCGCTCTAAGTTCGAACCCACCCCGCACGGTGAGCTAGCCCAACTTCTCATAGTCCACCCACGAGAAGTTGCGAACTTCGTGTGAGTGATCTGTGGTTGACAGTTCGCTCACAAGGAAATTTCGTAGCGCTATATCAACACTTTTGTTCATCAACTGTCAACAAATTACAACTCCCTTTGTGTAGTCAGTCCCTTAGGGTATACCCAGTCGTATATCAATAGTATCTTGAAGAGTTCAAAGCATTTGAACTTTCTCCCCGTATTTATTACCACTGCTCCGTAGTCAGTCTCGCTCACGCAACTTCGTTGCTCCACGCATACCCTTAGTGGAGCGAGTCGTATCTCAGGGGCCTATATCACTACAACACTTTTGTTGATCTACTGCACCTGGGTGGACCGCTTCGCAAATTTGTAGGGTTCAAGTCCCTTTCTGTAGTCAGTCCCTTAGGATATGTCTAGTCGTATATCAACAGTACCTTGGCGGATTCAAAGGATTTCAACTTCCTCTTCATAGTCAGTACTACTGATGGAACTTCGTTGCTTCATTGGGAGTATGTGCAGTCGTTTGGCAAGGGCCGGTATCAACATTGTTTTTTTGATCAACAATACCTGGGTTGTCGACTTTGCGGGACTGTCAAAATTTCACATCTGAAAGCATGTTAAGGCGAAATTCAAAAACCAGGCCTTATATCGCTCGTCGGTATTTTAAGACAACTAACTAAGAAGGATCATATTTTTGTGTGATAAGGTATAACAACTAAGACCTGTGTAAGGACGTTAATAATTTTTCAAGATTTCACAACTTTCAATTGAAAAAAGCTCAAAAAATCGTATGCAGAAGGTCGGGTTGCTCTTATTTAATAAGGCATAGGGAATTCCGCCCAAAATGAGTCTGCTGAAGACAGAAAAGATCCTCTATAGGGGCTGTGAGCTGGAGCATTAGATGCAATTACATGCTAGCCAGCTTCAAAAAAGTATCACTTCACCTAAATGTCAAGAAAAAAAGATTTATAGACGATTCATCCATTACTTCAAACCTGTATAGTTTGTAAAAAAAAGTATCAGCATAATCACTTTTAGTGTTGATTCTGATTATCATCAAATTAGGGCTGGGTTCCATCCGTCCATTAGCAAGACAGATGCTACAACAGATGCGCGCAGTCAAAAATGCAGCGTATTAGGCAAAGTTGCAGGTGAAGATTAGGAGCGAAGAGCACCAGCTATTTAGAAAGAAGAAAAAAGAACAAGAAAAGCGCGCTATCGAAAATATAGAGAGGTGCCACTCCAAGAAAGTCAAATATGAGGCCTATAAGGCAAAGTTGCAGGTGAAGATTAGAGCTGCCGTTGACCTTAATGGAAAAAGAAGGAGCGAAAAGCTGGTGCTCTGCTTTTCAGAAAGAAGAAAAAATTATCAAAAAATGTGCGATATGGAAGATATAGAGAGGTGCCACTCCAAGAATGATGTTCGTAAGTTTATTCAAAGTGTGAAACGTAAAACGCAGGGATATAAAGGCCAAACAGAATCCTGTTAAAATTAACAAGAAAAAATTGCAGTTTAGTCACAATTTACGCTGATAATATAGAAGAACCGCTTCTTTAGACTGGTGGTCAAATGGTAGGCAATGCGATTTTGTGAAACCTTGAGTTTTCACCTAGCTGCTGCCTACCAACTCCGACTGCCTTCCCGTGGCATAAACGAACAATCAAATGATGTCTGGGGGAATGAACCATCTAATATTGCCGACGACAGCGAATTCTCGATGCTCTATCAGCGTCGGCAGTGACCTCTCCAAAACATTCGATACCAATGAAGGATGAAGGAGTAAAGGAACATAACAACATTCCGCATTGAACGTTTACGATGGCTAGGATATGTATAGCAAATGGATATTAGTATCTACTTCGGCTCGGACAGTTTCTGATTCCCAACCACACGTCGGACGCAGTAGAGGAAGACCTCGCCTTAAGTAACACACAATCGGAAACCGACCTCAACCAAGTTGGAGATTGCAAGTAAGCTACGGACCTGGCTTATTAAAGAGGCATGTTGGTTGAGACCCATGTTCATTCCGGACTATAGCGCCACTTAAGTAAGTCACCACACGTAAGTAAGTTTGTAGAATATAAATGCCGGTTAGGCAATTATGCGTATAGCAGACTTCCCAGGCTTCTCAAATGGAAACCTACCGTAGTATATCCCTCTTAAATCATTTAATACCTCGGTTTACCAGTACAAATTTCCCTTTCAAATATTCAAAATCCGAAAAGCCACTTCAGTCGAACCAAGATGTGTATGCATAGATACCCCCCCCCCCTTCCCGTCATGGTTCATCCTCACAGCCGTTAGCTGAATAGCACTTTGCAATCGAATTGAACTCGTGTTTGAATCCATCCATACACACACAAACACATACCCTCAACCACTAGTACAATGTGTCATTTCGATAGTGCACTTAACAGCTGCATTCAAAAGCACAAAATGATAAATGCATGAAGCATGCACAATCCGATTTCACAAATTCCATACATAAAAACCCACTTCTCTAGTTTCACCGAAATGCGCAAAAGTGCAAAAAAAGGAACCCCCCAACCTTCCATCCCCCCTCAAAAAAAAAAAGAAGCCACTCCAGTTGATGGGCCAAAACACGACTTACCCAAAAATCGATAGGCACCATGCACAGCCAAGTATCCCTGAAACAGTGTCAGCAATACTCCGTACCAGATCGACCACAACGAATTCAAATGCAGATAGTTTTTGTGATCCTTGCCGTAGGGCGGCTGCTGGTGATGTTGCAGATACTTGCCAGATTTTCTCTTCGAGTTCGGATACTTTGCATTATGATGGCTGAGATTGCTGCTCGCCGTCGTAATGACAGAATTGCTAATACTGGAGTTGAGACTGGGGGGACACGTTTTGCCCATTGAGCCGGCTGATGTGTTCAGAATTGAGCGAGATGATGCTGATGATGATTTCTTGTTGCCGGCAACGACTTCGTTATTATTCTCATAACCGACAAGGGAACCAGTTATTGACATTGTGTCGCAGTCTTGACGGTAGTTAAGCGTTTTATTTGATTACGCTGGCGTTGCTCATCGGAAGAACACACTTTGTATCGGGATTGTACTAGATTTTGTTCCACTTAAATGTCTGTGGTATGTTTAAGATTTCTCGCATGATATGATGCATTCCTTTGGTGCTTGAAAAAAAAATGCTGCTGCGGTATAATCTGGAAAAAAGAAACAGAAAAAAAAGTACCATTAGGATAGAAATGGAAGCATTATCATCTAAATTACTTGGGAAAATTTTTTTTTAATAAATGAAAACTACTACCATGAAGAATTATTATTTCCATTTCAGAGAGTAAATGTGTGTGTGTGTTTTTTTTTAATGCATCTACAGCAATATAAAAGTTTGGAAGTTAAATAGGAATACAAAAAAAAAGTTATGCTAGAGCTACCTTTACGCGGAGTGTACTGTCATTAAAATATCCTCGAAATGGGGGAAATGGTCTTTAAAGGAGTTAATGTGCCGTTTGCAGTAGAGAACCTTTTAGTTTTCATTTCCACTATGGCAGGTACGCAGTGCAGAACGGTTAAATAGTTGGGAAGTGTATATAAGTAGACTTTACAGTTTTAACTGAGTTTTAGTCTACCGAATCCATTTCATGTTGTTAACATTCCTAGAAAAAGGATACATTGGGACGTTATTGTAATGAAAACGTGAAGAGTTTCCTTAACGATTGACGACTAAACCGAATTATGTTTCGTTTAGGACTTTTTTCGCATTTGGCAGAGTGTTTTAAGAACCTTTTGAATACTTCGTCTAAGTCATTCAAATCTACCAATTTATTTTCAATAAACTGAAAACCAGCAAAGTTTGCATGTTGATTGCTTTTGAAATCAAACATTTTTCAAATTTCACACAGAGCATGTCGAACGTTTCCAATTGTTAAGCTGTCTTTTTTGATGGTTGGGTGTTGTAGAACGAGGATAGACGATTTAAATTGGCAATGTTCAGTGGTTGTATCTCCGACTACACATCAACTGTGCCTATTTCCACCTCCAAGTAGTAACCATCGGGTACTGGTCTCATCCAACCGGATTTGACTTGCTAAACGATAAGTGCGAGTGCTGATAACAAGACGAAAAACAGCAAAACTTGAACTAGACTAGAAAAGGACAACGACGTTGGTATCTGCACCTGGAATGTGAGAACATTAAACAGGAGAGATGCAGGCGAACAACTAGCGGAAGCACTAAACTGCTACAAAGCAGACATTACTGCCATCCAGGAAATACCATGGGATGGGCCGGGCAAAAAGAGGATGAAAAACTGTGACATCTACTATGGACCGTGTTATAGTGAGCAGAAACAGCGACTATTCGGATATGGATTTGTTAGAAGTGCCAGACTTAGGCAAGAAGTCTTATGTTTCCAAGACATTAGCGAACGCATTGTAACAATTCGCATCAATTCCAAATTCGCCAACATAAGCCTTATATGCGCTCATGCTCCGACGGAGGAAAAAGATGATACAACTAAGGATTGCTTCTACGAGCTCCTCGACAAAACCTATGAGCGACTACCATAGTACTATGCTAAAATCGTGCTGGGAGATTTTAACGCAAAGGTAGGACTAGAAGACATCTTTAGCAGTATTGTCGGAAAACACAGCCTACAAGACAATACATCATGCACGGGACTTAGGCTAATTGACTTCGCTACGGAACGAAATGCCACTATAGCTAACACACGGTTTCCTCACCTCGATATCCATAAGGGGACATGGCGGTCTCCAGATCAACGAACGGTCAACCAAATTGATCACATTGCGATAGACAAGAGACACGCATCCAGTATTTTGAATGTCCGAACATTCCGAGGGGCTAACATCGACTCGGACCACTACCTTGTTGTAGCCAAGATAAGGATGCGGATATCCACCACGCCACAAAAAACCAGAAATACTGTGGAAAAATTTAATGTCGAAAGACTGCAATCGCCAGAGACCTCCAAGACCTTCGCGCAACGCGTATCCCTTAAGCTCTCGACTCACAACACCCCGCCAGCATCGAATGTCGAAGAACAATGGCAACGATGCCAACAAGCCATTAGATCAGCCGCAACTGATGTACTAGGTTTCTCTGCATGTTAAGACGAGAGCTGCCATTGAACTCTATAAGCAAAGAAGAAGGGAAGAACATCGGCTTTTCAGAAAGAAGGAAAAAAAACCAGCTTTTCAGAAAGAAGGAAAAAAAAAACAGGAAAAGCGCGCGATCGAGGATATAGAGAGGTGCCACTCCAGGAACGATGTTCGCAAGTTTTACCAAAGTGTAAAACGTCAAAGCCAAGGATACAAATCTCGAACAGAATCCGATCGAGATGAACAAGGAAATATCGTAGTTGAGACACAGTCGATGCTGAGGATATTGAAGAACAACTTCTGCATACTGGTACACGGCAAAGACGACCAACATTCCGCTGTCAGGCAGAACGAACCATTTAAGCAATATCTAAACTCAAGCTTAATAAGGCTGCCGGCCATTACGTCCTTCCCGCCGAGCTTTATAAATCTGGTGAAGATGACTTGGTAAGTAACATCCACCACTCATAAGACAAATCTGGTCGGATGAAAGTATGCCTGAAGAATGGAACCTCAGAATCGTTTACCCAATTCACAGCATCTGCTACAAGATCTTATCTGCCGTAATATGTGAACGTCTAAAACCGTTTACCGACAACCTGATTAGCCCTTATCAGTGTGGTTTTAGGCTAGGAAAGTCCACAACTGATCAAATCTTCACACTTTCGTAGATTCTAAAAAAAACGCAAGAAGTCCAAATCGATACCCACCACCCATTTATTGATTTCAAAGCCGCATACGACAACATTTATAGAGACAAACTATACAGAGCGAGGTCTAGTTCTGGTATACCGCCCAAACTCGTCCGTTTTTGTATGATGACGATGGAGAATTCTCGCTACACCATCAGGGTCGGAAACGACCTCACCGACACATTCGATACCAAAAAAGGATTTAGGCAAGGCGATCCGCTGTCATGTGACTTCTTCAATTTGATTCTGGAGAGGATTGTGCAAAACTACCGAGCCAACACCAAAGGCACAATTTTCCAAAAATCGGTGCAACTACTAGCCACGTTTGCTAGTAAAGAGAAGGAAGCGGCAAAAATGGGTTTAGCAGTAAATAAGGGTAAGACTAAGTATATGCTGTCAACACGAAAGGACACACAACATCGACGAATTGGACAGAACGTCACCATTGACAGATATAACTTTGAGGTAGAACGAGACTTTTAACTCTGACAACAACATCTCGTCAGAAATCAAACGAAGAATTACTCTTGCCAATCGCTGTTTCTTCGGGCTAAGAAGGCAATTTAGTAGTAAAGCCCTCACTCGAACTACTAAGGAGATCCTTTAAAAGACCCTGCTCATCCCAGTCCTGCTCTATGGCGCTGAAGCATACCGTATCAAAAGCGGATGAACAAATCCTTGGTCGATTCGAGAGGAAAATTCTTCGGTTCGCGTTGACGGGCTATGGGGACGAAGATTCAACCACGAACTATACGTGCTGTACAGCGACATACCCCTGGTCGAAAAACTCCGCATTGGACGTTTAAGATGGATAGGATATGTAGAACGAATGGACACCAATAGTCCGGCTCGCAGAGTCTCCGATTTCGAGCCAGACGTCGGTCGGACGCAGTCGAGGTAGACGTCGCCTTAAGTGGCGCGCACAAGTAGAAACCGACCTCAACCATCTGCGAGTGCGCAACTGGAGGCAGGACCGGGCTAATTGGAGAGGCATGTTGGTTGAGGCCCAGGTTCATCCCGGAGTAAGTAAACGGTATAAACCAATTATGCCAAATTTCTTAAAATTATTTTTTTTTCTTTTGAGTAGTGGTGGCCTTGACTTTTGCAGTGGATTTAGAAATAGAGACAACTTGCAGAGCTGCAACGCTAGCATGTTTTACATGTGATCACTCCCATTGAAAACTGTGTGTTCTATATTTTCTGCAAGGAGAATTCAGCACGTGTGTTTCAGGCATAATACCCACATTTGGTGGATATTAATTTTAAGGATGGGATGGGATAGGATATTAAACAATGCGCACAGCGGATTGTAGCCTTCTCATATCAAATATTTCGGTGAGAACGCTGTCGTCCATAAATAACCAGCGAGAGTTCTCCAACACCATCTTGCACAGACAGACGATTTTGGGCGGTATACCAAAACTAGAGATGGTTCTGTATTGTTCATCTCTATAGAAATGCTGTCAAATGAAGCTTTGTGGCTTTCACTCATGACTTCGGCCCGATAATTGTGTTCTTACGAACTATGATCGTGTTTTGGGCAACTGTCGCCACAACATCCGGTGTATCTCTGATCGTCTAGAAGAAACCTAGCATGGGAGAAAAATTTGAGAAGCCATTTTACTTTTAGGGTATTTTAGTGTCGTTTTTTTAGATATAGGATTTATTTCATAATTTAATTTTAGTTTCGATTTAACTAGCAACCCGGCCCGACTTCGCCCGGGTACGATTCCGTTTGAAATCCAATAAGCCGTTGTTGAGTTAGGGACTGTTTAATGATTTAATTTCATTTCTGCCTGTAAGTGATAGAGCAATTTTTAGTACCCTATATCCTGCCCAGGGAAATACAGATTATAACAGTAAAAACCACTCCTAAATCCGTTCAGCAGTTCTCAAGATTAGCGCATTCATACACGTTTTGAGGAATTTATTTTATACTTCGTATTGATGATGTATTTTTTCAAATTTTATCCTTTATAGAGACAAACATTTTTGAGCAGTGATTTTTTCTCTTTTCCTCTCTTGTCATTCTTTTTTAAGTCCATTCATCTGTCCGAGGATCACTTTCCTTTTTTTTATTTCGCACGAGATAGAAGTGTAACGAGCAGGTGCTGCATGTTGGGGAGGGAAGAACTTTCCCATCCGACGAGCTAACACGAACGTACCACGCCTTCCTCACAAGGATTTAAGATGCCTCTGTGGACCTACCTACAATGGCCACTGTCATTTCCGGCTGCCTTGTTAAGTTTAGATATTGCTTTACTCACTACACTGGTTCGCTCTGCCTGACACTGGGAGATTGTTGGTTATCGGCTTATCGCCATTTAACAGTCCGCAGAAGTGATTCTTGCACTGGTTCTCACATTTTCGATTGTCCATTGTTCATCTCAAAAGGTTCCTATTTCCTTTTATAAATCTCCTCCTCATATGTCGACATTATTCGATTTTGAACAGGTCAGTGCCGCTGTACAGCTTGTAAAGTTCTTGGTTGAATCTTCACCTCCAAAGCCTTTCAAGACAAAGTGGACGAGAAGTTTTTCTCTTGAAAGGACTTCTTTGCAATCGATACGGTGAATGCTAAAAAAAAACAAAACATTACAATTCCATTAAGACGTTTAATATCCTTAATGGTGTGTCTACGCGAGTAATAAAATTTTTAATTTTTTTTAACTGTATATGTTAGATGGAATCTTTACATGTATCTGTAAGATCACTTAACTTACATTGTAGATGTACTTACAATTTATGAATGCGATTTATGTAAAAAATATAACAGATGTGTCAAAGACGAGTTTTCCATCAGCAAATTGATATTTCGAAAGAACGTCTTCATTCGGATGTACGAGAGCGTAAAATCGAGAACAGTAATGGATAATAACATTTGCTGAATATAATAAAACTGATACCTACTTTAATTTATTAATCTCCGTTGGAAATATGGATTTCATAAGAACAGTAGAAATATCTATTTCTATCTACAGCACACATTTATGTAATACAATTAGTCAGTTGTCCTGTGCAATTAATGCCAACAATTCGATTCACCATATGTAATCATAGTGCCGATGATTTTTTTTTCTGTTTAATATAATAGCGCAATACATTATCTAATAAGTAGGTCGGTCGAACATGGACTGGACATAGAACAAGGTTCAAGTTGCACGCAATACTAGCTGACTACGTGACATTTATTGATGAGCACCGCAGTGTAGAGTACTAAACAACACCATGATGTGCACGGACATGGCATACGAATTGAGAATAGAGAAGGATATGTTATGGATGTAGATACTTTATCAAATCGACCAATAGAACATTGTACCTTCTTCTAATCCAATAGAGTTTATTCGTTCTGACGATAGAAATAAAATTCAGATAGTCTGAGGGTGTATCTACTAAGCTAGATATGTGTTAAAGGACATAAATGTCAAATATGAGTAGTGAAAGATACTTCGTATAGTTGTTTAGTTCACGTTTTGTATCCAATGGGGATATATTGATACAAATTTTTAAAACAAACAGAGATATTTGAGATAGATTTATCGATATAAGCTTATATATTGAATCAGAATCAGAATATGGATTGATCTAGTCATGTCTGGCTGTCCGTCTTTCTTTTCATTTATTTGACAAGTGAACCAAATTTCAAGCTCTCTCCAACTCCAACTAATTGCTTCTAATCGGACGCTTTTATATAATAACATTTCAGCTGTCAGCACTTTGGGAACAAACAATCTGTCTGCTGATCATTTTGAAGACAGTTTAACGTTTCCAGATTATTGTTAGGCTGCTCATGTACTTGAGAACATAAAGCATTCTAAAAAATTCACAGGCGTACACGTACATTTGCATGAGTGTTTTACGATACTGATTTCTTGATAATCAAAAATCCAATGGTTAATTAATTAATTAAGTGGTGCTAAAGTCCAGAATGAACTTGGGCCTCAACCAACATGCCTCTCCAATTAGCCCGGTCCTTAGCTAACTGCATCCAGTTGCGCACTCCAAGTTGGTTGAGGTCGGTTTGTACTTGTGCGCGCCACTTAAGGCGATGTCTTCCTCTACTGCGTCCGACGTCTGGTTGGGAATCGAAGACTCTGCGGAGTATTGGTGTCCATTTTTTTAACATGCCCATCTTAACCGTCTAATGCGGAGTTTTTTTTTGACCAGGGCATATCGCACTACAGCTCGTATATGTCCATGTTTAAGCGCCGTAGAGCAGGACTGCGATGATCAAGGTCTTATATGGGATCTCCTTAGTAGTTCGGCTTTACTACTGAATTGCCTTCTTAGCCCGAAGAAACAGCGGTTGGCAAGAGTAATTCTTCGTTTAATAGCTGAGCCGAGGTAGACAAACTCCTGTACTACCTCAAAGTTATATCTGTCAATGCTGTCCTTTCGTGTTGACAGCATATACTTAGTCTTACCCTCATTTACTGCTAAACCCATTTTTGCCGCTTCCTTCTCTATACTAGCAAACGTGGCTATGACATCACGTTGAGTCCTACCAATGATGTCAATATCGTCAGCGTATGCTAGTAGTTGCACCGACATTGGAAAATTGTGCCTCTGGTGTTGGCTTTGGAGTTTTGTACAATCCTCTCAAGAATCAGATTAAAGAAGTCACATGACAGCGCATCGCCTTGCCTTAATCCTTTTTTGGTATCGAATGTGTCGTTGAGATATTTTCCGACCCTGATGGTGCAGCGAGAATTCTCCATCGTCATCCTACACAAACAGACGAGTTTGGGCGGTATACCAAAACTAGACTAGACATCGTCTTTATAAATGCTGTCGTATGCGGCTTTGAAATCGATAAATAGGTGCTGGGTATCGATTTGGACTTCTTGGTTTTTTTTCCAGGATCTGCCAAAGTATGAAAATTTGATCGATTGTGGACTTTCCTGGCCTAAAACCACACTGATAAGGGCCAATCAGGTTGTTGGTAAACGGTTTCAGGCGTTCACATATTACGGCAGATAGGATCTTGTAAGCGATGTTGAGGAGACTTATGCCTCTGTAGTTTACGCAGTTCAGAGGGTCTCCTTTTTTGTGGATCGGGCAAACGATGCTGAGGTTCCATTCTTCAGGCATGCTTTCAACCGACCAGATTTGGCTTATGAGTTGATGGATGTTGCTCACCAAGTCATCTCCGCCAGCTTTATAAAGCTCAGCGGGAAGGCCGTCATTTCCGGCGTCGTTATTAAGCCTGAATTTAGATATTGCTTTCCTGACTTCACTTAGGTCGGGTGGTTGGCAGTTTTCTCTGCCATTGCCAATATTAATTTATTAAATTCAAGAGTCTGCAGAAATGGTTCTTCTATATCCTCAGCATCGACTGTGTCTCAACTACGATATTTCCTTGTTCATCTCGACAGGATTCTGTTCGAGCCTTGTATCCTTGGCTTTGACGTTTTACACTTTGGTAAAACTTGCGAACATCGTTCTTGGAGTGGCACCTCTCTGTATCCTCGATCGCGCGCTTTTCTTGCTCTTATTTCTTCTTTCTGAAAAGCCGGTATTCTTCCCTTCTTCTTTGACTATAGAGCTCAATGACAGCACTTGTCTTCACCTGCAGCTTACCCTTATAAGGCTCGTTCTTGGCTGCGAGCATCTGTCGGAATACCTGATCAAACTCGAGGTTTCTTGCTGGTGGGCGCGAGAAACCTAGCACATCTGTTGCGGCTGATCTAATGGCTTGATGGCATCGTTGGCATTGTTCTTCGACATTCGATGCTGGTGGTATGGTGTTAATCGAGAGGTTAAGGGATACGCGTTCGCAAAGGCCTTGGCGATCTCTTTCGGCTGCAGTCTTTCGACATTAAATTTTTTTCACAGTATTTCTGGGGTTTGTTGTGGAGTAGTGGATATCCGCGTTCTTACATTGGCTGCAACAGAGCAACACGATTTTAACATCGTACTTCGGTAGTCGCTCATAGGTTTTGTAAAGGAGCTCGTAGAAGCAAGCTTTAGTTATGTGATCTTTTTCCTCCGTCGGAGCATGAGCGCATATAAGGCTTATGTTGGCGAATTTGGCCTTGATGCGGATTGTTACAATGCGTTCGCTAATTTCTTAGAAACATAAAACTTCTTGCCTAAGGCTGGCACTTACTTATAACAAATCCGGATCCGAATAGTCGCTGTTTCTGCTCACTATAACACGGTCCATAGTAGACGTCACAGTTTTTCATCCTCTTTTTGCCCAGCCAATCCTATCGTATTTCCTGGATTGCAGTAATGTCTGCTCTGTAGCAGCTTAGGGCAATTTAGACGACCATGCTAAACGAAAAAATACAATGACAATCTAACGGTAGCATCATTCCTATCCGTTGCTTTTGTTTCGTAAAAATGGGTTTACTCAACCAAAGTAAAATCCCCGACTTGGAGGGTCAGTCATTCTGAGCAATCATTTTTATAGAGTTTTTTTAGCCCTATCGCGGATAATTTCAAGGGAATTTTTCCCTTGTCAGCAATGTAAATCAGATTGCTGAATGGGAACAGTTTCCCGGGAAAATGTATTCGCGATAGGCCTGGTTGTTTTTCTTTCTATGGTCAACGCGCTAGCACTTATAGGTTTAACAACTCAAATCCGGTTGGATGAGATTAGTTTCCAATTGTTACCACTAAGAGGTTTTAGTGATATCAAAATTACGAAGACTTACGCAGTTACCAAAGGTCGGTATCTGCTCTGAACCTCTGGGTCTACAATATCTAAGCATATGTGTGAACTTGCAAGATTTAATTTCAGTAGGAATTGGCTCATACGAACTCCACGCCACTGCTTAAAAGTGATTAAGGCAAATGCGGAAACAAATGCCAGTATAGCCAGTGAACGGCTTCCACTTTTTTATATCCATAAGGGGAGATGCTAGATGAAGGAATAATTTATCCAATTGATCACAAGCATCATGTATTAATTTTTGATATCCGTTCTAATCCCCAACCAACATCGGCGTGCAGAGGCGGAACCAAACACATGCTCTGTGCCTTCAGTTTACCTAGTAGATCCTCAATTTCACTTATCTAGGGTAATTTGCAATAAATAGTTTAATGAAATCATAAATAATACACGCAGCATAAACATCCTCTCCTCCTATCGCAATAAATTGGTTCCTACAATATGTTAGTCTCGAAGGACCCCACCTATTAAAATGCTACAAATACATATGAAAACGGCAAAGTTCACTTTCCCCACATCTTACATCCCGATTAAGTTTATTATTAATTCAAGATTCTTCGCTCTGACAAATTAGCCCTTCATGCCATCCATTCATCTTGTGTTTGGAGGAACTTTTTGCTCCGCCAACCATGAGCCACTCCTGTGCATAACGAATGCATTGAAATAATTTTTTTAATTGTATTGCGTGACGTGAGTAAAAGTTGAATGCCAAATTTCCTCGTTTATGCTCGCACACACTCTCTAATACAATCTAACCACATCCATCTGAAGGATTCCGTGGGTAAACTTCTTCGCTCTGCACACTTTACGTCTTCCTGTGCTAGGCTGCTATAGCTACAATATGCGTTGCAGTGGTCGTATGTCACAAAACTTTCTGCCACTTGTTTCATTATTCTTATAGCAATCCAAAGTTTCTTTTTCCCGGCATGAATATGCGTAGCAGTGCAAGTCCTATATATTTATAGCTGACACTTTGGCAGCAACTATTTTACGAATGGAGTCGAAGAAAAAAAAAACTTTTCTAATTACAACGAGACTGTCTTGGTATTTTTATGCTTTCCCCAGAACCATTGTTGGGAGGATGTAATTAATCACAAGCTCTTCTCTGTGAATTAATCAGCGATGAGGTTAATTTTGTACTATTCCGTCAAAAAGGGATAGATTCAGGTGGTACCTATGATGCTAGTTCCATATAGAAACTTTTTTGAATCTAAAGTAGGCTCTACGATGTTTACACTTATTTAGGTTACCGTCTCAAGAACTTTTTGTGTTTAGAGATATCTATGAATAGTTTCCACGAGACCGTTTAACTGAATCCAATAAATCCGTTCAAATTGTTTTGAAAAGGTCCCAAGCCGTTGCACATTTTTCACAACGAAATGAAATTTCAGGTTTCGGGGGGATATGCCACTTTAAAAAGGCGTTTGACTGAAACTCAGGCGTTTGACTGCAACTCAGCATCATTTGTCCGCTTAGGTTTTACCACCACCATTCATATTTCCGTGTGTACATCTTGGGCGATGGCGGAACGTCCTGTTTCATGCCGAATCCAATTTTTAAGCACATTATCGATTGTGTGCAGCTGTATTTCACCAATGGCTTCACGAATATTGTCATTTAAAGCGTCAATTGTCTCTGGCTTGTCGGCGTAACACTTATCTTTTACGGCACCCCATATATAATAGTCCAACGGTGTCAAATCGCAACTCCGGGGTGGCCAAACGACATCAACTCTGCGGCTGATAATGCGATCTTCAAAAACAGGGCGCAAAACATCGAGTGTAGCTTCGGCTGTGTGGCACGTAGCGCCGTCCTGTTGAAACCAAATGTTGCCAATATCCTCCTCTTCAATTTTTGTGAGCAAAAATTCGTACAACATGGCCCGATAACGATCGCCATTGACTGTAACGGCTACTCTCTGCTCATTTTCGAAGAAAAATGGCCCAATTATGCTTCTGGACCAAAATCCGCACCAAACAGTGACTCGTTTTGGGTGTATCTGCTTTTCAATGTATGCGTACGGGTTTTCTGTGCCCCAAATGCGACAATTTTGCTTGTTTACATACCCGCCAAGATCAAAATGAGCTTCAACTGAAAAGATGATTTTTTTTTGGCAAAATCGGCATTTTCTCTAAGTCGATCGCAGGCCCACTAAGCGAAGCGAAAACGCATTGGATGGTCAGTTGGCTTCAACTCCTGAACCAATTGGACTTTGTATGGCGTCATACCAAGGTCTTTATGCAAAATTCGTCTCAATGATGTCTCCGAAATGTTCAATTGTTGAGAACGACGGTGAATTGATGTTGATGGCGCTTCACGCACACTTTCTGCCACGCTCCGACAAAGGAAAAACATGATAATGCGAAAGACTGCTTCTACGAGGTATACAGCAAAGACATCTGTAGCACTTTTGTCGGGGAACACAACCTACACAATACCACGTCTGGGAACGGACGGAGGCTAGTTGCCTTCGTTGGGGAACGTAATGCCAATATGAACAGAACACGGTTCCAAAACTCGATATTCAGGTAGGTAGAAGTGGCGGTTCGGCATGAACTCAAGTGGCACTAATGTGCCTTTTTGTTACCACGATTCGTGAGACCTTTATTATGATTGTTATGTGGATGTGATACAGACGGACTCTAGATCCAGCCTGTGAGGTTTAGAAAACGGATAAGATCTTCCACCCCTTTACCCGAGATGTCGCTAAGTTTATAACGCACGCAATCTGGCTCTTGCTATCTGGCTCTTGCTCTCATTTGTGTTCAATGCAACTGCGGCATTGAGGGTTGTATGGGATCCCTAGTTTGGTCGCATGGTCTCCAATTGGCCAGTGCTACCATTATGAGTCGGCCTTTTTCAGGAAGAATGAGTGTATTTGTCCCTTAACCGCAACTAGCGGGATACGGACCCTTGCCGTGAAGAGCTGAGCCTTGTCTGGCCAGCTAGTCTGCACCCTAGTTTCCTTCAATATCACTGTGCCCTGGAACCCAGAGAAGTGTGACCATGAACCGTTCGCCAAGGTGGGCAAATTTGTTCCGGCATTCCCGTACCAGTTTGTAGGATATGGTAGCCGAGTTGATGGCCTTTATGGCCGCTTGGCTATCTACGAGAATAGCAATATTTTGTTTTTCCGTAGTGTCACGCCCCAGTAACGTTCAAGCTTCTCGGATAGCCAGTAGTTCCGCCTGGAATACGCTGGCAAAATCCGGTAGTATGATACTGATATTTTCGGTGATTCCGACTAGACTCCAGACCCCACAGCACAGTTCATCTTAGATCCGTCGGTTTTGACGACCGTGTCGAAATCTCTTACTATTTCATTTCTCTTCCACTGAGCTCTGGAAGGAAATCCTACCTGGAAGCCTTTCTTGAAGGTTAGTATACGTGACCATGCCTCTCCAGATCAACGATCGATCAATCAAATTGATCACATTGCGATAGACAAGAGGCGGGCGTTCAGCATTTCGAAAAATTCCGAGGGGCAAACCTCGACTCGGACCACTAGCCTGTTGCAACCAAGGTATGAATGTCGAAAGACAGCAATCGTAAGAGCAAAGTACTTTGCAGAACGCGTTTCCATTTACCTCAAGATTAACACCATACCACCAGCATCTACTACCGAAGAACAATGGCGACGATGTAGAGACCCCGCATTAAATCAGCCGCAACTGAAGTGCTAGGTTTCTAGAGCGTCCACCAGCAAGAAATGGTGCTCGCAGATACTCGCAGAAAAGCATGAGGATGATATAGGCTTAGAAGGAGGCAAGATCACCGACTTTTCAGAGAGAAGGAAAAAGATCAAGAATAGGGCAAGATCGATGTTCGCAAGTTTTACCAAAAGGTAAAATGTCAAAGCCAAGAATACAATGCTCGAATAGAACCCTGTCGAGATAAACAAGAAAAGATCGCATTTGAGACACAATCGATCCTAAGAATATGAGAGAACCACTTCTGCAGACCGTAATACCGGAGTTGAGAAACTGTCGATCCTGAGAATACAGAGGAACCACTTTGATGACGAACAATCTTCCACTATCGGGCAGAAGTAACTATTCAATGTTGGCAACGACAGCGCAAACTTACAAGTAACAACCACCCGACCTGAGAGGTGAGGTGAAGTGAGAATAGTAATATCTAAACTTAAGCTTAACAAGGCTGTCGGAAATGAAGGCCTTCCAAGCTTATAAAGACGGCAGAGATGATTTGGTAAGTAACATTCAGTAACATTTGGTCGGATGATAGTCGAAGATCTGCAAAAAAGGAGACCCTTTCAACTCCGCCAACAACAGAGGCATAGGTTAGGTTAGGTTGGTGGGTTGATATAGACCCATTGTGATGCCCGTTGGAAATCCAAGTGTGTGGTTGGTTCCTTCATTTATCCCGTTACTGTCCACTGTTGTCCCTTTCCAGTCATCCGGTTTCACAGGTGGAGAGGGAGTTCCACTTGTTTTAGGCGATATACAGTGTCTTCTGTCCTATCCGTGATAGTGGCGGTTTGACGCTTGATCAATGTTGGTGGCAGATCGATCTCGCCAGTTTATCAGCTATTTCATTGCCCTGTATGCCTTTGTGTCCGGGACCCGGTAGAGCTTAATGTTATGTTGGACGCCAAGAACCTTTAGCTCTTCACGACAACGCTTCACAAGCTTAGATTTTATTTCGACAGCAAAGATTGCTTTTATTGCAGCTTGATTGTCAATTAAGATGGTGATATCATCTGGTGGTATTAACAGAATTTAGGTCGCTTTGGCTGCCTCTGCTCAGCCTGGATGACACGGCTGTGCTCAAGGAGACATTCAGTGGATAAAGCTGAGCCAAGATATGTCTAGAATTTGAGTGTGTCCCCCTAAATTCATTTTCCAGCAGTTGAGCTGGCTGATGCTTAGATCAATTTTGGATGCAGATTCTTGCATGTAAAAGTCTAGTAGCAGGTTAAGGATGGTTTCCATTCCCGCTGTTGGTGTGGTTCTCATAGTGCCCACACATGCTGTCCTTTGTATCTTTGTCATATTTTTGGGATGGGTGACTTTATTTGTGGATTGCCACCAGACAAGTCCCCCAAATGTTTATATAGGTCTCCTTAATCCTAGGGTTCGGACCGCAGTTTTTTCCCGAATATTCGGTTACACGAATAGAAAGTTACTGCGGCCTTTTTTATGCGTTCGCATACACCCAGGCACCCAGATATTTTGCGCTATCGGATAGTTTGAGGAAAGACCCGTCGATAATTGTTGGTAAAGAGAACAAGTTCTGTTTTTTGGTGGTTGATGTCAAGCCCATATTGTTTTGTTTTGTTTTGTTTCACAAGTTGAGTGTTTTCAATGTATCCTCGAGCAGCTCACTAATAATGGTCAGTGGGTAGGAATTTTCCTTTAACTAGTAAAACTACATAGTCTGCGTAGGCTATGACTTTAACCCCATTACGCTGTAGCTTATTGAGTATCTCATTGATGTCTAGGATCCACAGCAGAGGTGAGATAACGCCTTTTTGTGGTGTGCCTTTTGATGCTATTCCTTGGAGATGCGTGTCTCCCAGCTTTGCATTTATATTTCAGCGGCTGAGCATACTTCCAATAATATGTATTAGAGATTGGTCATAAGAGGCATAAGTCTTCAATATCGCCTACAAGATCCTTTCTGTCATAATATGAGAAAGCCTGCTACCGTATACTAAGAACTTGGTATACCGTCCAAACTTGCCCATCTGTTCAGGATGACGATGGAAAATTCTTGCTGCTCCATCAGGGTCGGCAACGACCTCGGGCGAAGCGCTGTCATGTGACTTCTTTAACACCATTCTCGAGAGGCTTGTGCAAAACTCCCGAGCAAACACCAGAGACACAATCTTCCATAAATCGGTGTAAATATTAGGATACACCGACGATATTGATATTATTGGTCAACGTGATCTCATTGCCACGTTAGCAGTAAATGAGGTAAGACGAACTGGACAAATGGTCACCATTGACAGCTACAACTTTGGATTAGTTGAGGTATTAGAATTAGAAAGAATTAGTCTTGCCAACCATTGTTTTTTCAGGCTAAAAAGGCAATTTACTCAAAAATAACATCCGCGACTGTTCTACGCCGCTGAAGCCTAGACCATATCAAAATCGTATGAAGACATCGTCCTCTTCAGCGAAAAGTTGTTCGAAAAATCGTCGGCACCGTTAGCGTTGATGGGCTATGGAGACGAATTTTTAACCACAAGCTATACAGCAACATAGCCCTAATTGAATAACTCAGCATTGGACGCTTAAGATGGTTAGGACATGTAGAGCGAATGGACACCAACACTCCGGCTCACAAAATCTTCGATTCCCAGCCAAACGTCGGACGCAGTAGAAGAAGACATCGCCTTAAGTGGTGCGCAGGAAACCGACATCAACCAACCTGGAGTGCGCAACTGGAGGCAGTTAGTTAGCTATATCCGGCCTAATTGGAGAGGTATATTGGTTGAGGCCCAGGTTCATTCAGGACTGTAGCGCCACTTAAGAAAGTAAGTAAGTAGTACATTCTAGGGCATAATTCTGAGGTTTTCCAATTTCGTCTCAAATCCGATTTACTGAAATTTACTGGGCTGCGGAACATTACGGTTTAACATTGAAAATTATTTATTTTAAGCTTATAGTCCGAGCAGACCATATGAAATTTGTCAAACTCGCATGCTTTAGCTGAATTTTGATTCCCTCGATTTTTGAGCCACTTGGATATATCGCTGGCAAAAACTAGTAAAATCCCCTAAGAATTTCAGCAATGTGAATGTTTATATTTATTGTGTCTTGCAGAAGACCATTCGTGATGCAAAATACCTCGTAGGTCATATAATCTCTATATGTTACGAAAAAAATTCTAAATTCATAGATATTATCATCCTTCTCAGATGTGGTGGAAATTCATATTGATTTAGTGTTTACTAACATTTAGATAGATTTAGATAGCTAACTCGTCTTTCCAAATCATGTCAAAGGTTTTTTCGATATCTACTGCTTTACATCTTTCTCCGTTTAAAGCCTAGGTAATGTCTGAAGCTAAATTAGCTAGCGACAGCGTGCCATATTTGTAATGAGCGTCTAGGAAGAGATTGCGCAAGGGAAACGTATAAAATTCGCTAGTAGATTACAGCTATGTGGATCGCTGGCTATCGCTCGACTTAGCTCGCCGAAATGGTCCGGGTTTTTGCTGCTTTTACTCTCAAATAATGTATTCGTGCCACCAACAAAACAACAAACAAAATATAAAGACAAACTACAACTGTTTGCACAACTAAATCAGTGAAAATAAATTTAAAAGTCTATTGTATTGCTTGACTACACATCAAATGTGCTTATCTTTACTTCCAAGTGGTAACCATCGGGTAATGGTCTCATCCAACCGGATTTGACTTGCTAAACGATAAGTGCGAGTGTTGATAACACGAAGAAAAACAGCAACACTATAAACACCCTGGTGAGAATGGCACGGAAGAATACCCGGCCTGCTGTCCCAGGCGAACCTAGATGAGCTGCTCTGACATATTCGGACAACAGGTTGTCTAGGAATTTCAAGGGTTAGTCAGGCCCCTTGAACAGAGATGGTGGCGAACCGAAAGGCCAACGGCAGCGCTCAATCCCGTAGTGGATACTGATGGCCCCGTGTCCTAGGGGTATCTAATAAATTGGAACTGGCCCTCCAGGTTGGGGGTTGTGCTTTGGGTTAACTACCCACCCACAGAAAAAAAAACATGGTTACGAAGCAACCAATAGCCTCGGAAAGGACGGATTTTATTGGTGACGACCCTGCTAAACGAAAAAAGGACAACGACGTTCGTATCTGCACCTGGAATGTGAGGACATTAAACAGGAGAGGTGCAGGCGAACAACTAGCGGAAGCCCTAAACTGCTACAAAGCAGACATTACTGCCATCCAGGAAATACGATGGGATGGACCGGGCAAAAAGAGTATGAAAAACTGTGACATATACTACGGACCGTGTTATAGTGAGCAGAAACAGCGACTATTCGGATGCGGATTTGTTATAAGTGCCAGACTTAGGCAAGAAGTCTTATGTTTCCAAGACATTAACGAACGCATAGTAACAATCCGCATCAAGGCCAAATTCGCCAACATAAGCCTTATATGCGCTCACGCTCCGACGGAAGAAAAAGATGATATAGCTAAGGATTGCTTCTACGAGCTCCTCGACAAAACCTATGAGCGACTACCGAAGTACGATGTTAAAATCGTGCTGGGAGATTTTAACGCAAAGGTAAGAAGAGAAGACATCTTTAGAAGTATTGTCGGAAAACATAGCCTACACGACAACACGTCTGCTAACGGACTTAGGCTAATTGAACGAAATGCCACTATAGCCAGCACACGGTTTCATGGCGGGTACATGGCGGTCTCCAGATCAACGAACGGTCAACCATATTGATCACATTGCGATAGATAAGAGGCACGCATCCAGTATTTTGGATGTCCGAACATTCCGAGGAGCTAACATCGACTCGGATCACTACCTTGTAGCAGCCAAGGTAAGAATGCGGATATCCACCAGACTGCAATCGCAAGAGACCGCCAAGACCTTCGCACAACGCGTATCCCTTAACCTCTCGATTAACACCATACCACCAGCATCGAATGTCGAAGAGCAATGGCAACGATGCCAACAGGCCATTAGATCAGCCGCAACTGATGTGCTAGGTTTCTCGCGCCCACCAGCAAGAAACCCCTGGTTTGATGAGGAATGCCGACAGATGCTCGTAGCCAAGAACGAGGCCTACAAGGCTAAGCTGCAGGTGAAGACGAGAGCTGCCATTGAGCTCTATAGGCAAAGAAGAAGGGAAGAACATCGGCTTTTCAGCAAGAAGAAAAAAGAGCAAGAAAAGCGCGCGATCGAGGATATAGAGAGGTGCCACTCCAGGAACGATGTTCGCAAGTTTTACCAAAGTGTAAAACGCCAAAGCCAAGGATACAAGGCTCGAACAGAATCCTGTCGAGATGAACAAGGAAATATTGTAGTTGAGACACAGTCGATGCTGAGGATATGAAAGAACCACTTCTGCAGACTGTTAAACGGCGATGACGAACAACATTCCGCTGTCAGGCAGAACGAACCATTTAATATTGGCAACGACAGCGAAAACTGCCAACCACCCGACCTGAGTGAAGTGAGGATAGCAATATCTAAACTCAAGCTTTACAAGGCTGCCGGAAATGACGGCCTTCCCGCTGAGCTCTATAAGGCCGGCGGAGATGACTTGATAAGTAACATCCACCAACTCATAAGCCAAATCTGGTCGGATGAAAATATGCCTGAAGAATGGAACCTCAGCATCGTTTGCCCGATCCACAAAAAAGGAGACCCTCTGAACTGCGCCAACTACAGAGGCATAAGTCTCCTCAACATCGCCTACAAGATCCTATCTGCCGTAATATGTGAACGCCTGAAACCGTTTACCAACAACCTGATTGGCCCTTATCAGTGTGGTTTTAGGCCAGGAAAGTCCACAACCGATCAAATTTTCACACTTCGGCAGATCCTGGAAAAAACCCAAGAAGTCCAAATCGATACCCACCACCTATTCATCGATTTCAAAGCCGCATATGACAGCATTTATAGAGACGAACTGTACAGAGCCATGTCTAGTTTTGGTATACCGCCCAAACTCGTCCGTTTGTGTAGGATGACGATGGAGAATTCTCGCTGCTCCATCAGGGTCGGAAACGACCTCACCGACACATTCGATACTAAAAAGGATTTAGGCAAGGCGATGCGCTGTCATGTGACTTCTTTAATCTGATTCTTGAGAGAATTGTGCAAAACTCCAAAGCCAACACCAGAGGCACAATTTTCCAAAAGTCGGTGCAACTACTAGCATACGCTGACGATATTGACATCATTGGTAGGACTCAACGTGATGTCATAGCCACGTTTGCTAGTATAGAGAAGGAAGCGGCGAAAATGGGTTAAGCAGTAAATGAGGGTAAGACTAAGTATATGCTGTCAACACGAAAGGACACACAACATCGACGAATTGGACAGAACGTCACCATTGACAGATATAACTTTGAGGTAGTACGTGACTTTGTCTACCTCGGCTCCGCTATTAACTCTGACAACAATATCTCGTCAGAAATTAAACGAAGAATTACTCTTGCCAACCGCTGTTTCTTCGGGCTAAGAAGGCAATTTAGTAGTAAAGCCCTCACTCGAACTACTAAGGAGATCCTATATAAGACCCTGATCATCCCAGTCCTGCTCTACGGCGCTGAAG
Organism: Rhingia campestris; assembly: GCA_932526625.1. Lineage (NCBI taxonomy): Eukaryota > Metazoa > Arthropoda > Insecta > Diptera > Syrphidae > Rhingia > Rhingia campestris. The sequence continues at coordinate 38,573,413 of OW052183.1, forward strand.
CATGGACCGTATCAAAAGCGGATGAAGAAATCCTTGGTAGATTCGAGAGGAAAATTCTTCGAAAAATCTTCGGTCCCGTTTTCGTTGACGGGCTATGGAGACGAAGATTCAACCAAGAAGTATACGAGCTGCACAGCGACATGCCCCTGGTCAAAAAACTCCGCATTGGACGTTTAAGATGGCTAGGACTTGTAGAACGAATGGACACCAATACTCCGGCTCGCAGAGTCTTCGATTACCAGCCAGACGTCGGACGCAGTAGAGGAAGACCTCGCCTTAAGTGGCGCGCACAAGTGGAAACCGACCTCAACCAACTTGGAGTGCGCAACTGGAGGCAGTTAGCTAAGGACCGGGCTAATTGGAGAGGCATGTTGGTTGAGGCCCAGGTTCATTCCGGACTGTAGCGCCACTTAAGTAAGTAAGTATTGTATTGCTTACCACTCTAGCGACGAAACGCGGAACCGAATGTGCTGGGTGAACTTGCATTAACTTTGCAGCAAAAGCTGTTTAAAAACTCCATTCGCCTGTTCCGTTGGCACCGATGATTTGTCCAACTTATAGGGATTCCCGCCTCGTATGTTCTACTCGTGTAGGCCACACAATGTCTTTACTTTCCTACCGTCTTTTATAAAGAATTCAAATTGAATCGGCGGTATATCTCCTCACAAACCCAGAAAATATACCGCAAAAACCTTTCTCATATTAGCCAGTAGAAGTTATTTATGTTTAAAACCGCTTATAGTTGTCGACTTTAAATAGCAAATAATAAAAATGGGGGAAAATATAAATATCTTAAATAATTCCCCATACTACCACTTTTCAGGGCTTTCGATTCAACTGCTGGACCTTTCCAACTATACCATCTACATGAAAAATCACAACAAAGCCTCAGCACAAACAAGGGTTAAAATTACCCACAAATACATTTTTTTTGCTGTATATGCCACACAGTCACTTGGCTAATTCAATTTCAGTTTCCATCCACTGTATGTGCCCATTTCCACCTAGTTTCACTGATTTTCCACGCTCCAATTCATACCCTGTAAGAGATTAAACCTCCACCCTCTGATGCAAATTCATACATCGGCTTAACCTAAAACTATGGGTCAACATCCTACGCCATCCTACGCAAAAAAAAAAAAAAAACAATTTTCCCTCGTTCATTTTAATCAATGAAATCTCCAATTCACGCAAATTTTCCCTCTAAATGAATTCTATTCCAATTCGCTGCCATCCCTAATTGGGCAAAAAAAAATCGACTTTAATCAAAATGCCAAAGAAATCTCTGCAAAAGTTCCACAATCGGTTGATTGCGTTGCCACTTCAAAGGCAACTTCTTGGCGCACATGCATCATGATTTATCTCATCGACTATCGAGTGAAATGAAAAGGCCATTGCAAGCTTAAAAACCTTTTTAAAGCTTAACCCAGACAACAGGATCCGATTACAACACAACCAGTTACACGAAGAAACGACCAAATGACTATGAGATACACTTGGCCGATAAGAAAACGAACGAGCTACTGCCTCTTGAAGGTTTGAAATAAATAAACGACTTATAGCTCATCCAAGACGGATAAGACAGGGAGGCGCAGGTATTCGTATTATTGAATAAGTTTGGCGAAAGAAGTATCTCAAGAATTTTCCTTCGTTTTTTTTTTTTTCATTTCACCAGAGCAGATAGCACGTTTACCTCTCGACAGGAATGCCAAGAAGCAAGAACCTATATTGAACACGTTTCAAGTCTCTTTACCCATCCATTCTGATTGCTGGGAATACCATCTCTATGAATTCATTATAGAATTCCCTTCTCATCCGCACATCTTGCTCCATTGCTGCTCCTCATCACGATACGCTCGTACTCGTGCTCGTATACCAGGATTAAGTTCATCGAATGTATGGGATCTTATAGGTGGTAAAAGAGTCAAGGGAAGCCGGCGAAATCAAAGCTTGGGAATGAAAATAATTACACAATCACTTTCATTTTGGGCAGGGGAGGACGAATTTAATTGAAAAATCCTCACGCGGAAATCATTATTATTTGGAACGATTTCATGCTCGTTATCGCACTTTAATGACCCTACAATGATGGACAGGTTGAAGTTCCTACCTGCCACAATGGATAGTTTTTTTTTATTTGCCTCGTACTACGAGTAGGCATTCTTCTTCAAGGAGAAACTTTTTTTTCTAATTTCCTGACATTTGAACTTTTGCCAGAAACTGTTAGGCATTTAGAAGGTAAACTCATCAAATGGATAAAGAGATGAAAAAGCTGTCGACAAATAAGCAACAAAAAAAAAACGAATAAACAGGAGCAGCGGAAGAATTTCATAGCCTAGAGCCAGCGACGACTGGACAGTACAATTTGTAGGTACCTATGCTTTCCATACCAACAATGAGGTCAACTGTAGGTACCTATGGGGCACAGCACCGACATTGTCCAAGTGGAGTAAAGGAAGCTTCTTGTGCGCTCTGTAATTGAATGCGGATTGTGTGCTCATGACCATGTCATTCGTTGTTGTTGTTCTTTTCACTTTTTGTTACGCTTGGCATTCCTCTTATTATGGAGGGTTCTAAATAAGCTGAATTGTTGGAGGCGGTAATAATGGAACTCCCTTTTATCCTGGATTAAGGTGGATGAAGTAAATTAACGCGAAATGTAGGACATGACTGGTTTTTCAACACAGGATGTGACTTTTTTTCTTGTGTATCTTAACGGAGACTTTTTGTTTTCATTTGGATGCAGGATTTAATTTAAATCTATACATATAAAACTAACTAAAGTTGATATTTTGTGCGTTTACGTAAAAGTCACTTAATTTTCCACCAATTTCCTTGTTTGGCGGAGGATTTCCCTAGATGAAGTCAACGGTGGCGCCTACAGCTCCAGTTTGATCGAACTGGTAGTGTAATCCCTGTATGAGCTGCTACGACATATTTGAACACCAAGTCTATAGGAATTTCCAATACTGAGCCAGGGCGTTGGAAAAGAGTTGGTGGCGGAGGCGCCCTCAATGGGTTAATGGCAGCGCTCATATCCCAAAATAGGCACTGACATCGGTATTTTCCGGCCCGCTGTCCTAGAGTCAAATCAAAGGCCTGGCCCTCCATCCATGGAAAAAAGCTTATGTTACGAAGCAACCAATAGCGTCGAAAAGGACTGATATTATTGCTGACGACCATGCTAAACGAAAAAAGGACAACGACGTTCGTATCTGCACCTAGAATGTGAGAACATTAAACAGGAGAGGTGCAGGCGAACAACTAGCGGAAGCCCAAAACTGCTACAAAGCAGATATTACTGCCATCTAGGAAATACGATGGGATGGGCCGGGCAAAAAGAGGATGAAAAACTGTGATATCTACTAAGGACCGTGTTATAATGAGCAGAAACAGCGAATATTCGGATGCGGATTTGTTATAAGTGTCAGGCGAGAAGTCTTATGTTTCCAAGACATTAGCGAACACATTGTAACAATCCGCACCAAGGCCAAATTCGCAAACATAAGCCTTATATGCGCTCATGCTCCGACGGAGGAAAAAGATGATACAACTAAGGATTGCTTCTACGAGCTCCTCGACAAAACCTATGAGCGACTACCATAGTACGATGCTAAAATCGTGCTGGGAGATTTTAACGCAAAGGTAGGACTAGAAGACATCTTTAGCAGTACTGGCGGAAAATATAGCCTACACGACAACACGTCTGGGAACGGACTAAGGATAATTCACTTCGCTACGGAACGAAATGCCACTATCGCCAGCACACGGTTTCCTCATCTCGATATCCATAAGGGGACATGGCGGTCTCCAGATTAACGAACAGTCAACCAAATTGATCACATTGCGACAGACAAGAGGCACGCATCCAGTATTTTGGATGTCCCAACATTCCGAGGGGCTAACATCGACTCGGACCACTACCTTGTTGTAGCCAAGGTAAGGATGCGGATATCCACCACGCCAAAAAAAAAAAAACTATACTGTGAACAAATTTAATGTCGAAAGACTGTAATCGCCAGAGACCGCCAAGACCTTCGCGCAACGCGTATCCCTTAACCTCTCGACTCACAACACACTACCAGCATCTAATGTCGAAGAACAATGGCAAGGATGCCAACAAGCCATTAGATCAGCTGCAACTGATGTTCTAGGTTTCTCGCGGCCACCAGCAAGAAACCCTTGGTTTGATGAGAAATGCCGACAGATGCTCGCAGCCAAGAACAATACCTACAAGGCTAATCTGCAGGTGAAGACGAGAGGTGCCATTGAGCTCTATAGGCAAAGAAGAAGGGAAGAACATAGGCTTTTCAAAAAGAAGAAAAAAGAGCAAGAAAAGCGCGCGATCGAGGATATAGAAAGGTGCCACTCCAGGAACGATGTTTGCAAGTTTTACCAAAGTGTAAAACGTCAAAGCCAAGGGTACAAGTCTCGAACAGAATCCTGTCGAGATGAACAAGGAAATATCGTAGTTGAGTTACAGTCGAAGCTGAGGATATGGAAGACCCACTTCTGCAGACTGTTAAACGGCGATGACGAACAACATTCCACTGTCAGGCAGAACGAACCATTTAATATTGGCAACGACAGCGAAAACTGCCAACTACCCAACCTAAGTGAAGTGAGGATAGCAATATCTAAACTCAAGCTTAATAAGGCCGCCGGAAATGACGGCCTTCCCACTGAGCTTTATAAAGCTGGCGGAGATGACTTGGTAAGTTACATCCACCAACTCATAAGCTAAATCTGGTCGGATGAAAGCATGCCTGAAGAATGGAACCTCATCATCGTTTGCCCGATCCATAAAGAAGAAGACCCTCTGAACTGCGCCAACTACAGAGGCAGAAGTCTGCTCAACATAGCCTACAAGATCCTATCTGCCGTAATATGATAACGCCTGAAACCGTTTACCAACAACCTGATCGGCCCTTATCAGTGTGGTTTTAGGCCAGGAAAGTCCACAATCGATTAAATTTTTACACTTCGGCAGATCCTGGAAAAAACGCAAGAAGTCCAAATCGATACCCACCACCTATTTATCGATTTCAAAGCCGCATATGAAAGCATTTATAGAGACGAACTATACAGAGCCATGTCTAGTTTTGGTATACCGCCCAAACTCGTCCGTTTGTGTAGGATGACGATGGAGAATTCTCGCTGCACCATCAGAGTCGGAAACGTCCTCACCTACACATTCGATACCAAAAAGGATTTAGGCAAGGCGATGCGCTGTCATGTGACTTCTTCAATTTGATTCTTGAGACGATTGTGCAAAACTCCCGAGACAACCAGGGGCACAATTTTCAAAAAAAAATTTTTGTGTAGAAATTTATATTTCTGGCATAACGAATGAGAAATACAGTTTAAAACCGATTCCGACCATCCAATGAAAGGCACAAACAAATTGCCAACATCGAAAATGAACATATATGGCCAACGGGTGTGTATCGTCCTTTCATATTCTGTGTAAAAATTAAATTATAACACAGTCATTTAGCAGGCAGACAATCTGGATCGACCAATTCAAATGGCAAAGGACGAGACGAAAAAAGGGGTTCCGGTATCTACGTATGTCAAATACCATCAAAAAGGCACACGTAACGCCTTGCTTCTATCCAGATAAATTGCAAACGATTCACGCTCACGTACAACGCGAACTTGTACAATGAAATACTGGATACAACAAAACGGGACAAAAAATGGCCGCCATCTGGCAGCTTGATTTTTATTATTTGTCCGAAGCGAAACGAACACGAATTTCAATTTTCCCTTGGGAACTTTTTGGTTTTTTACAAACTCTCTCTTGAAGGCCGGAATGGCCAAACATTTATGCCGCAGCATTCGTTCGTTTTTGTGTCTTTCCTCTCGTCTTTCTGTATCTACGAGATATACTGTGATTTAATCTGTTTTTTTTTTGTATTTCAGGCTCCCCCCAGCAACGTTTTAGGTATACCAATTCCACACTGGATTTTCGACTAAGGATAGTGAATGATCCCCTCCTTTTGGATTTGGTATGGTCAGTGCAAAAAGACAGATAGAGAGTACCTTGCAGGCTATCTGGACTTCAAGTGCTATCGGCGAAAAGCGTCAATCCAGCAAAAAGTGAAATTTCCGACAGTTTTAGGTTTAAAATGAGTTTCGGACCACAGGTTGGTAGACAAGCAAGAAACTTGTTCAAGTTTTTTTTTGTTTTTGAAAAAGGACACATGTTACCTTGTTCAACATGCATCTATACACGCATAGCAGTCATGGAATTGCCAGATTTAAACACACACACACATACCACGTTATCATGAAATGCTCATCTGTGAATATTGGAAGGAAGTGGTGGATCCTGTGTAAGTGGATGAGCATGAACGCAACGCTAATGGGATTCATGGAGGAGAAAATTGATACCGAGTATTTCTCATTCATTTTGCACCCTGTTATATAGTGTCCTGTGATAATGCAGTAATGGGGGAGCACAACTTCCTTTTCGCTCAATGGAAGAATGTGATGACTATCAGGGTGATGTAGGTATTTTAGTCTCGTTGGGATTTTAGAGTTCTTTTTCCTTTTTTTTTTAAATATCACTCAGTTGGATCTAGGGTCTGTTATAAAAGGTTTAGCTTTTTATTCACAGGAAAATCCTGCTTATGCGATTCAAAGGAGTGTTGGTGTTCATCAGCCCAAGGAGATGAATACGTTTATTTTAATCTATGTGGCCGTAAATTCATGAACGAATATTGTTCTTCGTCAGGAAGAGGTGTCGCCAGGAAATTGTTATCGCACGGGCTATCATTTATGTGAGAGCACCCAGGACGAATAGACATGTTGAACGACGCGACCTACCTATTTTTGCAACCGCAGTTTGAGAACCTCTGGTGAGTAACATTTTTATCAAGTTAGCAGTTAGAGTGGATCAATGCACCAAAACATGCTTCCCAAGTAACAATATTCCCTAGATAAAGTTTAAATTTTCGACTTGTATAGAGCTTTTATAGTACTTGCGCGCGAAAGTGTGGTCATAGTTTCGGTAGTAATCGGTTTTAGGCTATATATCCACTGACTTCTCCTTGATAGTATCTATAATCTAAGTAATATACAAGGCTGACGGAAGCCATATCTTCAATAAGTTTTCAATTTTGAAGCCATCTAGAAAGTATCAGGAGCGGTTTTACGGCGAAGAATTGTAAGAGCACACCTTCCGCTTAAAACTTGTATAAAAAAACCATAACCTCAGTTAAGTAGCTTGCAAAAGAAGGTTTTTTTTTAGGATAAATTACTTTTTGGAAAAATTACAAAAAATGGCTTCGCAAAGGAAGCTTTTGCATATCACCATATATAGGAAAATCCACAGGGTTTGTAGAAGTCTGGTATAACCTATGAACAGCTCCTGTTAGGCTTCTTAAAATATATTTGTTTATGTACAAAAAGTAATAGCTTCGATAATGTTTGCAGTTAAAAAAAGTTTTAACAGATATTGATCATTAAAGGAAGAACAGCTTTCGATTAAAGGTTGTAAATATAAAAGGAATATCCCCACTTTTTTACTCCATCAGTTTGGTAGGTACACACGAAGGTTTTATGGAAGCAATAACTTCATTGTTACCGACTGTTGGTCAAATTAGATGTAGTTTTGTTGCAAACAAGCTATTGATTCTTTTGAAATTGCCGAGTGAAAGTAATTTCAAGTTTTAAGTCTATTATCGCTGATATCACTCCTGTAGAGTATAGTGGAGTACACAGCTTATTAGACTGCTAACGCATCCGAGATTTTGAGTCAAAAATTGGAGAACGAAGGTATATAGGATTGATTCGGCTGACTATCTGAGAAAATTCCACTTGAAACTGAGTTCTAATATACGATCATTTTCGTATAAACTTTTGATTTTTTTTTATACCTGCCGCTGTTGCACTGCAAGTGTCAGATAAGCCTTATATGCGCTCACGCCCCGACGGAGGAAAAAGATGATATAGCTAAAGATTGCTTCTACGAGGTTCTTGACAAACCTTATAAGTGACTACCGAAGTACGATGTTAAAATCGTGCTGGGAGATTTTAACGCAAAGGTAGGAAGAGAAGACATCTTTGTCTTATGGGTTGGTGGATGTAACAGACAGAAGACAGTAGTATTGTCGGAAAACACAGCCTACCCGACAACACGTCCAATTGACTTCACTACGGAATGAACGGTTTCCTTACCTCAATATCCATATTGGGACATGGCGGTCTTCAGATCAACGAACGATCAACCAAATTGATCACATTGCGATAGGCAAGAGGCACGCATCCAGTATTTTGAATGTCCGAACATTTCGAGGGGCTAACATCGACTCGGACACTACTTTGTTGCAGCCATGGTAAAATGCGGATATATCTACTTCCCCACAACAAAACAGAAATACTCTGAAAAAATGTAATGTCGAAAGACTGCAATCGCAGGAGACCATCAAGGCCTTCGCGCAACGCGTTTCCCTTAACCTCTCGATTAGCATTATAATACCAGTATTCAATTTCGAAGAACAATGGCGACGACGCCAACGCGCCCACCAGTAAGAAAGCCTTGGTTTGATGAGGAATGCCGACTGATGCTCGCAGCCAAGAACGAGGTCAACAAGGCTAAGCTGCAGGTGAAGACAAGAGCTGCCATTTAGGTCTATAGGTAGAGAAGAAAGAAAAAACACCGGCTTTTCAGAAAGAAGAAAAAAGAGCAAGAAAAGCGCACGATCGGAGGATATAGAAAAGTGCCACTCAAGGAACGATGTTCGCAAGTTTTACCAAAGTGTAAAATTCCAAGGATACAAGGCTCGAACAGAATCCGGCTTTTCAGAAAGAAGAAAAAAGAGCAAGAAAAGCGCGCGATCGGAGGATATAGAAAAGTGCCACTCAAGGAACGATGTTCGCAAGTTTTACCAAAGTGTAAAATTCTAAGGATACAAGGCTCGAACAGAATCCTATCGATATGAATAAGGAAATATAGTAGTTGAGACACTGTCGATGCTGAGGATATGGAAGAACCACTACTGCAGACTGTTGAACGGCGATGACGAACAACATTCCGCTGCCAGGCAGAAGGAACGATTCAATATTGGCAACGGCAGCGAAAACTGCCAACCACCCTACTTAAGTGAAGTGAGGATAGCAATATCTAAACTCAGGCTTAACAAGGCCCCCAGAAATGACGGCATTACCGCTGAGCTTTATAACTTGACTTGGTAAGTTACATCCACCAACCCATAAGACAAATCTGCTCGACTGAAAGTATGCCTGATCCACAAAAAAGGAGACCCTCTGAGCCGCGCCAACTACAGAGGCATAAGTCTCCTCAACATCGCCTTCAAGATCCTATCTGCCGTAATATGTGAACGCCTGAAACCATTTACCAACAACCTGATCGGCTGTTATAAGTGTGGTTTTAGGCCAGGAAAGTCCACAACCGATCAAATGTTCATATACCCCCCAAACTCGTCAGTCTGTATTGGATGACGAAGGAGAATTCTCGCTTAGGGTCGGGAACGGATATGATTGTTGAGAGGATTGTGCAAGAGTCTTGAGCCAATGCCAGAGGCACAATCTTCCCAAAAATCGGTGCAATTACTAGCATACGCCGACGATATTGACATCATTGGCAGGACTCGAAAGTGATATCAAAACCACGTTTGCTAGAAGGAAGCGGCAAAAATGGGTAAAGCAGTAAATGAGGGTAAGACTTAGTATATGCTGTCAACACGAAAGGACACAATACATCGACGAATTTGGCAGAACGTCATTGACAGATATAACTTTGAGGTAGTACGTGACTTTGTCTACCTCGGCTCCGCTATTAGCTCTGACAACAACATCTCGTCAGAAATTAAACGAAGAATTACTCTTGCCAAACGCTGTTTCTTCGGGCTTAAGTAGTAAAGCCTTCATTCTAAGGAGATCCTATATAAGACCCTGATCATCTCAGTCCTGCTCTACTGCGCTGAAGCATGGACCGTATCAAAAGCGGATAATAAAATCCTTGGTCAATTTGAGAGAAAAATATTCGAACAATCTTCAGTCCCGTTTGCGTTGAGGGGCTATGGGGACGAGGATTCAACCACGAACTATACGAACTGTACAGCGACTTACCCCTGGTCAAAAAAAAACTCCGCATTGGACATTTAAGATGGCTAGGACCGAATGGACACGAATACTCCGGCTCGCAGGGTATTCAATTTTCAGTCAGACATTGGAAGCAGAAGAGTCCATTTGCTGTACATGTCCTATCCATCTTATACGTCCAATGAGGATCTTTTTTTGAAGCGATGTACTGCTGCTTGAGAGGCTTCTTTGTGGCAGAAATTATAACTTCGCACACACAAATGGAGGGAGATGCTAGGTTTGAGCCCCTGTGGGTGACATAAATGCCAAATACATATTTAGTCCATTTGTTACTGCTGGGTAGAATCTCTGGGTTCGATTGCCATCCCTAAGAACACCTAAATGTTGTTCACTGGGACTCATTACGCGATGATCTGACAAGTAGGATCAACTGTTTGGGAAAGATTATCTCACCTCTGCCCTTCGGATTTGTCATTTCTTTCCGCTGTCGAAGCTTGAGCTGATATGGTGGCGAATTTGGCCTTGATGTGGGTTGTTACAATGCATTCGATAATGTCATCGAAGGAAGCATACGACTTTTTTTTCTAAGTCTACCACTTATAACATATCCGCGTTCGAATAGTCGAAGTTTTCGGTCACGTACCATAGTGGATGTCACAGTTTTCCATACTACTTTTGTACGGCCCATCCCATCATATTTTCTGGTTGGCAGTAATGTCTGCTTTGTAGCAGTTTAGGGCTTCCGCTCGTTGTTCGACTGCAGCCATTCCATTTACACAATACTGGTGTAGGCACGAAAGTCGTTGTCCTTTTTTTTTGTTTCCGAGGCTATGAGTTGCTTCGTAACAAGCTGTTTTTACGTGAGTGGGCAAGGGGGAAGGCCCAAATGTTCACCTAAGGACAGCAGGCCGGATAATCCATGCTGACCAGGCTGTTTGAGTTTCTGGTTTTCGCCTCGGACTTTGTTCAAAGTCAAATCTGGCTGGGTGAAATCAGTGTCCCATGGTAAAGTAAAATCAGCCCAATTGATGAATAGTCAAAGTAACAACACCTAATCATCCCTGACTATAGCCCCGCAGGAAAATAGTTGTTGCAGAAGACCGAGGTAGACGAATTGGAAGGCGCTATAAAAAATTGAGAAGGGGCAAGTGCGTAAAATATTGTGCTGCAATCTAGGGCATCCTAAATAGACACGCAGGCAAAATACGTTGGTCTTATGCCGCAAGCCATGTTGTATGATATTAACAACAAAAAAAAGAACGCTCCATTCTTGGACGAAATATCAGTGGAAGCAGTCCTTCCATATTTACCTACTTAAGTGGCGCTACAGTCTGGAATAAAGCAACATTCCCCTTCGATTAGCCTGGTCCCTAAATAACTCCTCCACTTCCGCACTTCAAGTTGCCTAAAGTCGGTTTCTACACGTGCGCGCCAATTAAAGCGATGTCTACCTCTACTACGTCCAACGTCTGACTGAATTGAAGATCTAATAAATTTTCAAAAGAAAAATTACGCCAAAATATCCATGGAAACTGAAAAGCAACAACCACCCTCACTTCATTGAATTTAATTCCTGAAATACTTTACAATGCGTTACAATCTACAGCACTCAGGTGAAGTATTACCACTCAACCTACTCATAAGCTCGTCAGTGCAAGTAGTATTATCCACGTCGTTGCTAAATTGCAAGAAGGGAAGCAAGTGTTTATATTTAAACTTGAGAGATACAGGTCGAGCAAATGAGTGAGCGAGTGGAAAGAAGAGCTCGCACTAGTGGATCTGGACGTAGGACAGTAAAAGATAATGTCCGGAAAATCCGACGTTAATTAACGCAGAACTAACGAGACTTATCCTAATCAGTATCTGCTTGTGTTCCCTAGTAACGACAACATTTTATCTCCTTTCATGTACGTTTTATATAATTAGCAATTATTCTTACCCCAGTTGCATTTCTCATTTAAACATTATCCTGCGAGTAAAAAAAAAAGATTGCCTTTCAGACATGTCCTTCTATATTCTGCACAGAGATATCCACTAGTGGTATAAGATTTTGCATTCAAAAGCTTTTGGGTGTAAATATGGGTTTTTGTCTCTCTTAATTAGAGCTATACAACCTTGGATGTTGTATGGGTGTGAGGACTTGGACATTCAAAGACATGTACGCAACATATACTCCCAAGTTGTTTCAGGCAAATTAATCTGCAAATGCGTAGAGCAATATCATTTGGGAGGATTTTCTTTTGATGTTATTCATCAGCAATAAAGTATCACATGGTCGGTTTTGTTTTTGTTTCTATATCATTCGCAGAATCTTTATCTAAAGTTGGAGATACTAATTGCAAAATATTCACAGAATTGTTTTAATTTTTATTTCTTTGTACAGCGGTTTTTGGCAGAAATTGAGCGAGCAAGACTATCACGAAAACTGTACCATGATCACTCGCTGATACGAGTCGTTAACGCGACTTCAATTCTCCAGATCCTGAGTGTGACTTGTTGTAAGGTAAAGAAAACAGATGGTTCAACAAGGTATTGTGCAAATTATAGCAGACTTTGCGATATATCTATGATGGATCCCCTTAAATAACAGACAGCACCGTATGGACTTTGCTGTCGCCGGAGCTATGATGGAATAGAAGGGTTCCAACAAGCCCCGAAACGGCCACGGACAAAGACTTACGAGTACTCATTTCGCTGTCCCCAGAACTAGGATGGATCCCCTCAATTACTAACCAAACTTGGAACGACCACGTGCATCGACTTACCTACATGCACTTCGCTGTCCGCAGAGCTAGGACCTTCTCAAATACCAAAAAGACCCAGAACGACCACGGACAACGACTTACGTATATGCTTTTGGAATGTACGCATGATGTACTCGGTGGCTTCTCAAAAATTTTAATCTGTAGGTACTCCCGCGGTACATGCACGATGGGTAGGTTTCGGAATGCAAAAAAGAACAATATTCGACGTTAATTACAGCTCCCGCCAAGGACTCTACTCTATTAGGAGACTGAGATCAGGAATAATTTACTTTAAGTCAGTTAGTGATCGCCTGGCTGTGATCTGCATCAAAGCAACGTTTTGCAACATCACCTTTACACAATGCGGCGCAAGTCATCATCCTATCGGATGTTCCTATAATTTTTGCAGATGACAGCAAATGTCAATTCTACTCTGACATTGAAGTAAACAGTCATCACCGTATCGTGTCTTATTGAAGTATTTTGTACCTGTTTACTTCACAAATTGTGCAGACGTCGACTTTGGCCATTTGCATACCACAGCCAAATTCAGAACCCGACTGTCCCACGACAGTTGTAAAAAAAAGAGACTTCACATTTGTCGGATTAGTGAGTCTGAGATTGCATGAGTCTACGAGAAACTACTGAGTGAGAGACTCTCTGCCGTGATCTCATCTTGAACCAATATCAACACGCAATGGCCACAGTATCTCAATATCATCAAGGATTTAGGCAAAGCCTCCATAGACTTGCAAGTACCAAAAAGTGGTGACAGAAGAGGAGAGTCTGTAACGCGAAATAAGCGCCGCAAGAGTATCCAGCCAGAAGAATGAAGCCAAAGAAGAAAATCGTGGGAGGGAAAAAAAAGAGAACAAGCAGCTTCCCAGCTCAGGGAAATCGAACATCCGACAGCTGGCTTCAAAGTAAGAATGCAGGCTCTACGAAAAAATAAGGAAATTAGGAAACATTTCCAGCAGATGCTTAAAAATGGGCATAATGTCGAGAGAGTGATAGGGCAGGAAACCGGCCCAGTCAGGTAACGCACCCTCCCAGTATTGAAAAAGTTAGCACAGCCATCAAAAAGCTGGAGAACAACAAGATAGCCGGTTATGATGAATTACCATAGAACTCTCCAAACACGAAGGTGTTGTCATATAAGTTTGCATGTACTGGATGGATAAGAGCATGCCCGATGGCTGCAATATCAGCTTTATATGACCCATCTGCAAATAAGCGATCCCATGTCTTGCACCAACTACCGATTATATCACTGCCAAATGTCACATATATGATCCTTTCCAACGAACGGCGCGAGTGCCTTTCTATGTCACTCTTTTCGATACACACCTGTGGCCTTCGGCCTTGATGATCCACCATTTTTAAGTCGAGCCACATCCATTTTTTAAGGGCGCATATGATAGCATCCATTGCCTAGAGCTCTATAGAGCGAGGATGACTTTGATTTAACTGATACAACTGTATAGCCTTACACTGGTAGACACGCGATGCAACATTCAGCTTGGAAGGATCTCATATGAACTTTTTCAAACATGTGCCGGACTCCTTCAAGGAGACGCGCTAAATCGCTGGTCCATATGTCACCGCTGACAGCAACAATTTTGAGATAGTTAACGAGTTCATCTTCCTGTGTCAAGGATGGTAGAGCATTTGGCTAGAATAACTGGAACCAGCCTGTCCAGGATCAAAGAGGCTGGGATACTCTATGGATCGGAAACATGTTAAGCAAGTTAGTAGTATCGCCTTACACTGGCAGACATGCGATGGTTAAATAGTTCATCTAACTCGAATTTTTCCTGCTCTTATACAAAAGGGCTTGGACTTTTTCTTACCTACTATGATTGGCTTATTTAGGTTTAGTTTCAATTGGGGCTATATACCAAAAACCTGGAGGGAGGTAAACGTGGTATTTATCCCCAACCAGGCAAAGCAATAGAACAACTAAATCATACCGTCCAATAAGCTTAACATCGTTTTTCCTGAAAACAATATAAGAATACTAGACGTACACATTAGAGAATGCTTAAACAAAAGCATACCTCTGAACCCCTTCCAATTCGCCTACCAGAAAGGTAAATCTACGGAAGGTACACTTCTAAGTCTAACATCTTAAATAAAAAGTGCATACCAAAACAAAGAAGTTGCACTATGCGCCTTCCTTGACATTGAGCCTCCTTTTGACAACACTGGATATGACTCCATATCAAATGCTTTGACTCATAGAGGAATAGATTATCCCACCATCAAATGGATCAAAGCGATGCTTGAAAGTCGGAAAATAACTGCTTCGTCAGCACTGACCTCAGTATCAGTAACAGCCGTTAAAGGCTGCCCCCAGGGAGGAGTACTCTCACCCCTACTATGGTATCTGGTTATCGATAGGCTACTTTAAGACAGCGGCTATAGAAGCCTTAATAGGACTAACGCCCCTCCACATCTATATAACAAAAGTGGCAGTTAACCGCCCAGCAAGTTTGACACAAGCGGAAGAGTTAAACATAAGCGAACACCCAGAACTAATTGAACTACTATCCAAACTTCCAGAACTTGACATGATCTGTGCGGGTACAGACCGCTTACCAAAGACACTATACTTCAACAAAAGATTCTCAACGGAGATCACAACCAGAGAAGCATGGGTAAGCAATTACCCACCAAACTGCCAAAACGGCTTAAAGTGGTATACGGATGGTTCTAAAATGGATTCAGGGGTAGGAGCTGGTATCCATGGACCAAATCGGAACGTCTCAATACCTATGGAAAAAACCTCAGTTTATTTCAAGCAGAGCTCCATGCCATGCGCAAACCTAATACACAATTCAGGTATTAAAGGCGCCAACATCCATATATTCATGGACAGTCAAGCAGCTGTAAAAGCCCTTAGCCCATACATTATTGACTCCAAATCAGTACTTCACTGCTTCAATTCCCTCCAAACACTTAGTTCCAGGAACAAAACCAGATTATGGTGGGTCCCCGGACATAAGAGGATTGAAGGTAACGAAAAAGCCAGAAAAGGTTCGGAAACCCCTTTCATTGGACCCGAACCCTTCTGTGCAATCACCAAATCAGCAATAAATCTGATTATAAAAAGCTGGGAACAAAACATATGTAATTCATACTGGGAGAACATCCCAGGTCTAAGACAGACCAAAAGAGCTATTCAGTCCTTCAAAGCAGATGCCAACAAAATACTAAATCTTCGCAGGCACGATATCAAAAACATATTAGGCTACCTAACGGGTCATCACGGTCTGCGATATCACCTAAATAAAATGCATCTAGACGACTCACCGGTGTGCAGACTATGTCTAGAAGAAGACGAAACAGCCGAACACATCATATGTGAACACCCGGCTCTTTACGATATACCGAGGGAAAGGAAGAAGAACTAAGGAAATCCTCTGCGGAATGAATTATCAGCAACATTATGAAAGTAGAAGCGCTACTAACCTAAACAGAAATCTGACGGCAAGCCCAATAGATCTTCTAGGTCGACCTGTGTCTTATTGCTTCGGCAAGTCAGAACTAAAAAAAAAACTCGAAGTCAACATCAACCCCACGAATGAGACCTGTGAAGATACGACGAAGAAACCTAGGAAACCGATGATATCGATGATACAAGTTGGATCAAAACGACTAACTCAAAAGTACAAATGGTTGCTTTAGAAGGGCCTTATACTACCAGTCCCTTTTTGAGGTGCTAGGCAGCAAGTAGGAGAGCCGCGCAAATATTGGACACTTTCGATCAAATTATCACAATTGCCAGCTAGAACTCTGAAGGCACTTTATGAAGTACTAGCTCTGACAACATCTCGGAAGAATAATTTTTGCCTGAAAGAAGGCGATTTAGTGGCGCTCGAACCACTTAGAAGTTCCTAAATAACCCCGATCAACCAAGTTCCTAGTACGGCGCGCGATAGAGCTTAGACTTTATCAGACCATCGGTCGTTTTTAGTGAAAAATTCTTTAAAAATATTCGATCTGGTTTCCCTTGTCAGGCTAAGGATTCGATGAACTTTGTGAGCTGTTGACTTGGTAAAAAAACGTTTGAATGTTTGGGATTGTTCATCCAGGGAAATTTCCAGGAAAGGGTGAACTGATAAGTTTTATGTTGAAGTACGAAACGTTGCTGACTATATCGATTGAACATTTATTGTGATAACAGAAGTAAAAGAGTGTAAGGCAGAAGACTTTCCTACGATGTTCAAGCGAGACTATGGAGTTCGCTACGGTTTAGTCTCCTGTCAGTTTTATTTTAGGCTTTCTTAATCTATCCAGTAGGCATAGTAATGTGGGCTATGAACTGAAGTTTGGGGATTTTAATTTGCTTCATATTTAGGCAAGATGATGAGGGGTGAAATATTTCATGCATCGATTGAGCAAACCTAGAGATTTCGGGGCCGTTTTTGGCAACTTTGAATATGTCCTTGTTCCAACGAAGACAGTTCATAACATACTTTCCGAGTATGGTTTTGGTTTCACTTTAATGACAGAAGACAGATAGGTAAAATATTTCTGTTTATTTCCTTAAGACTCCCACTGCTCTTTTTTTAAATTTCATCGAAAGCAAATTGTTCGTCACGCCCTATTCGCTTCATTACCCCTAACCACCCCTTCAAAGTCAGAATTTACACGTGTATTCTTAATGTGGTCGTTTAACTAAAAATCGATACTTTAACCAACTTTTTCAAGTGAAGTTTTCTTAAGTCTTCCTAATGTTTCAGTCGGTATACAAAACAAGTCTAAAATAAGGGATAATTACCTGTAAACATGACGACATTATGGTCAATTTAAACCCTTTAAAGTATAAAGGAAGGATTACATTACCTGCACTTGTTTTAAGAAATGGGGAGACATTATTATTAAGGGTTGTTGTAATAGCTGGAATAATAAATGGAGCCTGTTCAAAGGGAAATTCAATGAAGTGAAGTAAGGATTATGACACACGCCCTCCGTCTTCATGGGTTTATATTTCGTGTGAACTTAAAAAAAAATCAGTGTGGGAAAAAAGTTTTTATCATGTTTAAGGCTGGCATTCTTTTTCTGGGGTGCTATGGTGTAGTGATTTGTGCGTTGGGCTACTAAGCGTGGGGTCCCTGCTTCAAATCCCGAAAATGACAACAACTAAGTTTTTTTACGGCTCTACCCCTTACAAAATTCTAATAGTAACACAGATATAAGAAGCTTCTTAAATTTCCCGTTCAGATTCGGCGTTAAACAGGAGGTCCTCTTCTGAGTGGCATGTATAATAACTTCGCACACACATATGAAGGGATAAGCTAGGTTTGAGACCCTGTATGGACCGATAATGGCAGATATTTAATATTTGTTGTTCTTCTTAAATGGCGCTTTATTCCGTAGAGATTTTGGTCGTCTTCGGTTGTATCGGTTCATAACTAACTCTCAAGTTTCGTTGAAGTTTTTTTTTGACTGACTACCATGGCCGAGTTCTTTCTTCTGAATTGAATTTTGTCAGAAATCGAAGACTGTGGAAGAAAACCTGACGATAAGCTTTTACATTTTTTTACTTGTGCGCACCACAGGAGAGGTCTGGAATTGAAGCCCCTGCCAGCTGTCCTAGCCATTTGAAGCGTACAATGCGAAGTTTTTTTTTGACCAGGTCTATATCGCTGTACTGCTCTTAGTATTTTTGATTGAATCTTCTTCTCCATAGTCCATCAACACAATCGAGACCAACGACGATAAAAAAGCAGGTGATTTATTCTTTGCTCGGTTTTTAGCGAGATTTTGTTGTCAGAGCTTGGAGAAACCTGAGTTAGACAAACTGCCTTACTACCTCAAAGTTTTAGCTGTCAATGGTGACAGTTTTATCGAAAATTTTGCTCCGCTTTCATGCTTGCTGTCCAGCAATCTGTGCCGTTAAGAAGGATAAGGGTCCATCAACACAATCGAGACCTACGATTTTCCGAAGAAGTTTTGCTCCAAACGACTGAGGATTTAGCTATCATTTAATATAGCCTACGCCGTAACGCCGAACAGAAGGAATGTGATCAGCAGTATTATGTAGGATCTCCTTAGTGGTTCGAGCACTAAATTGCCTTCTTATACTAAATAAGCAGCAGTTGGCAAGATTTATTCTTTGCTTTGTTTTTGACGAGATGTCGTTGATAGAGCTGATAGGGAACCCGAGTAAGACAAAGTGCCTTACTACATCAAAGATGTAGCTGTTAGTGGTGACAGTTTTGTCGAAAGTGCCCAATATTTGCTACGCTGTCTTGTTTATTCTCCAGCAATGGGTGGCGTAAAGTAGGATAAGGGTCCGGAAAGCAAGTATTTTCCAATTTGTTATTAGAAACCGAAGTATCAGCAATTCCTAGTTTCCCTACTAAGGTGTCATAAATGGGTTAAGTGTTGACGAGGTACATGAATTCGTCAACTACCCCCAAAATTGTTGCTGTCAACATTAACATTTTGTAAAATTTGAGGGTTGATAGAACTTTGTTTGTTCATAGCATAAACTGTTCCTTGTGCTCGGTAACCACATGCCTACAACGTTTCGCCTCTTCATCAATTGCCGTAAATGCTACTGCAACGGCACGATGGAAGTGAACAATGATGTCGATATCGTGTGAGTTTTCCAGTTGCTGAATTGGTCCATTGAAGACAATGCCATATCTACTTGCCTTACACACTATCTGTTCCAGCAGAAATTGCAAAAGATAAAGCGGGTCTCCTTCCCAGAATCCTGTACATGTTTGAAAAAGTTCAGGTGAGCTGATTCCAAGCTGAACGTTGCATCGCGTGCCTTCCAGTGTTAGGTGACAAAGCTGTATCAATGTTGATGGAATCCTAAATTCCGGTACACTATTCGTTGGCCCTCCAGGGTTTTGTCTCGTCTCTACAAATGGTATTTAAAGATCGTTGAACAGGTTGGGTATCGATATGGACTCTGAGTTGAGTTTTTTTTCTATGATCTCCTGAAATGTGAAGATTTGATCAGTTGTGGGATTTCCAGGACTGAAACCATACAAAAGTCGATTAGTTATTGGTGAACGGTTTCAGAGGTTCATTTCACACGGCAGACAGGATCTTTTAGACGATCTTGAGGGGATTTACCCTCTCTAATTGGCACAGTTCAGACTCCAAACTTCAGATATACATTATCCGGACAAATTTTTAAAATGAGTTACTTGCCAAAAACTCTGCCCCTGCTGTATGTAGTTCATCAGAAAAGCTGATATTTTCGGCAGCCTTGTTAAGCTTAAGTTCAGAGATGGCTATCCTCACTTCAAAAAGTTCGGTTGGATTGTAGTTTTAGTTTTGCTTAATCTGCCTGAGATCAGGAAATTGCTCGTCATTGCCGTTTAGCATTTTTAAGACGGGTTAGTGGCATGAGTTGCAACGCAGAAGATCTGTGCTCGTTTCCCATTCATATCAACTCGTAAACGTTTTTTACTGGCCCTCCTCTAACGATGCTCTGACAAATAATGAGAGTGGTATCTTACTTTCACAACTCAGGGATTCGGATTCGCCATAAAACTGGAGGTGTCGCCATGATGCAATAAGTCCACAAACACACATGAATGGTGGTGCGAAAAATGTTGGCCTGGGTCCTAACGAGCCTGTACCGCCAACAACTTGTATTCAACTCAGGCGTTCGAATTCGGCATAAAACTGAAGGTCTCGCGGTCATGCAAGAAGTTGTGAGAAAAATCTAAGTCCTAGATACTAACGAGCCTGTAGCACCAAGAATTTGTTTTCAACTAAGAAATTCGGACTAGGCATAAAAAACTAGGGATCCCGACATTATGTAAGAAGTACACCCGCACAAATCAATGGTTGCGAGGAAAGGATATGCCTTTGGTTCTAATGAGCCTATTGCGCCAACAATTTGTGTTTTTATTTGTAGTGGTTCTCCCTTAAGCTTAGCATCGATTAAGACGGGTAAAACCTACGAAGATAGGACATCTCTATATCTTCAATCTCGATTTCTGAAAAGTTAGTGTTCTTCCTTCCTTTTCTTTGACGGTTCTGGTCATCACTTGCTAGGACTTATTTTTAAATTCAGTGCATTCTTGCAACTACCCGGAAGAGACCTAGGACATTAGATCGTCATTATGGGTAGTTGGCAATGTGTCCATTGAAATTCGACATTAGATGCTGGCGTTATGGTTTAACTCGAGAGATTGAGGAATATGCGTTCTGCTAAAATCTAGGGGATCTCTTGCAATTGCAGTTTTTCAACGCCGTATTAAGCAGTTGTTCTGGTTTTTGAGAGATCCGCATACTTAGGGTAGGTTAGAGTGGCTGCCAGCGTGTTCTCCAGCACACTTAGACAATTTTTTGGTCCATTATGATACCACGTGGATACTGTCCATTCTCCTTGTTATCTGTGAGAAAAGAATTCTGTGCTTTTAATGAAACCGAGACTTTTCGCTTCCATTTTCATCAAATCGCTGAGATTTTGAAACCAGTAAGCTCCAAGATGGAGCTTCCTTTTGTTCGATAGGGCAGGGCAGTTAAAAAGAAGATGAAGTATTGTTTCTTCTTCCTCTTCGTCCAGGCAGCTCCTACAGAAGTCGTTTGAGTGGAGGCCTAACCTTTCTACGTGCCTGCATATTAAACAGTGTCCAGTGATGATACCTTTGGATGTGCTAATGTATGATCTATCGATAGATCTTGGATCTTCTCAAATCCAGCTTTTGCCAAATTTGTTTGGTTATTTGACACGTCGTGCCAAGGCTCCATCTGAGATTTCATTTGCTTTTAGCTAGTGCTATATGGCGATGGCCGAATTCGGAATCCCGGCTAAACTGATTCAGCTGTGTAGCGTACCACTGGAACACACGCGCTGCAACGTGCAGGTTGGATGTAGCTTCTCCGAACTATTCCAAACATGCACCGGATTCCGGCAAGGAGACGCGCTATCATGCGAATTCTACAATCTCGTACTGGAGCAGGTAATGCACAGGGCAGGTGTCAACACGGAAGGCACTATCTTCAACAGGTCCGTCCAGCTGCTGGTCTATGCGGACAATATTGACATCATCGGTCGGTCCCAGCGTCGTTCACGGCGACTGAAGACCAGGCGAAATCCGATGGCCTTGAAGTAAATGAGGACAAGACTAAGTACATGATTGATAGCAACAATTTCGTGGTAGTTAAGGAGTTCACCTACCTCGGAGTAAACATAAAATCCCCGAATGACACCATAGTGGAGATCCGGCGAAGAATGACCCTAGGAAACCGTTGCTACTTCGGTTTGCAAAACAACTGGGTTCAAAACTCCTAACTCGAAGGACGTGTGCTCCTCAAAACCCTTGTCCCGCCAGTTCTGCTTTACGGCGTCTAATGCTGGACATAAGCAAGAAGGGAGAGCTGATACTGGGCTCCTTTGAAAGAAAAAAACTTTGGCGGATTTTTGGTCCTGATCGCGAAGAGGGCGAATGGAGGAGAAGATACAACCGCGAACTCTATGGGCTGTACCAAGATGTGGATGTAGTACAAAAAGCCAAAACACGTCGACTACATTGGCTCGGCTACATCATGTGAAGGAACAATAATGGTCCAGCTAAGAGGATCTACGAATCCCAGCCCCCAGTTTCGAAAAGGCAAGAAAGGCCGAACCTCCGATTTAAACACCAAGCCATCGCGGATGGCAGAGGGCTTGGTCTGAACAATTGGAAGCAGTGCACCCTGGATCGTAGAGGATGGAAGGCTGCAGTTTCTCAGGCAGAGACTCTTCACTGGTCGGGAGCCCGATAAATAACATGTTGTGGTAGGAAGTTTTTGCATGTAGCGATAGGAATATCTAAAGCACCCGAGTCGGGTACAAGTGGTAATTTAGTCCCACGACTGACGAGTTCATCAGCCTTACAGTTCCCTTGAATGTGCTTTGCCCAGGCACCCAGTATAGGTTAATGTTAAACTGCTTTGACATCTCTTGCAGAGATGAGCTGCAATCTAGGGTTGTCTTTGAATTTGTTGACACTGATTCCAGGGATTTGATGGCCGCTTGGCTGTCCGAGAAAATGCAAATATCCTTAGCAGGTATAACATTCACTTTCAGTCAGGATAACGCTTCTTCGATCGCCATGAGTTCCGCCTGGAACACGCTGCAGTGATCAGGAAGAAGGAAAGATAGGCTGAGATTTAGCAAATCGGAGAAGACACCAAAACCCACTACGTCATTTTTTTTGGAGCCATCGGTATAAAAAAGGATCGAGTCATTTTGCAAAGGTTCGTTACTCTTCCATGACAATCTGATTGGGATTGTGACCTGGAAACTCTTATCAAAGTTTAACCTGGTAAGGGGGTAATCGGTGTTTTACACCCTAGCCGCAGGTTAAACTTTGATAAGAGTTTCCATATTCCGCTTCCTCTAAAGTGCAGAGTGCGTATTTTCTATCACAATATGGTCAATTTAATTAACCGTTTGTTGGTCTATGAACCGCCATATGTCATTTCGAATATCAAGATGAGAGAACCGTGTGTTAGCTAGGGTGGCATTTCATTCCGCAGCGAAGTCAATTAGCCGGTGCTTTGTGGGCAACCTTGTCTGCTATAGATGCTCTCGTTTCCTTCATTAACGGTCTCTCATAGAATTACAATCTTTCCATATTTTATTTTCTTAAGACTAAAAATTCAATTGCGCAATAAGCTCTTTTTCAAAGCACTCCCTTTCGGAATTTAAATTCCAATTACATTGCCTTTGTCAAGGCAGAAGACAATTCCAAGCCTGTAAAGAGCTCTCCACATTTCCCAACTACAATTGCATCCGATAATTGTGCGTGTTGAACAATCTGCTGTTTGTTATTATTAAACACACGTATAGTAACCTAGTTCACACTGCCACGATGTGGGTGTATTGTTGAATTGCAATTTTAATTGCAAGTGCAATCCGACTCGTAGACATTCCAAGGATGTGTGTATCCCTTTATGTTTTCTATCTTCCATGGTGGGATGTATTCCATTTCGATACGTTACGGTGTGCCATTGCATCCGCACTTAATTGCTTCGGAATCCGAAATAATGAACATTCCGGTGAAGTGTTCCTACAACTCATTCCGAGAGGTTGAAAACAGTCCTTTAGAATGCGTAGACATGAACGTTGGAGAATTTATTGAAGGAAACGCAGATGTCATATGGTTAGAGAATATTATTAGAAATTTAAATTTTTGGGAAAGCAAAGACAGGAACAGCACACATATTTCTGGAGCATGAAAACACGACTGGGGCTGGGAGGAACATCAGCTTATGTTGTGTTTTCATTTATTTTTATTTAATAAATCATTACGCACATGATGGCGGACTCTTATAGTAACGAGACGAGTAGATATATTTACACACATGTCATGTATTAGACGCAGGGAATGACGATACGCACGGTTTCCCTCTGAAAGATCCTTTGCACACAGTTTCATTTTTTTTTGTTGAGAGAAAATTACAACGAAACAACAATGAGGTTGTTATGGCTGTGTAACGTTTTGGCAGATGTGCTCCTTATGACTTGCGTTAAAAATAAATTTATCAAACATCATACGAAAAGGCGCCCGAAGAGGAGGAAGTTTAAACATGTGTATAAGGATTAGTTTACAGTAAATGATGAATGTTGGTGTGGGTACGTACTTGAAGTTGACTGATGGATGGAAATATTAAATTGAAGTGTTTTTTTGTGATTTTGTCTCACGATTCGTTCTGAATTGTGCCATTAAAGCCCTCAATACCGTCAGAACAGGGTACTCAAAAACGGACCATGTAAGAATCTGCACATGTTTGAATATTCTACAGAAACCGAATAGTGTTTTAAAATATTCTACAGACGAATGAAAACATCCCCTTGGCTCCTTTTCGGTAAAATATAGAAAATTTAATTGTCTAAATATTTTGTTTACGCACTTTTTCAAAATTTCTTACAGTTTGACCAACAACGACATTTTTTTTAAAAAAATTGGGCTAGGCAGTGGGCGGATTTTCAAAGTTTTCAAACTTGCACTGGAGCTGGAGGCGTGATCAAATAGTTTATATGCCAAAATTTTGTTGACGACCCTGATAAACGAAAAAAGGACAACGACGTTCGTATCTGCACCTGGAGTGTGAGAACATTAAACAGGAGAGGTGCAGGCGAAGAACTAGAGGAACTCTAAACTGCTACAAAGCAGACATTACTGCCATCCAGGAAATACGATGGGATGGACAGGGCAAAAAGAGGATGAAAAACTGTGACATCTACTACGGACCGTGTTATAGTGAGCAGAAACAGCGAGGGATGCGGATTTGTTATAAGTGTGAGACTTAGGCAAGAGGTCTTATGTTTCCAAGACTTCAGCGAATGCGTTGTAACAATCCGCATCAAGGCCAACATAAGCCTTATATGCGCTCACGCACCGAAGGAGGAAAAAGATGATACGGCTAAAGATTGCTTCTACTAGCTCCTTGACAAAACCTATGGGCGAAAACCGAAGTACAATGTTAAAATCGTGCTCGGAGATTTAAACGCAAAGGTAGGAAGTGAAGACATCTTTAGCAGTATTGTCGGAAAACATAACCTACACGACAACACGTTTGGTAACGGACTTAGGCTAATTGACTTCGTGACGGAACGAAATGCCACTAAAGCCAGCAAACGGTTTGCTCACCTCGATATCCATAAAGGGACTTGGAGGTCTCCAGATCATCGAACGGTCAACCAAACTGGACACATTGCGATAGACAAGAGGCACGAATCCAGTATTTTGGATGTCCGAACATTCCGAGGGGCTAACATCGAATCGGACTACTACCTTTTTGTAGCCAAGATAAGGATGGGATATACGCATCCACGCCCATTAAAACCAGAAATACTGTGAAAACAGAAAACAGTTAATGTCAAAAGACTGCAATCGCAAAAGACCCTCAAGGCCCTCGCGCAAGGCGTATCTCTTAACCTCTCGATTAACACCATACCACAAGCATCGAATGTATTGTTCTACGACATTCGATGCAACAAGCCATTAGATCACCCGTAACTGATGTGCTAGGTTTCCAACGCCCGCCAGCAAGAAATGAGAAATGCCGACAGATGCTCTACCAATGAGCTGTATAGGCAAAGAAGAAGGGAAGAACACCGGATTTTCAGAAAGAAGAAAAAAGAGCAGGAAAAGCGAGCGATCGAGGATTTAGAGAGGTGCCACTCCAGGACCGATTTTCGAAAGTTTTACCGAAGTGCTAAACGTCAAAGCCAAGGATACAAGGCTCGAACAGAATTCTGTCGAGATGAACAAGGAAATATCCGTAGTTGAGACACAGTCGATGCTGAGGATAATGAACCATTTCTGCAGACTATTACACGGAGATGACGAACAACATTCCGCTGACAGCAGAACGAAACCTTCAATATTAGCGACGACAGCCAAAGCTACCAACCAACCGACCTAAGTGAAGCGCGACACCAATATCTTAATTCAAGCCTAACAAGAACGGCGGAAATGACGGCCTTCTCGTTGAGCTTTATAAAGCTGGCAGAGATGACATGGTAAGTAACATCCACCAATTCGTAAGCAAAATGTGGTCGAATGAAAGTATGCCTGAAGAATGGAACATCAGCATCATTTACCCGATCCACAAAAAAGGAGACCTCTAAACTGCGCCAAATACAGAGGCATTAGTCTCCTCAAAATCGCATACAAGGCCCTTATCAGTGTGGTTTTAAGCCAGGAAAGTCCACAACCGATCATATTTTCTCACTTTGGCAGATCCTGGAGAAATTTCAAAAGTCCAAATTGATACCTACCACCGATTCATCGATTTCAAAGCCGCATATGACAGCATTTATAGAGACGAAGTTTTGGTATACCGCCCACACTCGTCCGTTTGTGTAGGATGACGATGGAGAATTCTCGCTGCTCCATCAGGGTCGGAAACTACCTTACGACACATTCGATACCAAAAAAGGATTTAGGCAAGGCGATGCGCTATCATGTGACCTCTTTAATTTGATTCTTGAGAGGATTGTGAAAAACTCCCGAGCCAACACCTAGCATACGCCGACGATATTGACATCATTGGTAGGACTCAACGTGATGTCATAGCTACGTTTGCTAGTGTTTAGAGAAGAAAGCGGCAAAACAGTGAAGGTAAGAATAAGTATATGCTGTCAACACGAAAGGACACACAACATCGACGAATTGGACAGAACGTCACCATTGACAGATATAACTTTGAGTTAGTACGGGACTTTGTCAACCTAGACTCCGCTATTAACT
The DNA here is from genome assembly GCA_932526625.1 of Rhingia campestris. Classification (NCBI taxonomy): domain Eukaryota; kingdom Metazoa; phylum Arthropoda; class Insecta; order Diptera; family Syrphidae; genus Rhingia; species Rhingia campestris. The sequence goes on from OW052183.1 coordinate 38,600,453, forward strand.
CTGACAACAACATCTCGTCAGAAATAACAACGAAGAATTACTCTTGCCAACCGCTGTTTCTTCGGGCTAAGAAGGCAATTCAGTAGTAAAGCCCTCACTCAAACTACTTAGGAGATCCTATATAAGACCCTGATCATCCCAGTCCTGCTCTACTGCGCTGAAGCATGGACCGTATCAAAAGCGGATGAAGAGATCCTTGGTCGATTCGAGAGAAAAATTCTTCGAAAAATCTTCGGTCCCGTTTGCGTTGACGGGCTATGGAGACGAAAATTCAACCACTAACTATACGAGCTGTACAGCGACATATCCCAGGTCAAAAACTCCGCTTTTGACGTTTAAGATGGCTAGGCCATGTAGAACGAATGACACCAATACTCCGTCTCGCTGAGTATTTGATTCCCAGCCAGACGTCGCCTTAGGTGATGCGCACAAATAGCAACCGACCTTAACCAACTTGAAATGCGCAACTGGAGGGAGTTAGCTAAGGACCGGGCTAATTGGAAAGGCATATTGGTTTAGGCCCAGGTTCAGTCTGGACTGTAGCGATACTTAAGTAAGTAAATAAGTAAGTCATATCTTCATCACAGGTGGGCGGTCTTTTTGACCTATCGCTCTCGACATTATGACCATTCAGCAGCTGCTTGAAATGTCTGATATTTCTTGATCGTCAACGGCCAGGTTAATTTCATCGCTATGTCGTAGAGCCTGAGTTGCATCTTTTAAGCAGCAGCAGTTTTGCTTATTTCTAGAACTGCAGGACGATTTTCTTGTTGCGGGAGGGGACATGTTATATGGGAACCAATGGCGTAGAGATTAGCACGATGAACTGCAATCTGAAGGTCCAAAGTAAAGAGTCTGTTTGCAGTGAAACTTCTAATTTTAACTGCAATGGAAAAATAATCAGGTCCGACGTATGCTGCACTGAATGTAGAGACATTCTTAACAATGGGCCTTGCATTTTTAACTTGGTTGGTGGTTCTCCCTATATGTAAATCGCCAGGTTGCTTTTTGGATTCGAAGTCGACGAACCCAATGAGGTACTTTCTGTTTTAAAGTCTACCTGACTATTTGTCTATCGAGCATTCTTACATCGTACTTCAACAGACTCGAAGTATCCATCCATAAAATTTCTCCATAAAAAAAAGTGTCCTCAATGTCGACATTAGAAACGTCGTTTACTGACCATGCCTCTGATGTTGATCACTTTAGGTAAGATAGCTCAAACATGTATAGCAGACATGTGTCTCCTCCTATACTGTTACACCCTGTATCTTTTCACATTTTAACATGTTTCAGAGCAAATTAGCTCCTATTCTCCAGAAAAAAAAATAAAAAACAACATCAAACAGACTTCTGCTTCAATCGTAACTTTGATTGACAATAACCTTCAAGACCGTGCTCTTCAAGTTATTGCATGTTAAAAAGAGCATCCATCCAAGAGCCGACCCTCGTAACATTATTTGTACGCATACACAAACACACATACTCATCTCACGATTAAAGGACATTTTACTTACACAACATTAACCTTAAGGGAAGTTCAAAAACTCTGCCCGGTTGTAAACTGCTCTTTTAAGTAAATAATTGTTTGTGCTTAACATTTCACGCAGATATACCTCATAATTTCTTGAATCCAGCCAGGATTCTATTGGCACTTATGCCGAGCATAAGCATTGTCGGCAATAAATTGACAACTCAAATATTTAAACACTCTCAGCGAGCCGCCATTTTACCAATTCGAGAATTAATTGCTACGCCCCTGGTGTCTGTCAATTTTATCGAGCATTGACATTGAGCTATATAAACTCGAGATTAACAGCTTCAGGGTGTGGTGGATGTATACAATCCGATTCATCCCCTTTTTGCACCCTCAGTGCGATGATAAATTTGTATTGCATATACAAATATCTGTAGCGCGTTTAATGAACTCTTCTGCTCAACAAATTCCATTAATACTTGAACATCCCAATGGCTGAGTGGGGTGGTCCAACAAACATGAGGCGTACGTATGCTTCGACGACGGATGACGAAGTGCAGAATTGCTTAACAAAAGTGTTGAAAAATTGAAACTTAAATTGCGATAGACGATGATGAGGGTTGAAACTTGGAAAAAAATCAATATCTAGCATCAATACGTTGGGAACGGTACTACGGTACAGATGCTGAATAAGGATAATAAATATCAAACAAAATACATAACGGTCGGCGACAAGACTATGGGTGGAATTTTTCAAGAGTTGGGTGCAACTGGAAAATCTGCGAATTATTTCTATAGCATCCACCACCCAAGCTTTCCGTCTGTGGGGGAACAAAGTTTCTTGCTTTACAATTTAAATGATGGAGTTCGGTACCGGTATATTTAGTGTACAAACACAACAACAGACTAGCATACTGATGGATCAGAATCATCAGGCGGGTAAGATATTATCCTGGGAAATAGGTAAACACACAACAGATACAAAACGGTTCGTGTGGAACGGTGTGTTTAGATGTGAACCGAGTACAAGTGAACGGAAGTATTTATGAAGATGTATAACGAAACATGAAAAAGAAGTTCTTTGTGAGCATTTTTTTTTACCGTCGCGTCGTTGATTAAAAATTTGCAATCCGTAAGGACGAGGTTACGGCCACAGCTAGTAAGCGTTGGCGCTAGTCCGCATTAATACACGCTTGTAATTTTGTATATCAAAACTCATTTGATTTTGAAGTTTACTAACTTGAAATAGCATGAACAATCGTCCACGGTTTTTTTACAAGCAGGCCAGCGTGAACTAACGCACTCGCTTACTAGCGTTGGCCGTAACGGCGCCCTAAGACATGCTTATTCGTAGGAATACTGATAGTACAGGATACAGGATAGTTTTGGTGGAGCAAAGCTTTGAATCTAGATACTAACTATGACATGGCACAAAACTACGGGTTTTATTTAATTATTTCCGTGTGGAGTTGATAGTCATTAATCGCGCGCGTCCACAGGTCGCGGATAGAGGAATGCACTGTAGCAGGGTAGGTGCGACCAAAATTCACTAGGGTTCAGGTCACATACAAATTTTTGGCGCAACAGGCTCGTAAGTAGGTGCCGTGGAATAAAGCCGAGCGAAATTACGTCAAATTTCACTTTGAATACACACTATTGGATTTGGATTGCGTGCGAGGTTGGATGCATGGAAAAACAAGCCCCCACCAACCATGAGCCCAAGCAGGGAGTTGCATACATACTCTAACATTACATAAATCCAACCTCGCACTCAAATCATATCCTACAGTGAACCCAAGCAGTGGGATTGCAGCCCATATTCAAACTTTGCAAACATCCAAACTCGCACCTGAATGCGTGCAAAGTATGAAAACCTTCTCTCTGAATTCGGTTCCATTTCATTAGAAATATTTGTGAAAGCGAAATAACGCCGAATTTTGGAATTCGCTCAGCACTTTGTTAGTAGCCAGGGCCTAGCTTTATCTCCTCCTCCTGTTTCATGCCGAATCCGAACGGCTTAGTTGAAATAAGTTTTCTTGAAAATTGATACTACTCCGATGATTTGTCCGATCATCACGAGAGGAGGGCCAGTTAAAAATCAATTAGGTGTTGCTACGACTGAAATTCGAACCCAGACTTTTTGCGCGGCAGTTCCTCGCACTAACCACCGTGAGACCCCTGAGACCGTACATCGAATGAAAACGAAATCACACAGAGAAAGGAAATAAAATACCTACCAATCGTAGACCAAAAAAAGAGGTAAGGTCACCGAATCAAAAAAAAAAAAAAAAAAAAAAACACCCCAAGGGAAGCGGAAGTATTTTCAAGACCAACGGTGGCGTCTACAGTCACAAGTCTAGTTATGACTGTAAAGTGAAATACATAATCAGCCCTATCGAGATATTCGTCGGAGCGGACAATTTTCCGCAACGAATACTTCGTCGGAGGTTCAAATTCAATTCGAAATCGAGGTATGTATCATCGGAAAATCACTACAATTCGTAAATAAATTCTGCAAAGACTTTGTGTCGGAGGGAATCGGAAAAAGAATTCCACTTAGCTGTCAAAAATTGAACGAAAAATGCTCCTCAATGCACTTCAAACAATTCGCCGGGATGTGTTACAAAATGTCGGAGAAATATTCCGAACAGCTTTTCGGAAGAATACCTGGAAGCAAAAATCTTCCGAATCGTACAAATTCGGAGAATTTTCCGGAGAATTTTTCAGAGATATGTTATAAATTGGAACGTTGTGCATGACAACAAAAAGCTTCAGAAATGAATGATCTCACTATTAAAAAACAAGTTTAATGAAAAAAACGTTGATTGTATCTGCACCTGAAATATTAGAACATTGAGCAGAAAAAGTTCAACCGAACAACTAGCACAGCCCCTAAATAGCTACAGGGCAGACAATACTTTTATCCAGGAAATACGATGGGATATGACGGCCAAAAGGTGTACGAAACATATGATTCGTTAAATACCTTTTCCCATCCTATAGTTAAAATATGTACACATCCCTTAAAAGTAGGTGTGGTTCAAATGTTCACTTGTTTTTATGAATCCAAGTTCAAAATGTCTGGATGGACTATTAAACTCCTATGACGTATGTCATAAGCTATGACACGTATTATAGATCGTTTTTATATGAAAACGCCACCAAAAAGTGGCGGTGGACTAAATAATCGATAGCCGAAATGTTCACATTTATATTACCGAAGTATTTGCATCAACAGTTTTTTCGAATTTCCTTGAAATTGTGCCGAAAGCCGTTTTTTTTTATTAAAAAAAACCGAAAGAAGTGGCTTTTCAACATACTTTGCCATTTGACCAAAAACAAAGTTTTTCAGAAAATTGGGCGTTGCAGTGGGCGGATTTTAACACTTCTTCTGATCGGAGCGAAAAAGAATTTTTGAATTTCCTTGAAATTGTACCGAAAACAGTTTTTATACCCTATCCCATAGGGGTATATTAGTTTTTTTTATTGAAAACATTCGAAAGAAATGGTTTTTAAAAATACTTTGCCGTTTGACCAAAAAAAAATTTTTTTCAAAAGAGAGGGCGTTGCAGTGGGTGGATTTTTACACTTCTTCTACTCGGAGCAACAAAAGATTTTTGCATTTCCTTTAAATTGTCGAAAACCGTTTTTATAATGAAAACTCCCGAAAGAAGTGGTTTTTCAAAATTCTTTACCGTTTGACCAAAAAAATTATTTTTCAGAAAAGTGGGCGGATTTTTACATTTGTTCTGCTCGAAGCAACAAAGATTATGTGTACCGAATTTCATCATTGTAGCTAAAAATGTAAGGCCTAACAACTGGTGACATACAGACGGATGGACAGACATGGCTAGATAGATTCGCAGCAATCTATCGAAATTTGTTGTTGTGTTACAAGCTTTGTATCAAAATTAATTTACATACCCATATGTTTTATTTACTACGGTCCATGTTATAGTTTGCAGAATCAGCGACTTTTCGTTTGCGGATGTATTATTACCGGCAGCCTTAGACAAGAAGCCTAATATTTCGATGCCATCCGCGAACGCATTGCAACAATCCACATACAGACCAAATTCGCCGACAAAAGTCTTATATGCACTAATGAGGGACTACCGAAGTACGACTTTAAGATCTTACTAGGAGATTTTAATGAAAAGGTAGTAAGAGATGACATCTTTAGGCGTACTGTAAAACACAGTCTAAAAGTTACCACATGTGGAAACGGAATCAGGCGAATTGCCTTCGCTGCGGAAAAAAGAAGTGCAGCATACGATTTTTTCACCTTGATACCATAAGACGACATGGCGCGGCGGTCTCCAGATCAACAAAATATCAATCAAATTAATCACATTGTGGTAGACAAGAGGCACGCATTCAGTATTTTTTATGTCCGAACATTCTAAGGGGCTAACATCGTCTACCTTGTTGAAGTCAAGGTTATAATGTGAACTTACATCACGCGGATGTCGAAAAATGCAATCGCAAGAGACCAAGTCCTGTGCAGAACGCTTATTTTTCAATCTATCTATTAACACTATACCTCTAGCATCTAACGTCGAAAAACAATGGCGATGTCAACAGCCCACAAGATCGCCGGTAACTGATTAGTTTTCTCCCCAGCAGGAAACCCCTGTTTTGACGAAGAATGCCGACAGATGCCTGTATTCAGAAATGACTCCGCGTGGAGTTACTAGTCTCCTATCAGACGCGTTCACAGGTGCTGGATAGAGGAACTCTCTGCAGATATGCTGGGTAGGTGGGAAATAGAATACCACTCGCGGGCCAAAATTCAAATTTAAAAAAAAAACCTTGCCAAACCGCAGAGGAAGAACTTCCAAGATGAAGTCAACGGTAAGACTCCCAAGTCCTTCCCAGAACGCATATCCCTTAACCTCCCAATTAACACAACAATACCACCAACATCCTTTATCGAAAAACAATGGCGACGAGCCCAAAAAGCCTTTAGATCAGCCGCAACTAATGTGCTAGGTTTCTCGTGCGCACTAGCAATAAACCCCTGGTTTGATGAAGAATGATCGCAGCCAAAAATTAGGCCTACAAAGCAAAGCTGCAGGTGAAGACGAAAGCTTCCATTGAGCTCGATAGGCAAAAGAGAAGGGAAGACCCCCGGCTTTTCAGAAAGAAGAAAACAGAGCAAGAAAAGCGCGCTATCAGGACTTACTTAGAGAAGTGCCACTCCAGGAATGAAGTTCGCGGACACAATCCTGTCGAGATGAAGAAGGTAAGATCGTCGTTGCTGAGGATATAGAAGAACCTTTTCACCAAACTGTTGAACGGTGATAACAAGCAATGTCAGACAGAGTGAACCATTGAACATTGTCGACGACAGCAAAAATTACCAACGACCTGAGTGAAGTTCGGATAGCAATATCTAAATATAAGCTTAACAAGGCTGCGGGAAGATGATTTGGTAAGCAACAAACACCAACTCATTAGCCTAATTTGGTCGGATTTGCCCGATCTACAAAAAGAAGACCCTCTGAACTACGGCAACTACAGTATCCCATCTGCCTGTGAATGCCTGAAATCGTTCACAAAAAACCTGACCTCCCCTTATTAGTGTGGTTTTAGGCCAGGAAAGTTCCCAACTCCTCTAACTTCTGCAAATCCTGGAAAAACCCAAGAAGTCCAAATCGATTCTCTACACCTATGTCGATTTCAAAACCCTAGTTTACCCCATTTATAGATAAGAATTATACAGAGCCATGATTAGTTTTGGTTTGATGGAGATTTTCCGCAGTTCCATCCCACCGAAATCAATAAAAAAAGATTTGAGCAAGGTCGCATTGTCATGTGACTTCTTTATCACCATTCTTGAGAGGGTTGTGTCAATTTTCTGAGCAAATATTAGTGGGACAATCTTCCATAAATCTGTGAATTTACTAGAATGTTCTAACATCTAAATGGCTGGAAAGGGACTAATTATGGACAGAAACGGGCTAAAGGAATAAGCCATCCACGCACGTAGACCCACAAGAGGAATCACAATATTGACCTGAGTGTGATGAGGAAAGAAATAAAGTTCAACCAATGATATCTATATCATCAGCGCAGGGTAGTTGATGGGTTGATGAGGTAAGCCTACCTAACCAACCTAACCTGCTAGCCTGCGCTGACGACATCATTGTTTGAACTTTCTGTCAACAATAGAAACACACAACATCGACGAATTGGACAGAATGCCATATTTGACAGCTTTAACTTTGAAGTAGTAAAATTGACTTTGACTACTTCGGCTCCATTATTTGCTATGCCAAAGATCGCGTCAGATATCAAAGGAAGAATCACTCTTCGGGCTAAGAGAGAAACTACTAAATCCCAGTCTCTCTCTACGGCGATGAAGCACCGACCATTCAAAAGCAGATGAAGAAATCCTCAGCGACAAATCCTTCTTAAAATCTCCGGTCCCAATCGCTTTGACAGGCTATGGAGACAAAGATTAAACCAAGATCTTAACGATCTATACTGCGGAATAGACTTTCAAAAAAGCTTCGCATTTTAAGTTTAAGGTGGCTTGGGCATATAAAGCGAATGGACACCAATACTTCGGCCTGCATACAAGTAGAAACACATGCCCCATTCAAGGAGTTGAGGATCCAACATTACATTCTATAAGCCGAGCTACCGTGTCATGATATCAATGATTTTCAAAATATCGACGACATTGAAGAAGAAATCCTGAAGAATTTCGATGCCAAAAGGATGGAGTTCCGCCCCATTCATCAACCGCTTCAATCAACTTATTAAAGAGTCTTCGACAACCGTGTCGTTTTGGCCCCATCAATTGGCCCCCTCGATCGTGTGACCTGTCGACACCCGAAAATGTTCTGTCGCGAAATGTCAAGTTGTTGGTCTATGTCAGAAAAGCCCTATGCGTTAGATGATTCGGAAGGTAGCATAAGGGTGTCATCGTCAAAATAAGGCCATAATTGTGTGAAAATTGATAAAAACGTTTACCGTCCGTATGGAGTTTATCCAGCGAAGCCCAAGTCATGAAATTATCTTTCGGAAAAAGCCAAAATTTTACATATTCGCAGTCAAAGTATCTATCGACAAAAGTGCGTTTTGCTAAATCCTAACAAACGCGCACAGAGATTTATCTTGGAAAGGAGCGCCCGTGGCCTGTGAGGATTAGAACACCAAAAGAACTGGGAGAGAACACAATCCTTGAGATTTTTGTTATTTCTTCTCGACGACGTTGTCTCCTCGATATTGATTTTTTTGTTTGAATAGAGAGCAAACAGAAAGGACATGTCCTAGAGGCTGTCTTGTACTTTATTTTTAGTTTTGTAGTTCTATTTTCGAAAAATCCGTTTTTTTTCGTTTGCGTATTGTTGTTGTCAGATTACCGCAGCTGATGCAGATACCAGTTTCTCCTCTAATGGAAAAACTTTAAGGATCTCTGGTAGTTGAGTTGATAACAGTGGTAGACGTTTGTTTTTTTTTTTTTTGCAAAACTCATTGAAACGATTGCAATCAGATTGAATATTGTGGTAGTATATGTCAGGATTGTATGTCGTCTTACTTTGGGAGCAAAGCACATCTGGAGTATCTGGTGAATAAATTGAACGATTATTGAACGCTGTGCCTCAGATTAATTGCAATTTAGAACTGAATCTAGGTCAAGTGGAGTTTTTTGAAGAAAAATCTTGTAACTGCAACCACTTATCGTTATGAAATACTCATCTCAAAGGTTTTTCATTTTTAAGTTTTCGTAGAACTAACGTAATCAACTTAATGCCTGGCGGCGGGAAAGTAATGTTAAAAGTTTTAATTTTTTTTTCAATTTGAAGATTTTAATTAGTTTTGAAGAGAATGAAAATAAAGTAAAAATTATAACATCAAGGGTTGGCATGGGGAGAAGTTTAAAAGGTATCTGTGCGAAGAATAAAATGTTAAAAGTCCCACTTGTGTATCTTGAAATGATGAATCTAGTGTCTGCGTTATGTAATTACACTTTGCCTCTACAGATGTTTGATTAAGTATGCTCTTTGGCATTTGAAATTTTGAGAGGTCATACTTGTTGCGATTAGTTCCATTGTGTAAAAGAGATACGAGTGCAGTGCACATGACTTTGATGGAAGGTATTTTTGCTTAAGCTGACACAATATTGTGTACAAATGAAACGAAAATTTATATTACAAGGGTGGGATCTTCGATAAGAGAGAGACTATGGATTTTAAAACTAAATTTGCACACGAATATTCGGTCAAATTTGCATTCTTACTAGACGGCATGATGGTTTTTAGAGGTTGCGGTAAAGCTCATTATTTTCTATGTCACAGTAGAGGAAGACATCGCCTTAAGTGACGCGCACAAGTAGAAATCGACCTCAACCAACTTGGTGTGCGCAACTGGAGGCAGTGGAATAAGGAACGGGTTAATTGAAGGGGCATGTTGGTTAAGGCCCAGGTTCATCCCGGACTGTAGCGTCACTAGTAACTTAGTAAATAGAAAAAAAAATTGCTATATTAAACGTATGTAAGGCTACAATCACCTATGTGCGAATCGTTTAATACCCTATCCTATCCTATCATAAAAATAAGTAGGCGTGACTAAAACCTTTTTTTAAAACTCCTTACGGTTTGACCAAAAACAACGTGCCCAATGGACGGATTTAGAAAAATGTTGAACTTTTATTGGAAGCATAGACAACAAGCTTATATACAAAATTTTACTATCCCAGCTCAATATTTTAGGACTATGTCTATGGGATATGTTATGGAATAGGGTATTTGAATCGATTTTTTTTTAAAAACGCACATCAAAAGTAGGGGGTCAAAATAATCTATGGACGAAATATATATACGAATACAAGCGAAGCGTTTTCTTCAAAACATTTTTCGTATTTCCTTATATTTTTACCGATAATCGTTTTCCTTCGAAAACGCAAAAGTTGGTGTTGTTAAAAACTTTGTATGTATCAAATAAAGGGTTGTCTAAATATCTCTCCCAGACGCTTTTTCGAAATTCCATAAAGTTTGACCAAAAGCCTTTTTAGCCTATATACCAAATTTCATTATCCTAGCTCAAAATGTAAGGCCATAAACCGGTGATGGATGGACAGACATACATAATCGAATCAGCTAGCGACTCTGAGCTAATCCTTATAAATACTTTAAGGTATATCCGGTTAAATTATTTCTGTATATTACAATTTATGTATCAAAGCTAATATTATACTCCTATCGGATAGACATCCTATGGTTTTACTTTGTAAAAATCACAAAAATCAGTACTCACACTACTTTAAGCACACGCCGACGAGCCTAATAGTGTTTTTTTTTATCTTAATGGGCACGAGAATAAGCTACGCTGCCGCTACTGGAGTGCAACGCATCTGAAACGGAAGCACGGCCCTATGAGCTGTGGTTTTAGCGCGAGGAATTATCGGCCCTTACTTTTTAAAAGATTGGTTGGGGATGTGCAGATACAGTGAATTCATAACGTTAAATGATGATGTCAGACGACTTATTGGTGGTGAACTTGTAAAACTAAGCTGGGTATACATAAAGAACACGGTTTCAGCACGCAGCAGCATCACACGCGTCAAGTACGTCTCTGAAACGAATTGGTGAAATAAGGGTAATAAACCCACGTTTAGAAACGTTTTAAGAGAAGAAGTTTTAGACCTTACCATCTCTTCTCCGTTTGTACAAAACACCGTCGAAAATTGGCACGTTTCTGGTGAGGTGTCTTTATCGGATCACATGCACAAAGTTTCCAATTAAGATGCAACACCGAGGATGCGCCGATAAAATACGACAACAAACTCACAAATTGGAGAACGTATCGAGAAAATCTATCGATTAAATGTGACATACTTCCAGAAAAACCTTCATGTATAAGTGAAGCGGAAGTCGCACAATGTCAACTAAATGACATTATCATCTCATCTTTTACAAATAGCTGTAAGGTTAAACGCACTGTGGCAAAGAGGTGCACACCATGGTGGAACGATAACCTAGAAAGTTTCCGTAAAAGAGTAAGAAAACTTTTCAATAAAGCCAAACGCACCGGTAAGTGGGACCAATATAAATCTCTACTTACCCAATACAACATAGAGTTGCGAAAATCAAAAAGAGCGTCCTGGCGCAAATACTGTGAGGAACTCGAAGAGCTTCCGGCGGTGGCGCGTCTCCAGAGGGCACTCTCGAAAGATAAAACAAACTGCATGGGATTACTAGTCAAATCTGACGGTAAAATCACATGCGACCGGGAAGAAACGTTGACCACACTTCTTCAGGTACACTTTCCCGGCTCTACAATCACAAGTGAGTTTCATGAAAACATGATAGATGACTCACCCCCTATAAACCTGAAAAGGATTAATAGTTTATCCGGCAAACTTTTCACTCCGGATAAGGTCAAATGGGCGATCAACTCATTTAAACCATACAAGGCACCAGGGACAGACGGAATCTTTCCTGCTCTTATACAAAAGGGCTTGAACTTTTTCCTACCCACTATGGTAGCCTTATTTAGGTTTAGTTTCAATTGGGGCTACATACCACAAACCTGGAGGGAGGTAAACGTGGTATTTATCCCCAAACCAGGCAAACCAATAGAACTACCTAAATCATACCGTCCAATAAGCTTAACAACGTTTTTCTTGAAAACAATGGAAAGAATACTTGACGTACACATTAGAGAGTGCTTAAATGAAAGCACTCCTCTGCACCCATGTCAATTCGCCTACCAAAAAGGTAAATCCACGGAAGGAGCACTTCTAAGTTTAACATCACAAATAAAAAGTGCATACGAAAACAAAGAATTAGCTTTATGTGCCTTCCTAGACATATAGGGCGCTTTTGACAACACTGGATATGACTCCATATCAAATGCTTTGACTCATAGAAGAATAGATCATCCCACCATCAAATGGATCAAAGCGATGCTTGAAAGTCGGAAAATAACTGCTTCATCAGCACAGACCTCAGTATCAGTAACAGCCGTTAAAGGCTGCCCTCAGGGAGGAGTACTCTCACCCCTACTATGGTCTCTGGTTATCGATAACCTACTTCAAGACCTAAGTAATGCAGGTTTCAATATAACTGGATACGCCGATGACCTAGTCATCATAATAAAGTGCAAAGAACCAAACGAAGTTACAACACGTTTGCAAAACGCCCTTAAGATAGTCATAGACTGGCGTAATAAAGAAAGTCTCTCTATAAACGCCAGCAAGGCTATCATCGTCCCTTTTACAAAAAGGAGGAAATTAAATCTTACCCAAATTTCCCACGGCGGCTATGGAAGCCTTAATAGGACTAACACCCCTCCACATTTATATAAAAAAAAGTGGCAATTCGCAGCTCAGCAAGTTTGACACAAGCGGAAGAATTAAACATTAATGAACATCTAAAACTAATTGAACTTCTATCCGAACTTCCAGAACTTGACATGATCTGTGCGGTTACAGACCGCTTACCAAAGACACTATGCTTCGACAAAAGATTCTCAACGGAGATCACAACCAGAGAAGCATGGTGTAGCAACAACCCTCCAAACTGCCTAAACGGCCTAAAGTGGTATACGGATGGTTCTAAAATGGACTCAGGGGTAGGAGCTGGCATACATGGACCAAATAAAAACATCTCAATACCTATGGGAAAAAACCCTAGTGTATTCCAAGCTGAGCTCCATGCCATAAAAGAATGCGCAAACCTAATACACAACTCAGGTATTAAAGGCGCAAACATCCATATATTCACGGACAGTCAAGCAGCTATAAAAGTCCTTAGCTCACACATCATTGACTCCAAATCAGTACTACACTGCTTCAACTCCCTCCAAACACTCAGTTCCAGGAACAAAACCAAACTATGGTGGGTCCCGGACATAAGGGAGTTGAAGGTAACGAAAAAGCTGATGAACTAGCCAGAAAAGGTTCGGAAACCCCCTTCATTGGACCTGAACCCTTCTGTGCAATCCCCAAATCAGCCATAAATCTAGTCATAAAAAACTGGGAACAAAACAGATGTGTTTCATACTGGGGAAACATCCCAGGCCTAAGACAGGCCAAAAGAGCTATTCAGCCCTTCAAATCAGATGCCAACAGGATACTAAATCTTCGCAGGCACGATATCAAAAACTTAGTAGGCTACCTAACTGGTCATCACGGTCTGCGATATCACCTAAACAAAATGCGTCTAGTCGACTCACCGGAGTGCAGACTATGTCTAGAAGAAGACGAAACAGCCGAGCATATCATATGGCCCTTTACGGTATGAGAAGAGAATCTTTCTTCAGGGAATTCTTAAGTCCCGAAGAATTGAGGAAATCTTCGGATGAAAGTATTACCAGCTACATTAGAAAAGTAGAAGCGCTACTAACCTAAAAAGCATCTGACGGCAAGCACAATAGATCTTTTAGGTCGATGTGTATATTACTGCTTAGGCAGGTCAGAATTTAAAAAAAAAAACCGGCTTCCCTGGCACACTTGAATAAAAAAATTCACCACGAAATGGCAACCCATTTCTTTTCAACTATATGAGTGCCGAGAACACAAGGGTTCAGAGTTCGTCGATATTATTTTTAAGAAGTAATTTCCTACATTGTGTACATGCCGAGGATGTCGAGTTGTCGCCGGAAACATCGACCAGACGACCGACGCCGTGCCTCGCAATTAGCCATCAGCCGGTCGTCCCTAAGGCGAATTTTGATCAAAGACTTGCGCATATTCCCGTACAAAGTCCAGTCCGTGCATCAGCTGCTGCCTGTCGACCGCCAAAGGAGTTTAACCTACGCCCAAGCCATCCTCAATCTCGAGGACGAAGTGGACGATCATAATGAGAGATGAGGCTCATTTCCACCTCAGCGGGTACGTGAACAAGCAAAACTATCGCGTCTGGGCCACCGAAAATCCACGACTAATGTACGAGGAGCCATTACTGGTCAAAGTTACTGCATGGTGCGCTGTTCACGCTGGCTGGAGGAGTCATAGGGGCATTTTTTTTTTTTTTTTCGAGAACGCCACTGGTCAAACGATAACAGTGGACGGGGCGCGCTATAGGGCCATGTTAACCGAGTTTTTTCTGCCGCAATTGGACAAATTAGGACTGGAGGACATGTGGTTCTAACAGGACGGAGCAACGGCACACATTTCGCGAGCCACAACCGATATTATGAAGGGCCAAACAACATCGGATGACTTCTTTTGGCCCACCTGTTATAAACTCTGACACGTTGAGACACCTTGTACATGACAAGTAAAAACAGTAAAATTGAAATATATGGCTTCTCCATTCATTTGTTTGTGCAAATTTATATAAGAATGGGACCCCCTTTTTAGCACCGACTTCCAACGGCAAATTAAAGAAGCATCTCGCATTCGCAAGAGGTAGGGTAGTGAAGAAACTAAGGTGCTGTCACTTTCTCAATTTCACCATTTAAACCACGGACCCCAGCTTAGTATTCCATCCCACTTACCACTAAGTCATTGCCCCACCAAAAAAAAACGCGCCTAATATATTAATTATAACATTTTGTTTCGCAAGCTTAAATATTCAAAAGCCGATTTATCAGACGAATTTATTTAAGTAACCACATGGGTAAAGTTGTTCATATAATTGCTCCATCAACTACCGGTCGCAAATGTTGAGACCAAGCAAACAACACCGCATACTAAAGCAAACACCAACACAACTAATTTAAATACATGCTCACTAAAATGTTAATCAAATTTAGTCACACACATTTTGGGGCGCGATTCCCGAGTTCAAAACCCCCACCCAACCCCAAGGTGTGCACAGCGTGTGAACAATTGAACAAATAAAACGCTTAATACTCAAATACGAACACACGATGGGCGTTGATGTGTGTGTGTGTGTTGAGTGTTAACAAGGTTCAAAACAAATAAAACACTACAACGAGTATCCTCCCGAGTGATATGAAATAGTTACACGCCGCCACCATGACGTAGATACTATTGTTTCGAAAATAATTGCTTTCGGATCCTTGGGGAGTGGGTATATGCCCAGCCTTCGGCCCATTACCCGAATACGGACCACCAAACAACAAAAGGACTCAAATGGGATTTAAATTCATTCATTCTTATCATTATCCTGTGTCTTGTTATGACTGAGATTAATTCAAAGAGAGACTTACTTGGATGGAAGTTCCGCTATAGTCACCGATACTGTCGAATATCACAAGGGTTTTTCCCGACTATCCTGCAGCATCTGAAAGAGAAAAAAAAATACGTTTAATGATTGCAAGAGGGAGTATACAGCAGAAGTTCCTATTAAGATGAAGGATTGTCTTCCACCAGGGGAGGAAGTTTTGCTGCTGATAAAATAATCATCGGCATGAAGGAGCCTATTAGAAATTCCTGGAAGACCGTTATGGGGACAATTAAATATGAAAAGTATGAAATTAAGAGGAACAATAGAGATGGAAGCCAAAGGATATTTTATGCTTGAATACATATAAAACCGAAACTCTCAGAGGGTTTTATAGTTTTTTAGTTTATTGTTGTATTATCGGGAGCAGGCAGGCTCAGCACGTGGCTCTAATTAAAAGATAAGGATTGGGAATTAAATTTATTTGATAGATTTCAGGGGCTTTAGAATTTTTAAGGAGTAGCCACCTCCTTAAAAATTCAAAATCAAAAGTGATGGGTGCTAATGCCTATAAAGAAAAACTGCACGTCCCCTTTTTCATCTTCAAAAATTTATGGGCCGATGTCACAGCCCATACGGTAACTTAAGGCAAATGAAGGGGTTTCTGGTGCTTGGGTTTTGGATTCTTTCAACACCCCAAAATCAGTGTTTAGGCCCATTTAGCCATATGCGAATGGACTTAGAAGTCCCAACCAATTCTGATTCCCATTCGAGACAGTTACGAATTGTTGCGTGGAAGTACTTTTAGGTTAGGTTAGGATTGTTGGGTTAACATGATGAAGCCAAGCCTCTTCAAATCGCACTTAGGCCAATGAAAATCCGTTGTAATACCCCTGGGTATGAATCCCTTTTTTAAGAAAACAGAAACTTAAGTTCTCTCAACTATCCAGAAGCGTTGATGAATCTACGAGTTGATCCACAAACACGTCGGAAAATTCTTCTGGATCGTGAAAAAAGTATCTTAGATCTCAGAAAACAGAAATTGGGGAGTGAATACAGAGGTGTCTGCTTATGCTTGTCTTCGTCGTCATAGCTTTTGCAGAGATATTTTTAAATCCGATTAACTTCCTCGTGTGGTAACTGAGCATATTGGACATTTACCAAAAGGATCTTTAGTAGATGCACCGATTTTTGGAAAATTTTGCCTCTGGTGTTGGCTCGGGAATTTTGCACAATCCTCTCCAGCACCAAATTAAAGAAGTAACCTGACAGCGCATCGCCTTGCCTAAATCCTTTTTTGGTAATGAATGTGTTGGAGGGCACGTTTCCGAGTTTCCGACCCTGATGGAGCAGCAAGAATTCTCCATCGTAATCCTCCACAGCCGGACTAGTTTGGGCAGACCAAAACTTAACATGGCTCTGTATAGTTCGTCTCTATAAATGCTGTCGTATGCGGCTTTGAAATCGATGAAACTGTCGATTGCAGTTATTGGGTTTTTTTCCAGGATCTGCCGAAGTGTGAAAATTTGATCGGTTGTGGACTTTCCTGGCCTAAAACCACATAGATAAGGACCGACCAGGTTTTTGGTAAACAGTTTCAGGCGTTCGCATATTACGGCAGATAGGATCTTCTGACGATGTTGAGGAGACTTATGCCTCTGTAGTTGGCCAGGCTCAGAGGGTCTCTTTTTTGTGGATCGGGCAACCGATACTGAGGTTCCATTCTTCAGGCATACTTTCAGTCGGCCAGATTTGGCTTATGAGTTGGTGGATGTAACTCCGATTATAAAGCTCAGCGGGAAGGCCGTCATTTCCGGCGGCCTTGTTATGCCTGAGTTTAGATATTGCTATCCTCACTTCACAATATTGAATGGTTCGTTCTTCCTGACAGCGGAATGTTGTTCGTCATCGCCGTTTAACAGTCTGCAGAAGTGGTTCTTCCATATCCTCAGCATCGACTGTGTCTCAACTACAATATTTCCTTGTTCATCTCGACAGGATTCTGTTCGAGCCTTGTATCCTTGGCTTTGAAGTTTTACACTTTGGTAAGACTTCCAAACATCATTCCTGAGGTGGCACCTGTCTATATCCTCGATCACGCGCTTTCTTGCTCTTTTTTCTTATGTCTGAAAGGCCGGTGTTCTTCCCTTCTTCTCTGCCTATAGAGCTCAATTGCAGCTCTCGTCTTACCTGCAGCTTAGCCTTGTAGGCTTTGTTCTTGGCTGCGAGCATCTGTCGGAATTCTGCATCAAACCCAGCACATTAGTTGCTGATCTAATGGCTTGTTGGCATCGTTCTTCGACATTCGATGCTGGTGGATGGTGTTAATCGAGATGTTAAGAGATACTCGTTACGCAAAGGCCTTGGCGTCCCCTTATGGATATTGAGGTGAGGAATATGTGTTCCCAGACGTGTTCTCGTGAGGGCTGTGTTTTCCAACAATACTGCTAAATATGTCTTCATTTAATACATTTGCTTTAAAATCTTGCAGCACGAGTTTAACATCGTACTTCGGTAGGCGCTCATAGGTTTTGTCAAGGAGTTCGTAGAAGCAATCCTTAGTTATAACATTTTTTTCCTCCGTAGGAGCGTGAGCGCATATAAGGCTTATGTTAGCGAATTTGGCCTTGATGCGGATTGTTACAATGCGTTCGCTAATGTCTTGAAAACATAAGACTTCTTGCCTAAGTCTGGCACTTATAACAAATCCGCATTCAAATAGTCGCTGTTTTTCTCACGGTCCATAGGAGATGTCACAGTTTTTCATCCTCTTTTTACCCGGCCCATCGCATCGTATTTCCCCAAGGGCAGTAATGTCTGCTTTGTAGCAGTTAAGGGCTTCCGCTAGTTGTTCGCCTGCACCTCTCCTGTTTAATGTTCTCACATTCCAGGGGCAGATTCTAACGTCGTTGTCCTTTTTTCGTTTAGCAGGGTCGTCAACAGTAATATCAGTCCTTTCCGAGGCTATTAGTTGCTTCGTAGCAATGGTTAACCCAAAGCACAACCCCCAACCTGGAGCGCCAGTTACAATTTATTAGATAACCCTAGGACACGGGCCATCAGTATTAACTACGGAATTGTGGGATGCCGTTGGCCTTTCAGTTCATGCGCCATGACCTCTATTCAAGGGGCCTTCCGCTGGCCTTTCGGTTCATCCGCCACCATCTCTGTTCAAGGGGCCTGACTTGAAATTCCTAAATATCACCTTACTCATGCAGAGCTCTAAGAACAACCCCCTCCACAGTCATATATGCAATTCTACATCTAGTGGCCCTATATATTCTTGGCAAACAGA
The DNA here is from genome assembly GCA_932526625.1 of Rhingia campestris. NCBI lineage: Eukaryota > Metazoa > Arthropoda > Insecta > Diptera > Syrphidae > Rhingia > Rhingia campestris. Next base: position 38,619,312 of record OW052183.1, read on the forward strand.
CCGCAGCTTTTGCAGCTGTGAGACTGAGAGACTCGTTACAATAGACACCCTCCCAAAGTGAACACGCAAAGATACGACGTCACCCAATCGTTACAGAAAACACCTACCAAATCAGTTTTGAGTCGTTCCCAGTAGCCTTGAATGGGAGATTGCAGATAACAACTCGATTCATATCATATCTTTTGGGTGCCGGGTCACAGAGATATCCAAAGGAATTGTAAGGCGAATGAGCTTGCCAGCCTGGGCAAACCACAGGCACTATAAACTAACCAAACCTAAGGCGATGTCTATTTCAACTGCATCCGACGTATATAGAGGGAGACTGCGAGGACTGTTCACCATTACTAAATTGCATTCCTAGCCCAAAGGAAAAGCAGTTGACAAAGTAATTCTTCGCTTGATTTCTGATGAGATGTCGTCAAACTACAAAACAGCTACCAGCCCTCAGTTGCACACTTAAAGTTGAGATAGGTTCCTTAAAGCGATAGCGCCACTTAAAGCGAGGTGGTTATCAAATGACTAATGAGTCAACAATTTGTCGGGGAATCGAAAACTTTGGCAGGAGTGATCAGGTCTTATACAAGAATATCCTTAGTAGCTCGAGTGGAACCCTTCTTAGCCCGAAGAAACAGCGGTTGGTATATCTACGTTGAATTTCTGACGAAATGTCGTGTACAGAGTTAGTTGCAAAGGTAGACAAAGTCCCTCACTACCTCAAAGTTGTAACTGTCGATTGCTACATTCAATCCAATTCTTCGATGTTTTTTTTTTTCCTCCGTCCTGCACTCATTGCCTGTTAAATCCATTTTTGTCGCTTCCTTCGGTATACTAACAAACGTGGCTGAGGCATCTCGCTGAGTCCGAGATGTCCATTTCATCGGCAAATGCTATAGTAGTTGCAAAGATTTATGGAAGATTGTGGCCGAGGTGCTGCCTCGAGAGTTTTCCACAATCCTCTCAGGAATGATATTAGAAAAGTCACATGTCAATGCCTTACCTCGCCTAAATCCTTTTTTTTGTAGCAGCACGAATTCTCTATCGTCACCCTGCTCTGATGGACGGTATATTCAACCTGGACATCAATCTATATAGTTTGTCTCCAAATAAATATCGCTTCCTTTGGCTGTACCTCTCAAAACTTTTGCCCCAAGCCACTGCCTTATGACATTCTACGTATTAATATTGGGATAGGATAGGTTATTCGACTGTTCAGCATATCATGTTGGCTCTTGTCTATATATGTTCACTTGCAAGACAACAGTACAGTTGATCCACCGACACTTCTTAATCGCAAGTCCTGGCCTCTTTTTTTTTTTGCTTTGATTAATCAGAAATGTTAAATGAACTTACAAACCACCACCAAGAGAGATTTCATGAAAGTTCAAGCCATTTCCAAATAAATGTTTCACAACATCACAAATTTCAAATCACAAGGAATTCCTTTATAGCCCACAAGGACTTTCATCTCCAACCGAATGGATAATTAATGTGTTTCCTAATTTCCATTCCTTGACAGCCTGCTATCCGCATATTTTCCCTCATCATTTTCATATTTCCGACATATTTTCGCTTTCGTATATTTGTACATGTCCAACCCCCCCTCCACCCTAATGATTAGCCATCCCGATCCGCCTGCAACGTCCTTCTCTTTCACTTGTTTAATTAACAAGGAGCGCGCACAAAAAAAAGGAAATCATTAATTTTCCTTTATTTTTAATGAGACTCAAATACCTGCAGCTAGTGTATGTACATGTATACAAGGATGAAAGCCCCATCGTCCTATCCTAGGATATAACACTGTGTTGTGTGATGATAAGCCCGCCTCGAGAAAATTGAAAACAAAAATGGTAAAACCAAATCGAAATGAGTAGGGATCCCCGTTTGGAATACTTAATGGAAGAAAACACCAACACAGCTAATAATGGCGCGCCAACACACAGTTCCTAAGATCACATTTTGCACACCGATTCGACGGGGCTAACACAGAAAAATGTGTAAGCTCGGTTGTGGGAAAAAGTTCAGAGGACGCTTCTAGTATAGTGGTGGTGTGTAGTTCGCCGTTGGAATTTCATTTTTTTTTTGGATTTAGAGGCGAAAAACTCTTTTATGTGAACGAGATTTGGTTTGTTTTCGATTTTTTTTTGTTTGTCCTGCACTTAGTGAATTTCGACATTTGTGACAAGAAAACGTGCCAAGACTAGGAAAACACTTTCTCAGAAGAGCATTCACTTTATTGTCGATGGCATAAAGCTATTTCGCCCAAACGAACATGAAATAAAATGAAATGTCGAAATGTTGCCTTTATTCAAATATGTACTCGTGTACAAGAAAAATAAACGAGGACGAGGCGGTGAGTTCTCGTCCTGCGAGACGACGAGAATTTGTACGTGCTATGGAGGTGTATGCAGATACACAAAACCTACGATACCAAGAACATATCCTTATCACACATCCTGTGTCATGTCCCTTTGTCAGGCAATATTAAAGATTTATGATGATGCTGCTGTCAGAATGACGTTTGCATCCATTTCGTAAGTCATCATGTGATTATAATTTATTTACTTGGATTACGTTAATAGAATTTCACTTTTTTTATAGGAGTGCCTAGATGGGGTAGATGAACCCTTTCGGGGGCCATGATAATGCAGGTTTACCATTTGAAATGGATTCAATGGAATTTGGATGGAGGATTTGTATAATAAGACTAGGGAATGCGGAGAAGAAGTTGACATAGGATCGAGAAGAGTATACTTAAGAATCCATTTGCCTATTGAAGTATAGTGTCCCAAAAAAGGGCCAAATGGACATATTCGATCGGATATCATGGGACTGTTTGTTTCCTTTGAAGTAGGGTCTATTTCTTAACTTGTATGATGACGAGAGTCAACAATATTTATAAAGTGATGGTTGGAATGTCATAGTCAGACGAATTTGAGAAGAGGCTCATATCACCAGCATAGAAAATCCAGAGGCTTGTCAAATTGCTCATCCTTAGTTGACACAAGACAAGTTAAATGGTCGGGGAAGGGTGGCAACCAAAAGTCATAATGCACATTCTGGATTATAGAATTTTATTTCCCATTCAAAACTCCGTCTTCGGGTGGCGGATAATGGGCCCTCGTAAGTGTGAAAGCCTTACAGACGGCATACTCGTAAGGCTGGTGGAAATAAACAATCGTGCCGATAATCGACCAGACTGAGACTGGCCCTACCAAATGCTCAGACGCTAACGGAGTATCCGGCTACCAGGCAACATACGGATTACCCTGCCTTGCCTACATAATGCGGATCTCTGTGCAGAGGTACCGATATTTTCAGCTACTCGTTAGACCAAAACACAGAAAAAAAACAATAATCCCTTAAAAAAAACTACAAAACTGGTGGACGGTCCTCCGAAAAAAAGAACTCTTTCCAGCACCTAAGGAGTGACACCTGGTAGAAATGAGTATGGGAATACCTACCTGGTCTGAGGCAAGTAGGCAACTGTGGAGAAGTAGGAACGCCGAAGGTTGCTGAGTGCGCATTCCAAGAGAAACGGGAAAGAAACTGGACGAGTATTGCAAGGAGAGTCTCTGAAAACCACCATAAACCTTAACGGTTCAACCGGCTGTTCGGCTTGAAGCTCGCACCCGCCTCAACCGAGAATGAATTATCCACTTCTCCGACCCACATCCTGGTCCAGAATATTGGTATCCTCTCCGGGCAGTATCACAGCCTCCAACGTAAAGACATTGGGAAAACCTCGTCCAAACGTAGTATATCGGTTTGACAAGGAAGGTCATACCTCTATGGCTGATAAAGCAACCGATCCATCGATACATACCCAAGTGATGCGAGGGGTACACCCCCACCCTTACTCTATACTATAGACACTCCAGATGCGCCCCCAATCATCAATTAACCAAGCGTCTTCCAGTTTTCAAATCAAAACTGCCTACAAGGATAATCGGGCACTCAAAATGATTGCCCGTATCCAGCATATCCCGTCCTCAGATCGGAGAGTAAGGCAAAACTCTTCTCTGAGCGTCCAAAATACAAAGGTCAGCTAAAGAAACCACGATTATCACCAAAACGAAAATAACGGCCCCCTGATAGGACGTTTAGTCAGATGTTGAAAGAACATCAAGAATTCGCGGTAATAGATCGCAGTGACCCGGATGGAAGCAAAACACCGGAAAAATGGAGGAAGCTGAAAGTGAAACTTACCTCCAGCTTCCTCCAAATCCTTCGCGACCATCCGGGCTCTGCTCCCACTTGTCGCGACCTAGATCTCTATAAGGTGTATATCAAGAAGATTGCTTGCGCAGATTAGAGGTTCAAAGATCTGTATAAGATGGCAGTGTCCAGGGCCAGGATCGCAACTGGAGGTAGTTGAAATAGAACAGATTCCTAACCACCCTCACAGTCGTGTTAGAACCATCCGACCCAAAGGACATTCTGGACATAATTAGGTTCAGTAATGCGCTTCTTTCAACTCATAACTGGCGCATTTGTAAGGTCGAAGAGGCTAAGGGAGATTCTAGAAACGTTTGCATAATTGTAACCGATAAATCCCTAGCCCCTTTAGCTGCTGTCGATGGAGTCATAAGTTATGGGTTCAGCTTCGTTCTGCTGAATACCTATACGTGCGACAAATCTACCGTCTACCCTATGCCTTCGAACACGGCGAAACGAATATAGGGAAAGTCGACAAATTCACGTGGTACCACAATGGACATTTCTAGGCACTTAAAACCTAACTATTAACTAAGTAGATTCTGGAAAAAAAACTCAAGCTGTCCAAATGGAAACCCACCACTTACGTATTGATTTCAAAGCGGAATACGATAGCATTTTAAGAGACGAACCATACAGAGATACGTCTAGTTATGGTATAGCTCCCGAATTCGTCAACCTGAAAGGTTTTGGGGGGATTAGCTAAATTTCCAAGCAGAAACTTTCAAGTCGTAAGGGAATTTGTCGACCACGGGTAGCAGACTTTGACGAAATCTTGACAGAAATAAAAATAAAAGAAAAAACTTTGGCAATCGCTGTTTCTTCGGGCTGGGTTAACTTATAAAGACAATAAGCACCCTGAGATGATAATTGCAAATGCTAATTGACTCTGCGCTTGAATTGTGGTCGATTGTTTATTGGTGGAAATACGTTTTCTGGAAGTTCGTTTGTTTTTGATGCAATCCCTTACAAAAGCGACAGATCAAACATATCTTCAGCTTCACTGGCTAGTACTTTGACGGTTGGGTACCGACCACTTTGTAAAGTCTTGGCGGGAGAAAATGAAAGCGAGGGGAAACGTTTTCCTTTTGTCAGACAACAGCGGAAGAATTCCCAAGTTGGAGAAAAATTGCCTTATGTAATGTCCAAGGGCGAATGGGCAAAGTAAACAACCTTCTTGAGCTGTTCTGACATATTCAGGCAACAGGACATCTAGGAATTTCGTAGGTCTGTGCCTGGTCTTGGCCATGAAATTGAACTGGAATACCAATATTGAGGAACGCGTAAAAGACCTACAGTACTCCTTTTTGCATGTAAAGATGCAATCTAGTGGAAATGGAATGCGCAAGCATACACAAATGTACACACACATCTTGTAAAGCCTAACAAGATCATACCATTTCCGCAACAATGGTTGTTAGTTTTCAAGACGAAAATTACGTCGTGGCTGTACATCCCTACACCCATACCCTTGTATGGATCCTTAAACCACAACGTTTTGAAAAAAAAGTTGAAAAATGGCCTTGCATAGGCACTTAGAAATCGTCTTCAAACACACCGCATCTTGTAAAGCTGTAAACTGAGAACCTCGTCACAATGACAACCGTCTCAGTGTGGATACCCAAAGATGCTACATCATCTAAACATATGAGATAACACCTACTGCACCAGACTAACAATCCCAGTCGTTTCGAATGGGAGTCGCAGTCATTTAGAAACGACGACTAGATTTACATCTAAACAGAGACGTTTTCTCCGGGATGCGTAACAAGATCATACCATTCCGGTAATAATGGATAGTTGCGCTTGCAAGGCGAAAATTATGGCCTGACTCAGTGGCGCGATGTTTAGTGCGATGAAATGCAGCGCAGAAGGTCTGGGTTCGACTACCAGCCGTTGCAACAACTAAATGATTTTTCACTGACCCTCCTCTCTTAATGATCTGACAAATCATCAGACGACACTTTAATATTCGACTCCTCCAGGTGCAGGGACACAAAGATATCCCAAGGAACTATAGGGCAGTTGGGCTTTCCACACTGGATACCATCTTTGACAGTGGGACGCTACCTCGCGATTAATAAAGCACTCTGTAGACGCTAAGCTATGATGGCCTAATCAAAAGCGGTTTATCAGATGGATAAAGCTAAAAATATGAGTACTATCATCGCTTTCCTCACAGCACAATGACCCCTAGGCATGCACGAAGAAAAAGTAGGCCTCCTCAGCAATGACTTCTGCAGAAGCTGTCTGGATAGGAAGGATAAGAAAAACATCCTCCACTTTGCTGTTAATGTTCACTGCTCCCAAAAAAAAGAAGACTTCAGTTCATTAACCTAGGTGACCTAGCAATTTATTAGAAGCTCGTGATAGGCATAGGCAAGCGAATTAAGGGAAGATAATGGATCCATGTAGTTTTACACCAGACCTGCATCCAAGTGAGCGCACCACCATGACCTAGCCTAATCTATCAAACAACAACGCGTTCAATGTTGCTGGTGGATAGTAATCGGATTCTTCAAATACGGAGGTAATGCCATCAATTGTGCCTGCACCGAGCTATTATCTACAAAAGCTTGTCGGATGACTGGACCATACCATCGACAAGAAATACGATTCCTATCTAACGTAATTTTTTTACTTTGATTCCGTTCATCATGACATTAAACGGTTTTAGGGCGGGCTTAGTGTCGCGATGGTTAATACGATGAACTTCCACGCAGAAGGTCTGGTTTCGATTTCCAGCAGATATAGCAAAACCTAAATAATTTTTTACTGGTGATCTGACAAACCATTCGAGTAGGATGTATGTATGTATGTCAAAAAAAGGAGGTTCCGACATGGTGCAAGAAGTACACACACACAAATGAATGGTTGTGAGATAAAGATAGAACCTGACTTCTAACGAGCCTGTTGCGCCAACATTTATTTTATTTATAGATCAACCATAGACTAAATTTTATGTTTTTAACACCAAGGTGAACAAGTCCTATGATTTTTAAGTGAAGAACTATAATCTGTTCATTTACTTTAAGACCGACATCTGAAGCTGTTGCAGATCGACCATAGACCTAATTTCCACACCAAGGTGAATCCTGAACAAGCCTAATAGCTTTAATGCCAAGAACCATCATCATCTGTTCACCGCGTATGATATCATCCAAAATCTGGAGCGTAATAACCGAATCACGTCAAAATCTATACAACTGTGTTCCAGGCAAATACTATCAAGATTCCCAAAAATCCAATTTCCATCTCCTTACAGGTTTCTACGGACATCGAAGTTGCTGGATAGTTTTGAATGACCACAAGAATTACCCCCTGAAAGGTATCAATATGCGCTTGTAAGAGTCAAACGACCAACAGAAATTGTGATGCAAATCGTACATTACTGCCAACCAGGAAATACAATAAACTAGATAAACAGAGTTGTCTTTCTAGGTGTTACTCCTTCTAAACGGGGATAACCAAGCTTAGTATTAATATAATCATTAATCTTTTTATCCTCCAAAACCTGCCCATTTCATCAAACCTTTACCATGTCTCATACACATGAATGGAGTAATCTTCAAAATCCTAATGAACCACCGACTTTAATCCTTTAACTAATCTACGGCATAAGCATTACGACTCATGCACACCATCTGATTCAATGTACAATTGGGGCATTCACCATTTCGAAACCCACACATGTTGAAACCTAATCCTTGCACCGATTCGCGAACACTACACAGGATGAAGGCAATTACGAAAATCCTCACAATTACGCGCAGACTAGTTGAAGCTCATTATTTTCGGAAAATATTACTTGCAGAAATTACGTCGTAAACTATTCCGACAACTTTTATCCTCATATCAAATAATAATTCTTAACTTCCATCAAACACACACACACAACCCCCTACTTTACCTCATTCCCAGGACGCCATGATCCTTGAATTGACTCAACAGCACCAGAGCGTGAATGCGAAGGCAACAACACAAAGTTTATAGATCTCTTTACCTGCACAAAATTGTACATCAAGACGAAGCCGACAGAGGCACCCCACCAGACAAAAGCCACCACCCCCCAAAGGCGCCATATTACACAAAACCAACCGACTCTGCGGTTTGTCGTTTGCCCTCGCTCGTTGGATCCTTTTATTTCCGATTTCTACGTCGAAAGTTTGTGCTGAAATTTATGACCACCTTGCACGCAATAGTGTGTCGAAAATGGAAATTCTCAAACCTCGACCAAGGGCTGCAACACCCAAACGAACCATTTCGCATGAGGAATTCTCTGTAGCCCGATGCCGATGGGTTCTTATTTCGTCTCACCAGCCTTTGGTAAAACTATTGGGCAACCCATCATAATCCCGGAAGAATAACTTTTTCTGAAAGCGAACACATAAATCCGGTCGCCCTTTCAGTCACCCTCTAGGTTAGGTATGAACGAGATTTCAACCCCACTGCCTGAACTGAACCGTTATCCAACCCAAAGAACTTTGTCGTTATCAATTAATTGAATTAGGAAATTCGAACACGTTTTGTTGCATACCACTGAACTGAAAAGTTTACCTATTTGTATGTGGCATGGACAGGATGGATGAGCGAGACCCAAGCTCTGGCATCACAGAGCTATTGAATTCGATTATGCGACCAGTCGTGGAAGCAGCAAAAACGTTACTCATCGGTTTATACATTTTTGCTTCTGTTTGCCTGCCCATTTATTCGCATCGGTCTTCGGAGTCGGGGAAAAAGGTGGGACTTAAGCTAACGTCAAGTTCAGAGATTCTCAAGCAAACATATTGATTGACTCTATGAAGTGCATGAACTGTTTTCCAAATGGCAATGTGAGACTACAAAATTCGACATTGCGTGACAAGTTAGCTCAGCATAACATCCCCCAAGAAGAAACCACCCTCCTTAGCAAATATATGCATGCTTCAAAGAGCTGGAGAAGGAGGATTCCTTCAGATTGCTGCTGATGGTACACAGAGACGTACTCTCCTTCGATTGATTTTCGCAATAGAAATGCGCAAACTAGGTGCCAGGGCACAGCAAAACAACAACAAAAAATTACAAAAACATCTACCAAAGGACATGAAAACAGATTGCATAAGATCCTGCTGCGAAAAGGATTGTGTCAATAAATTGGCTACCCGTCGTGTAAGTGCTCTGCGTTGCGGAATGTCGTTCCTCTTTCGTTTGGCTGTCTTCACGCTAGAGTGAATCGGAAATGCTTAAATTGCGTTTATCAGTTCGGAAAAGGCAAAAAAAAAAAAACGGTTTTATGACACTCTGTTTGCCCCAACCACTCTACCCAAGCCGCCTTATTCCATCCAGGACATTAGCTACATTTATTCATTTTGATTCCATTTGGCCGGCATCTTTGAGGGCAATTACTTGTCGGCGAGCAGTAAGTCGATTTCACATTACCCAGGAGGGTGGAGTGTCCGCGTTGCTCTGTGGACTGCAATATCCTTTGAACTATAAATTGCGTTTGAGACTGTGTGTGTTGTAAATTGTAATACACAAGATGGCAATACAATGAAATTTGTTTTCGAATTACTTCTATCTATGAAAACATACGTATCTTCTGGGGCAATGACTTTTTTTTTTATTTGCTGCAATAAGGACGGGCTATCGAACTCGAGGTTTTAATCGAAATTTATTATGATAATGTTCTCCTACGTGATTGCTCACCACGGAGTAAGGTAGGGGAAGTAAGGTGTCATATGGCGCGTGCCGCAATTCTGCGTATTTAAGGACCCGATAGAAATGAATGCCAGGGGGGAATTTGAATCGTTTAGTCTATTCTGTGTGTTGCAGATACCGATCCTTTCATTTAACCATATGACTTCCAATGTTTCCCCGGCCATCGTGTTAGCCATCGTGTCCTATCTTATTCTCTTTTATCATTGCAACTTTCAACATTTGAAGGTGTCATACAATCAGTGCCTCAATCGTATTTCAGAAGTTGGAGGTACAAACAGTCCTCCGTTATGATATATTTCCCTCCTTTAGAGTGTGAGCGATTAGGTTTACGTTGGTGAAATTGACCTTGATGCAAAACCTTTGTTTTCATTTTCCATTTTTTTATAGATACTCCTAGGACGCCAGCTTGCATATGCATTAGCGGAGCTCTAACCCCTCCGCAGCCCTAGATGATATCCTACACCCAGTGCGTTTGTATCTACGGCAAACAGACCGCAGCTTGTGCAGCTTGTACAGCTGTGAGACTTAGAGCCTCGTCACAATGGACACCCACTCAAGGTGAACTCACAGATTCTGAATCACATTGATATTACAGAGAACACCGACCACACCACTTCCCAACTCAGAGTATTACAGGACACTGTCCTATAGGCCTACACGCAAAACGACTTTTCCCCTTTAGCAATGACTTCTGTAAAAGCTGCTTGAACGAAGAAGAGAATAAAAGTATTCCTCACCTTCTCTGCTCTTTTCCAGCTCTCTCCGACAAAAGAAAACTCAATCAGGGAACATTCTTCTTTGATAAGCTATGTGAGCTGGCAAATAACAATGCCACCTCCTACGCTATATAGTCATCTCTGAATGGTTCAGTTAGGCGAACGAATATAAGGAAAGTCGACAGATCAACGTGGTACCACAACGGACCTTTACGGTCTAAGCGTGCACTCGCATAACCTAACCTAGGATGCCTCTTTTGACCAAATAAATCAGAGCAGCTCTCTTAGGTAGTTTATCCAGCCAAACTGTGACTCAAGACTCTGCCGTTGAACCCATCTTGGAAATTCTTTCCCTTCCATATATTTAGAAAAAGAGGTGACTTATTGAAAGCACACATATTTGCCACAGGTATTGAAACCTGCCCTATACTTGAAGAAGTAGCTTGACAACTTAGAATTGTGCCAATATCCCGTTCTTGTTTGGACAAAATGTGAGGTAGGGGTTATAATAGGATTCCGACTTCAGTCAAGTTGATGACCTTAAGCCTTAGGGTCGTTGAAAAGGTGATACAAGATGAATCGAAAAATCTACACTCTGCACGTAGGTGACTAGGTTATAGTCATAGAGCCTGCGTTCTCTATTTGAAGCCATTGGTAGTTACATTTTTATAGAATTGCCGGATGTTTTTATTATCGCGGTATTCCTGAGTTGATATTGCATCTTCTCTCTGTTTCCTTCGCTGTCTCCGCTTGATCTTGTTTTACGTTATAGCAGCTGGAGATCTGCCATGTTTATCACTTCGTTTCCGGAACTGCAAACAACTTCATATGTATAAGGTGCAATTGTCGTGATACGATTTAACTTGGTGTTCAAGTATTGGGTCATGGCTGAGTGCCCCATTGATTTCTTGACTAACGTGGGTTCATTAAGATTAAAGGGTCCAACGTTAAGCCTCTTCTTCAGTACCTGAATTCTGGATGCGTCTTTCGAAACTATGAAGATATGATGACGGTTTGGCTATTTGGAGAGGTTCCCTGAATGCTATCAGGTTTTGAAATCGAAGTAACCTAGTGTGACCATCCTATAAACTTTCTAATTTTGGCGTCAAAGCTCCAGAGCACCGATCTTAACATTGCACCCTTCATCAGTAAAGGATCTATGAAAAGTCTTTTTTTTAGGGCTCCTTAATTTCATCAACAAACTTTGAGCACTAACATGCTTAAAGTCTTTGAATCATGACCTTAGTCAGCTTCCGACAATGAATCCAAGATCCTACGTTTTAGGTAAAACCTCTGGTGTAGGCAATTGTCATTTTGTAGGTTAAGCACACCTCATTTCCTTATTATTTTCTGAATATCTGGTTAACATACTAAAGCTCCACATGCGTCGAACATATTATTTTATTAGACATTCCATAACGTGTAATCATTTGACTCTTACACATGCCTCTATAAAGCATCCTTTAATTTCGACAGCATTGAAGGTTGGCATCGCACGTAGCGAATAAAATGCGTACGTGACGAATTTTATATCATGTTACACGCATCTGTTCGAGTAAATTACAAACTCCTTATGCCAATTCATCTGATTGATAGGGGTTATATAATTTACTGAGACTTTGTGACACATCTTGTGGGATTCCCCACAGGGAAGCAAACAGTTGAGTTGTATGTCTAAATTTGTAGGAACTTCTATGTAACGTAAACCCAGAAGCTTAACCATAATTGCTTGATACCTATTTAAGGGAAAAGTTTATCTCAAAATTGATTGGTTGGTATGAGTTTATAATTCAAAGCCTGTCAGATTGGCCATTTCAATTTGGGAGATTATGTTTACAGGCATGGAGTCGGCTGGGTTTCTGAGTAGTGTGCCGACAATTCAGTGACATTGATGAACGATGATGAGGGATTATACATGTCAGGGTGATTTAAGATGAAAATGTCAGGTGATTGGACATTTTATCGCCCATTTAAAAATATCCAGTAATTCTACATAAATGCAACTATCAAATGCCTTCAAATAGAGAACGCAGGCTCTATGACTAGTCACCGACGCGCAGATTGTAGACTAATATACCCCTATCCCATAGGGGTATATTAGTTTTGAGACATAGTTTGTAACATAGAGAAATAATTTAGCTACATATACCTCAAAGTATATGGATCGACTCAGAATCGATAGCTGAGTCTGTCTGTCTGTACGTCCGTCCGCCCGTCCGTCCGTTTGTCTGTCTGTTCGTCACCGATTTTTGGGCCTTGAATTTTGAGCTAGGATAATGAAATTTGGTATATAGGATCCTTGTCCGAGTCACCAGAAAAAGTGTAAAAATTTTTAAAATCCGCCCACTGCCACGCCCCCTTTATAGGAAAACGTTTTTTTTTTTGGCCAAACCGAAAAGAATTTTAAAAAAGTATCCGAGCAGCGTATTTAGAGAATCAAATTATCTATATTTCGTCAATATAAAGTTTTTTGCCACGCCCACTTTTTGGGGCGTTTAAAAAAAAACCTTTTTTTAGTAAAATTTTTAAATTTTCAAAAAAAAATGTTGATGCACAATTATTGGTAGTATTAATATGAACATTTCCTCAATAGGCCATTTTAACCCACGCCCACTGTTTAGGGGCGTTTTCTTACAAAAACCATTTGTATTCCCTACCCCAAGGCATATGCAATAGAAAAACGTTGTTTTTGTCGAACCATACAAGAATTTGATGAACCTTCTGAGCAATATGTTGTAACAACGTCATTTTCAATACTTTATGACCATAAAGACCACATTTTGGGGATATTAATATTAAGGATGGGATGGGATAGGGTATTAAACGATCCGCACAGCGGATTGTAGCCTTCTCATATGTTTTTTTATGCAAACGCTAAACATAGGATTTGGAAAAGTTCCAACATCAACGAACGAGGTTAGTTACTCTTTGATTATATTCTAGAAAAGAACCTCCTCCTCTAAAACTCGGGCTCTGTGCCTACACAACATAATCAACCTGATTACAAACTTGAGAGCACTCCTTCTCAGATCACAGATACATCCAATTCACCCCTGAAAAAAAAACCGACTGGTTTATTAAGAGAAATTTTAACCATCAAACTTATCTCTGACACCTTGATACAACCGAGAAATAAAACAGAATTTGATAGTCTGGTGGAAACCCTCTAACGTGCACTGAACGATGCAAGATCATCAGCATGTCCTATAAGAAGGCCTCGTGGGAAGCCAAGCCTCCATTGTGGAACTCCAACCTCTGCACCCGTATAAAAAATGCAAGCAACTTTTTAACAAAGCCAAGAGCTCCAAAGAGACACTGAATTGGGACCAATACAAGTCGTTTCTCAAAACATACCAAAGCATGTTGAGGAAGGAAAAAAGAGCATCCTGGCGTGCCTTCTGTGGCAACATAGAAGAAACCTCAGAGGCTTCTAGACTCCGTAAAGTCCTCTCCACCAATCCAGCTACCCAATTAAACTAGATGGTCAATGGACAACCTCCAGCATGTTCTTAGAGCTCCATCTACGTACTTTTGGACACCCACATTCCTGGTAGCATCTCTAACCCCGAGGATACTGAACCAGAGTTGATCGGTACATCTATTCCACATACCAACATTATCATCACCAAAGAAAAACTTCTTTGGGCCATCAATAGCTTTAAACCACTTAAATCCCTGGACCAGATGGTATCGTACCTGAGGAAATCCAATACAGCCTTGATATCCTGCTACAATGACCAGTTGTCTACGGTTAGTACACATCCCCAAGACATGGACGGAAGTAGAAGTTGTATTCATTTCCAAAGCAGGAAAGAGCTCACACATAAATCCGACTGATCTCCGTCCGATCAGTCTATCTTCTTTCCTTCTTAAAACATTGGAAAGATTAATTTATCTACACCTCCGTCCTAGTATAGAACCGACTGCACCTTCCAACTCCCAACATGGATATTGCAAGGGGAACTCACTAAGAGCGAAGAGCCTTTCTTGATATAGAAGGAGCTTTTAACAACGTCAACGGAGAAGCAATTGCGGATTTAAATGTTGATGACTAGTTGGGATTGGTACTAAATCAGCTACTCACAGGCAGAATTATTAACACGAATCTTGGTGTCTCATCCACATAGATCTGTTAGCTGTGGCATCCCACAAGGGGGCGTCCTGTCTCGTCTTCTCTGGAATATAGTGGTCAACGAGTTACTAGTAAATCTAGAAAGTAAAGGATGCAAACGCAAAGTGATTGCCTACGCGGATGACTTGCCAATAGCTATATCAGGGAAATGCCTTAATACTCTTAAAGTCTGTCTGTACTCTCTACATGCAAAGTGATTGCTTACGCGGATGACTTGGCAATAGCTGTATCAGGGAAATACCTTTATACCCTTAGAGTCTGTCTGTACTCTCTACATGGGCCGCAGGAAATACAAAGTCCCACACATTGACCCTCCCAAGCTTAATGGCGTCAGTCTCATGTTCGCAGAATCATCCAAATACCTGGGTAAGGTTTTGGATAGGAAACTAAACTGGAAAGCCAACATCCAAGAAGAACGCGTTAAGAAAGCCACCATAGACTTATACTCTTCTAAAAAGGCAATCGGTAGATCTATCAGTAGACCCATACTCCTGTATGGTGTCTTAGTCTGGTGGACGGCTTTAGAAACAGCCTAACAGTAACCTACTAGGTAAAGTTCAAAGCTCAGCTTGCATATACATTATCGGAGCTCTAAGAACAACCCCCTTCGCAGCCAAGATGCTTTCCTACATCTAATGCCCCTAGATATCTACGGCAAACAAGCGCAGTTTGTGAGACTGAGAGCCTCGTCAGAATGAACACCCACCCAAGGTAAAAACACAAAGGTCTGAATCACCTTAAAATTACAGAAAACACCGACCACAACACTACCCAACTCAGTTTTAAGCATAATTTCAGGACAACCATTCCCAGTCGCCTTGAATGGGATTCGGATTCGATCAGAACCAATAGCTCGGTTCACATCTACACAGATGGGTCTAAAGCAGAATCTCCGAGATGCTTAAGCAGCTTAACACAGGCATACCTTTTTGCCTTCCCGATCATTGTAAAGGAATGTTATATCCACGAAGTATATTAAAATCTTCAGTGACAGCCAAGCGGCAATCAAATCTCTGGAATCCACATCATTCATAAAGAAAACTCCATCTGGGAAACTTCTTTGTGATAATCTAGGTGAGCTGGCTAATATCAATGTAAGAAACCTCCTACCTCATCTCTGAATGGTTTAGGTGCATGAATATAGGGAATATCAACAGATCCATGTGGTACCACAACGGACCTTTATGGCCTAAGTGTGCACGCGCGTCGTGTGTAGCCACTACATCCTAACATAACCTAACCATGGCCTTTTATGAGAGGAAGGCGAATGGAGGAGAAGATACGCGAAATTTATGAGCAACAAGATGTGGATGTAGTACTAAAGGCAATAACACTTAGACTATATTGGCTCGGCCAAATCGAGTGAATGAACAATAATGATCCCACCAAAAGAACATTCGAATCCCAGCCTTCAGGTTCGACAAGGAACGCTGAACCTCCGAATGTCAGAGCGCTTGGACTGAATAACTGGCAGCAACGGGCCCAGAATCGAAGAGGATAGGCAGGCAGAGACACTCAACGGCTCGGGAGCCCATTATTCAAAACATGACTACTATACAATCGATATTTCTTGTAGTCTTTTAGCTTAATAATGGAAACATACGTACGCTATAAATGTGAAAGATCAAGAATATGATTCCACAAAATTGAATTTTAATGTAAAATTGAACTCAAAAGCCAAATAATTTTCAATTCTTACCCCAACCAGCAATGTCTTATGGTGAATACATGTGGAACTATACTTTAAAATGTGTTGCACACACACCTACAACTCCGTTCTTGCTAAAGTAGTCACTACATCCAAATACCTAGAATTTGAAAATTAATTTCCAACGTTAAGGTCAACAAATACCACTTCTCCCTCAGATTTTACATGCAAGTGGAATCATAGAGTTTCAACAAACGTAGCTTACAAAAATCAAATCAATACGAAAATCTTCACTCGCTCAATATTAATTCACAAAAAGGACACTCATTCAACATATATTACCTGCCCCCAGCAATGGTTCCAATCACTGTTCAATTCAACCCCCATTGTCCTAAATTCCTTTCGATGACTCTACAACCATATACCGTGCTTGAAAGCAAACATTTTCATTTGAATTGACAATAAATGAAAGTATTTTACAATTTAATCTCCAGATTGAATGTGTCAGACCAAACTAGTCTGCAAATAGGTACACCAATTCGACATCATAAACAGCCAATTAATGGAACGAAAAAAAAATCAAAATTACGCCAATGCAAGCTTTGCTTTTCGTTCAGGATCCTACCAATCATGTCGGCAGCCAAAATGGTTAAAATGTCAAAAGCACACAAAAACACGGGGACGGGACGTTTTCGCCCACCGAAATCCCCATCAAACTTTCGGCACTCAATTCCGTGCTCTGCCGGCAGCACGAATGCAAGAAAGAGACCACACTACCATGACGAGGACAACAAAAACAAGCAAATAGCACGAGTAAAATGGTGAAACTCATGATTGCGGTTGATTTTTTGATTGCATGCCAAGGCATATATACCCTGAACTTGGCATTTGATTATCGGAGTGGTAAATATTGAGCCCTGTCCTCCCTGACTTGGATCGTCGGCCAGAGGGTGCGGTGTGCACACACGTAGACATAAATGCCAATCGATAAAATGCAATTTAAGGAGTATTACTACGAGGAAACCATTCCCTCCTTCTACAATAGATGATGTCTACCAGGGATATCTATGAATGTTCAACCCCTCTGCGTCTTTGAAAATCAACGACAACAGCTTGAGCTATAAAATATGTTTGCTGTTATAGTGGTTGGGAATATTGTCAATAGGTGAGTCATGTTGTTTCAGAGCTTCCATGTCCTTGTTGTTGGTGTCGACAACACACACAGCCACAGGAGCCACTCAGTGTATATTAGAGCTGATAAAAATCAGTGTTCTATAAAATGACGTTCGGTAGCCAGAGGAGGCGTCTTGTCTTCTTGGTCGTAATTGGAACATTATCCTTGCCAGCAACCACGGACGTGTTTTGCTTTTGTTTTAATTAGAGGTTTAAAATTTCATTTGTCACTTCCCGGACCGCAGAGCATTGGCTAATAAATGAAATAATTGAGTTAAACTGCTGATTGTGCTGTGGCAAAAGCACTCAACAGAGGTTAGGGTGAGGCACACAATGTAAAGCGCTAGGAAAACATAACACACTTTTGTGACCGTAATTCGATTGCATTCGGGTATTTTTGTACTTTTTTGTCAATAAATTCAAAAGGACTTGGTCAATTTGAGTCTTGGTGCAGCTAGTTACACGCTAAAGCTTGGAACTTCTATTTTCGTGGCTTTTCTCGTATTCACGATCAAATATCCGAAAATAATATCGAATTCTCCAAATAGTTTGCTAAACTTCTTGTTCAATAGGCAATTCAGAATTTTGGCAGTTGAAAGCGGCCATATTGTTGAAGTTACATCTATCAAATTGTCATTTACTCAGTTTGATTTGCCAAATCACCATGAACGGACATAGCGTTCAACAACATGCGCCAATGATGAAACTGTTTTATTAAAATGGGTGTTCTGTTCGGACATCGTTCCATGCGCTTCGCCTATTTTACGGTCGCCATAATCGGCCTACCGGGAGAACTATTAGCAATACAGTGGATAAATTTGAGCTACCTGAGCCTCAACCAACATGCCTCTCCAATAGCTCGGTGATTAGCTAATTGTCTCCAGTTGCGCACTCCAAGTTGGTTGAGGTCGGTTTCTACAAGTGCATGCCACTTAAGGCGAGGTCTTGCTCTACTGCGTACGATGGTTATCGAAGACTCTGCGAGCCGGATTATTGGTGCCCATTCGTTCTACATGTCGTATCCGTCTTAAACGTCCAATGCGGAGTTTTTTTTTTAGCTAGGAGATATCGCAATACAACTCGTTTAGTTCTTGGTTGAATCTTCGTCTCCATAGCCCGTCAACGAAAACGGGACCAAAGATTTTTCGAACAATTTTACTCTCGAATCGACCAAGGATTTCTTCATCCATTTTTGATACGGTACTTGCTTCAGTGCCGTTGAACAGGACTGGGATGATCAGGGTCTTACATAGGTTCACTTTGTAGTTCGACTGAGGGCTTAACTACTGAACTGCCTTCTTAGCCCGAAGGATGGCAAGGGTAATTCTTCGTTTAAATTCTGACGATTTGTAGTTGTCCAAGCTAAAGCGGAGCTTGGGTAGACAATGTCCCCTACAACCTCGAAGTTATATATGTCAATGGTGACGTTCTGTCCAATTCGTCGATGTTGTATGTATTTTGTTGTGTTGACAGCATATAACGGGTGATCCAAGTAGAGATACTTTTTTTAATAGCCTTTTTTGACAGATTAATGTGAGTCGTGTCACGCTGTCATGTTATTTTTGTTTAGTATTGTTTGGCATTTAATAATGGAAAGACTTACGCGTGAACAACGTTTACAAATTGTTCAACTTTATTATGAAAATTCACGTTCTGTGAGGAATGTGTTTCGTGCACTTCGCTCAACTTATGGTCAACATAATCGGCCTACTGAGCGTACTATTCGCAACACCATCACCCATTTTGAGACCCAGCATTCATTATTGGAGAATATTCGACCGAATAGACCACGTCCAGTACGCTGTGAAGAAAATATAGCGGCCGTAGCTGAGAGTGTACACAAAGACCGTAGAGAGCGATTCGGCGCCGTTCGCAGCAACTCGGACTGACGTATGGAACGACTTGGCGCATTTTACGTCAAGATCTTAAATTGAAAGCGTACAAAATACAGCTTGTGCAACAACTAAAGCCGCTCGACCTTCCCAAGCGACATCGCTTCGCTCTATGGGCTCTTGAAAAGTTCCAAGAAGATCCGACGTTTTCGAGGCAAATTTTGTTTAGCGATGAGGCCCATTTCTGGCTCAATGGGTATGTAAAAAAACAAAGTTGCCGCATTTGGGACGAAGAGCAACCTGAAGAGATTGAAGAACTGCCACTTCATCCAGAAAAAACAACGGTTTGGTGTGGTTTGTGGGCCGATGCAATCATCGGTCCATATTTCTTTAAAAATAATGCCGGTGCGAACGTAACCGTCAATGGCGACCGTTATCGTGCCATGATAACCGACTATTTGATGCCTGAAATTGAAGCTCGTGATCTCGGCGACATTTGGTTTCAGCAAGACGGCGCCACTTCCCACACATCGCATCAATCAATGGACTTATTGAGAGAACATTTCGGTGAGCACATAATTTCACGTTTTGGGCCGGTCGATTGGCCACCAAGATCGTGTGATATCACACCGTTCGACTTTTTCCTGTGGGGATATGTAAAGTCAAAAGCTTATGCCGACAAACCCGCTTCGATTCAGGCCTTGGAGGAAAACATCACGCGTGTCATTCGCCAGTTACCAGTCGAAATGCTCGAACGAGTGATCGAAAATTGGACTCAACGGATGGACCATCTGCGACGTAGCAACGGCCAACATTTGATAGACATAATCTTCGAAAAATAAATGCCAAAGAATGATCTTCCAAATGATAATAAACATTCTCCATTAAATTTGAATTTTCTGTGTTTTTTTCTTTAAAAAAGTAGGGAACCTCGAAATGGATCACCCTTTACTTATTCCCTGCTAAACCAGCCGATTTGTGCTTGAAAACCTTAGAAAATTGGGTTCAGCGTCTGGACTTCTGCAAGCGTGCCCGTGGTGGCCATGCATAAGAAATCGAGTTCCATGCAAAATGGCATCGAACGTACTTTCACAGGAATAAAGAATTTCATTGATATCCAAAACCGTTTTTGTTTTATTTAAAAAAAAAACGTTTGTAGCGCTCTTATTGAAAAACCCGATACTAGCAGACGCTATGACATCACGTGAGTCCGACAAAAGATGTCAATATCGTCGTCGTATTCTAGTAGTTGCACCGATTTGTGGAAGATTGCACCTCTGGTGTTGGATCAGGAGTTTTGCACAATCCTCTCAAGAATCAAATTGAAGAATTTACATGATAGCGCATCGGCTTGCCTAAATCTTTGTTGGTATCGAATGTGTCGTTGAGGTCGTTTCCGACCCTGATGGAGCAGCAAGAATTCTCCATCGTCATCCTGCACAGGAGGACTAGTTTGGGCGGTATATCAAAATTAGACATTATAATTCGTCTCTATAAATGCTGTCGTAGCGGCTTTGAAAGAGATGAAAAGGTGGTGGGTATCGATTTGGACTCCTTGGGTATTTTCCAGGATCTGCCGAAGTGTAAAAATTTGATCGGTTGTGGACTTTCCTGGCCACACTGATAAGGACCGATCAGATTGTTGGTAAACGGTTTCAGGCGTTCACATATTACGGCAGATAGGATCTTATAGGCGATGTTGAGGATACTTATGCCTTTATAGTAGACGCAGTTCAGAGGGTGTCCTTTTTTGTGGATCGGGCAAACGATGCTGAGGTTCCATTCTTCAGGCAAACTTTCATCCGACCTGATTTGGCTTATGAGTTGGTGGATGTTACTTACCAAGTCATATCCGCCAGCTTTATAAAGCTCAGAGGGAAGGTCGTCATTTCCGGCAGCCTTATTAAGCTTGAGTTTAGATATTGCTATCCTCACTTCACTTAGGTCGGGTGGTTGGCAGTTTTCACTGTCGTTGCCAATATTAAATGGTTCGTTCTGCCTGACAGCGGGATGTTGTTTGTCATCGCCATTTAACAATCTGCAGAAGTGGTTCTTCCATATCCTCAGCATCGGCTGTGTCTCAACTACGATATGTCCTTGTTCATCTCGACAGGTTTCTGTTCGAGCATTATATTCTTGGCTTTGACGTTTTACACTTAAATAAAATTTGCGAACATCATTCTTGGCGTGGTACCTCTCTATATCCTCGATCGCGCAAATTTCTTGCTGTTTTCTCTGCTTTCTGAAAAGCCGGTGTTCTTCCCTTTTTCTTTGGCTATAGAGCTTAATGGCAGCACTAGTCTTCATCTGCAGCTTAGCCTTGTAGCCTTGTAGGTCTCGTTCTTGGCTGCCAGCATCTGTCGGCATTCCTCATCAAACCATGGATTTCTTGCTGGTGGGCGCAAGCACATTAGTTGCGGCGGATCTAATGGAGTGTTGGCGTTGTTGCCATTATTCTTCGACATTCGATGCTGGTGCTATGGTGTGAATCGAGAGGTTAAGGGATACGCGTTGCTCAAAGGCCTTGGCAGTCTCTTGCGATTGCAGTCTTTCGACATTAAATTTTTCACAGTATTTCTGGTTTGTTGTGGCGTGGTGGATATCCGCATTGTTGGCTGCAACAAGGTAGTGGTCCTAATAATGGATGCGTGCCGCTATCGTAATGTGATCAATTTGGTTGACCGTTTGCTGATCTGAATACCGCCATGGCGCCTTATGGATATCGAGGTGAGGAAACCGTGTGCTGTCCATATAGTGGCATGTCGTTCCGTAGCGAATTCAATTAACCTTAGCCCGTTGCAAGGCGTGTTGTCATGTAGGCTTCGTTTTCCGACAATACTGATCTAAATATGTCTTCTCTTCCTACTTGTAGTTGCTTCGGTTACTTCGGTAGTTGCTCATAGGTTTTGTCAAGGAGCTCGTAAAATTGTCTTCCTCCGTAGGGGCGTGAGCGCATATAAGGCTTATGTTGACGAATTTGGATAAACAAGCAAAATTGCCCGAATTTGGAGTGGAGTAAACCAAGAAGGTTTTGTCGAGACGCCCTTACAACCATATAAACTCACTGTTTTGTGTGCTTTATGGGCTGGCCCATATTTCTTTATGAACGATGCCGGTCAGAATATTACCGTCAATGGAGGGCGCTATAGAAACATAATTTCTGACATCTTCGTTCCTTAGCTTTAATAACCGAATAAGTCGGTCTTTTATTTTTGTGTTGCAACTAGTGATGCATCAGTTCTGATTAATGGAGGGAATGAAGTACTGACTACTTTTGCCATTACTAAAATATCCGTGAGCATCCGGGAAATGCCAGAAGTCTGTTAGTTTCTCGTTGTTGAAGCATTCTTTGTGGCTTCTATTATATTTTTGTTGGCTATGTTTCACTGGTTGATGGAAACAATTGAAGCCCTTAGATGAAGAAGGAGTTAAGTGACTTTTACATAGTTTCGACAGACTTAAGCTTAAAGTTTAAAATTGTATGGCGTTTACCACCTTCATACCAGATTCCTATAGAGCTAAACGAAAACTTAAGTTGCCATATAACCCCATCATTGATGAAAAAAAGTTTAATTTCCTGAAAAGGTCGTTTAACCCCTTCTTCGCCTAAGCGCTTCAATTTGTTTCTCTTCAGCTTCCATTTCGCTGCTTCAACTTGCTCTCATTGCTTATTTCACCATGGTTTTGTGGATCCTGTTTATTTTATAGATTGAGGAACGGATAATTCCATACGCAGAAGAACGATCCCAGTTACTGCATCTGCGCAACTATTGTTCGCATTGAGCGAAAAACTCGTCAAAAAATGTTTGGGCTCGTTTGTGTTGACGGCCTATGGAATGAAGATTTAATCAAGGACTTCACCAGCTGTACAGCGACATTACCCTGGTCAAAGCTTGTTCTGCTTTTTGTTTTCGCAAAATCGGCATCCCACTTAGCGAAGCGAAAACGCATTGGATGGTCAGTTGGCTTCAACTCCTGAACCAATTGGACTTTGTATGGCGTCATACCAAGGTCTTTATGCAAAATTCGTCTCAATGATGTCTCCGAAATGTTAAATTGTTGAGAATGACGGCGAATTGATGTTGATGGCGCTTCACGCACACTTTCTGCCACAGCAGCAATATTCTCGGGTGTACGCACTGTTTTTGGCTTTTCACGCTTTGGTTTATCGATGAGAATGCCAGTTTCTTTCACTTTTTCACAAGATAACGAACATACGGAGCTGACAGTGCTTCTCTTCTTCCAAAATCCGTACGCAATTTTCGCACACATTCTGCAACATTACCATGATTTTCAAAGTAATTTCGCAATATTTCAGCGGAAGGATAAAACTAAGTATCTATCAAATCAGACATGAGCTAAGTGTTACCATTTAAGAAATAAGCACTGGTTGAAAAAAAAACGTTACATGGCGGACCCGTTATGAGATGCGTACACTATTGTGAAATGGATTTTGTTATTCACTTTGCTTTTGCTTCTTTAGTAGCCGAAACTCAGTACTGCGCCCGTTCAAGTCGGAATCCACGATCGAACTGACATTCAAACGAAGTCCACTCACAGTACCGAGCTGCGTTAAGCAAAATATCCTCTTTCGAGGATCCTTTGTATGAGACGGGATTTTTCTCATATCACTCACTCAATTTGAGTCGCTATTGCAGTTACTCTTGAGTTACTGAAGTGGTTCGGATTTTGCGCAGATGGATGTAAAAACTCGTTTTACAACTCGGCCATCCGACTAATCACTGTCCCAGTGATGAAATTTATATTATAAGAGTCCTCTCAAAGGATAATTATTTCCGAGTCCAAAGCAGGTCTTAGTCTTATAGTTTCAAAAACACAAAGTTATTTTACGATGTTCAAGTCCACCACAGGTCTCATCGTTGCACAAACACATAGATATCCGACGATTTACAAGTCCACGTAGGGCTTATCGTTTCACAAACACATAGTTATTCTATGATTTTCGAGTCCACTGCAGGTCTCATCGTTCCACAAACACACAGATATCCAACGATATACAAGTCCACGTTAGGGCTTATCGTTTCACAAACACATAGTTATTCTACGACTTCCGAGTCCACCACAGGTCTCAGTCTCATCGATTCACAAACACATAGATATCCAACGATTTACAAGTCCACGTTAGGGCTTATCGTTCCTCAAACACATAGTTATTCTACGATTTTCGAGTCCACTGCAGGTCTCATCGTTCCACAAACACACAGATATCCAACGATTTACAAGTCCACGTTAGGTCCTATCGTTTCATTGTTATTTCCTTTTAACAATAAGCTTACCCTTTCTTCTTAACACACAGATATCCAACGATTTACAAGTCCACGTTAGGTCCTATCGTTTCATTATTATTTCCTTTTAACAATAAGCTTACCCTTTCTTCTTAATTACGTCTACTCTCCTAGAGGCTGGTAATTCAATACCACTTTTTTTAATCCAGTAACTATATAAATCGTTTTTCAAACAAACATACATTTCTTTTTATTAATAATCAAAGTAAAAGTAAAAAAAAAAGGGTTACAAGTCTAATTCATGCACAAAGTGGTCCAGGTCACAAAATGGTTTCATTTTGTCAGCCGCAAAAACTGACTCGAATTTCTTTTGCGTTATTTGGGTCGTATCAGTGTCAGCTACTATGTAACGATCGTTCTCAAGTTTCTTCTTTACAACGTAAGGTCCTCGATATCGTGCTAGAAGTTTTCGGGGTTGTCCTGTAGAAGGATGTTCAGCTCGCAGCAAGATTAGATCGCCTTCTACATATTGTCTCGGTGCCTTATGGTTTTTATTGAACTTATTAGCTTGGGTAGCTCCTATCTCGTCCATGCGTATCTTGGCTCTACGCGTAATCTCCGCAGGTGGAATTGTATCTTCGTCTTCTGATTCGTCGTTATGCAAAGTACTACTTAAATGGTTGCCTAAATGGTTTTGTGGCAAAAAGGTGAATATCAGCTCTTGAGGAGTTCGTCCAGTGATACGATGTTTAATTGTATTTAGACTCCACTGAATCGCTTGTAGATGTTCTTCCCAGTCTCGACCATTTGGATCATTAGTCAAAGTGGATAATGCCGATGTGACCGTTCGAAAATATCGCTCAATTTGTCCGTTCGCACGAGGCGTGCGCACTGCTGTTAAAATATGCTTGATACTGTTCTCCCTGCAGAAATCAGCAAATGATTTTGAGGTAAAAGCGGTACCTCTGTCGCTTATTATTTGACTAGGGAGCCCTATAAATTGTGAAACATCATTTATAACTTTCTCAACTGCCTTTGTGGTGGTATTTTTTACTGGTCGTAAAATGATAAATTTGGAGAATGCATCGATGAGGCCCAAAATATAAAAGTTTCCCTGTTTTCCCCTTGGAAACGGACCAAGGTGATCCAAGTGAATTGTATAAAATGGTATTGCTCTTTTGTCGATTTGATGAATATGATGGCGTTTTTCATCTTTATCTCGTTTGTTGTATAGGCATGAAATACAGCTATTTAAGGTTTTTGTGACGATTGTCCTCATTTTAGGAAACCAATACAGTTTGCGAATACGTTCCAGTGTCTGCTCTAGCCCGCAATGTCCTACGTCATCGTGTGCTGACTTAATAATTCTCCACCGAACACCTTTAGGAACAACAAAACGCTTTCCGTCATTTGTTCGTTTGTAAAGCCGGTTGTCTTTTATAAGATATTCCCTCTCTAAATGTTTGATATTTGAATTGTCATCGGAATTACCTGCTAGTGTATTAATTATCTGTCTTAATTCTGAATCCCGCATTTGTAGAGTAGAAACCCAATCTTCTTCATTCATTCCGATTGCCATTACTTCACTCCCCACGACATCGGTTTCAACGCCTTCTTCTGAAGGATGGCGACTTAGGGCATCGACATGTTGTAATTGAGTGCCCGGTCTATGTAAAACATCAAAGTCGTATTCTTGAATCTTCAACCACCATCTCGCAATTCTTGGAATTAAATTGGTTTTATCCTTCGTTGCTTTCAGTGAGTTGCAATCGGTATACACTTCGAAATGTTTGCCTATCAGATAAAATCGGAACCTTTGGAGACTTTCAACAACAGCTAACGTTTCCAACTCATAGCTGTGGTATTTGCATTCGAGTTCGGTTGTTGCGCGACTATAATAGGCTACTGCTTTTTTCATGCCTTCACCTTCGATTTGAATAAGAATGCCAGCTAAACCTATCGAACTTGCGTCGGTATGAAGTTGGTGTTTAGAATGAGGGTTATAAATTGTCAAAACTGGTGCCTTACATAGGCGATCTTTAAGTGTGTCAAATGACGTTTGATGTTCCGAATTCCATTCAAAGGAACAGTCTTTTCTTAACATTTTATTCAAAGGAGCTGCTATAGTTGCGTAGTTTTCAACGAAACGGCGGAAATACCCGGTAAGTCCTAAAAATTGCTTAATTTCGCGAGTAGTGGTCGGAGTTGGGAATAATTTTATCGCCTGGACTTTTATTTCTCCCGGTTGTACGCCACCCCTATCAATGTTATGTCCAAGAAAAGTTATTTTTTTCTTAAAAAATTCGCATTTTTTTAAATTAAGGGTCAAATGTAGGTCTTTGAGTATTTTAAGAAGTTCGCGAAGGGTACTTAGAAGTTCTTTTACACTGGTTCCGAACAAAACAATATCATCCATATAAATAATGACTTTCGAATTGTTCATTCTTTTCCTGATTATGTCCATCATTCTAAGAAAAACAGCCGGCGCATTAGTCAGACCAAATGCCACTCTTTTAAATTGAAATTGGCCAGTTGCCGTTACGAAAGAAGTGAAATGTCTACAGTCCTTACGGATAGGTATTTGGTAATACCCACTCATTAAATCCAACACAATAAAAAATTCACTATTACACATCATATTTAGACCTTCCTCAATATTCAAAGTTGGAAAATTTTCGCGCACGGTTAGAGAATTTATCTTCCTAAAATCTACACACATTCGGTATGTGCCATCTTTCTTTAGAACCAAAAGAACAGGGCTGGAATATTCGGAGGTAGAGGGCTCAATGATGTCATTTTTCAAAAGTTCGTCTATTTGATTGTCGAGCACTGCTCTAAGGTGATATGGAATACGATATGGCTTATATCTCACTTGGGCTTTTTCTTTTAATTCGATTTTCATTTCAATAATATTAGTTTTACCTAACTCGCGTAAATTATTTGCAAAGCACATATAATATTCGCGGATTGTATCAAGCAAAGTTTCTTTATCGCGTTCTGGAACCGAATTATCAATTTGTATGTCCGTTGCACTTATATTCATAATACCGTATTCCTGTTCATCTTGTCTACCCCCCTCACTGTGTCAATTTCTGGTAATATCTTCCCCTCTTTCAGCGGCATAAGTTAAGTAAAGTTTACCATCCTTTCTTGTAGTACAGACCCTCGGAGCATCAAGGAAATTTCTGCCCAATATCATGTCGTATTCTTGTTTGTCGTCACCTACAACCATGATATTGACACTTTGATGGACGTCCTGAGCTCGAACATTTTGTTTAATTCTGCCTAAAGGAACAACCCTACCCCCTCCGTATCCAGTCAAGGTTTTTGTTGTTGGTTCAATCTCCCAATGGTTTCGCTTGACGATGTTTTCCTTAATGGTCGAACAATCAGATCCTAGATCAATAAACGCTAGAACCGATAAATCTTCAACCTTTATTTTCATGACCAAACTGTCGTCTTTAACCGCAGACATCTTGGCTACTCGGGAATTACTTGTGCACCGTTGTTTGGGTGCACGACATTCATTAGCGAAATGTCCCGGCTTCCGGCAGTTGTAGCAATTTCTGTCATTTGGCCGCTTTGCTATATGTTGCCGATTTTGATGACAGTCGCGAGCCAAGTGGTCCTTTGATTTACAAACAAAACACGCTTTATCTGGCCTACGTCTCTCGGTTGGCGTACCATTTCTCGATGGGATCGCCATGGGGCGTTCGCCAAACCTTTCCCGATTTTTTTTTTGCTCTTTTATGGCAAAGAACGATTTAATTTTTAGAAGCAGTTCCTCATATGTACCGTATGAGGAAGCGGTTAGCGTATTTATAAGGTTGTCGTCTTTCAGACCTGATATTATATAGGTCATGGCCAGAGAATCTAGCATACCCGCCTTTTTGCACAAAGCAACGACCTCATAAAAATAATTTTCAACGCTCTCGTTATCAAGCTTTGTTCGCGACATAATTTTTAATATCAAAGAGGCTTTATCGGTAATTGTTGGGAACGCTTTAGTAAGTTCATTTTTGAAAGCTGCCCAAGAAGTTAATTCCGATCGTCGGCACTGAAACCACTGAAGTGCTGCTTCTTCGAGGCGAAGCGATGCGTAGAATATTGTGGATATGTCGTCCCAATTAAACATCAATTTAAACGAATCAATCTGACTTACCCACGCTTCCGCTGTCAGATCCTTGGAAGGATTGAAAATAGGCAGAATTTTTTCACATTCTGCCACTCCCATACGAAATGGTACATCCACCATATTGCGGGATGATGATGCTTCACTGCTGTTGTTCGAAGCAGCCCTCTTTCTTTGCGATGACATGTTATTTTTTTTCATCAAAAACCAAACCGCACAATTAACTTCCAGACGTCTAGACGTGTCGCACAGCGAAAACACACACAAACAAAATCGTTCAGATAATATCCGCAGCCGCACTACTAAAAAAAACTTTCCCACGTATACTGTGGCTATATCCCACTTCTGAAGATGTGAAATGGATTTTGTTATTCACTTTGCTTTTGCTTCTTTAGTAGCCGAAACTCAGTACTGCGCCCGTTCAAGTCGGAATCCACGATCGAACTGACATTCAAACGAAGTCCACTCACAGTACCGAGCTGCGTTAAGCAAAATATCCTCTTTCGAGGATCCTTTGTATGAGACGGGATTTTTCTCATATCACTCACTCAATTTGAGTCGCTATTGCAGTTACTCTTGAGTTACTGAAGTGGTTCGGATTTTGCGCAGATGGATGTAAAAACTCGTTTTACACTATGTAATTATATACTCTTTGACATAACTTAAACTTGTCCAAGTGTCCACCATCAGCCAAAAAATGAGATTCCTAAATGGGCCTCAGGCAAGTTTCCTATATTAAATGCCTCATTAATATTAAGCTTCATTAAGAAACTTCAGATTGGTGGTGCTGTAGGCAGACTAAACTTCGACGATTACAAAATTACCTTGGGCCTGAATACCACCACCCACATGTTCCATAAGCGAATGCCTCTCGATCAAATCCTGTTCGTATACGTATCTAACTTGCAGTAAACACACCCTTGAATGTTTAAACACAAAAACCTATCAAGCAATTGAATACGAATTTTTGACAAAAAAAAAAACACTCAACCCAAAGGATCATTTATAACTCAAATGCATTTTTAACACTCACAGAGCCCATTTGTCCAATCCAAGTAGACAAATAGGAAGCGAAATGTTTCCAAACTAAAATCGTTTTTCAACAAAGCCCCTCTCAAAGTTCACACAGTATCCTTGCAACAGTTGCTTAAGCAATCCAACGGCCACCATCCATTTAACAGTCGTAGCTCAATAAATCATCATCATCAAAGCAAGCACACACACACACACAACCCGCATACAAATGAGTCCAATTCACCTACTCAAACGTAGTTTTAACTAATGACAAATTCTGCACTAAAACTTTGGACAAGTTTCGGATGTTCTTGGTGGTGTTTCCTTGTGTATCCTTTGCCTTTTCTTCCTTGGTCGGGCCAATGCACTTCTGATGCAATCGCTCACCGGCGAGAGCTTAGCACATTGCACTCCTTCCTCTATATATCAGCGTCTTAATCGTAGATATTTTAGGGCGTGTACACTGTGCCACACTGCAATACACACGTTTCAGTGTGTCAGCTCACTTTAACCGTATAAAGGATAAAACTCATAGGGAACGTTTTTCCTGTTTAATGCTTTTACGCTCATTAGAACAGAAAATGGCGGTGTGTGCATGGATTGGTGGAGAGAAGTGTGTGAAGGGAATGGACCTGTGAAAAGTGATTTCTTGCAAGTGAAGCAGCTCGAGACGATAAAAAGAATTATTCAGGACAAGTGTATAGCCAGGCACGAACGAAGACGCTGCATGGAAGTGAATAGAAAAAGGATGGTGATCTTATTGTGATTAATCTACACACTTTCCGTTCCATTAATTTTTGAGTGCGATTTCACACCACCCCCGTTCGACAATACTTTTCGAAATAAGAACAAAGACGTGCCTGTTCCGTATCCCTCCGGCTACGCTATCCTGTGTGGAGTACGTATTGCCTATGACAATACTCCTTTTTGGTGGGCTACCAAGGGGATATGAAATGTCCTTTTGTAGTATTGCCGGTTGCCATAGAAACACCCTAAAATATTGCTCCTTTCGATTTCGGACGATGCACATTTTATGTAGGACTTGGATGGACTATGCGCATAGCGAATGTGTTCGTTCGATATTTAGGTAAACCCTAGTGGTAGTGAACAGGATATAGAATTCTTTGTTTTTATATATCAATGGGTTTGTGATCAAAAATAATCAATCATCGGGAAATACTCGTATCATTTGGAAGGGGGAGTCTGGATGAAAGATAAATATCTACTTCTGGAGTGTTTGTACCCCATGAAGGTATAGAACTTGGTCGTATGGAGTTTGGGCTTAAGATACTTTAAGAAGGTAAATTCTTGCGTATGTTTGTGGAAATAGACCAGTACAATCGTTAGAGACCCATTTTGAAATATGCCCCATCGAATGGCAAGAGGTCAAAAGAAGAGGGAGCTCAGTGGATCGATGAACTAAGGGACAGAAGGTCTAGGTTCGATTGACCGTAACATCAAAAAGGTGTTCACTGGCCTGATGATTCGTGATTATTTCACAAATCGTCTAAGTAGTAGATATCAACTGTTGAGAAAATGTTTTTTTCAACTTGCAGTTATGATTTGGAATAAATCCGGAGGTCCCACAGGAGTCCAAAAGTACATACAGGGTGGCGCACGAATCGTGCTACAAAAATAAAACGTAATAACTTTTTTTCTGTGTGAGTAATCGGCTATTTTTTTTTTTAGATTTATAAAAATGGATGCTTGGGATACGGAGAAAAGAATTTGGATAGTGCAACGGTACCATGCTTTGCAGTCCGTCATTTCCGTCCAAAGGGAATTTAGGCGGGAGTTTGGCGGTAATCCCCCGAGTAGATGGACCATTATGAGGTTTGTAAACATGTTTGCCGAATCGGAATGCCGAATGCATGAGACGGAACTGCAACCAGAACGAGTCACTGTGTGGTGCGCAGTTTCATCAAGGTGTATTGTCGGGCCGTACTTCTTTGAAGAAAACGGTGTAACCGTTACTGTCAATGGGGACCGTTATTTAAAGATGTTGAAGGAGTTTTTTTTACCCAGAACTGCGCCGAAGACGTATACCATTCAACAGCGTTTGGTTTCAGCAAGATGGAGCAACTGCACATATAGCCAGACCAGTTATGGCGGAGCTAAACAAAAAATTCGCAAACAAATTAATTTCTAGGAACTCCACTCTTCGCTGGCCCCCAAGGTCACCTGACCTGACTGTACCAGACTTCTTTTTATGGGGTTATGTCAAGCAAGAGGTGTATAAAACGAAGCCCAGGAATTTAACTGAATTAAAGCAGTCCATAACGACAATAATTGAGGCGATCCCAACTTCAACTCTTCAGGCCGCAATGAATAATTTTTTGATCAGGTGCCGCATATGCGTGGGAGAGCGTGGAGGTCATTTGCGATCTATAATCTTTAAAAACAACTAACTATTTAAAATAAAATTTAATTTTCTAACCAATAAAAAAAAAATGAAATACATCGATTAAAAAAAAAGTTATTTGAATTTCTTATTGTAGCACAATTGGTGCGCCACCCTGTATATAGAAAAACCGAACGAGTCTGTTACGCAAAATGTTGTATTTGTTTAGGTACCTTAAGGGAACCACACTTTTACTAAAAATGTCAGAACCATCGCTTGGCAACTAAAGTAGCATTTCGTCACAAATAACCTATCAACGGAAAAGTATTTTCACTAAGGAATCACCAAATCGCTTAGTGGTTAGTGCATTGGACTACTAAGCGCCAGGTCCCTGGTTCAAATGCCGAATGGGACATCCCAGCGTTTTTTTCCAATGCCTTACATCTTTCGAAAGTTTAAAAAACACCCAAGTATACAAAACTGTCATAAGAAGCTCCTCCGAGTCGTCGTTAATGGAGAGCCTTGGTTAGATTACCAAGCATTCGTTTGTCCAATTCTGACTAATGTGGTAGAACATCATCACATCACATATAAAAAACTTAGAGTTTTGGATCGCAAATGTCTCAGAGCCTGCACGAAGATGTATTGGAGTGCACATTACGACTTTACGACTTCTGGATGCTTCCGGTGTGTCCAGAATTGGCAATGTCACACTGTAAGGAATCACTTTGTGCCTTTGGCAACCTTTGTTAGGGTTATTAGTGATTATTTAGGCATTACGTCTCAAACAAACGACACAACGGAAGCTGTCTCGAATTGGCATTGTCGTAGTGGACTTTGTAAGGATTCAATTTGCTCGTTCGTCAACCTTGGTAAGGCCTATTAGTGACTATTAGTGACTATTTAGGCATTACGTCTCAAACAAAAGACTTCTGGATGCTTCTGGTGTATCTAGAATTGACAATGTCATACTGGATTTTATTTATAAGGAATCACTTTCCTCGTTTGGCACTTTCCTTGATTAGGCCTACTAGAGTATTAATGACTATTTACTTGGTGACTTGATTGTAATCTCCCATCGGACCCGTCTTTGACTGGCGGTTAGAGGAACTCTTGGCGATTATTTAGAGCAGATGGTAAATAATGTATCACTCGCGGACCTAAATCTAGGTAAGGGTAAAGTCCCTATTCAAAAAACCGGTCTGGCCTATTCGGACGAAAGTACATATAGGAATGTCAAGGTTTAGTCGGGCCCCTTGAACAGAGACGGTGCTGGATGAGCTATCAATCCCGTAGTAGTGTTTTTTTTATAAACTTTTCTCAGTAGAGGCGAACCTATAACGCTCCATTAGCGCTCTATAATGATGCGTGCAGATGTTTATTGACTCTGCCCTTGGGTTGTTGTAACTATAACTACAAAACCATGTAAAACCCTTTATAAAGCAACCAAAAGTCTCGGAAAGGATTCGGATTACATTGTTGAGGACCATGCTAAATGAAAAAAAGGACAACGACGTTCGTATCTGCACCTGAAATGTGAAAATGTTCAATAGAAGAGATGCGGTCAAACCATAACTTAAGCTGCTACAAAGCGGACAAAACTGCCATCCAGGAAATACAATAAGATAGGATGGGCAAAAGAAAGATGCAATTCTGACGTCTACATCGGCCCGTAATATAGTGAGCAAAAACAGCGACTATATGGATGAGGATTTTTTTTATAAGCGACAGGATCTGTTAAAGACATTTGCAAACGCATTGTAATAATCCGCATCAAGGCCAAATTCGCCGTATTTCCGCTTATACGAGCTCATGGATAAAGTATGTATGAAACTATGTATTTAAAATAACCTACAAGATTAAATGTCTCGTAATATGTGAACACGTCTAAAACCGTTCACCAACAACCTAATCCTAAACCTTTTCTAAAAATCGGTGCAACTACTAGCAAATGCCGACAATATTGACATCATTGGTCGGATTCAACGTGATGTCATAGCCAGACATCGGATGCAGTAGAGGAAGACTTCGGCTATAGTTGGGGGGACACATCCAAACTGACTTCAACCAACTTGAAGTGCGCAAATGGCTGCAGTTAGCTAAGAAGCGGTCTAATTGGGGAGTCTTATTGTTTGAGGACCAGGTTCATTCCAGAGCGTCAGTAAGTGTGAAGTAAGTAAGTTTTACTTGGTCGATCTCTCATCTTAATTGAAAAAAATCCGATTGGAAAATGGCGAAGTCGACGACATTCAAGGTGTCTCAAAAAAAAATTTATTTGTTTAGCATACTGCGTGAACACAATCAGAAGTCTAGCTCTAGGGAATTCAATGGCTATATGGAGAGGTTATCAGGAGTGGATCGCACGTGGTGCGTGTGAGAGTTTTGCAAAAACTGTAATTTTCCGACTAAGGGCGTAGAAAGTTTTGTAATTTTTTTTTTGGGGTTTTCCCACTTAAAAAGATGCCCCAATCTTACCTTTCCTTTCAAAAAGGGGTAAAAGAGTTTAAAAAGCCAGGTATTACGATAGAAAAACAAAATCTGGCGATCAAGATTATCAAGAACCATAGAAATCGTGGAGAGTGTTAATCAGTTAGTTCGTGAACATCCGGACCTTTCGATTTGTAAAAGCACAAGTTACTAGATAAATTCATAAAGCTGCAGATGCAAGATGCCAGTCAGAAACTTGTCTTCGTAAACCAGACAATTGCGAGCTGAAGAACGTTTGATATCATCTTCTTTTCGAATGAAGCAAATTTTCACCTTAATGGACATGTAAATAAGCGGAACTGTCGCTAATGGAGTGCAGATCCTATGCACAATGACATTAGAAACCCGAGGAATTATCGGCCCTTAATGTTCTGTAGATGAAAGGGGACGTGGAGTTAAAGTGAATACAGAGCGTTGTGTGCAGATATTAGACGATTTCATGATGTCTGCCCAACTTACAATTTCGCTATAGGGCCTATAGAAATAATTGTTTGTGGGAATAAAATATTTGTACCTTATAGAAGATTAATTGTTAGTATGGTGAATTGGACACCTAAGCTGGCTATAACCAAAGAACATGGTTCCATCAAGGCGGAGCAACGTCACACACTTCCAATACGTCTCTGCCATGTGTTGGTGAAATTTGTAATGGCAAAATGCTATCCAAAAAAAAAGAACAAGAAAAGCGCGTGGTCGAGGATATAGGGAGGTGCCGCTTCAGGAATGATGTTCGCAAGTTTTATCAAAGTGTAAAACGTCAAAGTCAGGAATACAAGGCGCGAACAGAATCATGTCAAGATAAACAAGGAAATATGGTAGTTGAGACACAGTCGATGATACGGATATGGATAAACTACTTCTGTAAGCTGCTAAAAGTCGATGATGAACAATTATCCGCTGTCAGGCAGAACGAACCATTAAATATTGGCGACCCCAGCAAAAACTACCCACCACCCGACTTAAATGAAGTGAGTATAGCAATATATAAACATAGACTTAACAAAGTTGCCCGAAATGACGGTTTGCTCGCCGAACATTAAGAACATTTACCAACTCATAGCCAAAATTTGCTCTGACGAAAGTATGCCTAAAGAATAAAACCTCAGCATCGCTTGTCCCAACCACAAAAATGAGACAAACTGAACCGCGCCAACTCCAGAGCCATAAGTCTCCTCAACATCGCCTACAAGATCCTATCTGCCTCAATATTTGAAAGCCTGAAACCGTTTTCCAACAACTTAATCGGCCCATTTCAGTGCGTTTTTAGGCCAGAAAAGTCCACAGCTCATCAAACGTTCACACTTCGGCAGATCCTGGAAAACTGAACCGCGCCAACTCCAAGCCATAAGTCTCCTCAACATCGCCTACAAGATCCTATCTGCCTCAATATTTGAAAGCCTGAAACCGTTTTCCAACAACCTAATCGGCCCTTTTCAGTGCGGTTTTAGGCCAGAAAAGTCCACAGCTGATCAAACGTTCACATTTCGGCAGATCCTGGAAAAAACCCAAGAAGTCCAAATCAATATCCACCACCTATTCATCGATTTAAAAGCCGCATACGACAGCATTTATAGAGACAAACTGAACCGCGCCAACTCCAGAGCCATAAGTCTCCTCAACATCGCCTACAAGATCCTATCTGCCTCAATATTTGAAAGCCTGAAACCGTTTTCCAACAACCTAATCGGCCCTTTTCAGTGCGGTTTTAGGCCAGAAAAGTCCACAGCTGATCAAACGTTCACACTTCGGCAGATCCTGAAAAAAACCCAAGAAGTCCAAATCGATATCCACCACCTTACTTACTTACTTAAGGGGCGCTACAGTCCGGGATGAACCTGGGCCTCAACCAACATGCCTCTCCAATTAGCCCGGTCCTTAGCTAACTGCCTCCAGTTGCGCACTCCAAGTTGGTTGAGGTCGGTTTCTACTTGTGCGCACCACTTAAGGCGAGGTCTTCCTCTACTGCGTCCGACGTCTGGCTGGGAATCGAAGACTCTGCGAGCCGAAGTATTGTTGTCAATTCTTTCTACATGTCCTAGCCATCTTAAACGTCCAATGCGGAGTTTTTTGACTAGGGGTATGTCGCTGTACAGCTCGTATATTTCGTGGTTGAATCTTCGTCTCCATAGCCCGTCAACGCAAACGGGACCGAAGATTTTTCGAAGAATTTTTCGCTCGAATCGACCAAGGATTTCTTCATCCGCTTTTGATACGGTCCATGCTTCATGTTCGGACATCCAAAATACTGGATGCGTGCCTCTTGTCTTTCGCAATGTGATCAATTTGGTTGACTGTTCGTTGATCTGGAGACCGCCATGTCCCCTTGTGGATTTCGAGGTGAGGAAACCGTGTGCTGGCTATAGTGGCATTTCGTTCCGTAGCGAAGTCAATTAGCCTAAGTCCGTTACCAGACGTGTTGTCGTGTAGGCTATATTTTCCGACAGTACTGCTAAAGATGTTTTCTCTTCCACCATTGCGTTAAAATCTCCCAGCACGATTTTAACATCGTACTTTGGTAGTCGCTCATATGTTTGTCGAGGAGCTCGTAGAAGCAATCCTTAGTTATATCATCTTTTTCCTCCGTCGGAGCATGAGCGCATATAAGGCTTATGTTGGCGAATTTGGCCTTGATGCATAAGACTTCCTGCCTAAGTCTTATAACTTATAACAAATCCGCATCCAAATAGTCGCTGTTTCTGCTCACTACAACACGGTCCGTAGTAGATGTCACAGTTTTTCATCCTCTTTTTGCCCGGCCCATCCCATCGTATTTCCTGAAAGGCAGTAATGTCTGCTTTGTAGCAGTTTAGGGCTTCCGCTAGTTGTTCGCCTGCACCTCTCCTGTTTAATGTTCCCACATTCCAGGTGCAGATAGAACGTCGTTGTCCTTTTTCGGTTTAGCATGGTCGTCAACAATAATATCAGTCCTTTCCGAGGCTATTGGATAGTTAACCCAAAGCACAACCCCCAACCTGGAGGGCCAGGCCCTTGTTTTGACCCTAGGACAGCGGGCCGGAAAAAATACCGATATCAGTAGCCCATTTTTGGGGTATGAGCGCTGCCGTTGACCCATTGAGGGCTCCTCCGCCACCAACTCTTTTCCAATACCCTGGCTCAGTATTGGAAATCCCTATAGACCTGGTGTTCAAATATATCGAAGCAGCTCATATCGGGATTTCACTACCAGTTCGATCAAACTGGAGCTGTAGGCGCCACAGTTGACTCCATCTAGGGAATTCCTCCGCTGCGGCCTGAGAGTGAGTGCCTTAGTGAGAGGACACTCCACCACCTATTCATCGATTTAAAAGCCGCATACAACAGCATTTATAGAGACGAACTATACAGAGCCATGTCTTGTTTTGATATTCCTCCCAAACTTGCACGTCTATGTAGGATGACGATGGAGAACTTTTGCTGCTCTATCAGGGTCGGAAACGACCTAACCGACACATTCGATACCAAAAAAGGATTTAGGCAAAGCGAAGCGCTCTCAGGTGACTTCTTCAATTTGATTCTTGAGAGGATTGTGCAAAACTCCCGAGCCCACACCAGAGGCACAATCTTCCAAAAATCGGTACAAAAACATTGAGGTAGGACGGAACTTTGTGTACCTATATCCGATATTAACTCTGACATCAGAATATCGTCAGAAATTAAACGAAGAATTACTCTTGCGAATTGCTAGGGGAATCCTATACAAGACCTTCATCATACTAGTCCTGCACTATGGCGCTGCAGAATGGACTGTATCAAAGTCGGATGAAGAAGTCCTTGGTCGTTTTTGAGAGAAAAATGTTAGGAAAAATCTTGAGTCCCGTCTGCGTGCACGGGCATTTGGAGGCGAAGATTCAACCACAAACGAGCTGTAAAGCCACATACCCCTAGTCGAAAACACCGCATTGGACATTTAAGATGGCTAGGACATGTGGTGTTAACTTAAATCTAAAGTTCACGCCAACATTAACAATTTGTAAATATTTGTTTTAATTGATGACTTACTTTTTTTTTAATCGATCCATTAATTATAAACATTCAATTGAAACACCTCGCATTATCCAATTTTTTTTCAACTGTTAGTGGTGTCCCTCAAAGTTCTTTACTAGGGCCCCCCTTGTTCTCATTGTATGTTAATGAACTTACATCACTGATCAGCCATTGCTTGTCACATATGTAAACCAAAGATTCAAGTATACGTGAGCTGTCCGCTTGGGCTTATTGAGTATGGTATTTACTGTGTTTATTGTGTTAACGATGATCTTAAAACAATAGCTCAAAAAATCCAGAAATTTAAGGCCTGCCTCCTCAATATCAAATTAAAGCCGGTGTTCGAACCGACTTATTCGGATCACTGAAAACGTTTTGCTACTCTGCTCCCATTATATCAAAATTACGCTTACGTAACCTAAAATCCGTAAAATCCTTTAAAAGAAATATTTTCCAAAGCCCAATACACAGTCCTTAATAGGGGGGGGCAGAGAAAAGGACAACATTGCAGCATAAATCAAATGGGAAAATTTATTAGATCCCCCAAATTGCCACAAGCCATCCAATAATGGGCATGAGTATTCGTCTGTGTATGTGTATGCTATATATACCTACATCGGATACAATAAAATATCCTTCCTATATCTGAACGAGTTTGGAGCTTACTTTTCGTGAAACTTTTGTTGTGTTTTATAAGGATTACAGTTCAACAAAAATATAATACTTTGCTGTGTGGATTTGGTTTTTGTGTTGATATTTCAATTCAATGTGATACACACACTCGCAAATCTACACATTGATATGCACTCGAAGGATAAAACTTAAACTTTGTAAACTTTTGTAATCATACGCACATATGCACTTGGATATGTGCGTATGATATGGAGATGGAATATAGTGGATGTAGGAGTATGTTGGTTGAGGGGGTATTCAGTATTTTGATATCCTCTTCCTTTTATATCTGCAATAACAAAAAAACAACAACCTTACAGAGGGCTTATAGCATTAGTAAGGTGTACAGAGACTTGGTGGTATGGAGCTACATTTTCAAGGCAAATAGTTGTGATAATCATTTGACTTAAGATCCCGATAATCATCAAGATAAAAAAACGTTACCTTACCGCTAAAGTTTTACCAAGCAACAGATTCAGAAGCTCTTCGCAAATGGTAATGAGGTGTAACTTCGTTGGAATAATCTCTGGGTAGGAATTTATCTTCAGTTTTTGCAGAACATTTTCCTGGAAGGAAACAAAAGAGAATGACATTATAAGTAAATTATTTTACGACTAACTGCCGAAAGGGAATGGAAAGAAAAAAACAAACGAGTCAAAAGGGAAATCAAAAACCTGGCCCAAACAAAGCCACACTGAGCCCTTTTGGAAATTTATTAAACCTCTTTCATCAGTGCCGGCTTTTGGAACTTAGGTTAGATAATTTGGTGGCTTTGTGTTGTTTTCAATCAAATAAGCATAGATGGGAGGCAAGGACCGGCAACCCCTTTTGTCACCAGGGAGGTAGCTTTATGAAGTAGTTTGATCTAGGTTTGTTGTGGGTGGGTTGGTATCAACCGATAGTTGTGGTGGCACATCCTACGACAACAATTCCAAAGGTTAACTGGATGTACTTCCAGAACTCTGGGGAATATCCCAGGATGAATAACATGCAAACAGATGGAAATACTCAAAGGGCGGAATTTTGGAAGATGATGAATCAGGGTTGGAAAGCCAGATCAATTAGGGATCAACATGCTTTCGGACGCATGAAAACGAATTAAATGCGTTTGATGTAAACAGGTTCCGCGTTGGTACGAAAATTGACTTCTCTCAGGTGAGACGAATATTTAACCATGAAAGAGCTCCCTCATATGGTGCTTGCAGATGTTTGTTGAATCTGTTCTTGAATTGTTGTAGATTGTATATTGAAGGAAATAAGTCTCCTGGAAGTTTATTCCAGTGTTTGTTTGTTCGGTAACAAAATCAATTTTGGCAGTGTGTTGTTCGTGTCAGTTGCAACCTACGTCTCTTCTAGGTCGTTCAGATGTAACAAAGATCGAGCAGTTTGCTGTCCGCGATATACAAGGTGGGCTAAAAGAGATCAACCTATTGGAAGATGCTCTTTGTTTTGCAAATGGACGCCAATGTCAAATCTGTTTTGATATTTGTGGACTAAACAGATGTAGGATACAAGTGAACAAGCCATGGAGCGATACACTCCCTAAGAAGGCGGAATTATCGTGTCTATTTGTTTGCGTAACAATTCGTCGGTAGTGTTGGCGCAGCGCGAATTCCGTCACCGATTTCCGGCCGCCCGACATCGGCTGAGCAAATACTGCGCCGTTTGGCCACCAACCTTGAAGAGTATGGGACCACACGAGAAGTTGCCAAAAGTGGCTGGCCCCGGACCGCCCGTTGTGCCGAGAATATCGCCGCTGTTGCCGAGGATGTCGAGCTGTCGCCGGAAACATCGGCCAGACGCCGTGCCTCGCAATTAGCCGGTAGTCCCTAAAGCGAATTTTTGTCAAAGACTTAAGCATGTTCCCGTACAAAGTCTAGTCCATGCATCAGCTGCTGCCTGTCGATCGCCAAACGCGTGTAACCTACGCCCAAGCTATCCTAAATCTCGAGGACGAAGTTGACTATTTTTAGACCAAAATCATAATGAGCGATAAGGCTCAAAGCTATCGCTTTGGGGCACCGAAAATCCACGAGTAATGCAAGAGGAGCCATTACTGCTCAAAGTTACTGCACTGTGCGCTGTTCACGCTGGAGAAGTCATCGGTTCATTTTTTCGAGAACGCCGCTGGTCAAACGACGACAGTGGACAGTGCGCACTATAGGGCCATGTTAACATACGTTTTTTCTGCCGCAATTGGACGAATTAGGACTGGAAGACATGTGGTTCCAACAGGACGGAGCAACGCCACAAATTGCTGTAACTACGGTTGAGGGAAGTATCCCTTTTTAGTTATTTACCAAGAGATGGCAAACTATGGTCATAAGCATATAAGAAGGCTACAATCCGCTGTGAGAATCGTTAAGTAACCTATCCCATTTCATCTCATCTTTAAAACGAATTTTCCTAAAAGTAGGCGTGGCATGGTTGCAACAAATTCTTCAGACAGTTTATCAAAATCTTTTATCGTTCGACAAAAACCAACGTTTTTCTATTGCATATGCTATGGTGAAGGACAAATCGCTTTTTTAAGAAAACACACCCAAAAAATGGGCGTGGGTTTGTAACATGAGCAGTGGACGAAATATTTATATTAACATGACCAATGTTTTTGCATCAAAAGTTTTTCGAATTTCCTTACATTTTTACTGAAAACTGACCCCAAAAAGTGGTAGTGTCAAAAAAAACTTTATATGGACGAAATATAGATATTTCGATTGTCTAAATATCTTGTTTAGACAGTTATACTTTTCGTTTGATAGTGGACGTATTTTTAAAATTTTGACACCAGTTTTTCTGGGAGCAATAAAGTGTACGTGTACCAAATTTTAAGATTCTAGCTCAATTGTAGGCCCAAAAACTTGGTGAAGTACGGACGGACAGACATGGTTAAAACGACTCAGATGGCGATTCTGAGTCGATTTTTATAGTTACATTAAGATGTATCTAGCTAAATTATTACTCTGTGTTACAACCTATGTATCAAAACTATTATACCCCTATGGGATAGGGTATAAAAACCGAATTTGAGTTCAAACGAGTGGAGGGCTGCCCCCCTAAAATGCTTGCAGGTGTTTATTAACTTTGCTCTTGAATTGTTGCAGGTTGTATATTGGTCTTCTCGAAGTTCCATTGCTTGGTTCTTTTGTGAAAAAAAGAAATCTTAGTATTGTGTTGTTCGTGTCTTTGTTAGATGGACAGTGTGTTTGTGAGCTGAAACTGCGCGTCTTGTGGGTCGTTGAAATGCAACGGGCCTAAGCTTAGGGATGGCTTCACTAAGCTCCTTGGAACATATTCCGTTATAATATTTGTAATTAAGAGACAGATCTTCTACAAGTCTTCGCTGTGCCAAAGGTTCCAGCTTTGAAGCAAGAGAAGAAGAATATAAGGCTAATTGCAAGTCTTTAGATAGAGTCCAGTAAGTTGAGTGTATGTTTCGGTGCCAAACTACAAACATGAGAACAGTATTCAGGACCTAGTCGTAATTGGGATCTATACAGACGAAGAAGCTGGACTGATGAAAAATAGCTTTTAGCTCTAAAAAGGTAACTTAGTTTGGGCGCTGGTGATCTGGCAATAGATGTTACACGTTGTTGCCATGACACATTTGAACCAATTATAATGCCCAGCAGATGCATGATATCTTCTGATTTGATTATTCTACATTTCGATTTGCGGAACTGTGGACTTGGTCTTTGTCAATACTCCAGGCCGTAGAGTATTCGATTCCCAATAAGATGTTAGTTGCTGTAGAGGATGAAATTGCAAGTCCAAAGTACCTAAAAAACTGACCACAACCATATTCATGTGCTCAACTGGAGCTAAAATCCAAGGACCGGGATAGTTTGAGAGGCATTTTAATTAAGGCGCTGCGTTATCCTGGGCTGTAGTGCCACTGATTTAAGTAAGTAAATAGAAAGAAATTCGATAGAATGTCTGAGCAATATAGTACGGCAAAGCTGTTCTCTAAATGTAGTTTTAAGTGGCATGTAAGCGTCACCCTCTTTTTTGGAGTCCTTCATGTTATAGCACCCCATATAAAACATGAATGTCTCCAAAAACTGGGGGTAGAATAAGGCAATTTACACAGCAAATTGTAGCTTTCTTATGCGGCTTTGGGTTCAAATTAAGGCCACTGATGAGAGCGGTATGTGGTTCCAGAACACACATGACAAATGGCCATTTGCCCCTGTTGTTATGATCTGGGCCACCGTGGTCATTTGATCTAATCCTTGCTCCCAAACTTTGGAACACTTGAACACCATTAACTGGCTGTTAACCTTATCTTCTATTAACACCGAAACAATGGCTTCGCATCATTCCTAGATGTCCATTACTATTGTACTGCAT
This sequence comes from Rhingia campestris, assembly GCA_932526625.1. NCBI lineage: Eukaryota > Metazoa > Arthropoda > Insecta > Diptera > Syrphidae > Rhingia > Rhingia campestris. Next base: position 38,662,951 of record OW052183.1, read on the forward strand.
GACATCATATTGTCATTACTGCTACACGAAGTATATGACGGTACATGAACGAGTACCCTGATGGTACTATAAAGTACATGAAACAGTTGAGGCCATAGCACACAACCCTTTTGTGATCCACTTTGCATTTCCATTGTCATTTTCAATTGCAACTGCATCGGCATCAATGGGACACCATCTTCACAAAGGTTCTCGAAATTATGAAAGTCCCAAACATTTTGAAATGCAACTGCATCGGCAGCAAAGGGTAATTAGCTTTATAAAGGTTCTCGGGATAATGAAAGTCCCAAACATTTTTGAAATGATTTTGGCGCTAAGTTGTAAAACAAGGCTACGCTGCATAGCCAGGAATACAAATAAAAGAATCATAAATCGGTAGGTTATTAAAGACTAATTTGATGATCTTCGTGATGTGTGTACCTGATCATGCACCTTTTTTTTTACTGCGTACCTACACCCTTTCCAAAATGAATACTTAAACGTGCTTGGCTTCCTTTTATGGACCCATAAAGTTGAACACACCACTTTACGACATCTCAATCGAGACAAAGTATTTTCGAGAGCCACTTTAAAAAGGTTCACCGGTATCCTGTACCTGTGTGTGTGTGTGCCAGGACTTGAAATGAATGCTCATCCAACCAAGATGAAGTTTTTCTTTCTCTCTTTGTACTCCTATTTCCACTCTATGAATTTTGCATAACATCTTGTGGCTGAATCTTCATTTATAAAGATGCATAGTTCATCAAAGAATTGCCATCCAGCTGCGCGCACCCACGTTCGTCCTTGAATCTCATCTCATATATTTCGGATTCATAATCCAATTGAGGGCGGCTCTTGTTTCGTGTCAATCGTTGGGCGACTGGTCGTAGGCCCGTCGCAATAACTCGAAACACTTGAGGGTGAAATTCAATATTTTCATTTCAAAGAACACAAATAGAGACACCGTCCTCTACGAGACCAATGAAATTCTAGAACCTCAAAAGAATGAAGTGACAAGTGTACCAAAAGGACGACGAATCATGGCAGCCACGATGATGATATCGTTGATGAACAGCAATCACTTTGGGATATCAAACTAACTAAGCTACCTACCTGGGTATACAGAGGAGAATTCGATGTCCATCTGAATCTGAACATGAAGACTCGAATCCATCAGTACAGTCCCGGGATGGTGATGGATGTGCGTAACACATGTCATTTCCAAAACCGGGTTTTCGTTGGTTTCTCTCCATTTTTTTTTATTTGCACTCCCATCACATTTTGGGAGGGTATTCTTTGTTTTGAGCCTGATTTAAGAGCAGGTGCAAAAGGTAACAAAAACGCTTTCCTGATTTACCTTTGGCTACCACCTGTCGTTTGTGTTATGTTTGCATCTAGGTGTATGTGTGGGAATCGGCACAGGTAGATTAATGGCGATTGCGATGGATTTTTTTTGTCCGTTTTCTTGCTTTGTCCTTATTTTTTAGATGGTGAATGTGTTGGATGTAAAGAACACGCATTGTAGGTCATTAATTCAAATTAAATCCGTTTTTTTGCAGTCTGCAACTAGAGAGGGATATGAGTGTTGGGTTTCCTAAACAGGAAAAAAAAACTTTCATTCGATTTTTTTTTTGGTTTGACTACAAATATTGTATCTCGAGATAGGTATGCATCTTTGTTTATGAATTTCTTGCGGGTAATGCGAGTTTATAAGGCTGAGACAGCGTCCGAAATTCTGGCAGGTGTTTCTAAACTCAGGAGAGATATTGGGGATTGGTGGTCCATTTTTTGTTTTGTATCAGAAGGATTTTTTTGAAGCGTTGATCTTATTGTTTTCAACTGGACTGTGTGTGGTCAAAGGGATCTTTCAATAACCTTAAACAGCAAACATGACAAGGCGACACAGTAAAAAGCCTTTAAAAATCGGAATTCTTTACCTACACCGACAAAAATGAAAAATTGCAGACATTTTTGCTAAAAGGTCTCAGTGAGAGCTTCAGCACAGAGGAAGTGCTTGAAGAACTGCAAAATATTGACTTGGAAGAGGTTAAATTTGAAAAAGCATTCAGCGTTCGATTCGTCTCAATAGAACTCTACCTTTTCAAGTGTACAGCTGTCCTCCCGATAGTTAAGCCCGATACCTTCAAAAGATAAGGCACGTAAAGTGGCACATTGTCTCCTTCGAAAAAAAATGTATAAAAACAGCATTTTCCAATGTCATCCGTGCCAATGATTTGGCCACGGTGCTTCGAACTGGAGCATGTTATATCGGTGCGTCAAGTGCCAAAATACGCATGAGCCTAGTAACGGGTGATTTTTTTAGTCTAGTTTTTTTTTAGAATAAAACACTCAAATTTGCGTCAAATACTCAAAATTGTTATTGTAATCCTTCATGTAAAAGTTGTCCGCGGCTCCGTTTCGAATGGTCCATTGGGAAGGTCCAATTTTGCGTCACTTTTTCGAGCATTTCAGCTTATATTGCACGAATTACGCGTGTTATGTTATCCTGTAAGGCTTCAATTGTGTTCGGCTTGTCCACATAGACTAACGACTTTACATTACCCCACAAAAAAATAATCCCTATTCCATTGTTTCACAAGCTGTGTGGCATGTGGCACCGTCTTGATGAAACCACATGTCAACCAAGTTCAACTCAGCCAACTGGGGCAAAAAAAAGTCGCGTAGCATGGCTCGATATCGTACGCCATTGACGGTAACGTTTCTTCCACGGTCGTCTTTGAAGAAAAATGGACTGATGATGCCACCAGCCCATAAACCACACCAAACTGTCGTTTTTTCGGGATGCATCGGTAATTCTTGCATGGCATTTCGCAGTTCATAACTCCAGGTGCGACAGCTTTGCTTATTTACATATCCGTTGAGCCAGAAATGAGCCTCATCGCAGAACACAATTTTTTGATAAAACAGTGGATTTTCATGGAACTGTTTAAGGGCCTATTCACCAAAAATTAGACGTTGTGGTAGGTCATTCGGCTTCAATTCTTGCACAAGTTGAATTTTATAGGCTTACAAACCCAAATTGACACGTAACTTTATTTTCCATGTGGTTGAGAAACACATGCCCAATTGCTGAGAACGGCGACGAATTGATATTTCACGATCTTCATTAACATTGGACGCTACGACTGCAATATTCTCTTCGGTACGCACTGTACGCATGCGAGTCGATGGTTTAATACCCAACAAAGTAAATTTGGTGCGAAATTTGGTGATAACAGCATGGATTGTTGATTCACCAGGTCGATTATGACGACCATAATATGGTCGTAACAAACGGGCACATTTTCACAGAGGACGAATTTTGATAATAAATTTTAATAATTTGTAACCGTTGCTCGTTTGTAAGTCTTTCCATGATTAATTGGCAGAGTTTACTGAAAACTTTTCACTTTGACAGATGTCGTTTGGACGCCATTACTAACCAGTGCTGCCAACCTGAAAAACTTAACTCTTAAAAAATCACCCTATTTCATAAGCTGACGATTTATCAGTCTTGGAAAGAAAGAACATAAGTGCAAATAATCGGTAACTAAAATGAGAAGAAGATTCGCCAATTTTTGGTACAGGCTGAACAAATGCAGTTTTCCATCTATACTCCGAGATAGTCCTGAGCTTAGAAGAACACGACTTCAGAACAATGGAACAATCTGGATCATCTCGAAATGTTATCGAACACAAGGGGCTATTAGTCGATATCAAAGCTTATTATCTTTCCTAGACTAACACAATCATGTTTGGAACTTTAATTTACACATTCTACAAAGAAAGTTTCTTCAGGATTCTATAAAATTACCGATTTCAAAACTTCCAAGCACAGGTACTTCTTAAGCTATATTCAACTAATCAGTTCACGAAATCGAAAATTTTATCCATATCGAAATAAAATTGTTTGTTGTCGAATTTTTAATCGAAGTTGGAAGAAACCATCTTTGGATTTTAAAAGTGACAAACATCTGCGCACAAGTACTACATAAGATATATACAAGTAATTGCCCAAGTAAGGTTTTTCACTTACAAAAAAGAAAAAAGGGAAGCGCTTAGAAGATGAACAGCTTAAGCGACTTTTTAAAAGTTGCCTATGTCTTTGTCTTTTCAATTAACAAAATATTACTAACATCATAAAACACTTCAGTTTTGTTTACTTCAAAATGTCTATTAATAATTTTTATTATTGTTGTCGAAAGAGTTATAGGTAAACACCTTTCAACTCTGATTACTCATTTTTTTTTGAAAATGTCGCTTAGGCCCTTCATCTTCTAAGTGATTCATTGTTTGTTGTCCTATGAATTTCGTCAAAAAGTAATTTTTAATCGAAGGTCTCATTTATTTAGGGAAGAAAGCATTTTTGGATGCCAAACGTGCTAGTCAATCGAAGTTCTCATTCAATTCCGGAAAAAAAGCATTTATTTTATCTCAAAAGTGCGAAACATCCGCGCACAGGTACTACAGAAGCTCTATAGAAGTAATTGTCCCAAAAAGCTGAACACCATCCAAAAAAAATTGCTTTGTCCTACGAATTTCGTCAAAAAGCTATTTTTAATCCAAGTTCTCTTCTATTCTGCAAGAAAGTATTTTTGGGTTTCAAAAGTGCGAAACATCCGCGCACTACACAAGCTCTATAAAAGTGATTGTCCCAAAAAGTTGAACACAATCGAAAAAAAATTGCTTTGTCCTACGAATTTCGTCAAAAGGCTATTTTTTATCCAAGTTCTCTTCAATCCTGGAAGAAAGTATCGGGTTTTTCAGGGTTCGTTGCCATTACGCATGGAACTCGATTTCTTTTGCATGGCCACCACGGGCACGCTTGCAGAAGTCCAGACGCTGAACCCAATTTTTGACGGTTTTCAAGCATAAATCGGCCGATACTGCTGCAATTTCACGTTCGATATTCGTACGAAGTTCATCAATCGTCGCTGGCTTGTTGGCATAGACCATAGACTTGACGTAGCCCAGGAAATAGTCTAACGGCGTCATATCGCACGACCGAGGCGGCCAAGCGACTGGACCATTTCGTGAGATAACACGTTCTCCAAACTTGGTTTCCAATAAATTGATTGTGACATTCGCTGTGTGGCTAGTGGCGCCGTCCTGTTGGAACCACATGTCCTCCAAGTCCATGTCATCAAATTGGGGCTAAAAATATTCGGCTATCATTGAACGGTAGCGATTCCCATTCACAGTAACGTGCCGGTCTTGATCATTACGGAAGAAGTACGGCCCAATGTCGCCGCCGGCCCATAAACCACACCAAACCGTTATTTTTTCGGGATGCAATGATGACTCATGGAGTACGTGTGGATTGCTGCCTGACCAATACCGCATATTTTGTTTATTGACGAAGCCATTCAGCCAGAAATGAGCCTCATCGCTGAAGATGGTTTTTCGATGAAAATCCGAATCATTTTCAAGTTGTTGCTCAGTCCAATTCACGAACATACGACGCTTCTGGTGGTCAAGCGGCTTCAGTTCTTCCGTCAATTTAATCTTGTAAGGATGTAGGCCAAGATCTTTTCGCAAAATTCGCCACAACGACGTCACAGAGATGCCCAACGCTTGAGAACGACGTGTGAGAGACACATTTTGGCCTTCTTCAACTGAAGCATCAGCGGCAGCAATATTCTCGACACTACGGGCACTTCTTTGTCTCACTGGCACGGGAACAATTTGTAATGTGCCTGTGGATTCAAATTTGTCCACTTGATCAGCTAGGACGATTATGACGACCATAAATTGGACGTAGCGCTCTTAACGTTTTGGCCACTGACTCCGAATTTCGGTAGTAAATTTTAATAATTTCGACTCGTTGTTGGCTCGTATATCTTTCCATCAGGCAAACCTTACTGAAGATAAATGTCAAAAGAGCGGCAAGAAATATGGCGTCGTTTGCTGTTCCTGTCGCTCTATTTTTGAAGCGTCCCTGTTGAAAAACCCTTTATTTTTGGGTTTCAAAAGTGCGAAACATCTGCGCATAGGTACAACACAAACTCTATAGAAGTAATTGCCTGAAAAAGTTTAACACAATCGAAAAAGTTGCTTTGTCCTACGAATTTCGTCAAAAAGCTATTTTTTATCCAAGTTCTCTTCAATTCTGCAAAAAAGTATTTTTGGGTTTCAAAAGTGCAAAACATCCGCACACAGGTACTACACAAGTTCTATAGAAGTAATTACCCCAAAAAAGTTTGTTGTCCATCCAATTTCAAGGCAATTTTAAATCAAAAAAAGTTAAGGCATTTTCCCCTTCTGGATCCCACATATGCAACAACACCAGCACTTTATTTGTCTCAGTGACAAGGTGATTCAAAATAGGAACTCTTTCCGATATATTTTGAGGTCGAACTAATTGGAATGCATTAGCAGATCAGGGTTAATATTATTCTCTAGAAATCATTATTGAGTCTATAAATAAAGAAGAATGCGAATTCTAAATCTTTTTGACTGCAAACCAGGGTTGCATTCAATAATATTCCGATGTTAAGGTTCATACAAATCAAATATTTCATTTTACCGAATACTAAGAATCAATTTATTCACCAAAGACAAATTCGACATAAGCATCAGATCTAAATTACCGACACCCTTCAAAAATATAAATAAACAATTTTTGCTCTCAAAACCTCTCCCGTACAAAACAAAATATTTCAACGAAAAACCCTCAAACTCCCGCAAAAAAAAAAGAACTCATTCAATCCGTAATAGATTACCGATCAATTTCCTCCGCCCTATTGGTTACTCTAAAGCCACCTGATGTAGAAGAGCCTTCCAAAGCACCCTTTCCCATAGATACCCTTTCCCATAGACACAAAAACGTTTTTCAAGTGGAAAACATCCCACATGGCCATCAAATAATCCCGTAATGCATTACGTTTATGGTCGAGTGCTTTATCTCTGAGGTACACGCCAAAGTTTTCGAAGGGAGAGTCTCGAAATATTCTCCCGAAAACCCCCCATTTACAAAAGTTTTGTTTTATCTTCTGCAACAAAGGGGGGAAAGGAAAAAAATTTAAAACACAAAAGCAGACACCCCTCGCAGTTGAACCACAAAAAACATGTCTCCACCGGTGTTTTTCATCTTTTAATTTCACGCTGCATCCAAGTAAGACCAGAACAAACCATATAAACCGCACCATCCTTCTGCAATCAGTAAAAAAAAAGTTTTACTTTACGGTCATACCGACTGAATATCCACATACTTGGGTCCTTTGTCTCAATCACGAGACCTTTGGGGGGTCAGCCACTTGTTTTTTCATGCCATTGGTTGCATTGCATGAACAGAGTATCTTTAACTAGATGGAAGTATAGCGGCAAGGATTTTTATCTGCATTTAGGAGTGGCGCACGTGACTCCTGTCCAGGACCACCATACAAACGTATATTTAGTCCTTCACTAGATCTCGTGTGTCGTGACTTTATTTTAGGTAGGTAAATTTATTTTCAACAGAATTAAAAGCAGACCACATATATCTTATCCTTGCTATAGAGCAGATGACTCTAGTTGGAGTTGGAATTTAAGTTTTTTTTTTTTTTGAAACACAAGTCAAGCGGGAAATGTTTGCATAGTTTATCCAGAAAAAGTGAAAAAGAAAAAAAATATTTCAAAACGCACATGAAAACATTAGATAGTGAAAAAAGATGTTCATGTATATAGATACATCGTTGTAGAGGAGGATAACGCTCTCTTGGGCAGGTGTAGATTCTTCAACGGATGTGCACTGACTTAGGTTACAACAAAGCAACAACAACAACAAAAATTCAAAAAATACAACTCAGCTGTTTGAAGAAAGACAACAACGGGATTGTGTTTAAAAGTCATTCACTGTAATATGAACGGTAACGCACTAGGGGAAGGAGAGCACCTGGTTGCGAGGTCTAAAAGCAAAAAAGTTAGTGCATATTTTTGCACATGCCAGTGAGTATCTAGAGCGTTCACAGAGTGGAAAATAATCGTTAGTTGTACACTTAAATAAAAAAAAAACCTCAAAAACTTTGCGAATGCGTTTTGTTTTTATGAAACAAGTCCCGAAGGCGAAAAGTATCTCGAGGACAGGTTGCACTGTTGTGGAAGAATAATTGGAGGTTGTTATTGTATTTACATGGAATAAATGACTCAAAGTCGCATCATGGGAGTTTTGATTTCATTAGCACTGGGATTATATTGAAATATGGCTAGAGTTCAGTATGCGTGCTTAGAGGGGAATTTTGTACTTTATACCAAGATGTGGAAACTTTTTCGTCACTTATCTACGTCTGGCGTTAGGTTTAAGCTCGTTTGGCAATAAAGGGCCGATCAGAATGCGTATCTGTAGCTGAGTGAAAAGTTAAAAACAAGGCAACCCGTAAGCGCTTACACAATGTGTATCTTCGTGGATCTGTAGCTTGAAGTTGAATAGAGGGCAACTTCATGCAATATATGTATCTGTCTTCTGACTTCGATGCAAGATACCAGCTACAGATATGCATTCTGAGCAGGCCTCAGAGGGTTTATCCGGATTACATTTGGCACTACGCGATCGCTGAATTCGTTTTTTGCAGAAGTCTTTCTGACAGACAAGACCCGGAGATTCGGACATTGAAGTCACTGATCTAAAATCTTAAACAGTTAATCTCGGAGATTTACAGAAAATCTGTAGGTTGTACTGGGGCAAGAAAATTCGGGCTATAAAAACTAATAGCCCGAATATGTTCCCGCAAATAAATAAAATATTCAGGAGAAAGGATCATACCGACCTTCCATGTGTCCTAATTTCCCTAACGACAGAGAACAGACAGACACTTACGACTGACTCGAATGATGGTTTTTTTTCACGATCGAAGATCCTCAGGAGAAGGCAATGTCGATAGGCGCTATTTTCGAGACCTTGTTTACGGTGAACAATCCTGTTCACGATATTGAGGAAAGAGCCTTTCTGAATCACTTTTATCTACATTCTGAACTCCAAGCTTGGCGATCTGAGAATCACGGTTTTACCGTATTCAATTATGAAAGCCCTTCATATGGCATAGTCGCCGATAGCCTGATGTTTTTCGTGCAAAGGGATGAACTCCTGGACATCTTTGTATCACTGAAAATAAAAAGTCGTCGAGAGAGGACGATATCGATATTGTCACCTCTCTGTTTAACACTGCACTGAGTAATTTACATTATTTGGTGTACTGGAAAACGGCGGTGGTACATCCTATCCCTAAAAAGTGCAAGGACAAAACAAACCCTGCAAATCATCGGTCAATAAACCTTCTGCCGAATGAAGTTAGGTAAGGTTGGTGGGTTGAAGAGGTAGTCGGTTTGCGTCTTCCCCATCACACTCAGGTCAATATAGACCCATTGTGATGCCCGTTGGGGGTCCTCGTGTGTGGTTGGTTCCTTCATAATCCCGTTACTGTCCATTGTTGTTAGTCCCTTTCAAGCTATCCAGAAAAAGTATTTTCCTAGGGTTCTCATTCCTAATTGACTGAGGCCTGGGCAGTGGCACAGAAAGTGGAGGGTATCCTCCTGTATTTCTTCATCACCGCAGCCTCTACAAAGGTCATCATCTATAAGATGCATTTTCAGTCTGTGGTTTTTGAGTAAGTTTATCCAATTAGAATCCCTAGCCCTACTAGTATCGAAACAGATTTCTTGTTCCTTTGAAGTAGTTTGTGGGTCCTGGCTTTCTCATACTCAGGCCGCATCCTTTCGGATGTTTCACAGGTGGGGAGGGAGTTCCACCTGTTATTGGCAATATTCAGTGTTTTCTGTCGCACCCGTGATTTGAGGTCACATACTGGTGGCTTGAACGACTGGTCTGCTTGATTAATGCTGGAAACAGATCATCGGCCAGTTCATCGGCAATTTCATTGCCCTGTATACTCCTGTGTCCGAGGACCCTGCAGAGCCTAACATTATGTTTGACGCCAAGAACCTTTAGCTCTTCACGACAACGCTTCACAAGGTTAGATTTTATTTCAACAGCAGAGATTGCTTTTATTGCAGCCTGACTGAAGATGATGGTGATATTCGCTGGTGGTAACGCCAGCATTGCGCTTTGGCTGGCTCTTCTACTGCCAATATCTCAGCCTGGAAGACACTGCTGTGCTCAGGGAGACGGAGAGTATTGTTTAGCCTTAAGAAGTTCCTTGTCAAATGTGGCAACGTAACTTCGAGTAAAGTCTTTGAAATTAAAAATGGTTTACAACAGGGGGCAGTGAACTCCCCGATATTGTTTAACATTTATACGAGTGATCTTGTAGGTTCTCTCAGACACGCTATAGCATACGCAGATGATCTAGTGGCGTACAGATTAGGTCCGAAAATCGAGGTCATCAACATATTTTTGCAACGTCAATTCGATCACAGTAAGGGATATTGTGATGATTGAAATTGAAGATCAATGGAAGATCAATTTCCAATAACCGAGAGGATTCTGTTTAGTACCCCATTGCTTAAGGCTTCTAGAGATACCAGAAAAATTTGGCAAAATTGTGTATCATTGGACAGCATGGACAGCCGTTGGCGGTGAGAAGTGAAGTTAAATACCTTGGCATCTGGCTTGACAAGTTTCTGTATTTTAACAAAAATGTATATGCTTGTCTGGCCAGGGCTTGGGGGGCTTATGCTCTGACAAGAAGTCTGTTTCAAAGCAGTCAACTTTATTCAAGGGTGAAAGTCATTTGCTACATGGCCCTTATAAGGCCAATCATCGTTTACGGTTGTCCCATGTGGTTCAATGTAGCAACAACCAGCACTAGACCATGGAAAAGATATGGCTGTTTGAGAGCGTTGTTTCCGATCCTGCTTAGGATTGCACCAAACGCCAGACTCCGAGTACATAAAATACTATCGCAACGAGGTCCTTTACAATGGGGCTCAGCTGAATAGAATTGACAATTTCCTTATTAAGGTGATTCGAAGGCACGTATTAAGGGTGAGGGCTAACGACAACAGCCTGATCTTTGGGGCTTACTACACCAATGACATATACATGGAGAGCACGCTTATGCCAGGCTTTTTTCCACTAGAGACATTCGTTTATATCGATTCGTTAGGTTTAGTTCAAGAAAGGAATGGTATCCCGGTATTATACACAGCCACCGTGACGCACGGCACGGCGATATCAGATCGCTATAGAACGGATGCTGGAAAACATCGTATCGAATTTCGGTGGCTATATGAGCAAAGTGTTTCTGCACTTCCTCAGGACTTTGCGGACTTTTAGTCCACTCCGTAGTTTCAAGAATTAAATTTAGGTACAAGGTCTGGGGCGGGGTTTGTACACCATATCGGTCTTAAAACCACACTGGTAACGACCGACCATGTTGTTCGTGAATGGTTTGAGACGGCTGGGTAGGCTCCGTCCAAGAGGTCGTAAAATTTATCCTTGATAGGGTCTCATCGGTAGGTGCGTGTACACATATAAGTCTCATCGGTAGGTGCGTGTGCACATATAAGTCTGATGTTGCGAAGCGTTGCTCTGACGCGGATCACAGCCAGGCGATCACTAATCGGCTTAAAGTCGATTACTCTTGAATTGAGTACTACGAATTCGCATCCTAATATGTGCAAATATGTGCAGCCTTGGATGGCAGATGTAATAAATGTCGCATGTCTTTCGTTTTAGTATTTCTGATCATGTCCAACGTATTTCCTGAATCGCTGTAATGTCTGCGCTCTACCGCGAGAGGACAGATTCACTATTTTGAGCAGCACCCGGGGAGTTAAGCGGACATATCTACGTTCTAGGTGCATACACGTAAATAGTTGTCCGTAGTCGTTCCTGGTCCGGTTGGCATTTGAGGGGATTCGTTATCCAGGTATTGTTTATGTGGTAAGGAAGGATCAGGAGGATCAGATCCAATTTATAAGATACCCCTAGGGGACGGAACACCTATCACCTATTGAGGTCTATTGAGCATTTCGGCTCATTCACCACCATCTCTAACCAATGGACCTAACTATCCCTTGAGATTCCTAAATGACCCGTTGCCGGAATATGTCGAAGCAGCTCAATCAAAAAGGTTTTTCTCTTTGTTCCTCCTAACTGGGACTGTAGACGCCACCATTGGTCTCCATCTTGGGAATTCTTTGGCTGCCGTCTGGAGAGGTTTTTTTGATTGGAGACTTTACTCCTAACTAGTTTTGGTCCGCGAGTGGTATTTTATTGCCCACCTTCCCGGTATAACGAAATCATTTCCAACGGCTTTATCTAGCTCGGCTGGAAGGCCCTAACTAGTTATTTACCACCTACCCCGCATAATATCCAAAACACTTTCAAATACAAATTTTTGGCACAACAGGCTCGCTATTACCCAGGGCCGAGATTTCTCACAATCATTCAAGTGTACGTGTGTACTTCTTGCACGATGGCGGGACCTTCTGTTTTATGCCGAATGGCTATGTTGAGATAAGCGTCTTTGTTCCGCAGCGAACTCATTCAGCCTAAGTCCGTTGCCAGATCATAACCAGAGGAGGGCCAGTGAAAAATCATTCAGGTGTTGCTTCGGCTGGAAATCGAACCCAGACCTTCTGCGGTAATCCTGCTTTATATAGCTCGGCCGGAATTCCGTCATTTTCTACAGCCTTGTTAAGCTTACGTTTAGATATTGCCATCCTCACTACATTCAGGTCGGGTGACTGGCATTGCTGCCTATTGTCGCAAACGGTTCGTTCTGCCTGACAGTGGAAGATTGTTCGTCATCCGTGTTTAACAGTCTGCATAAGTGATTCTTCCATATTCTCATCATCGACTGTCCCTAAACTACAACTTTTTCTTGACGGGATTCCGTTCATGACATTTATTCTTTGGCTTGGACGTTTTTGACTTTGGTAATTTTCGAGCATCTTTTTTGGAGCGGTGGCTCTATATCTTCTATCGCGCAATTTTCGAGCATCTTTTTTGGAGCAGTGGCTCTATATCTTCTATCGCGCACGCTTCTTGCTCATTTTTCTGAAAAGCCGGTGTTCTTTCCTCCTTCTTAGCTTTTAACTCCAAATGGCGGGCTCTCGTCCTCACCAACTTTGCACTGTAGGTCTCGTTTTTGCCAGCGAGCATCTGTCGACATTCTTCGCCAAAACATACGTTTCATACTGGTGGCTTGTCGACATTGGAACTCGTAATTAGATGCTGGTGGCATGGTATGAACCGAGAGATTAAGGGGTACGCGAACTGCAAAGGTCTATGCGATCTTTTGCTATTGCAGTCTTTCGACATTAAGCTTAAAAGTATTTCGCATTTGTTGGTGTCTTAGGGGATATCCGCATTCTAATGTAGTGGTCTGTTAGGACATCCATAGCACTGGATGCAGGCTTTTTGTCTTTCACAAAATTTTATTGACCTCTTGTTAATCTGGAGACCGGAATGTTACCTTAAGGATATCAAGATGAATAAACCTGGTTAAAGTGGCATTTTCTTCCGCAGCGAACTCAATCAGCCTAAGACCGTTGCCAGACGTGGTGACATGTTATTTATGACAATACTGCCAAAGATGTCCTCTCTTCAAACCTTTGTGATGAGATCTCCTAGAACTTGAAGCTTGAAGAAACAGTCTTTGGCAATGTCATCTTTTTCATCCTGCAGAGCGTGAACGCATTTAAGGTATATGTTGGCGAATTAGGCCTTGATGCGGATTGTTACAATGGTACATAAGGAATGAAGATCTACCTAGAGATCTGTGTATTCCCTCGGTTAAGGATGAAACTAAAAAAATTGCTTGAAAACATAACCTTTATTGGGACATTAAACCCGATTTGGCCCGATAACACCAAACCGCCCTATAAATTGCGGAAAAGGCTGGAACTCTCAAAGGAAAGTCCAACATTCACATTATATACTCGTGATAAAAAAATTGCTAGATAAGTCGAATACTTAGTTGCAACACAAATACAAAAAGGCTGGTGGTTTTAGTGAGTAAAAATCTCACACTACTGTGGGCACGTGCTTATCGTGTCTATGAAGATTTTCACTATTTTTCGGTTACCTATTTCTTCGAAGCAGAGGATTTCTTGACTAAGTCTGTCGCTTATGAAAAATAGTCAAAGTTCCTGCTCACCATAACACAGACCTAAGTAGATGTCACATTGTTCAATCCACTTCATTTCCCGCCTCATTTCATCGTATATCCAGGATGGCAGTAATGTCTTAGGGCTTCTGCGAGTTGTTCGGTTGCACCTTTTCTGTTAATCGTTCTAACATTCCAGATGCAGATAGAAAATTCGTCATTTTTTTCAACAGTAAAATCATTCCTTTCTGAGTTATTCATAGAAGGAAATTTGAAATGAAATTTTAAGAATTCCCCCCAACGGAAGTGAGCGAGAGTCCACTAGCTCCATTTTTTAAAGAATTGTTTACTTGAATTTTGGTCCTGTAGCTCTTTCTGAGAAATTTCCATCGGCTTTATTTCTGACGGAATCCCACTCAACATCTACTGTCCATTCATCTCCAGGAATATCTTCTATCGAAAAGGAAGTGAGATTAACGATAGCAAAACCGACAGTTTAAGTGGTTCTACCGTCTACATTCCCATACCAAATGGCATGCATCTTGTTCACATCTACCACAAGGTGTGACTACCCCCATACACACCACAGCCATCATGTCGCCCACCAATGATTAAAAGAAATAAATTCCTGTCACCTACATCGGCGGCGTCACTCCTCCAGTCGCATGGAATTTGTCAACCATAAAGGATTAGAATGAACTTTTCAGTGCACAAAACCAAATGTCACAGGATGTAAAGCTCACTTTGCAATAAATTGCCTCATGTGATATTTGAGATATTTACCGCAAGAGCTAAAGGATACAATTGGATATATGGAAATTTATTGCCACCCACTTTTGGAACATACCCCGTGCAACAAAAAAAAGAAACACACCGACGCACTCTCTGGTTAGAATGAAGCGATTTTTGCTGTTGGTTGAGTGTTCATTTTTGTCCGGATGAGTGTGTGTTTGTATATGTATGCCAACATTGGTAGTGTTTGCCTTTCGAAGGAAATGCTAACGAACATTACATATTTTCCTTTCAGCTTAACGATTCTTTTTTATTGGGTCGATGGCTATAAAAATATGATTTTAAAAATTAATGAAAAAAAAATTTTTTAATCGATTTAATTTTTATTTCGGGTAAATACGTGTCATTCACTTTAAAATCCGGACAACCGCAATAATGAATAAATTATTTATTTTATTGAGCATATTAATAGAGAGAAATGGCTTTTAGTGACATCTATCATGTTTGGAAAAAAGCGTTTTTTTTTGTTCGTAATTTATTATGCGGTTTGTAATAAATAACGTGTGAACTTTTGTGTAATGTAACGGGAGCATAATGAGATTATGTTTTAAATTATGTCGGTTTTTTTTTATTCGTTTGTAAGGATTGATTCTGCCTACTTTAACGGACACAGGATCTATTTTTAAATTTTTAAGTTATGTGGTGCGTGTTTATTTTATTTTTGTCAAGTCGTAAACACTTTTAATGTGTCAAATACTAAATTTGAAATTTATAACAAGCGTCATGTTTTTGACATGTTTATGTTATGGAGAATGTTTTAAGGTACGTTCGTGTTTTTTGTCAAGTCAAATACGTGTTAAGTGTCAAATTAAATGATTACTGCAGAGCAAGAGAGTTTTGGGTACGCCAGATGTGTTCAAGTCTTTTTTGTTTAATCATATAACCTACATCTGGTAGAAGTCAAAGTGTGGTTGTCATTGTATCATGTTTTTTGTTGTCCTTGTTCGTCTATTTTAAATGATAAAAAGGGTTACCCTTCGACCTTTGAACATTGAATAAACAACACAAATAATGTACGGTACCTATGCTTTTTTGCTAATGAAAGGCGAGGTCTTTTAGAGGACATTTCCAAAATAAATTTGCTGAACCCATAATAAAAAATAAAAGTGAAATACGTTACAAAAGTAATTGAAAACAATAGGGAGAGTGTATGATATCGTTGGCGTTGTAAAATAGGAGGGGGTTATTTCCCTAGGCTAAAGATGTTTATTAAATTTTTGTTTAATTCTGAACATTTTTTTCATTTTCATTTTTGTTTGTTCCGTAATGGATACTTTGGATAATGGATACTTTGAGCTCTATAGACAAGAAAGGGGGAAGAATGCCGGCTTTTCAGAAAAAAAACGCGCTAACGAAGCGCTACTCCAAGAAAGATGTTTTTAGTGGCGCTACAGTCCGGAATGAACCTGGGCCTCAACCAACATGACTCTCCAATTAGCTCGGCCATTAGCTAACTGCCTTCAGTTGCGCATTCCAAGTTAGTTTAGCTAGCTTTCTACTTGTGCGCGCCACTTAAGGTGAAGTCTTCCTCTACTGCGTCCGACGTCTTGTTGGCAATCGAAGACTTTGCGAGCCGGAGTATTGATGTCCATTCGTTCTACATATCACAGCCATCTTTTACGTCCAATTCTCACAGTTTTTTTTGACCAGGGGCATATCGCTGTACAGCTCGTATAGTTCTTGTTTGAATCTTCGTCTCTATAGCCCATCAACGCCAACGGGACCGAAATATTTTCGAAGAATTTTCATCTCAAATCGACCAAGGATTTCTTCATCCACTTTTGACATGGCCCATGCTTCAGCGCCGTAGAGCAAGATTGTGCCTCTGGTGTTGGCTCGGGAGTTTTGCGCAATCCCCTCAAATCAAATTAAATCAATCACATGACAGTCATCGACTTGATGGATCAGCGCGAATTCTCCACCGTCATCCTGCACAGACGGACGATTTTGGGCGGTATACCAAAACTAGACATGGCTCTATTCGTCTCTTGTTCTTCGCTTCTTCTTTGCATATAGAGCTCAATGGCAGCTTTCGTCTTCACCTGCAGCTTAGCCTTGTAGGTGGGCGGGAGAAACCTAGCACATCAGTTGCGGCTGATCTAATGGCCTGTTGGCATCGTTGCCATTGCTCTTCGACATTCGATGCTGGTGGTATGGTGTTAATCGAGAGGTTAAGGGATACGCGTTGTGCGAAGGTCTTGGCGGTCTCTTGCGATTGCAGTCTTCCAACATTAAATTTTTTCACAGTATTTCTGGATTGTTGTGGCGTGGTGGATATCCGCATTCTTACCTTGGCTGCTACAAGGTAGTGATCCGAGTCGATATTAGCTCCTCGGAATGTTCGGACATCCAAAATACTGGATGCGTGCCTCTTATCTATCGCAATGTGATATGTCCCCTTATGGATATCGAGGTGAGGAAACCGTGTGCTGGCTATAGTGGCATTTCGTTCCGTAGCGAAATCAATTAGCCTAAGTCCGTTACCAGATGTGTTGTCGTGTAGGCTTTGTTTTCCGACAATACTTCTAAAGATGTCTTCTCTTCCTACCTTTGCGTTAAAATCTCCCAGCACGATTTTAACATCGTACTTCGGTAGTCGCTCATAGGTTTTGTCGAGGAGCTCGTAGAAGCAATCCTTAGCTATATCATCTTTTTCTTCCGTCGGAGCGTGAGCGCATATAAGGCTTATGTTGGCGAATTTGGCCTTGATGCGGATTGTTACTATGCGTTCGCTAATGTCTTGGAAACATAAGACTTCTTGCCTAAGTCTGGCACTTATAACAAATCCGCATCCGAATAGTCGCTGTTTCTGCTCACTATAACACGGTCAGTAGTAGATGTCACAGTTTTTCATCCTCTTTTTGCCCGGCCCATCCCATCGTATATCCTGGATGGCAGTAATGTCTGCTTTGTAGCAGTTTAGGGCTTCCGCTAGTAGTTCGCCTGCACCTCTCCTGTTTAATGTCGTTGTCCTTTTTTCGTTTAGCAGGGTCGTCAACAATAAAATCAGTCCTTTCCGAGGCTATTGGTTGCTTCGTAACCATATTTTTTCTTTGGGTGGGTAGTTAACCCAGAGCACAACCCCCAACCTGGAGGGCCAGTTCCAATTTATTAGATACCCCTAGGACACGGGGCCATCAGTATCCACTACGGGATTGAGCGCTGCCGTTGGCCTTTCGGTTCATCCGCCACCATCTCTGTTCAAGGGGCCTGACTAACCCTTGAAATACCTAGACAACCTGTTGTCCAAATATGTCAGAGCAGCTCATCGAGGTTCGCCTGGGACAGCAAGGCCGGGTATTCATCCGTGCCATTCTCACCAGGGTGTTTATAGTGTTTCTTTTTTTCGTCGTGTTATCAACACTCGCACTTATCGTTTTGCAAGTCAAATCCGGTTGGATGAGACCAGTACCCGATGGTTACCACTTGGAGGTAAAGATAAGCACATTTGATGTGTAGTCAGAGTTACAACACTGGGCATTGCCAAGTTAACGCCAATCAGAGTCTACCTTCGTTCTTCAACACCCAACCAGATGTAACTTGATAAATATCGGAATATCATAGTGACCGTTATAGTTCATCCTTGGAAGTGTTTTATCATGGCAACACGTAACCTCTGTTGCCAAAGCAGCAGGGTCTAAACCTAGTTTCCTTTTTAGAAGAAAGAGATGTTTTACACCAGCCCAACATCTACTTCTGTATAAAGCCCAATTATACCCAAAATCCGATCCGTTGGTTATTAGAACATCATATCACTCAGACATCAAGTTGATTTGGGGATTTGCAGTCGTAGAAACCTACTACCGATAGAATACTGTAAAATCGATAAGTCAATTGGTGCACTACATTCCCTAACCAATACCAAACGAATTTCACACATCAACATACATAACTACTTAACAACAAATCCTCAGATAGATCCCTACTCTGTTTACAATGTCAACGGCAGAAAAATCCAATGCGACGGTGATGATAATAACAAGGATAATAGTCACAGAACCGGATGGCATACTATAACTCATAACTACTAGTATACAGTTTATTTTTTTTTTACAAACCGCCTTTGCTGCCGTATCCTTTTCATTTTGCGATATTTTTGTCGCTCTCTTTCTGTCGCTCAGTTTAAGGACAATTAAGTGTCAACCCTTGACATAATACGGTGCAAGTGGATTAAGCAGTTCATTCAGAAGCGGCTTACACAACACACTCAATGTTCTCGTTGTGTCGCGCACAAGGGCTTTTCAAACTGACTCGCTAAAGAGAGTCCTAGCTTCAACTCCAGCCACATAATTGTATATTAGTGCATTCAAATGCAACAAACGAGGATTGTCTGCGCGGAAAACGTGGAGGGTTGGATAAACATGCACCCTTTTTTTATTGCTGGTTTTTACTCCTTTTCTTGTGCATCCTTGTTGCATTTGTTCTATCGGTGGGGCGTTTTTTTGTTGTTTTTTTTTTCATTGCTGCTCAGGACATTGTAAAATGTTAATAATTAGCATTTACCTGACTCCTTTTATCCGCATATTTCTGCAGAGAATGAATTTATTATGAGGACTTGTTCATTTATATGTAAATTAGTGCTGGTGCCTGTCTCTTCTCGTTCTTGACGCATAAGTAATTAAAGCGGGCGCTCAAAGTGCCTGTATGGATGGGAATGGGATACTTTCCAAACTACGCAGTTTGTCCATCTTCCCCTGAAGGTAGGAGGGATGCGGCTTTCTTTGCTTGACAGATTTTAATAATGATTGAGTGGGAGAATGTCACCGACCGACACACCAGGAATTTCGAAAATTTTACGCGAAGACAATTTTCTTTTAAGAGTTTTGTTTTCACATTTTCCGCTTGTAAACCGCCCTGACGGATATCTTCGGGGTCTGGTGTAATTGACGTGAATTGGAAATTGGGACACAGCATATCGGTGGTGGTAGAAAGCAATTCCAATATTTTACGAGATTGCCATTTACACAGGGGAAGTTCCCTTATAATATATTGCAAGACGTGTTTGCTGCTATTTATTGAGTCTTTTCGTATATATACATTAATACCGACGGACATTGTGATTTGGTCCGCTCGTTTGGACAGGAGCAGCTGTTGTTTTAGCCATCGGCAATGGTATTTTATTTAAAAGGAAAACTGTACATTACTTGAGTATTTTTGTGGTAGGGGGAAACTTAAATGGCAGGAACGTGTATAAGATTCGATAAGCTACATACTGACAGCTTCAGATGTCAAAGGGCATCAGAAATTTCTCACGCCTATCGACAAGAAAATCCTGTTTCAAAAAATATCGTCAGATTTGCGCAGCCGAGAATGATTCCTCAAAGGTTACTTTACAGGTGAAGAAACGAGCTGCCTTCTGGAAGATTGAGGAGATATAAGAAAACGCAGAAAGAGAAAATCCCTGTAATCGATTATTCTGGAGAAACATGATAAAGACGCAAGAAAATATTCAAAAAGTTCTATTGGAATCCAAGGAACGAATAAACTATATTGAAGAACAAAGTAGGACTAAAATGGGGAACGCAACCATACCATGATCTAGAAATTGCCTCAACCCACAAACATCTAGGTAAAGGTATTGATATGCAATTAGCTGGTAGAATGCTGTATAACAAGGTTTGACTCTGACTGGCTTTTACTTGGCAATGCCAAGTGGTTGTAACTCTGAATTCACATCAACTGTGCTTACTTTTACCTCAAAGTGGGAACCATCGGAGACTGGACTTGCTAAACAATAAGTGCGGGTGTGATAAAAAGACGAAAATCAGCAACACTATAAACAGCCTGCTCATACTGGCACGGAATACCCGGCCTGCTGTCCCAGGCGAACCTAAAAGAGCTGCTTCGACATATTCAGAAAAAAGATTATTTCTGAATCTCAATAAGTCAGGCCCCCTAAATAGGGATGGTGGCGGATGAACCGAAAGAACTGATGGCGCAACTGATGTGATAGGTTTCTCGTGCCCACCAGCAAGAAACTTTTGGTTTGATGACGAATGCCGACAGATGCTCGCAGCCAAGGACGAGGTCTACAAAGCTAAGCTGTAGGGCAACAGAGCTCCAAAGGAAAAGAAAAACTTTAGACACAGTCGATGCTGAGGATATCGAAGAACCACTTCTGCAGACTGTTAAACGGCGATGACGAACAACATTCCGCTGTCAGGCAGAACGAACCGTTTAATATTGGCAACGGCAGCGAAAACTGCCAACCACCCGACCTAAGTGAAGCTAGGATAGCAATATCTAAACTCAAGCTTAATAAGGCTACCGGAAATGACGGCCTTCCCGCAGAGCTTTACAAAGCCGGCGGAGATGAATTGGTAAGTTACATCCGCCAACTCACAAGCCAAACCTGGTCGGATGGAAGTATGCATAAAGAATGGAATCTCAACATTGTTTGCCCGATCTACAAAAAAGGTGACCCTCTGAACATCGCCCACAATATCCTATCTGCCATAATATGTGAACGCCTGAAACCGTTTACCAACAACCTGGTCGGCCCTTATAAGTGTGGTTTTAAGCCAGGAAAGTCCACAACTGATCAAATCTTCACGCACTTCGGCATATCCTGGGAAAAAATCCAGGAAGTCCATATCGATACCCACCACCTATTCATCGATTTCAAAGCCGCATACTTGTCTTGTCTTGTTTTAGTATACCGCCCAAACTCGTCCGTCGAGCAGGATAACGATGGAGAAACGACCTCACCGACACATTCGATACCAAAAAAGGATTTAGGCGATCCTATCAAGTGATTTCTTTAATTTGATTC
Organism: Rhingia campestris; assembly: GCA_932526625.1. NCBI lineage: Eukaryota > Metazoa > Arthropoda > Insecta > Diptera > Syrphidae > Rhingia > Rhingia campestris. The sequence continues at coordinate 38,684,482 of OW052183.1, forward strand.
TTGAGAGGATTTTGCAAAACTCCCGAGCCAACACCAGAGGCACAATGTTCCAAAAATCTGTACAACTACTAGCATACGCCGACGGCATTGACATCATTGGTAGAACTCAATGTGATGTCATAGCCACGTTTGCTAGTATATCGAAGAATTGGACAGAACGTACGAGCGGGACAGCGACATACCCCTGGTCAAAAAAACTCCACATTGAACGCTTATGATGGCTAGGACATGCAGAATCAATTGACACCAATACTGCGGCTCGCAGTCTTCGATTCCCAACCAGACGTCGGACGCAGGAGAGGAAGAACTCGCCTTTAGTGGCGCGCACAAGTAGAAACCAACTTGGAGTGCGCTAAAAGCTCCGTCAAACAATGAGCGTTTTTAACGCCACGATAAGATTATTTTACACGGCGGTTAGAATATTTTGACGTGGCGTCCCTAACATCGCTGTTAAGAAAGACGTGCGGCTGTAAAACGCGACGTTAAAACGCGTTCTATTTCCAGGAGCCTTAAGGACCGGTAAGTAAGTAAGTCAAATCCATTTGTTAATTTTTTTCTTTAAGGGTAGGTGTCCCAGACCGACCAACTCAAATTTCATGTAAATGCATTTGAATGTGTTGGTAAGCTCTCTTTAATTTTACTCATGTGCTCTTTGCTTCAACGCAAACGAAAACTGAAGGAAAAGACAAAAAGTAGCAAGCGCAGACTAATATTACATATACCTACCTACCTACATATGCAATATACAGACACCAAGCAAATAACTTGAAAACAAATATGGAAAGAGAAGGAAAAAAATCAAGTTGAGGGTTGGTTTGGTGTACATATTTTGTCTTGTAATTTTCTTTCAGATTTGGTGATAAAATGATAAAATTGTTGCTGGCTGCCGCGCAGCGAGGTGTAAAAGCAGTTTTTGAGGTTTTCATTGTATATCTTATAAAAAAATGTGTAAACCTTACCTAGGTTAACTTTTTTCTTAATTTATGAGATGTAGGAAAACACTTGTTTGGATGAAAATTCGATTACTCAAATAATAGGACGGTAGACAATAGTGCTACTGATTCTCGTCGCAACAATAGTAGGATGAAATTTTTCAAATCAAATAACAAAAAATGATAGATATTTATCTAGGTAATTGTCACCCCATCTTCTATCAATGCTCGTTATGAAGGTACATAAGCACCTTATATAAAAAAAAAGAAGTTTACGAAAGTTAATTTAACCGCTATAATTAATTTTTGTAGGTTCAAGGTGTCAAATTCACCAAACAAATACTATTTGAGTCGAATTTTAAAAAAAACGAAAACGTTTTTCCGTGCAGCGAAATGTTTTTTAAACTATTGAGAAATGTATTTAAATCAATTATACGCCTGCCCTCCGGAACAAAACTACAGTTGTCCTTCACTGTAATGTCCACCTCCATAGGAATTTCAAATTCCTGACCCTGATGTTTTACGTGATCACTTTCAATTTCAACGTTCGTCAATGTTGTTGACGTTGAAGAAAGATCTTCCGAAACACGATTTTTTACAGCATACCTTCAATCAATATGTAAATTGTAAAGTTTCGGAAAATTAAATTAGTAAATAAAAAATCAAATAAATTTAATAAATATAATATAGAAAATGACATAGTTCAAACAGTTTATCAGAATCTTTTGTTGTTCGACAAAAAACAACGTTTTTCTCCTTCATATGCTATGGGGTAGGGTATACAAACGGCCCCCAAAAAGTGGGCGTGAGTTAAAATGATCTAAAAACGAAATGTTTATATAATCATAACCAATAATCCTGCATCAAAAGTTTTTTCAAATAAGGGGTCCGCCAAATAACTTTTTTTTTTTTTGAAAATGCTATAAAAAAAACTACTGAATATTTTCTCAAATTTCTTTTTTTATTTGAAAGTACAATCCTTCCGGTTAATAATGGAAAATAATTTCATTCAAATGGCTGCCTCGGCTGGCCATGCAGTAGCCTACACGATCGGTCCAATTTTTAAGCACATTATCGATTATGTGCAGCTGTATTTCACCAATGGCAGACCCGTTATTTTAAAAAATGTACCTACCGAAAAACGTTTTTTTACTAAAAACGCCCCCAAAAAGTGGGCGTGTCAAAAAACTTTATATGTATGAAATATAGATATTGATATTCTGTAAAAATGTTGTTCAGACATTATATATATATACATATAATATACATATGTATATACAATATAAAAAATAACATAAACAATAAATTTTTTTTTTTAAGTTGTGTCACAAATGAATTTGCCGCAAAAAAATAACACAGTAAACAACACTTTACTATTCACAAAAATTATCAAAATTATACACACAAGTACCTACACTTTGACTTACTTCCCACTCAACCCTTTCTGTCACGTGCAAACATACGCATACAAAACAATTCATCAGCAGCGATAGCAAACATTTAAATAATGTAACGATCTGTATTATACCATGTCCACGTGAAGTCCACACGAACTTTCATCAAGTCTACCCGAAAAGGTAAACAAAAGATACATACATAATAACAATCTCGCCTGCCTAGTGCCTGTATTTACAGAAGAGAATAATGAAAAGAGAATGTCACCAACTCACCACCTAGTGACATTATTTTGAAACAAACTTCTTTGTGTGCGTGAATTCGATCTTTTTTTATGTAAAAAACGTAAAATAGACCACTTTTCTAACATCAAAATTTGAAAAACCGTGTGGAAAAAAACTATTTTGTATTTTGAATTAAATAATACAAATACCAAAAAAAAATAAAAAAAATACGTCGGAATCATTTTGGTTGTCCTTTTTTCACAGCGGCATTGCAAATAATGTCATATTGAATTGCATATTTAAATATGTTAGAAGAAAAAAAACATGTTTTTAAGACCGGTACGTTGTGCCCTATATATTGTCGCTTGGTTAAAAAATTATTTCCAAAAATTAGGAAATATAACTATCGATTTCCCAGCCAAAAAACCCAAAACGTTTAAAAAAAAACCACCTTTTTTCCATTTTGTCACCAAAAAATTACTGTACAAAATACAAAAAAAAAAAAAAAAAAAAACGGTATCTGCACATATCTATTAGCTTTGTAAAAAAGCTAATTTGACTTCGTTACCTTTTATACTTTAGAAGTTATATCTAGTTAAACTTTGTAAATTTACCTTATTTTTCATAGTTTTGTGCATTTTTTTCGGGATAAATACTAAAATTCACAACAAAAAACAACCGGTGTTATCTGCGCAAATCTATTGTCTGTAGAAAAAAAATATAAAAAAAATAAAAAATATGTATATAAAGAGATAAAAATGGAACGCAATTAGCATCTAACTTATTTGTATGGTTTTTCTACATGTCAGGCGGTTTTGAGGCTCAAAGATATTTTAATGTTTTTTAAATGCTAAACAAGTACTTTGCTTAACATATTTCCAATCGATCACCGTTTATTTCATTTAAATATTCGGAAAATTGTGAGCGCTACACAATTTAGCGCAAAACTCCAACCTATTTTTGCATGGGACACCTACCCTTAATATTCACATTTGTGATAATGCCATAATTGGTATAATAAAATGTCTAGCCTACAATCCTCTCAATTTGAACAGGCCTTAAAAAACATCCTTTACATTATGTATTTCTCTTGCACCCTTCAAATCTTCCTCTGTCTCTTGCATGTTCTTCACATCTCGACTTACAAGATTGGAAGAAACTTTTAGTTCGCAGTACATCTTGTGATACAGTAAAAACCCAACCACTCACCGGTATACTTACATTCCGAACACACTGTATCTACATCATGCTCAAACAAATCCTCTGTGAATGGCCTCTTTGATAAGGTCGAGACACATACCGCTATGGTTGTTGAACTAATGCATTCATTTACTGTGTAAATACGCAAAAGGATAATGAATTTCAATTGTGTTTCCTTGTTTTACTCCTGTGGATTTATTGTCTGAGCGGTGTTCCACAAGAACTAACTAAATATGAGCAAATAAAAAAAAAAGTTCAAAATTATCTCTCATTTTTCATTCTCTTTCTGCACCCATCTACATCTACACACACCTACGTCACACATTTCTGTATGTATGTGCACTCTATTGTTTAGTCTTTTACTCCTTGCCATTCAATTATGAGTTTAATTTCAAGTCATCAGTCGGTGACTCCTGGAGTTACTGTGTTCTAAACAAAAAACCCACCAAGTTCAGCTGTAATTTGAGTGAAATAAGTAATGTTTTCCCATGTCGTTACTTTGTGGTTAAAGCTTAAGGTTCGCCCCCATCCCAGCCTAAATGCAGAAAGAGGAACAAAAATGTATTTAGGAAACAATAAGGGAAGCAGAAGGATCATTGCTATACATACATATACGCCAGGAGCAGGCGGCATTTAAGAGTGTGCGCTTTCAATTTCTGCCGAGATACTCGTAGATAAAAATTTTAAATTGAATTATTATGGAAATTTTATAAAAATTCCAGTTTGGTGCCATTTGGAGTGTGCTCTTGACTTTGACTTTTTCAATTTAGTTGACAGACACGAAAGTGGAAAACGTGTAAGAAAAAAAAATACAAATTTCAGGACGAGGACGAGCGTATATGCACGTAACAATATTGATAAGGGGACACATTTTAATGACAACAATTTTTTTTTTGTTTTCAATCCCCTCGAGCGGGTAGTGGTGTTGGAAATGCTGAAATCGATGGGTGAATGTCAAAACAGGATATCTGATTAAACGGAAAATAGTATTGAGGAGGATGGTGTTGCTTTTTAACTGGAATTGAGTCTTTCGGAATCCGTATATCTGTGCAAATATGACAGATTTGATGTGTTATATGATTGTCGGGATTATTTGGCTTCGGGGGGCTTTATTGTGTTTTCAAGTTTAATGAGTACACGATGGCACATAAATGAGATAACATTTCTTTTTTGAAGGGAATAGGATTTTATGAAACATAAAAACGTCACGATGACGGTGTTTTGAATCGGTTCCACATCCAAGTACTAACCACAAACGGCACTGCTTGATGTCAGTGATCGCGTGTTGTTGGTTTACTAGGTTTGTTTGAAGTGAAACTTATTTTTGGACAGCTGTTGTTGTGGCTGTTTGATCGTCTGTAATGAACGGATGTATGGACTTGTATCTCAGGCAACACGTAAGTTGGTGTGCAAAAAATGGGATGGTTTCTTGTTGACATGTTGGTTGGAGAAAGGACGTTGGTGCACCGGTCAATAAGTAAATTTGGGTACGTGGAAAGGAAAGAAAAGCAATATCCATTGCTGAAGAAATTAAACGAAAATTGCTACATATGTACCTATATGGATGCGACATTTGGTAACATGTAGGTGGCCAAAATGGTTATTTCCCTCTGAATGTTGAAATGACAGCCGATGTTGGTGTCATAAGTGTGTTTTAGCGAAGGTGTGAGTCTGACGTCTGGAGTTTGTAATTGAAGTTTGAATCCAAGCAGGTAGATTTGATTGAGTTTTAGATTTGTATACGATTAGTGATAATGAAGATTTATTTTTGGAATTGCAGTGTTGACTTCAGGAGGACGGTGTTTTTCATATGACGACATTTTTAAAAAGAGATGCTAGATCAGGGATGAAAAATGGCTTTTCAGCATTGTATTGAAAGTTAAAAAAAATTGTATTGAAATTGTACTGGTTGATTTCCATCATCGTTTGGTGTTTTTATAAGCTATCTATTTTATACAATTATAGGTACAGTGTACAGATTTGGTGAAAGCAGTTTTTCAGGCGATTTAAATCTAGAGTTAACTTCGAGTTAACCCAGCAAGTTTACTGAGTTTACACCGGGATTAAATGGTCAGATGTTTTTGACAGATGATGTAATACCAGGCAAACAATTTTTTTCAATTCCAATTTGAACTTATATTATGCAGATCTCAGCGACTTGAAATTGTTTTAAGTAGAAGACTTGCAAGTTTGTGACAAAAGCTTTTTTATTTGTTTGGGGAAAAGGAAACCAAACAGCTGATAAAGTGATAACTGAGCAAAATCGGTAAATCATGAGTGCTACCAAATTAAATCATCACACACGGAGTCAAATTTAATTCTGTACTGAAAAACTGCTTCATGAGTAAACTCTAGCTTAAATTTATTCCGGAGTTATTAAACTCTGTGTTAACTCAGAGTTAACTCAGCACTGAAAAACCGGCCCAAAAATGGCTAGGACATGTAGAACTGTAGCTCCACTAAACGAAAGGACGAAAAATAGTTTCTACTATAAAAATATAGCTGTTTGGGGGATTTCCTGTGGTTCTTAAACCAATTTACTAGGGTAAGTTACCCATATCAGAACAAAAATTAATTGATTTGGTGAAACTTTCAAAAAGAGCTTGTGCCATGTATAAGGGTCTTCCAACCCATTATCTTTAAGATGCAGAGCGCTTGCCGGAACCTGATCAACATGATAGTGACTTAAAATTCGAAGCGAAAGTGTTTTGGTTAAAAACCGTTGCTTTACTGATTTTTATTTGAAATAAATACCCTAAAAATAATTTTGTGTATAATACAATAACGTTCGAAATCCCATACAGGTAAAAATCATTAAGTATATTTCTCTTAAAATCATGTAAATTAACTGTCTTTTTGCTTATAGAAATTACATCAAGTGAGTAAAACCAAATAATAACCTAAAAATAAAAATCCATTTTTATCAGCATAATTGTAATTTCAAAACCATAAAATGTCTTTAAATTTAATTATCTCCTTATTGTCTATTTTGTTAGTTAATGACTAACTAAGATCTTCAAGATCCCTAAAAATAAGAAGACAAGAAGACATGTATTTTCGGTACGAAATTTTCATAAGAAAAATTTTAAAGAAAGAACCATCAAACAGCTGATAAACTGTATTCAGGCAAAAAAGATGGCGTGAATATAGAAAAAAAAGTGTTGTGAATTGAAAATTGGCACATACTTTCAGTGGTATTTATATAAATTCGAACAGATTTTTGGTAGCAAAGCAAATTATGTGATGTTTTCGTTTTTTTTAAAACATATTTTGATGATAAATACCTATTAAAATAGCTGCAGCACAAATTGTATCGGATTTTATAAAAGTGTTTTTGTGTACTGAAGCTAGGGCGATTGTATCGAAAACAGTACAATTGTATCGACTTTTTCAACCCTGTGCTAGATATCGGGAACGCATCTTACGTTTGTGGGTGTAAATACAAAAAATTGCGGTACTTTAAAAAGGACATATTGGACGAGAGAGTCTGCAAGATGAAGATGAAAATTGGTATGTGGTCTGATTCGGGTGGGATGACGTATTCAGATTTGATGTATGAGTTGTATAACTTTACTTTTGACTAAGATTGCCCTTTCAATGTTTGACGGTTTTATCGAGTCTTCCCGAAAGGTGGAGCGTTGGATTTTGAATTTTTGTTGAATTTAGTGCTTACAATGAAAAGAGAATATCTTCACACTGGAGATCTTGCAGAAGGGACTAATGGCGATATTTGTATGATTGTCTTTTTGAAGTGAAACTTCTTTTGGGACGTTGTGAATTTGATTTAATGAAACGAAAAAGTGTAACGAAAAAGAGATCAAACCAAATATCGGTTGTCGTCTGATCACCGAAACCAAGCAGCGTCGGTCGCGGTTAGTACTTAGATATGGAAACGCTTGGGAGTACCGTGTGTTGTTGGTTATTGTTAGAGAATGAGATGAGTTGAACTTTCATAAAACCGGTTTTCTGGTTGCGAGAAAACTGATTTTCGGTGTAAGAAATAGTTGAAATTCTTCAACCAAGTATGTGCGATAGAACAAGGTTGAAAACTTATCAAAACACCAACTAAGTCAATTAATTGTCAATATGTCAGTTCAACTTATCTTGAATGAAATGAATACACTATGGAGGTGGTAACCAGAGAGAAAGAGAGTGAGAGAGAGAGAATATAGTTTTAATTTTACCGAGTGTGAACTCACACTCGATTTTTTTATACTTTTTTTTAAATTTCTATGCAGAATAAGTTGGATTAGGTTAGGTTTGACTTTTAGATCAATGTGCTTGGGGTGTGGTGTGAATACATTATTGAGGAGACCAAAAGCTTTAATTCGCTAAGCCACCCAGAAGTTTTGAAAATTAAATATCAGGAATTATGATCATATAGGGTCTCAAACATTGGTTCTCCATTCATTAGTGTTTGAGAAGGAACATTTTTGCACAAAAATTTGAATGTAGTTTTATACTCTTGTCAAACAAGAGTGCAGCAGCACAAAAAATGTAGTTAAATGGATTAACCAACAGGCCATCACACCCAATCCAAAGGTTTTAATTAAGCTGAACATTTATCCACAAACGTGTCGAAAAGTTCTTTTAGGTCCTAGATAATAAATTATAATAGCAGGGTTTTGAAAGTATGTATAATCCCATATACCACCTTAGAAAACCCGGTGTTTTTGTGCTTCACGGCATACACAATTTGTCAAGATATTTAGTAAAATCTGTGCCGACGTAAATCGGATCACGGAAGGGACGTCAGGATCAGGCTACAGAGGCATTTTCGATGGAGTTGCTCAAAAAAGCATCTACCCGACTGCCGTTCCCAGGGTACTCATTCCGTTAATTTTAAAACGATTATCGTTGACGATAGTGTAGGAGACTTGCTAGGTACGTACCGTGTAATTTTTATATTGTGTGTGTTCACATGTATACAAATCACACGGCACGTACCTAGAAAGTCTCGTTCACTATCGTCAACGATTATCGTTTTGCAAGATACGAAATGAGTACCCAGTATCTCTCACCAATAGAAGGTTCACTGTGATCTTCGAGACAAGCCTTTGTTACCAAGATTCCTATCGCCCTGGCAGCACTGCAAGCCCCTGCAAAATTCATGTCAGTCACAACATTACTTAGTTACTTAAGTGGTACTACAGTACGGAATAAACCTGGGCCTCAACCAACATGCCTCTCCAAATAGCCCGGTCCTTAGCTAACTGCCTATAGTTGCGCACTCCAAGTTGGTTGAGGTCGGTTTCTATTTTCGCGCGCAACTTTAGGCGAGGTCTTCCTCAACTGCGTCCGACGTCTGGCTGGGAATCGAAGACTCTGCGAGCCGGAGTATTGGTGTCCATCCGTTCTACATGTCTTAGCCATCTTAAACGTGAAATGACGGGTTTTTTTGACTAGGGGCATGTCGCTGTACAGCCCGTATAGTTATGTCGAATCTTCGTCTCCATAGCCCGTCAACGCAAACGGGACCGAAGAATTTTCTCTCAAATCGGCCAAGAATTTCTTCATCCATTTTTGACACGCTCCATTCTTCAGCACCATAGAGCAGGACTGGGATGATCAGGTTCTTATATAGGATCTCCTCAGTAGTTCGAGTAAGGGCTTTACTACTGAATTGCCTTCTTAGTCCGAAGAAACAACGAGATGTTGTTTTCAATGTCAAGATGTCAATGGTGACGTTCTGTCCAATTCGTGGATGTTGTGTGTTTTTGTTCGTGTTTAGAGCATAAACCCATTTTAGCCGCTTCCTTCTCTATACTAGCAAATGTGGCTATGATATCACGTTGACTGCTACCAATGATGTCAATATCGTCGGCGTATGCTAGTAAATAGTTGCACAGATTTTTGGAAAATTGTGCCTCTGGTGTTGCCTCGGGAGTTTTGCATAATCCTCTCAAATTGAAGAAGTCACATGACAGCGCATCGTCTTCCCTAAACCATTTTTTGGTATCGAATGTGTCGGTGAGGTTGTTTTCGACCACGATGGAGCAACGAGAATTCTCCATCGTCATCCTACACAAACGGACGAGCTTGGGCGGTATACCAAAACTATACATGGCTCCATATAGTTCATCTCTATAAATGCTGTCGTATGCGGCTTTGAGGGGCTCAGTGGCGCGATGGTTAGTGCGATGAACTGCCGCGCAGGAGGTCTGGGTTCGATTCCCAGCCGTAGCAACACCTAAATGATTTTTCACTGGCCCTCCTCTCGTGGTGATCTGACAAATCATCCGAGTAGTATCAATTGTCAAGAATAGCTTATCTCAACTTAGCCGTTCGGAGTCGGCATAAAACAGGAGGTCCCGCCATCGTGCAAGAAGTACACACGCACACATGAATGGTTGTGAGAAAGCTAGGCCCTGGGTACTAACGAGCCTGTTACGCCAAAAATTTGTATTTTTGTATGCGGCTTTGAAATCGATAAATAGGTGGTGGGTATCGATTTGGACTTCTTGGGTTTTTTTTAGGATCTGCCGAAGTGTGAAAATTTGATCGGTTGTGGTCTTTCCTGGCCTAAAACCACACTGATAAGGGCCGATCAGGTTGTTGGTAAACGGTTTCAGACGTTCACATATTACGGCAGATAGGATCTTGTAGGCGATGTTGAGGAGACTTATGCCTCTTTAGTTGGCGCAGGCGAACGATGCTGAGGTTCCATTCTTCAGGCCTACATCCATCAGATTTGGCTTATGGGTTGGTGGACTTTACTTACCAAGTTATCTCCGCCGGCTTTATAAAGCTTGAGTTTAGATATTCTCACCTAGTCGGGTATTTGGTAGTTTTCGCTGTCGTCGCTAATATTGTTCGTTCTGCCTGACAGCGGAATGTTGTTCGCCATCGCCGTTTAACAGTCTGCAGAAGTGGTTCTTCCTTATCCTCAGCATCGACTGTTTCTTAACTACGATATTTCCTTGTTCATCTCGACATGATTCTATTCAAGCCTTGTATCCTTGGCTGTGAAGTTTTACTTTTTGGTAAAACTTGCGAACATCAGCTCTTGATTCTTCTTTCTGAAAAGACGATGTTCTTCGCTTCTTCTATGCCTATAGAGTTCAATGAGAGCTCTCGTCTTCACCTGCAGCTGAGACTTGTAGGCCAGCTCGAAACCCTAGTGGACAGTCACTTCAAATAATAACTGAGTTCCAGTGTCAAGTATAATTTCGAGATAAACAAATGTAAAATATTTGTTACGTTACAAGTGTACCTCATCTAAATATTTTAGCGATCGATTGGATCGAAGCAAAGGTAAAATTAAATTCAAATGATGCATCAACATCTCTTTTATAGAATTGAGGGATCTATCTGTACAATAGATGGAGCAGTTCTCCAATCGAAACCTGGAGCAATCCCACTATCTAGACCAAAACGTCCTGTACCTAATGCTTCTTTGCCAGATATAGACAAGGAAATCACTCACCTAGAGCAGCAAAATGTTATCAGAAGTGTAGAGTATTTTGGCCGTTCATAAAGCGAAATGTGGCGTCAGAATTTGTGGCGACTTTTCAACGGGTTTAAATAATGCGTTAGAACCAAATCAATATCCATTACCACTTCCAAAAGAAGTATTTTTTAACCCTTGACGTTTACCTTTTAGATTAAAGTGAGCGGAGCATCCAGCTACTGTTAACTGTCAATACACACCGAGGACTAGCCAGTATAACTTTCTTTAAAGGATGGAAATAAACTAAAACAAGTTCAGAACTAAGAAAGGTTTTGGCTTTGTCAAAAGAATTCTGACAATCTTTTGATCAGTGGAATTTCGCATCTTTTCAAAGAAGTTTATCAATAGGTGCACGAATTTCTCGTATATTTTTAATAAATTGAGAGTAAAAAATTAATATCCCCCAAAACGAACGTACTATCCCTTGGTATTGGCTATTTGTTGACAGGGTTGTTACCAGGATCGAAGAGGATTAAATGCGGCATTGTTTCAGGCAGAAAAAATAAACGAGTTGGGAGCAATAAGATAAGAACTTAAGAAGGTCTACTTCGGTTTCGCTATGAATTTGTACAGCGAAATCTCACCCACAGTCAATGAAAAACTTTTTCCTAATCGCTATCCCCAACTCGAACTTCGACCAAGGAAATTCTGTATAAGTCCCTGATCATTCAAGTTCTTGATCGTTTCCGAGTGCGAAATTCTTGGAAAAATGATTGATTGGGTTTGCATGAATAGGTTTTTGGGGGGCTTTACATAGACCTTGTTAAAACAAATACCGCACATTAGGCGTCTTGACTTGGACTTGGGCCCTGCAGAGGTGGGCCATCTAGGGGTTTCTTTTTAAATCTTAAGTTACTTTGAAACTGACCGTTGTTTCTCGATCGAAATCTTGACAGAATGTCAGTATCATACTTCCGCGGAACGAACTGAGTCGAACAACGTTGGGAAATATTGAAAACTTATTCCAAAGTGAGTGTTTTGTAGCCCAAACAGTGCGTTATTTGAAAAGAACTTTTGACCGGTTGCTAGTGGACATCGCTCATGGTCCCCGTCGTCGTACGCGCGCACAGACGAGAATGTGGCTTATGTAGCCCAGCGTGTGAAACTCAATTCACGAACACCAACTCGCTATCAATCTCAACAGCCTTAGGAGAATTCTGCGCAAAGATCTCTGAATATTTGCTTACAAGGTTCAATCCGCTTTGTTATCGTTTCGCAGTTTGGGCCTAAGAGCAGCTTGAATTGGACAACGATTTTGGGCGAAAAGCCATCTTTTCTGACGAAGAGCATTCTAATCTCGGCGACTACGTTAACAAACCAAATTGCCGCATCTGGGGCACGGAAACCCCGCACGTTATTGTCGAGAAGTCGATGCATCCACAAAGAGTGACAGTTTGGTGCAGATTGTGGAGTGGTGGCATCTTTAGACAGTTTTTCTTCAAAAAAACATTTGAGAGACTACAATCCGCTGTGCGGATTTGACCCCTTTGGACTTTTTTTTGTGGTTATGAAAATTGTGGAAATTGGTTATGATTGTTATGAAAACAATCCGAAAACTTAAGGCCAATATAATATAAGCAATCTGTGAGCTTCAGCCCGAAACCATTAACAAAGTCTTATAAAATTGGAGTGAAAGAATGCGCTACTGCGAAGCCACCTGATGCAGCCACTTGAACGACGCTGTGTTCCATAATTAATGGGAATGTATGCTCTTACTTGTATTTGGCCTACCCGATATTAATACAGAATCTAAATCCTATACTGATAGACCCTAACTCCTGAACCCAGAAGCGCTACTAAATACGGTATAAATTGTGCCCTAGCGCGAGGTATTTTATTTTTTTTTGAGTAATTTATGTTAAAAATATATATTAATCCTACACCTTCCTATACCGAAGGATTCTTCCTGAAAATCGATTCAATTTTACCTTTTTGTGTTTGAAATCTCTGATGTTTATGCAAAAGACAGATTAACTCATTATCATGCCTCTGAAATGCTTCCCAGTTCTCCCGGAATTCTTTAGATTTATGTTAATTTGCAAACAGGTTAATGTAGCATAAAGAAAGTAGGTGTACGGGATATGGGGCATAAACCAAATTGATTTGAATGTGTATGTATAGATACAGATACTTTCTGTCTACCTTTCCATTACCCAATTTATTAAATTTTATTTTGTTTTTGTTTCTCAAAATGTACATCAATCGTGAGCTTAGAATTGTTTAGTGAACCTTTACAAGACTTATGGTTCTGAAAAGATTAGGTATACCTATTATGATCAGAAGGGTTTATTGTTTTTGGGTTGTATTCAGTTGTATTCATTTCGAGTTATTTGTCTTATTTGTTTTATTTTGTCCTCTGGTTACTTAATTTGTTGTTCTACAAATTGCTTACGTATTCTGTTTTTTGCATGTGACCCCCTCCAAGTGACAACCTGATGAATTAACGACGTGGAACAGTCTCTCGAATTAGTATGACGACAGCAGAGATACTTTTTTATAAATGAACTTTTTCACAATTTTTTTACTGCTGAGAAGGATATTGCACGGAGGGTGGCAATAAGCTCCCATTAGTAAAAGTCTAGTGTTAGCAAATAATGAACAGCATTGTTATGAAAATAATGGAGACCTGACTTGTGTGTTTTTTTTTGAATAGGGTGGGTATTTATATGGCGATCTATATTGATAAACTCACATAAAACTGTTTATGATGACCTTTCAGGCATTAATATAACTATGTGAGGGTGGATCCTGACAATTACTGTGACATTAGAGACATTTCATAAGGTAAATAAAAATGAAAAACATTTCGTGCTTGAACATCCTTAATTAAACCTTGAGTGTCTATGCATGTCCAGTGGTCGAACCAATTACAGAATGAAAGTCAACACCCTATGGTGGAATCACGGTGATTTTCTTGAAAAATTAATCACTTTCTTGATTGATTGATTTTTTAAGCGCAGTTTTTTTTAAATCGAATAAAGCACTCAAATTTGTATCAAATATTCAAAAATTTTATTACAATCGATAAATAGGCCTTTGTCATTTACGTTTTAAAGACAACTTCATGTAAATGTTGTCCGCGACTTCGTTTCAAATGGTCAATTCGGAAGGTTCAATTTTGCTTCACATTTTCGAGCATTTCGGCCTGTATTCCACGAATTACGTGTGTTATATTATCATGTTAGGCTTCAATCGGGTTCGGCTTGTCCACATAAACTAACGACTTTACATTAACCCACAAGAAATAATCAAGAGGCTTTAAATCGCATGATCTTGGCGGCCAACTCACAGGGCCATTTCGAGAAATAAGCTGCCCACCAAATTTTTTCCTTCAACATTTCCATTGTTTCACAAGCTGTGTGGTATGTGGCACTGTCTTGATGAAACCACATGTCACCCAAGTTCAACTCAGCCAACTGGAGCAAAAAAGAAGAAAAATGGACCGATGATGCCAAACTGTCGTTTTTTTCGGGATGCATCGGTGATTCTTGTATGGCATGTAGCTGTTCATCACTCCAGATGCGACAGTTTTGCTTATTTACCTATCCCTTGAGCCAGAAATGAGCTGAACACAATTTTTCGATGAGAACGGCAACGAATTGACATTTAATGTCCAACGAAGTAAATTTGGTGCAAAATTTGGTGATAACAGCACGAATTGTCGATTCACCAGGTCGATTATGACGACCATAACATGGTAGTAACAAACGGTGCACATTTTTCACAGAGCACGAATTTTGATAAAAAAATTTGAATAATTTGCAATAGTTGCTCGTTTGTAAGTCTTTCCATGATTAAATGGCAACGTATACTGAAAACTTTTCAATTTGACAGATGACGTTTGGACGCCAGTACTAGTGCTGCCAACTTGAAAAACTTAACTCTTAAAAAATCACCCGTTATAACATGTCATTAGTCTAAACATGGTCGCCTAATATTGGGTTATCGTAAACGCCAAAAATCAGTGAGGACCAGTGAAAAATCATAAGTCCTCCCAACTAAGGCTGGGAATCGAACCAATACCTTCTGCACGGCAGTTCATCGCTATAACCATCGCGCCATTGAGTTGCAATAAAACACGTGTCTGGGCATCCTTTTGGACGGAGACTACGAATCCTGTCCGGAATACGATGTGAAAATAATACTTGGGTATTAATTGGATAGAAAAAACCTCCGGCGGATACTTGGAGAGGACAGACTCCACTAAACAGATAATGCCGTATCCTTACTCTTCAACCTCCAGTGCATGGAGAACCACAACATTATTAAATATGAAGCCGAATGGACCGTAGGCTGTCAGGCACTCCGAATAGATGTAATCCGGCATAATTTCTGGCAGCTACTAAATGGACATAATGAGAGTGATTGGACAAGAAATACACGTACCTCTTGTCAACGAGGAGATAATGCAGCCTCCCAATTTAAAAGAAGTCACCGCAGCCATCAAACAGCTAACAAACAAAATATAATTCAGACAGTTCTGATAGATTTAAATACGAATTTGTTGCAATAAAAGGGTGCAATGGAAATGCGCGAAAGCTTTAACATCAACGAAGTCTGGATGGATGAAAGCATGTTCAATGACCGGAATATTAGCTTCAATTGTCCTAAGTCGATCCTAGTTTTGCGAAATAAATATATTTTTTGTTCTCAAAAACATCAAAACATTGATTTTAAGTAAAACTTTAAGATTGAGCGTGTTGCCGATGCCAACTTCCCGAATTCCCCAAAATTCGATGTCAAATTACCCAAATTGGGGAAGAACAAAGTTCCAATTCCCCACAAATTCCCCACACAATTATCTAGTAAAAAAAACAGGTTTTAATAAAAAATCTATAAATTTTATTTATTTATTTTTATACGCAGTCTTTTTTTTTGCCATATTTTTGTTTTTAACATTTTCTTGATGGTTCAAAATGCACACAACCTATTTTTTAATCCTTCTCTGGTAGCTATTAAAGATATTGTAGTGTCAGTATGTAGGCGGTTTCTGTTTTCAGTTTTTATGTTTTTCAGTTCAATGAATTTTCTTTCAACTGATGCTTTCGCAAATGGCAAAATAAGTAAAAGGCGGATGACAATTTTTAAGTTTGGAAACTGATAATTTCTCGCACCGTTTTTAAGGCTAAACACCTTACCCCAGTAGTTTTCAGCACTATCGTTTTCGTCAAGGCCATGCCGAACAAAATCCAACATAGCATGAGAACGCCACTCGTCATCTAGTTTTTGAGCTGTCACAAACTTTTCAAGCACTGGAAATCGCTTCAGCACAGAACTCACTGATTTCGTGTTGAACAGTAACAACAGTAATAATAGAAAATAACGGATCTTTAAAATCAAATCTCTTTGATATATCCGAAATCAATTCAATATAAAAATCTTGGCATGTTTTATAGAAATGTGAAATAGCTGAACTGGGCGCATTTTCGTCTCTTTTCAAATGTTCCATACTTTCCGTAGCTTTCACTGCGATATATATTTTTTCTTAGGCTACGAAATATATAGCATTCTTGAATACAGCGCCAAAATGTTATTTAAAGTTTTGACGCAACTCATTTCCAGGTAGTTAGCAGAAAGCGTTTTCAAAAGTGTTTCTACTTCTGGCTTCAATCTGTGGAGAAGTGATGTTTCTGATCGAAAAATGGTATTGCAATCTGTTACCAGTGAAAGGACATGAACTCTAAGAATATCAAAGTAAACTGGTTGGTCATTGTGGTCAGCATTTCTTTATTAATGTTTGAAGGATCGGAAAAGACAGATTCTGTTAAGTAGGCATTAAGAGGAATGTACTGCTCTAATACACGATCTACGTTCCGTTCATCGTAATCGATTTTTTCATCAATAATCACCAAATTGTTAATGTATCGTTCATCAATAAAGCACTAATTGTTAAAATGTTAAAATCCCCTCATATTCCCCACAAAGTGCCAATCCCCACCAAATCCCCAAACGAGTAAAGATTCCCCACAGTTTGGGAAATTCCCCACAAATCGGCAACGCTTTCGAGCCACTGCTACTTTAAAGAAGCAATCACTACCTGAAACTATCCAAACAATTATGATTTTGTCATGCGAATCAAAAAAATGTATCACTATCTAGAACTAGTAAATTGACAAACGAAATGCTGACTAATAATAGTGATTTTGAAACTACTAATCTAAAGAAGCAATCACTACCTAGCAAGGACGTTAACGCATATAAAAGTGATTTCGTAACTGCTACTCTAAAGAAGCAATCACTACCTAACAGGTATGTTCACGAAGCAAACATCTGGTAATTTTATCTCTGACTCTACATCACAAATCACTGCCAGGACTATTGGTAATTTAACGAACAAAGATTTATGAATTTTAAAACGTCATACATGAAATCACAGTTATTTTGTCACAGCAACTTTCAAGTAACAACCAATACCTGAACTTGTCATGATATTTTGGTAGCAGAGCAGTTTTACGAAGTGTCACTACTGCTAACTGTCATTAAACATATATTCGATGCCAAAAAGCCATTAGATCAGCCACAACTGGTGTTCTAGGTTTCTAGCGCCCACCAAGCAAGAAATCCTCGGTTTGAGGAGAAATGCCGACAGATGCTCACAGGCAAAACGAGGCCTACAAGGCCTAAGCTGCAAGTGCAGACGAGAGCTGCCATTGAGCTCTATAGGCAAAGAAGAAGGGAAGAACACCGGCTCCTCGGAAAGAAAAACAAATAGCAAGAAAAGCGCGCTATCGAGGATATATTAATAGAGGTGCCACTCCAGGATTTATCTTCGCAAGTTTTACCACAGTGAAAACGTCAGTACATTAAGTCTCGAACAGAATCCTGCCGAGATGAACAAGAAACTATCGTTGTTGAGACACAGTCGATGCTGAGGAATTGGAAGAACCACTTCTGCAGATTGTTAAACGGAGATTATGAGCAATCTCCCGCTGTTCGCGAGAAGAGCGACCTTCCCGCCGAGCTATATAATGGTTGTGAAGAAGATTTGGCTGAATGAAAGTATCCAACCAAAAAGGCCCAAGTCTCCTCAACATCGCCTACAAGATTATATCTGCAGTAATATGTGAACACGCCTGAAACCGTTTACCAACAACCTGATCGGCCCCTATCAGTGTGCTCTTAGGCCAGAAAACTGATCATCACACTTCGGCAGATCCTGGAAAAAAACTCTAAAAGTCCAAAACGATACCTACCATATATTCATCGATTTCAAAGCCCAATACGACAGCAATTTATAGAGACGAACTATACAGAACCATGTCTCAACCCAGACTCGATTAAAGATTGTTATACTTGCATACAGCATAAAGGGAGGTCCCCTAAGCTTGCTCCGCAAGTCATTGATATGCGTCTTCCACAGAAAATGGCAGTCTATGATGATACCTCATTGTTTTTGCACTTTGTGAATCGGCGTATCTAAAGGTTTTTAAGATGCTGTGTGAGTGTGGTTATATTGAGCTGCAAATGTAAAATGATGGCAACATCTTTCTATAGCGTCAAATTTGGACTGTATCACCCTGGATTTTTCTTCCAGATATTGACAATATACCACGATTGCCGTATCGTTTGCATAGTCAAATGCGACACTTTCTTTAAGGCACTTTAGCATATCAATGATATAAAGGGTGGTTCAACCACATTGCACGATGTTAATTGTGAGTCACACCTTAACGTCAAGTTTTTTGCCCAACTTAATTTGACATTTCTTTTTTTCAGTGTTTGACAAATTCAGAAATGGAGAGGTTCACAATTGAGAGCGCGTTTAGATTATTAAAGCCTTTTACGAAAATGTGTCCACTATCTGGAGAATTATGCAAAAATTTCAGCAAACCGGGTGTGTAGAAAATGTGTGATGCACCCTGTGCATGCTCACCCAGTTCGTTCTGCGGAAAACATTGCTGTTGCTCGCGATAGTGTGACAGAAGAGCCGTCAACCTCGACGCGTCGTCGTGCCCAGCAATTGAACACCTCACGAACATCACTTATGCGAATTTTGAATAAAGATTTGAATTTACACGCTTACAAGGTTCAATTGACTCAAGAGCTGAAGGCTTCTGACCATTTCAAGCATCGTCAATACGCCGAATGGTTGGTGACTTTACAAAAAAATCATCTTCAGCGAAGAGGCACACTTTCACCTCAGTTGATTCGTTAACAAGCAGAATTGCCGAAAATAAGAATCCACGAGTGATTGTTGAAAAGCCGATGCATCCACAAAGAGTTTGACTGTTTGGTGAGTTTTATTGACTGGCGGCGTCATCGACCGTACTTCTTCGAAAATCAGGTCGGATAAGCAGTTATCTTGAATGGTGTTCGCTATCGCGAGATGATAATGGACTTCTTGTGGCCAGAAATTGAGGATATGGACCTGCTTCCAACAGAATGGTGGCACTTTCCACACAGCCAACGAATCAATGGCTCTTAATTTAATTGGCTGCCACGATCATGTGATTTGACACCGTTGGACTTCTTTCTTTAGGGATATTTAAAAGAAAAAGTGTACGTCAATAATCCAGGAACAATTCAAGAGCTAAAGGATGAGATAATTCAGCACATTACCGACATCAAACCTCAATTATGTCTGGAAGTCATTGAAAATATGACCAAGCATTTGGGCGATAGTTTGTTTCATACATATGCAATTGTCATAGATCCTATCATAATTACAAATATTAAGATAATTCTCTGAAAACTTTTTGTTTTATTTACAATTAACATCATGCGTTTTCGTTGGACCATCCTTTATAATATAAAGAGTAACATACCCAATTTAGACCCTTGTGGAACTTCATATATTAATTGTTTCACAAATTGTTGGTTTTAACGCTGAATGTTCTATTTTCAAGTCAGGTCGATAGTATTCCTCTTATTACGACCCTTCCTTAAGCCTTGATAACATTTTTTTATGATCTAGGGTATCTTAATTGTGATTAAATTGTTAAAATTTCCGTAAAGTTAGTTGTTTTTGTCTATAGAATAGCTATCGGGCGATAGTTCTCTAAACGTTTCTTAATACCGCCTTTAAGGGTCGATCAGAATGCGTATCTGTAGCTGAGTGAAAAGTTAAAAACAAGGCAATCCGTAAGCGCTTACACAATGTGTATCTTCGTGAATCTGTAGCTTGAAGTTGAATAGAGGGCAACTTCATGCAAGAAATGTATCTCTCTTTTGACAGCGATGCAAGATACCAGCTACAGATATGCATTCTGAGCAGGCCTTTATAACTCCTTTGACCCTTTCAGCTTCTTCGGTTCGGTTGAAGGTTTCGAGACTCAGATTTACTAATTTTGTCAGTATAAGAACAAACTTTCTATGATTTGCTTTAAGGTCTGTTGTCCTAATACCATCTGCACTGCGAGCTTTTTGGACATTCAAGCGACTTATTATGTAATTTGGTCACAAATAGATGCTCCCAAACATTTGTGCCCTATCCGGGTTGTATGATAAATGAGGACAATTGAAAAGCATTAATTACTGAAGCTACGTTTAATAATAGAACAATGTGGTTCAAGAGCTCATAAGATTTAGGGACAATCGTGCATCTTCATTTCAACCCGTTTTTGACTATCGCAACTACATAGTTTACTTGGTGTAGAAGGTACTCTTTCATGGAGATACCTCATCGTAGTAATAAAAATTGGAAAGGAAAATGTTCCTCGCAATGCTCCAGACAAAACATCAGCTCAAGGAACCAAAATTCAATAACGAAAATGTGTTTTGCACCGCATTCTTGTACAATATAGAGGTAGATAAAAACTTTTTGAATTTCTGCTATTTTGTCTTCTTTTTTTATTTGCTTTGTGGATTGCATTGTTTACACTCGTCCAAAACCTTTTCTCACCAAATATGTGCTTTCTGCTCTGCCAACAACATCTAATACAATAGAAGGCAACAGAACTTTTTAATTACATTTCAAGAGTAATCCTTTTTTGTGTCCATTTTCGTAGAAAATAACTACATTCCATGGAAGGATTGCCAATGTTGTAAAAATAAACTTGGTGAGTTTCGCAAATTAAACGTCCTTCTCAATGGATGTTCACTATTAATTAAATTCTTTATTCCTTTTGTGTTATCGAAGCGGTGCTGTTTCGTTTGTTATTTTTTTTTGTTGGCATGATGTTGTTCTAACTACATTCGTGTAATATAAATATAATTGCCAATCATGTTTCATGGAAACCCAGTAATGGGAAATGTTAAAACGTCAGATGCAATAATATGTCAAAAAGTAAAAATGTCAATAGAAGGTTTTTCTTTTAAAAATACGATTTATTAATTTTTATCAATTAAATAGATAACAAGGACATTCAACGTTGCTTATTGATTTTTTGTTTTGTGCTAGGTGTGGTCGGACTAATTAAAAATTTAAAACCAAACAACTGGCGAAATATTACAAAGCCCCTCACTCTCCAAGTTGAACAAATCAAATTCGAATTAATTTCCAATTATTTCATTAAGCTGGTGTTGGAAATGGAATCAAATGTTTTGCGAAATATTATTGCGGTAGGTTGATTTTGATTGCACAATTAATTTTTAATTAGGAGAATATAATTGTTCACAAATGTTTTTGAAAAGCAGGTCATTACGATTTTAAGTGAGGTGGACTTCCTATGTCAGATGAAAATTGTCTTTTTAAAGTCTGCTGCATGTGGCGCTTATTTATATTTTGATTCCAATATAGGGACTTACGAACTTTGGCAGTTGATAGCGGCCATATTGTTGAAGCTTCATCTGTCAAATTGGCTGTCATTTATTCATACTGTTTTACCAAATCACCATGGATTGACATAGCGTTCAACAACACGTGCAAATGATAAAATTGTTTTATCAAAATGGGTGTTCTGTTCGGGCAACGTCCTCATGCCTCGCCCATTTTACGGTCGTCATTCGCAGTGTAGTGGATAAGTTTGAGTTCACTGGTTTAGTAAACGATAAACCAACACCGAACGCAAGATCTCCCGAAAACATTGCCGCTGTCCATGAAAGTGTGAAGGATAATCAGAGGCAGTCGAATTCGCTGACAAGAACTTGGCCTTTCGGGAACCACAACTTGGCGAATTTTGTGTCGTGAATTGAGCCTGCAAAAAATTCAACTAACCCAAGAGCTAAAGGTAAACGACCATAGATAACGACGTTTCTTCGCTAAATGGGCTCTAGAGCATTTGGAAACTGACTAATTTTCATCGAAAATCTTCAGCGATGAGGCCCATTTCTGAATGATTGGGTACGTTAACAAACAAAACTGTCGAATTCGTCAATTCACATGAGATCCAAGAGCTTCCAATGCATTTTGTGTGGATTTTGGACTTGCAGCGTTATCGGTCAAAATTTCTTTCAGAACGACGATGGTCAGCCCATCACTATCAACGGCGAGTGCTATAGGTCAATGATTACCAACTTCTTTTGGCCTAAACTGGATGATATGGACAGCAACCACATGTGATTTCAACAGGACGGGGCTACGTGCCACACAGCTCTCGCCACATTGGAAGTTCTGCACGAGCGATTCGATAACATTTTCATCTTACGATGTGAACTGGCTACCGAGACCCCGTTGGACTTTTTCTTGTGGGGTTTTCTGAAGTCGTAAGTCTAAGCGATTAAGCCACAAACCACAGCGGCCCTAAAATTGAAAGTAACTCATGCCATCGTCAGCCACTTCCTTTAGACTAGAAGAGATCCTAGCTATACTCGAAGCTGCCAAATAGGCTTCAATACTGGGCATATTACAAGCGGATATCTCTATCTACCAGGCCATACAAGTTCTGACATGAAATGTAGTTAAATCTCGTGTTGTTGGATGCTGCCGTGAAGAGCTAAAGGCTCTATGCAATCAGAATAAGCTCCAAATAATCTGGGTGAAAGGATATAATGATAAAAAATTATAGAGAAACTAGCTAGAATAGGATCGGCACACTGCGCTTCCTTACTTGTACGACCAAAGAATCCTTTTAGCCCTAAATAGGGCATCAGTTTTAATACAGGTAAGGGTAACAACCTGGGCAAGCATTCGAGTTCAATGAGGTTGAATTGCATCATCAAACATGAAGAAGATAATAAGATATACATACTGTGTCACTGCCCTCAGATAGGCAACAGCCAAAGAAGATTTTTAGGCAGCCACCACTACAAGGAACTACAAAATGACAAACAACTCTATTTTTTGGATCATCTGTTCTGCAAAGGGTCGGGCTTGAGTGATTATTTCTTTTGGACACCCGGATTACCACAGCATAATCCCACCTAAGTATCCGTATACCCCTACATAAACATTTATTATTTTCAGGAACGGGAATCGCTATCTTTGTCGCAAAAATAATAACCTCGCAAATACAAATCAAGGGAAGGGAAGCTAGGTTTGGGCCCTTTATGCGACGTTAATGCCAGATATTTAATTTTTCTATCATCAATATCAATAAGAGGCGGTAGGACATCTTTAGACGTACGCAGGTATAGCACTTCATAATGTCTATCAACGGGTTAAGGCTGATTAATTTGTGCCCCAATACCCAGCCCATGGTTTTCTCTCATGACACTTTTGGATGATTGTCAGTCTTTCGTAAGAGATGGAGCTGTGAAAGAAATGTAAGTGTTGTCACTTTCGGGATTTGAACCAGAGGCCCGAGCGTAGTTCCAACGCACTAACCACTAGGCAACTGTAGCCAATAAGAAGAAAAGCGGAGCAAATACAAAAACTGGTCCTATATGCAGGAAAGGAAAAGAAGTACAACCGCGAACCTTTTGAGCTGTGCCAAAACGTGGATGTAGTGTGAAAGGTAAAAACACGTCGACTACAGTGGCTACATTGGAGAATTTTCGAATTGAAGGAATGGTTTAAGGAGAAAGCGATCTCGGATGCCAGGACGCTTGGACTGAGCGACTGGAAGCAAAGTCCCTGGGATCGAAAAGGATGGAAGCCTGTCTTGTCTCAGGCAGATTACCTAAGTAAAGCGGGAGCCCGTTAAGTAAACGAAAATACAAACAGTGAGTGGCGTAATGTCAGTGATTTCATCAACATTAGTCGTTAGATGGTTGTAAACCACTTTCAAGCCAGTACCAGGGACACAATCAAGATTTCAACGAAAATGGTTATCTAAAGAAATTTGCGGGTCCCAGTCACAGTCAATAGCGAGGAGTAATTGAGTCTGGATACGTGATTGGAATCACTATGTCTGGCTGATTTCGGTTTTTCTGGGAGAGTACGATGCACATTTGGCAGATGTTTAACGCTTTGTTCATCATTCGCACCCTGGTGAAGTACATACATCAATGAAACTGGGTCTGAGTACCAGTTGTTGCAACACTTTAAAGCTATTCCCAGCCCTGAGGTGCTCAGTGGAGAGAATTCAGCTGGGACTGCGTCTGTGATTACAGCGATTGCTTTTGAAGTAACCGAAGTGCCTGCGATCAAACAAAAAGCTGGTGCTATGTCTTCCATGCATGGCTCCAAGTTCGAGATGTTCTTTGACGCCATGGTTAATCTAATTGACGTTATTCCTGTCAAGAAATTTACGCATCATCTGCAATGTGATCATAACCTTGCTCTAGGTGCACCTGTCCTCACAACAGCCAGTCGACAAGTCGGTTATCTTCAGAACAAACTACATAATGCCTGCGTGTTAATATGTTAATAAGCGTACTTCTCAACTCCATTGCCCGCATAATCGACTGCCGGGCATCCTGGTTCCTTTGTCTGTGCCATTGCCGAGTCTCTAATGTCGATAATTACTTTCCGCAAGAACCAGCACGCTCAAACCAAATGCAGCCGGAGCCGAGTTTGCACAGCAATTCCGTGATTACTATCTGCTTGCAAAACAAAGTCTTATACTAAAAAATTGGTGCACGACAAACGATGACCCCTACTGAGTCGGTCTATTTGGCTGTTTCGATTCGAAGGACTGGCCCAAGGCCGGTTCAACATTAAAAATCGAATTTACCGCCATCTTGGAGACACTCTGTCAAGCCGCACTGCTGCTCTATCTGCTGGTTCATCGAAATGAGCGCTTCTATCCGTACGTGATGGTGCAAAATAATTTTGAGCACCTAGTGGTGCCGATTCTACAGAGGCTGCACAACGCTCCGGATAGCACGTCGCACCACATTTACATGTCGCTACTCGCTGGTTGTGTTGTTCATACTTCGCGAGGATGATCTTTTCAATGAGAACGTACACACAACTCTTTTGAAGAACATCGCTTGGTACAGTACACAGAACGAACTATGTATTCGGAGATTTCTCTCGGTGGCCTTCTCATGTTCGCCGTAATCCGAACGATTCAGATCAACATGCTGGAGTTTCGCGACAAGTACATGCAAACGAATTGCTTGGCAACCCTTGCAAACATGTCTGGACAGATTTGCTCCCTTTATCCATATGGTGGTGCAGTGATTGATTAGTTTGATCCAGACGCTCACCCGAAAGCTCCTTACACCTTAAGGAGCCCGTCAATGGACCGGTGTCGGGGAATGTGTCCACAAAACCGGATGGTTCTTGAGATTTTAAACGCCTGCCTATTCAATCAGTAGGTCTACTGCTTGTACGAGCCACTTAAGGCGAGGTCTTTCTCTACTGAGTCCGACGTCTGATTGGGAATCGAGGACTTTGCGAGCCGGAGTATTGGTGTCCATTCGTTCTACATGCTAGCCATCTTAAAAAATTTAATGCGGAGTTTTCTGACTAGGGGAATGTCGAATGGTCGAATCTTCGTCTCCATAGCCCGTCAACACAAACGGGACCGAAAAATTTCTCACTCAAATGGACCAAGGATTTCTTCATCCACTTTTTGGACCGTTTCAGCGCCGTAGAGCAATACTGGGATGATCAGGGTCATATATAGGAACTCCTTAGTAGTTCGAGTGAGGGCTTTACTACTAAATTGCCTTCTTAGACCGAAGAAATAGCGGTTGACAAGAGTAATTCTTCGTTTAATTTCTGACGAGATGTTGTTGTCAGAGTTAATAGCGGATCCGAGGTAGACAAACAGGAGAATCCACCCGAAGAATTTTTCATTCCACATCTACGTCTGAACGTTAGTCGTTAGACGTTAGAACGGTTGCGTTCAGTTCGGAGACAATCAAAAACGTGACAACGGACATCAACTGCTAATATCGGAAGCTCGACAAAAGGAAAAATCAGAAACATTCCCCAAATCAACCCACGTAACGAATTGTGTGCCTGTTAGTTTGTTGCTATAATAGCAATACAAGGCTTGAAGTTGCAATTCTCTTATGTTATACAAAGAAAATAACAACAGACATTTAAAACGCTAGGTCTTATATAGCAATTGGGGAGTACAGAGTCTTTGAATTCCACCCATAACATCACATTAACTAACGAGCACAAGAAGACCGACGTCAACCAAATTTGAATGCCCAACCGAAGGCAGTTATTTACGAATCAGGCTAACTGGAAAGGCTTCTTGTTGGTTAAGGCCCAGGTTCTCCCTGAACCCACCCCATCTCAAACTTATTTAACATGCGATTTAAATCCACATCTTGTAAAACTTTAAAACCGCAAAGAGTCCCCCTAAAGCTAATTGCAAATCCAATGCAATGTCAAGCCATACGCATGGTTTATGTTGGTATACCCAACCGACTCCACAAATTACTGATAGAAAATTACCTCAAATGGATAGAAATCGATTTGGCTGCCATGTGTGTCCTTGATGGGTGTTATTAATTGACCACTCTAAGTTAATTAGACAATATAATGGAATCAACCCTCCCAACATGCATTACCAAGTCCATCTGGCTTATGGGGTAATCCTATTCACGCCGCGCGTACTACGAATTGTATCTATCTACACACGTAAACCTACGTAATAATCAGGTGCTTAGTACTTACCAATAACTCATTCGATGATGATCTGAATTTTAGAATTTATCCATTGGTAGATGGGCCTGAGTAGGCAGTCAGAAGGTATTGATTTCCAACCTTAACACAAACACACAATACACATCCAATAGTGTATCTGAAACTGTGAACAACGTATCACTTATGGCGATGATATCCTCACTTCATCGTCATCAAAACGAATCGACTAATATTTATATTCCACGTCGAGTACCATGACCGCACTATTGATTATGACAAATCAGCACTTCACTGTGTGTTTTGCACCCACAAACACGAAAAGGATTTATTCAGAGGACAGACGCTGAAAAAGGACACAATACACTTCAATCACGATGAATTTCAGGTAGGTAGTGGTCTTGTAATTAATACACCTGATTATTGCTCGACATTTCTGATTTAATATGATTATAGATACATTGCAATTGTAGTAACACACACACACACGTTTTTTTTTTGTTTGGAAATATCTTTCCTAATGTTAAAGATAGCAAAATAGGAGTCACCGCAACATGAAAACAATGTTCTACCCCTATTCCAGGTGGGTAAATTTAACTTTGAGTCCTAGGGGAATACTAGACGTCGGTGGAATGGTGTATTTACCGCTACCTCCTTGCTCAATGAGCAAAGTATCTCCGATGTTGACTATCTGATCTTTGGCGGTAGCTATATGTAACCAATGCCACACATAGACACAGTCGTCTACAATATTCAACCCCTAGTCCTTTTTTTTGAGAATCGTTCTTATGCGAGTTTCAAGTTCTATAGGTATCGCCGACTGGCACACACTACCACCCTACAAAAAGGTCGTCGTCGTCGCAGCCCGTTGGCAGAGTAGAAGGACTCGTAGAGTCTGCACAAAAATCGATAATCATCACACAAGCTTACTCATTCACATAATAGGGGAAGCTTTATATTTTGTGGATCTGATGCGTTTTATTTTTACCGGCATATAAAACACAATTGTTGTTGTGGTTGTGTTTTTTTTTTGACACAAATGCTACACTTAACTTATCGCGGATATCTGTGAAAAGGTGGTATTGTCAAACACTAGAATCTTTTAATTGTCACATTAAATTTAAATGCCAAATTTATACCGTCTGGCAATGGCTTTTTTACCGAGAAGTGTGGAATACAGATACACAGATATAAGATAAATTTATTTCTGTCCGACCGAAAATTCCGACAGCCGAACTACCCTCATCAGCTATTACTTTACGAATGACTCCGTCTCGGTGAGTGCATGTTGGCAACCTTTGCGTTTGCCATCGCATTCGCAGACCGAAGTACGCCGTACCGTACGCGTAGCGTAGTACAGTGGGAGTGAGAGTAAATGAAAGCAGAGAGATAGAGAAATTCGACGCATTCCATTTCCAGTTCTCTTTTCCAGTTTGCGGGGGTGGCGAAAGGACACGAAGAATTATTTGTTTGTTTGGTTGTGGAACTGTGAGGATTGAGGATAAAACCAGGCGGCTTTGTGGTGTCGCTGTTGCGTACAACAAAATAGCAAAACTTCCGCAATCCAATGCCGGAGCTGCTCATACCGATAGAAACGACTGTAACCAGCTGTTGTGTTCAGTTGTAGAGTTGCATCGAACATGGATATTTGTGTTTGTTTGGGGATTTGATTTTGAGTCTCTGTGAGCGTCAGGGTTGTCAGGGTTTAAAATGTTAAATGCAGGTGGCAAGATTAAAGTATGTTCGTCGCCATAAATTGTCAAATCATCTAGGTATATAAATAAAAATCAAAATGTCGTTTGTTGGGAACCGCATCACTTGAGAACGGCTGCACCGATTTTCCTAACTTTTTCAATAAAATGTTTGTCTAACCCAACTTAGCTTTTTAAACCCTATCATCCAATAGGGGTATAGTAGTTTTGATACCTAGTATGTAACATAGAGAAATAATGTAGCTAGATATACCTCAGAGTATATGGATCGACTCAGAATCTATAGCTGAGTCGATTTAGCCATGTCTGCCCTCCGTCCGTCCGTACGTAACCAGGTTTTGGGTCTTAAATTTTGAGCTAGAAGGATGAAAGTTGGTACACGTCCTCTTTGATGCTCCCAGCAGAACAAGTGTAAAAAAATTTGAAATCCGCCCACTGCCAAACCCTCTTTAAAAAAAACCTAGTTTTTGGCCAAACCGCAAGGAATTTTAAAAAAGTGTCTGACAAGCGTACTTAGAGAATAGTAATATCTACATTTCGTTCATATAAAGTTTTTTGCCACGCCCACTTTCTGGGGTGTTTTTAATAAAAAAAACATTTTTCTGTCAAATATTAAAATTTTCGAAAAAAATGTTGATGCAGAATCATTATTAATATGAACATTTCGTCCTTAGACCATTTTAACCCACGCCCACTTTTAGGGGGTGTTTTTATATAAAACCATTTTTATACACTACCCCATAGCATATGTAGGAGAAAAACCTTGTCAATGTCATTTTCTATGTTTAATCCCCATCGTGTTTTAAGCCATGTCCACATTTTGGTGACATTAGTTTTACAGATGGGATGGGATAGGGTATTCAACGATCCGCACAGCGGATTGTAGCCTTCTCTTATGTTTTTATATTAACTTTCTTAAGTGGCGCTACAGTCTGGGATGAACCTGGGCCTCAACCTGCCTCCAGGTGCGCACTCCAAGTTGGTTGAGGTCGGTTTCTACTTGTGCGCGCCACTTAAGCCGAGGTCTTCCTCTACTCCGTCCGAAATCGAATACTCTGCGAGCCGGAGTATTGGTGCCCAACCGTTCTACATGTCGTAGCCATCTTAAACGGCCAATGCGGAGTGTCGGTATGTCGCTGTACAGCTCGTATAGTTCGTGGTTGAATCTTAGTCTCCATAGCCCGTCAATGCAACGGGACCAAAGATTTTTTGAAGAATTTTTCTCTCGAATTGACCAAGTATTTCTTTACCCGCTTTTAATACGGTCCATGCTTCACCGGCGTAGAGTAGGACTGGGATGATCAGGGTCTTAAATAGGATCTCCTTAGTAGTTCGAGTGAGGGCTTTACTATTAAATTGCCTTCTTACCCCGAAGAAACAGCAATTACAAAATACAAATTTTTGGCGCAACAGGCTCGTTAGTACCCAGGGCCTAGCTTTCTCACAACCATTCATGTGTGCGTGTGTACTTCTTGCACGATGGCGGGACCTCCTGTTTTATGCCGACTCCGAACGGCTAAGTTGAGATAAGCTATTCTTGACAATTGATACTACTCGGATGATTTGTCAGATCATCACGAGAGGAGGGCCAGTGAAAAATCATTTAGGTGTTGCTACGGCTGGGAATCGAACCCAGACCTCCTGCGCGGCAGTTCATCGCACTAACCATCGCGCCACTGAGCCCCTCGAAGAAACAGCAATTAGCAAGAGTAATTCTTCGTTTGATTTCTGACGAGATGTTGTTGTCAGAGTTAATAGCGGAGCCGAGGTCCAGTACTACCTCAAAGCTATATCTGTCAATGATGATGTTCTGTCCAATTCGTCGATGTTGTGTGTCCTTTCGTGTCGACAGCACATACTTAGTCTTACCCTCATTTACTGCTAAACCCATTTTCGCCGCTTCCTTCTCTATACTAGCAAACGTGGCTATGACATCACGTTCAGTCCTACCAATGATGTCAATATCTTCGGCGTATGCTAGTAGTTGCACCCTGGTGTTGGCTCGGGAGTTTTGCACAATCCTCTCAAGAATCAAATTGAAAAAGTCACATGACAGCGCATCGCCTTGCCTAAATCCTTTTTTGGTATCGAATGTGTCGGTGAGGTCGTTTCCGACCCTGATGGTGCAGCGAGATTTCTCCATCGTCATCCTACACAAACGGACGAGTTTGGGCGGTATACCAAAACTAGACATGGCTCTGTATACTTCGTCTCTATAAATGCTGTCGTATGCGGCTTTGAAATCGATAAATAGGTGGTGGGTATGGATTTGGACTTCTTGGGTTTTTTCTAGGATCTGCCGAAGTGTGCCGATCAGGTTGTTGGTAAATGGTTTCAGGCGTTCACATATTACGGCAGATAGGATCTTGTGAGCGATGTTGAGCAGACTTATGCCTCTGTAGTTGGTGCAGCTCAAAGGGTCTCCTTTTTTGTGCTCTTTTTTCTTCTTTCTGAAAAGCCGATGTTCTTCCCTTCTTCTTTGCCTATAGAGCTCAATGGCAGCTTTCGTCTTCACCTGCAGCTTAGCCTTGTAGGCCTCGTTCTTGGCTGCGAGCATCTGTCGGCATTCCTCATCAAACCAGGGGTTTCTTGCTGGTGGCCGCGAGAAACCTAGCACATCAGTTGCGGCTGATCTAATGGCTTGTTGGCATCGTTGGCATTGTTCTTCGACATTAGATGCTGGTGGTGTGTTGTGAGTCGAGAGGTTAAGGGATACGCGCGAAG
This sequence comes from Rhingia campestris, assembly GCA_932526625.1. NCBI lineage: Eukaryota > Metazoa > Arthropoda > Insecta > Diptera > Syrphidae > Rhingia > Rhingia campestris. The sequence continues at coordinate 38,715,927 of OW052183.1, forward strand.
GTCTTGATGGTCTCTGGCAATTGCAGTCTTTCGACATTAAATTTTTTCACAGTATTTCTGGTTTTTTTTGTGGCGTGGTCGATATCCGCATCCTTACTTTGGCTACAACAAGGTAGTGGTCCGAGTCGATGTTAGCCCCTCGGAATGTTCGGACATCCAAAATACTGGATGCGTGCCTCTTGTCTATTGCAATATGATCAATTTGGTTTACTGTTCGTTGATCTGGAGACCGCCATGTCCCCTTATGGATATCGAGGTGAGGAAACCGTGTGCTGGCTATAGTGGCATTTCGTTCCGTAGCGAAGTCAATTAGCCTAAGTCCGTTACCAGACGTGTTGTCGTGTAGGCTATATTTTCCGACAGTACTGCTAAAGATGTCTTCTCTTCCTACCTTTGCGTTAAAATCTCCCAGCACGGTTTTAACATCGTACTTCGGTAGTCGCTCATAGGTTTTGTCAAGGAGCTCGTAGAAACAATCTTTCGCTATATCATATTTTTCCTCCGTCGGGGCGAGAGCGCATATAAGGCTTATGTTGGCCTTGATGCGGATTGTTAGAACGCATTCGCTGAAGTCTTGGAAACATAAGACTTCTTGCCTAAGTCTGGCACTTATAACAAATCCGCATCCGAACAGTCGCTGTTTCTGCTCACTATAACACGGTGCATAGTAGATGTCACTGTTTTTCATCCTCTTTTTGCCCGGCCCATCCCATCGAATTTCCGGGATGGCAGTTATGTCTGCTTTGTAGCAGTTTAGGGCTTCCGCTAGTTATTCGCCTGCACCTCTTCTGTTTAATGTTCTCACATTCCAGTTGCAGATACGAACGTCCTTTTTTCGTTTAGCAGGGTCGTCAACAATAAGATCAGTCCTTTCCGAGGCTATTGGTTGCTTCGTTACATAAGCTTTTTTCCGTGGATGGGTAGTTAACCCAAAGCACAACCCCCAACCTGGAGGGCCAGGCCCTTGTTTTGACCCCAGGACAACGGGCCGGAAAAATACCGAATTCAGTAGCCCATTTTGGGATATGAGCGCTGCCGTTGACCCATTGAGGGCTCCTCCGCCACCAACTCTTTTCCAACACCCTGGCTCAGTTTTGGAAATCCCTATAGACCTGGTGTTCAAGTATGTCGAAGCAGCTCATGTCGGGATTACACTACCAGTTCGGTCAAACTGGAGCTGTAGGTAACGGTGGCGCCTACAGCTCCAAATTCCATCTAGGGAATTCCTCCGCTGCCGCCTGAGAGTGAGTGCCTTAGTGAGAGGACACTCCTCCCCCCTCTCTCGTTTGCTGCCACCAACGATCTTCCACAGGGGTTTAATACCCCATCTCCAGTCCACAGGGGTATAATACCCAATCTGTAGCGCCACTGACTGACTTAATTTTTGACGACCATGAGAAAAGGAACAAAACGAGCAACGAGAATTAGCTATCTGCCTTCAGTTCCACTCTTCGAGTATGTTGAGGTCGATTTCTACTTGTGGGCCCCGTTTAAAGCGATGTATTTCTCTACTGCGTTCGTCGTCTAGCAGTAAATCGACTCTGCGAGCCGGATTATTGGTGTTCATTCGCTCTACATGAGCTAGCCATCAGAACCATCGTTGCATACGGAGCCTTTTGAGCAGGTCTGTGTCACTATAACCCACGTTAAGTTCTTGGTTGCATCTTTAATCTCCCTTCATAGCCTGAAGGGACAAGCTCATGTTTTGTCCCAGGCCGGATATTCCGCTCCACTCATTCTGATCAGTTTTTTTAGAGTGGCTCTTTTTTTCTTTCCTTTCTTTATACTTGCACGCATGTTAGAAAATGAAATTCCGATGTATGGTACCCGTATCCGATGATTGCCAATGGGAGGTGAAAAAGGCAGAAGGTCTCAGTGTTTTTCAAGTTAACGCCGTTCAGTGTCTACTTTAGTTGTTCAACACCCAACCATATGCGATATCCACCTAAAATCGGTATTCCAAGCATCTGCCATACACGTCAAAAATTAACCTTTTCACGAATTTAAACATCAAAGGGGTAGGTAACTCAATTAAAACTAATTGACCTGAAAGGCCAATGCATGTTCTGTAGGCCCGAGTGGTGTTTGCTAGTCTATAGGGTTTCTAATTAATTTTTCATTGAGGTGGAAACACGTATGCGATCCTTTAATTTTATTGGCAATCAAAATTGACCAACAAGCGTGTTTAAGCCATTAACTGGGTGTAGAAACTTTATTAAGTCGTTAAATTAACTCAATTCTCCATAAGCCACTTAACACCATATGGCCAAAAGTTCAACCGAAATATTTAGAAAACACAGAAAAAGACATTCGCGCGAGCGCAAACTGATTAATTTGACAACCATCCACACAGGGAATTGGAATTCCCCGACGACATTCTAATAATAGCACGTGCACGGGACTATGTATCTGCCGCACGAATTCATTCTGAATGTAAAGGTGAAATATTTTCGCTGCAGTAGATATAAATAGAATGCGAAAACATAGTCCTAACTATTTTTAGATCGTTTATCTAGGTACTTCCTCAATTGAAATGGAATTGAAGAGCGATGTGTAATGTTGAAACTTAGTACCGGAACTCTGAAAGATCGTTTACATTTGTGGTAGTCTTTTTTTTAACGGCATTTAGATCCAAAATCTCTTGCAAAATGTGAATTGTTTCATATTTTCTGTTGGATATTTAGTTGGTGTGGATGTTCTCTATTAGTAGATGCAACTGCATCACTAATTAAAGCAATGACGAGACGAAACATCAATAATCCCATGGTGAAACGAGGTACAATCGAATACGTCTTATTTATTTACTTAGGTGATGGGGCTTACCTGGGACTTAAGTAACATGTGCACCCTGTTTGCGAACTACCATCAGTTGCACACTTAAAGTTAAGATCAAACCAAGAACAAGACTAACAACAAATCTCTCACTGAATTATGCAATATTTGAGGTCTAGGACAAACTAACGTCGATGCACACTTCGTACGCACTCTCACATCTCCAGTGAGAATGGCCACATATTCTGATCCTTACAGAAACAGAATTCATCTCAATAAGAAATCAAAGGCATATTCGCTATCCTAATTACGAACTAGATATTCTAGATGAATATCCACGTTTTAAGAGCGGTCCATGTGGTCGTATATTATCCAAAAAGAGATAAAGAGGACAAGAGAGAGAGAGAGAGAAAAAGAAACCCACCAATGCAATCTGGTTACCACTATGTTAAGGCTTAAAACTGTGTTTCAGGGTTAAAAATTGATATGCAGTTTCTACCTCTTCCCAATTGACGATTAAGCGGGAAGAACATTTCTATATTAAGCCGAAAAGCCTGACCGATAAGAACTCATCATCCAACAGCTGAAGTTATATTCTTTTTAGACTTGAACGTGAAAAATTGATTACGAATTTGAAACAGGAAGATACGACTCAACTTTAATTTCTAAAAACGTCACATGGTACCGCCCGGCCTTTGCATAAGGCATATTCTTTAACCTCTCGATTACTGCCATACAATCACCATCTATTGGCGAAGACCAATGGTGACGATGTCAACTAGGCCTAAAATCGGTCGGAACTGACATTAGGCGAGTTCCTCTTAGAAGACCCTCAACGGAGTTTTTTTCAATTAAGTGGACCAACATTCTCAGTAGAAGCGGACCAAAGTTGTAGGGGAAGAGGAGAGCCATCTTTGAGTTTAATAGCTAAAAGAGGAAAGAACACCGGCATTTCAGAAAGAAGAAAAAAGAGCAAGAAAAGGGCGCCACTGTGGATATAGAGAGGTGCCACTGAAATGGTGTGTGTAAGTTTTACCAAAGTTAAAAACATCACGTCGATGTACACCACCTACACTTCCAAGGCCGCATATGACACCAATTTTAAAAATGAATTATACATCCATGGACAATATCAGAAACGGATAAAGAAAACCCTGATCGTTTTGGGCGAAAAATTCTTCAGAATATCTTCAGTCCCGTTTGTGTTGAATGACTGGGGCGACGAAGATTTAACCAAGAATGTAAAGAGCTGTACAGCGAAATAGACCTTCTCAAAAGCTACACATTGGACCTTAAAGATGGCTAGCACATGGAGAGCGACTTTAGAGGTTAGTAAAATGGGGAGGTGTGTAGCCTGTATGATAGTTGGGTGTTGTAGAACGAGGTCGACATCCCGGACTGTAGAGCCACTTAAGTAAGTAAGTGTAGCCAGTATTTGTCGATAACTCTGTGGGAAGGAAATTAGGATGATTTTAAAATATCGAGCAGTCACTTTTGCTAGTATAGAGAAGGAAGCGGCGAAAATGGGTTTAGCAGTAAATGAGGGTAAGACTATGTATATGCTGTCATCAGGAAAGGACTCACAACATCGACGAATTGGACAGAACGTCACCATTGACAGATATAACTTTGAGGTAGTACGGGACTTTGTTTACCTCGGCTCCGCTATTAACTCTGACAACAACATCTCGTCAGAAATTAAACGAAGAATTACTCTTGCCAACCGCTGTTTCTTCGGGCTAAGAAAGCAATTTAGTAGTAAAGCCCTCACTGGAACTACTAAGGAGATCCTATATAAGACCCTAACCATCCCAGTCCTGCTCTACGGCGCTGAAGCATGGACCGTATCAAAAGCGGATGAAGAAATCCTTGGTAGATTCGAAGAGGAAAATTCTTCGAAAAATCTTCGGTCCCGTTTGCGTTGACGGACTATGGAGACGAAGATTCAACCAAGAACTATACGAGCTGTATAGCGACATGCCCCTGGTCAAAAAACTCTGCATTGGACGTTTAAGATGGCTAGGACATGTAGAACGAATGGACACCAATACTCCGGCTCGCAGAGTCTTCGATTCCCAGCCAGACGTCGGACGCAGTAGAGGAAGACCTCGCCTTAAGTGGCGCGCACAAGTAGAAACCGACCTCAACCAACTTGGAGTGCGCAACTGGAGGCAGTTAGCTAAGGACCGGGCTAATTGGAGAGGCATGATAGTTGAGGCCCAGGTTCATTCCGGACTGTAGCGCCACTTAAGTAAGTAAGTAAGTAAGTCACTCTAACTTCTGTCGATAAAAAATCCATTAGCCCATATTTCCGATATATACTTACTTACTTACATAAGTGGCGCTACAGGCCGGAATGAACCTGAACCATGCCTCCAGTTCTTGGTCGGTTTCTATTTTTGCGCGCCACTTACGGCGAGATCTTCCTCTACTGCGACGCGATGTCTAGCTGGGAATCGAAGACTTTGCGAGCCGGAGTATTGGTGTCCATTCGTTCTACATGTCCAATGCGGAGTTTTTGGATCAGGGGTATGTCGCTGTACCGCTCGTATAGTTCTTGGTTGAATATGTGTCTCCATAGCCCGTCAACGCAAACGGGACCGTAGATTTTTTAAAGAATTTTTCTCTCGAATCGATTAAGTATTTCATTATCCGATTTTGATACGGTCCATGCTTCAGCGACGTAGAGCAAGACTTGGATGATCAGGGTCTTATATAGGATTTCCTTTCTAGTTCGAGTATGGGCTTTACTACTGAATTGGCTTCTTAGCCCGAAGAAACAGCGATAGGCAAGAGTAATTCTTCGTTTAATCTCTGACGAAAAGTTGTTGTCAGAGTTAATAGCGTACTACCTCAAAGTTATATCTGTCATTGGTTTCTTTCTGTCAAATTCGTCAATGTTCTTTCATGTTGACAGCATTTACTTAGTCTTACGCTCATTTACTGAAAAACCCATTTTGCCGCTCGCTTCTCTATACTAGACGACATCACATTGATTCCTACCAATGATGTCAATATCGTCGGCGTATGCCTCTGGTGTTGGCTTGGGAGGTTTGCACAATCCTCTCAAGAATCATATTAAAGTCACATGACAGTGCATCGCCTTGTCTAAATCCTGTTATGGTATCAAATGTGTCGGTGAAGTCGTTTCCGACCCTGATAGAGTAGCGAGAATTCTCATCATCATCCTGCACAGACGGACGAGTTTGGGCTCTGTGTAGCTCGTCTTTATAAATGCTGTCCTATGCGGCTTTGAAATCGATGAATAGGTGGTGGGTATCGGTTTGGACTTCTTGGGTTTTTTTCCAGGATCTGCCGAAGTGTGAAAATTTGATCGGTTGTGAACTTTCCTGGCCTACAACCGAACCGATAAGGGCCGATCAGGTTGTTGGTAAACGGTTTCAGGCGTTCACATATTACGGCAGATAGGCGATGTTGAGGAGACTTATGCAACTGTAGTCGGCGCAGTTCAGAGGATCGCCTTTTTTTGTGGATCGGGCAAACGATGCTGAGGTTCCATTCTTCAGGGATACTTTCATCCGACCAGATTTGGCTTATGAGTTGGTGGATGTTACTTACCAAGTCATCTCCGTCAGCTTTATAAAGCTCAGCGGGAAGGCGGTCATTTCCGGCGGCTCCCAATATCTAAGCGTGAATTTAGATATTGCTATCCTCACTTCACTTAAGTCGGGTGGTTGGCAGTTTTCGCTGCCGTTGCCAATATTGAATGGTTCGGTCTGCCTGTCAGCGATATGTTGTTCATCATCGCCGTTCAACAGTCTGCAGAAGTGGTTCTTCCATATTCTCAGCATCGACTGTGTCTCACCTACAATATTTCCTTGTTCATCTCGACAGGATTCTGTTCGAGCCTTGTATCCCTGGCTTTGACGTTTTACACTTTGGTAAAACTTGCGAACATCGTTCCTGGCGTGGCACCTCTCTATATTCTTGATCGCGCGCTTTTCTTGCTCCTTTTTCTTCTTTCTGAAAAGCCGGTGTTCTTCCCTTCTTCTCTGCCTATAGAGTTCAATGGCATCTCTCGTCTTCACCTATAGGCCTCGTTCTTTGCTGCGAGAATCTGTCGGCATTCCTCATCAAACCAGGGGTTTCATGCTGGTGGGCGCTAGAAACTAGCACATCAGTTGCGTCGTGGCGCATTTAAGGCTTATTTTGCCGAATTTGGCATTGATGCGGATTGTTACAATGCGTTCGCTAATGTCTTGTAAACATAAGACCTCTTCCCTATGTTTGAAAGTTATAAGAAATCCGCATCCGTCGCTGTTTCTGCTCACTATAACACGGTCCGTAGTATATGTCACAGTTTGATATTGATGAAAATGAATAACTAAGCTTCTATAAGTATTTAGAATAAGATGGCATAAGCCGAATATGCACATAACAGTACTTTTTAAAATGCCTAATTTCTCAAGAACTCTCGCGTTTATTTAAACGAAAATTGTGAATAAGTGTAATATGGATATTCTGTTAATGAATGAATACTCATTTTTTTTAAAAATCTTTAATTAACGGTACATTTTACTGCAAATTAATTTTATTTTGATTTTCTCGAAAATGGCCTCCACGGTTTTGATTAAATTTGAAAGCTAAGATGGTGTAGACGTGTGTTAGAATGCTGCATACTCAGTATTTCCCTAAAAATGATTATAACGGTAATTCATAAATTTATTGATAAAATTTTAATCAAATTTTGTGAATTTTTCAGTGGGTCCTTTTGTCAAAAAGTCTAATAACGATAATTTAACAAATTGCAAACACAATCGACCATTGGGGATGTTTGTCTGAGTCGTGTCGGAGCTCGTATTTTGTTTTTCATGGTCGTTTTTCGTCGTCGTTAATAAATCAGCTTTGTGACAACCCAAAAAACAACTCCCAACCTGGAGGGCAAAGACAACCAGGACTATAGTAGTCCTCTGAGAAGGCATTATTTTCTATTTTTCTTTCTGTATTTCACAATTGCAGCAAGCATATCCGTTTGGTTGAGAATAGTATCCGATAGGGACCACTGGGAGGAAAAATAAGCATAATTTATGTGCAGCCAAAGTCTGAACGTCCGAACATTGCCAAGTCTGAGTTCTCAAAACCGCAGTTTGCCAGATTCCATCCCCTCAATGTCACATCTCAAGGAAACAAATAAAAACTTAAAAGATCAATATATCTACTTGAATATTCATTTTCCTTTTCAATTTATATGGTAGATATGTAGCGCTGTGAATAATAACAGTTACTTCCGCAGACATGTTCATGTCCAACTATATTCGAACCCCTTGCGGGATCGCTATGCTAACGACACACGGAACTGAAACATAAAACTTGACCGGACGCAATTCCAAGATCTTAATCCCCCTAGTTGTGACCCCTCCCAAAAATATCCCTTGCCTGAGAAATCAATTTGAATCATCGATAGCAACACTGGATTCATTGGAAATATTCACGCATAGTTTTAAAGGGTGATCTACCCCTACATTGTGAGAAGCTATAACACTATCCATACAGTAGTCATAAATCAATGTTGTCTTACATCCTTAATCAGGAATGGAACCACCCCACGGAATAATAAGCCTGAGTAGAAGAAAAAAAAACCTTACCAGCGCTCTTTGTTATTCCTCATCGCTGAAGTGTATAGGTATGCTTAGCTTTAAACGAAAGGGCAAAGGACCTGAGTGGCCCGGTATTCGCTGCCACTATAGGTGCACACCCTGAAGCCGTGAGTAGAAACAATCACCCCCCCAAACATAGTCCTAATCGTGCAGCGTATGTAACGTGTGTATGGCTGTGGTTCAGACGCTGTCGTCGGCCGTTGTCTGCTCGGATAGTCTCGCCATCATTTTTATATGCATATGGAAAAAGGCATCAGTTGGTACTTCATTTAGGCGTACGTTCAAGTTCCATACACAGCGTACTATGCATCTTCTGTGTAAGAGAGTGCGCACCAAGTGTCATAAACTGCAGAAGTGTTGGCTTGAAATTAGCTGAGTGGTACTGAGGCCGAGAAATGAACATTCACCATATGCCTGCACATATGATGATACACAAATTCAAGCCTTCCAGAGGTTTGCTTTGTTTTAGGACGATTTTATGGCGCACTTGATTATTCTTATGCATGCTGGTTAAGGAGCTTATGGCAATCCCTAGCTTAAAGGAATCCCCTCTTTTCAAGTACTCCTGTGTAAAAGTATAAACTTGGAGGATTTACTTATGTCCTTAACGGTTTGCCAACTCATAAAATGTGCCGACTTCTTTGTGCTTTAGAAGTAGCATTTGTGGTGTGTTTTTAGTTTGTTCCACTGAAACGCACTCAAAAATATTCACCTACATATGAGTTACCCTAACATGTTTAAAAAGTAGATGGGTTTATCGACCTCAGGTGAAGCAGAGAATTAAGTCCCATGTCAGGTGACAATGGACTTAACTAAATAACTAATATAAACGGATAATACCGTGGTTTAACTTAAATGACTTGAATGATGTTGATATCGCAAACTTATGAGAGTATCTAAATGCCTTTAGAGCTTCTCAAATTTACAATTCTAACTACTTTTTCGGAAGGGCCAATATGTCCCATCAACAAAAAGCGATCGCGAGGTATATCCCAGCTACTGTTTGAACATATTAATTCTTACCGCAACACACTTATCATACCATTGTGGCATCCGCCCCCGAAGATCGACTATAGACGATAGAATTTTTTACACTATGGCAATATCCTGAAAAAGACCAACGAATTTCAAGTCGAGATACATCATATTTTCATCGACTTTGAGGTCAGGTACGATATGCCATCACCTATATCTCTAGGATTTCGGGACACCTTCAAAACTAGTCTCAGGCAGAGACCCTCAAGATGTCTGGATCTGGAGCCCGTTGGTGGCAGTATAAAGATTTGTTTACACTTTATCTTGATTCGAAAATTATATAGATAGATGGACTGAGTTTTTGACTATCACTCGATCCATATAAGGTTCGTTCGGGTATTTTTGTATAAAGAAAAATTAAAAAAATGTCGGTTTCTACTTGAGCGCCACTTAAGACGAGGTCTTCCTCTACTGCGTCCAAATTTTTAGCCTGGAATCGAAGACTCTGCAAGCCGGAGTATTGGTGTCCATTGATTATATATGTCCTATAGCCATCTTAAGCGTCCAAGTTTTGGAGTTTTTTAACCAGGGATATGTCGCTGTACAGCTCGTAAAGTTCTTGGTTGAATCTTCGTAAGATTTTCGAAAAATTTTCCTCTCAAATCGACCAATGATTTCTTCATTCACTTAGGATACGGTCTATGCTTCAGCGGCGTAGAGCAGAACAGGGATGATCAGGGTCTTATATAGGATCTCCTTAGTAGTTCGAGTGAGGGCTTGACTACTAAATTGCCTTCTTAGCCCGAAGAAACAGCGGTTGACAATAGTAATTCTTCGTTCGATTTCTAGCGAGATGTTTTGTCAGAGTTGAAGCGGGCTGAGGTAGACAAATCCCGTTCTACCTCAGAGTTATATTTGTCAATGGTGACATTCTGTCCAATTCGTCAATGTTGTGTGTCCTTTCGTGTTGACAGCATATACTTAGTCTTACCCTCATTTACTGCTAAACCCATTTTTGCCGCTTGCTTCTCTTTACTAGCAAATGTGTCTATGACATCACGTTGAGTCCAAACAAAGATATCAATATCGTCGTCGTATTCTAGTTGTTGCACCGATTAATGGAATATTGTACCTCTGGTCCAATCGGGAGCTTTGCACAATCTTCTCAAGCATGATGTTAAAAAAGTCGAATGTCGGCGAGGTCGATTCAGACCCTCATGGACCAGCGAGAATTCTCAATTCGTCATCCTACACAAACGACAAGTTTGGGCGGTATACCAAAACTAGACATGGCTCTGAATAGTTCGTCTCTATAAATGGCTTGAAATCGATGAATAGGTGGTGGGTATCGATTTGGACTTCTTGGGTTTGTTCCAGGATCTGCCGAAGTGTGAAGACTTGATAAGTTGTGGACTTTCCTGGCATAAAACCACACTGATAATGGCCTATTGTTGTGAATCGGGCAAACGATGCTGAGGTTCCATTTTTTAGGCACACTTTCATCCGACTAAATTTGGCTTATGAGTTGATGGATGTTACTTACCAAGTTATTTCACTGAGGTCGGGTGGTTGGTAGTTTTCGCTGTCGTCGCCAGTAATGAATGGTTCGGTCTGACTGGCAGCGGGAGATTGCTCATCATCGCCGTTTAACAGTCTGCAGTAGTGGTTCTTCCATATCCTCAGCATCTAATGTGTTTCAACGACGATATTTGCTTGTTCATCTGGACAGGATTCTTTAAAACGTCAAAGCCAAAAATACAAGGCTCGAGTATTCTTGGCTTTGACGATTTACAGTTTGGTAAAACTTGCGAACATCGTTCCTGAAATGGCAACTCTCTATATCTTCGATCGCGCGCTTTTCTTGGTCGTTTTCCTTCTTTCTGAAAAGCCGGTGTTCTTCCCTTCTTCTCTGCCTATAGAGCTCAATGGCAGCTTTCGTCTTCACCTGCAGCTATGCTTGTAGGCCTCGTTCTTGGTTGCGATCATCTGTCGGCGTTCCTCACCAAGCCATGGGTTTCTTGTTGGTATGCGTGAGAAACCTAGCACATCAGTTGCGGCTGATCTAATGGCTTGTTGGCATCGCTGCCATTGTTCTTCAACATTCGATGCGGGTGGTATGGTGTTAATCGAGAGGTTAAGGTATACGCGTTACGCTAAGTCATTGGCAGTCTCTTGCGATTTCAGTCTTTCGAAATTCAATTTTTTTCACAGTATTTCTGGTTTGTTGTGGCGTGGTGGATATCCGCATTATTACCTTCGCTGCAACAAGGTAGTGGTCCGAGTCGATGTTAGCCCCTCGGAATGTTCGGACATCCAGCGTGCCTCTTGTCTATCGCAATATGATCAATTTGGTTGACTGTTCGTTGATCTGGAGACCGCCATGTCCCCTTATGGATATCGAGGTGAGAAAACCGTGTGCTGGCTATAGTGGCATTTCGTTCCGTGGCGAAGTCAATTAGCCTAAGCCTTTGCCAGACGTGTTGTCGTGTATGCTATGTTTTCTGACTGCTCAAGATGTCTTCTCTTCCTACCTTTGCGTTAAAATCTCCCAGCACGATTTTAACATCGTACTTCGATAGTCGCTCATTGGTTTTTTCAATAGGAGCTCGTAGAAGCAATCTTTCGCTATATCACGTTTTTCCTCCATCTTGGCGTGAGCGCATATAAGGGTTATGTTGGCAAATTTGATTTTGATGCGAATTGTTACAATGCGTTCGCGTTCTTATGTCTGCCACTTTTTACAATAAAGAATATGCATCCGAATAGTAGCTTTTTCTGCTCACTATAACATGATCTGTAGTAGATGTCACAGTTTTTCATCCTCTTTTTCCCCGGGCCATCCCATCGTATTTCCTGGATGGCAGTAATATCTGCCTTGTAGCAGTTTAAGGCTTCGCTATAGTTGTTCGCCTGGACCTCTCAAATTCCTGATACACATACGAACGTCGTTGTCCTGTTTTCGTTTAGAAGGGTTGTCAACAATAAAATCAGTCTTTTCCGAGGCTATTGGTTGCTTTGTAACATAAGGTTTCTTCCATGTATGGGCAGTTAACCCAAAGCACAACCCTCAACCTGGAGGGCCAGTTCCAATTTATTAGATACCCCCTAGAATACGGGGCCATCAGTATCAACTAGTTGATGGAAAGGATGATGTATCTCGACTTGATATTGCCATACTATAAAAATTCTATGGGTTATTGTTGATCTGCGGGGGTGGAAGCCATAATGGGATAGGTACCCTTACGGTTTTTGTGAAGTTTTATACTCATTTTTATTCAACTCTTGCACATGAGTACGCGTACGGACCTAATGAGAAAGGAAAAACCTACCCCCCCGTAATAAATAAAAAATACAAATTTTTGTCACAACAAGATCGTCAGACCCAGGCCCTCTATAATAATCTCTAAAATAATTACTGCAAAAATGTATATTGGTAAGAATTAGTAAACTGTCAGTTGGTATCAGAAAGTGACAAGTAGTTTGTTTTGACATGTTTTATGTCATTTGGGATACGAAACGAGTAGATTTACTGTAATTACTCAAACGTACTGGAACGCACTTTGAGAGTTTACTCTTTTTAAACCAAAATTACGGAGACATGCCTATTACCACCCTGTAACTAAAAATCCCATATGCACGGTTGCCACTTTGGTCATTTGCGTCCAAATTTGGAAAGTTTTTTCATCTGGTCGCTTGGTAATTTGTTTCTACACATGGTCGCTTTTTCTGAAGAAATTAAAAAAACACGAACTTTAATTTGTATGTTCTAGTAAAATTGAACACACTGCACAGTATTATCCATGCAGACACACGACTAAATACTCATTTTCTTCATTTGATTTTGTCAATTTGTCGACAGATGACTGAAAATTTAAATTATTTTGTATTTAAACAAAGCAAAAGTCGCTCTCGCTGTATGAAAACTTAAAATCAAACAAATGCGAAGGCTACAATTCGGATCGTTTAATACCGTCCATCCTATCCTTAAAATTAATATCCCCAAAATGTGGGCTTTATGGCGATGAAATATAGAAAAAATGTTCACAACATATTGTTCAGACAGTTTATCAAAACATTTTATGGTTCGACAAAAAACAACGTTTTTCTCCTGGGGTAGGGTAGTAAAACGCCCATGTGCGCATGGGTTAAAATGATCTAAAGACGAAATGTTCATACTATCATAACCAATGATCCTGCATCGAATTTTTTTTTAAATATTTTAAAAATTTAACACGTTTTTACTAAAAACGCTCCAAAAAAGTGGACTTGGAGCAGAGCTGAAACTGAATCTCCACCTACGCTCAACATGTTCTTAGAAAAAAAGAGAAGAGCAATCGCGGAAAAATTTCGGAAACCGAAAGGACAGGAAGAGTTATTAGTTGACGTATAACTTTCATAAAGGGGAGTCGGATACACAGGAATATTCAACTACAAAAAACACCTCCTTAGGTTGCATGAAACATTTCGTCTTCCCCCAATGGGAAAAAAGTAATTATCAAGAACCATGATAAACTTTTGTTCTGCGTCAGCTTGGGCGGAGCATTCTACTAAAAATGTTCACCCAATTGATGAGTTGATCACATATGTACCTAAATCTGCTGTTCATTGAACCACTTGACAATAAGGTAAGGAATAGAAACTGTCCCAAAAGTCGGCTTGACCTAAATGGAGATCACTGGTCCCACAAATTAACGCTTTAGAAATGAAGATTTAACAACGAATATTAATAAAATTTGAGGCCCAATGGTCTGGTGAAAACCTAGCATTGAAGGCTGTTAATCCTGAGACGTTTAAAGCGTAAAGAAATTAACGACCAACCTACAAGATTCTCAACTCAAATCCTTTTGTAATGCAGTACAAAAAGACCATATGGAACGTGATAATTGGAAAATAACCGACTAAACTTAAGGCATTAAGCTAGTGACCAGGCGTAATTGGAAGCCATATTGATTGGTCCAGCTCATTCAGCAGTCCCTATAAGATGATAGATAGCGTTTTGCCTTCATAGCTCTAGCTGTCTATAAAGGAACATGTCCGACTATTCACAAATCTAGATCCTTTTTCATGCTTTGCAATGTAATAATTAATCGGCCATCCTAAACAAAATATTCGTGAAATAAAAGTGAAGGTTTCTAAAAAAAGAAACTCCAACCTAAGTGCATCAATCCAGAAGCAGCATAATAATGACATGATGGTATCTCTTACCATCATCGCATTCGCCATTCCTCCAACAAGATCCACGAGATGATCAAATATTGTCAAATATTTTAAAAATGTACCGAAACACGTTTTTTACTAAAAACGCCCCAAAAAATGGACTTGGAAAAAAAACTTTATATTGACGAAATATAGAGATTCTGTAAATATGTTGCTCACACACTTTTTAGAAATTCCTTAGGGTTTAGCCAAAAATTACGTTTTCCTAAAAAAAGAGGCGTGGAACTTGTTTTGCTTCACTGCAAAAGAATTCTATATACAAAATTTCATTCTCTAAGATTATATTTTAGGACTAAAAATCGGTGAAATGTAGACGGACGGATAGATAGACATGGCTTAATCGACTCAGCAAGTGATTCTGAGTCGATCCATATACTTTGAGGTATATGTAGCTAAATTATTTCTCTGTTACAAACTATGTATTAAAACTAATATACCCCATGGGATAGGGTATAAAAATGGTAAACTCTATGATTTTTGGTGTATTTCATACACCGTTTTCAAATTTTAAGTACTTTGGTAAATTTTTATTGCGTTTGGTCGTTTCTTCTTTAATTTTGGTAACAAATTTTATTTTCAAGTGGCAACCGTGCCCATATGGGTTACACAAATCAGAGGCAACTATGTCGATTGTTGGGTAAATTGGATTTTTTTTGGGAAACCACCAATAAAGGATATCTTATTAAACAATAAGAAATTACTGAAAAATGATAAGAACACGTGTCTTATACAAAGGTTCCTTCTCTCAAATAAAGGAAACATCGAAAACCCGGAAGTAGCTCCAAATGGGATACAGTAAAGTGGGAGTGTTATGATGTCATCCCCCTATTCGGATCATATCCTCGACAGAAAACGAAGTTAATTCTATTCCAATAAGTCTGTTACAGATTGCAGGGACTGTCCTACTTCCCTATTCTTTCACAGTTTCCTCAATAAAACATCACTATTGTGTATTACAGATTCTCTATGAGTTTGTATATGTACAACCTTTAATTGTTAATGAAAATGTTGCATCCAGGCTCATTAATGTGGTCCACAGACCAATAACATTGTCATTGGTTCTGCATTGTTATCTTGTACGGCTCAGATGTGGTACCAGCCACATCAGTCTTCTAATGCAATAGCTTTTAATTAGGTCAGTAGTGTAAAAACATTAGGTCCCCTACAAAGCAGTTGGAAATGTGGTTTAGATGTGAACATGTAAAGAATGTGCAACTGATTAACTTTGCCAACAGCTTTATTATGAAACTATGTTGAAGGCTGGTACATATGCTATGTTTATACTGCAACCCAGGCATTAATCAGAATGTCATATTTGATAGATGATCTGAGTAGTAACTATTCTGGAATAATCAGTTCAGTTATGTAATAACAATAAGACGTTCCGTGAATCAATTAAAATACTCGTATAGAAGTCAGAGCTCTGCAAGCTGTCTAAGGCTACTTGCGAGTTTGCCCTACAAAATTACAGTTCCACCTGTGTATTTGTTAACTATACATAGAACAGAGCTTAATCTAAGATATCTTACTAAATCTGAAATCCAGAACACGATCATTGTTATTTATATTGAAAAAAGAATCACTAAACTTTGAGTTGATATTAGAAAGTGAAAAGTCGTTAATTTTTTTTTATAATTAACACGCGCTAAAGGGTTTATGAACACCCTTATAGTGTTTGGGCACAGCGCGGGCATTAAGGAAATTGGGGAGAAGAAAAGAGGAGATACCGATGTGCGTTGGTTGTTAATTTCTGTGAATTATAATGGAGAGGAAAAACTGCATTTGGTAAATCATTGTGAGTGTTTTTCGGTTTAGGAATGAATCTCTATATAAAGGGTCCGCCAAATAACTTTTTTTTTTGAAAATGCTATACAAAAAAAAACTATTGAATATTTTCTCAAATTTCTTTTTTTATTTGAAAGTACAATCGTTCCGGTTAATAATGGAAAATAATTTCATTCAAATGGCTGCCTCGGCTGGCCATGCAATAGCCTACACGATAGGTCCAATTTTTAAGCACATCATCGATTGTGTGCAGCTGTATTTCACCAATGGCTTCACGAATATTGTCCATTAAAGCGTCAATTGTCTCTGGCACCCTACAAATAATAGTCCAACGGTGTCAAATCGCAGCTCCGAGGTGGCCAAACGACATCAGCTCTACGGCTGATAATGCGATCTTCAAAAACAGGGCGCAAAACATCGAGTGTAGCTTCGGCTGTGTGGCATGTAGCGCCGTCCTGTTGAAACCAAATGTTGCCAATATCCTCCTCTTCAATTTTTGTGAACAAAAATTCGTTCAACTTGGCTCGATAACGATCGCCATTGACTGTAACGGCCACTCCTTGCGCATTTTCGAAGAAAAATGGCCCAATTATGCCTCTGGACCAAAATCCGCACCAAACAGTGACTCGTTTTGGGTATATCGGCTTTTCAATATATGCGTGCGGGTTTTCTGTGCCCCAAATGCGACAATTTTGCTCGTTTACATACCCGCCTAGATCAAAATGAGCTTCATCTGAAAAGATGATTTTTTTGGCAAAATCGGCATCTTCTCTAAGTCGATCGCAGGCCCACTTAGCGAAGCGAAAACGCATTGGATGGTCAGTTGGCTTCAACTCCTGACCCAATTGGACTTTGTATGGCGTCATACCAAGGTCTATATGCAAAATTCGTCTCAATGTTCAATTGTTGAGAACGACGGTGAATTGATGTTGATGGCGCTTCACGCACACTTTCTGCCACAGCAGCAATATTCTCGGGTATATGCACTGTTTTTGGCTTTTCACGCTTTTCACGCTTTGGTTTATCGATGAGGATGCCAGTTTCTTTCACTTTTTTAACAAGATAACGAACATACGGAGCTGGCGGTGCTTCTCTTCTTCCAAAATCCGTACGCAATTTTCGCAGACATTCTGCAACATTACCATGATTTTCAAAGTAATGTCCCAATATTTCCCAGCGTTGTTCAAGCGTATACACAACCATATTCGTTCAGCGGAAGGATAAAACTAATTATCTGTCGAATCAGACATGAGCTAAGTGTAAAGGGTAAATTGACTAGCATTCATGGCATGGCGAGTATTACGGTTGAATATTTGAAGGGGTGGAGCATTTCCTGTTAAAATAGCCTTAAAAAAAGGGTTAGGCAGGAGAATTTCTACGACGTTTAAGCGAGACTAAAGAGTTCGCTACAGAGTTGGATCTCCTATCGATTTTATCACTCGCTTTTGTATCCTATCCAGTAGGTGCAATGATGTTTTTTCTGCACCTGACCAGATGTAGGCGTTGAACTCAAGTTTGGGGCGTATATACGCTTTATATATTGAGGCCAGATCAGAAGGGGTGAAATATTTTTTGCATCGATTGGGGAAACCTAGACATTTCACAGCGTTTTTAGCGATTTCGAATATGTGGTCGTTCCAACGAAGGTCGTTACTAACACACATACCGAGCATGGAAAGTTTTTCGGTTTCGGCGATGCAAGTGCCATTCATGGATAATGGCTGTAGATTTTGATTTCGCTTAGATGACCGAAGACAGCATTGTGTTTTGGAAGCATTAAATTCCACTCTATTGGATTAACCCTATTTAATTATGCTGTAAAGATCGGAATTTTATGAACTTAACATATTTAGCCGTTTCTGTTTCACGTCCGAAGATGAAGGGCGTGGATTGGAGAACGAATATGAGAAGCTGAGAGTGCTGTCATCGGCAAAGGAATGGATTGGATTAGAAGTTGCAGACAAGAGGTCATTAATAAAAATGAGAAAGAGTATCGAAGACAGAACGGAGTCCTGGGGAACACCAGCATTTATTTCGGGAGTAGCAGACTTGAAACCGTCCAAAACAACTTGAATTGAACGTTTCGAGAGATAGGTTCTAATCCATAGAAGAAGAGTTTTATCGATTCCAAAAGCATGCATTTTCGACAAAAGGGCTTGATGCCAAACCCTGTCAAATGACTTTGAAATATCAAGTGCAACGATCTTGTTTTCGCCACCGAGGTGAATAGATTGGTTCCACTTTTCGGTGAGATATGTCATCAAATCACCAGTGGACCTGTTGCAACGAAAACCGTATTGTCGGTCACTTAGGAGTTTTCGTGATTCAAGATATTTCATAAGCTGACGGTTTATCAGCGTTTCCATGACCTTAGAAAGAAGGGACGTAAGTGCAATTGGTCGGTAGTTGGAGAGAGAAGAAGATTCGCCTCTTTTAGGGACGGGCTGGATAAATGCTGTTTTCATCTACTCGGGAAGAGTCCTGATGAATAGGACAGATAAAAAAAACTTACGCAGTGGTTTTGCCAGCGTGGAAGAACACCTCTTCAGAATTATGGGGGAGATACCATCTGGACCAGATGATTTGTAAATGTTAAGATCTAATAATACTCTTGCGACTGTACGAGTACGGAAGTGGTTTGGTCCCATAGAAGTACAGGAAGTCTCCTGTACAACCTGGTAACGTGGAACTGGCTGCAAAATGGGCAGCAAGCAGATTGGCTTTGTCTAAAGAGGTGACAGCTGGAATGTCATTGTAAATGAGCGTGGTAATGGGAGATGAGGTTGAATTCTTAATGTTTTTGACAAACGGCCAAAAGTTTTTACTAACTTTGGGACATAGTAGAATTTTTTGCCTCAGCTTTTGGTCGTGGGAGAATTTGACATGCTTGATGCGAGCATTACAGTCGTTTCTGGCTCGTTTGAACTTAAGTCGGTTTTCCTCAGTAGAATTAGTCTTATATAACCGAAAACATAACTCTTTCAACCTAACATGTGTTCTATGTCATCTGTGCTTTAAAAGCCACACGAATTTTTAACTTTGTAAGATAATTTACCTCCACTCCAAGAAATTTGAGAATTTATTAATTTTTACTGCAAAAGTACGGGAACAGACCTCATATATACTACATTTTTGCATCATTACATGCGATTACTTGTGTAGAACTGTTACTGTACTTTTGCATTGAAATTTAGTGAGCCCACATTAAAAAAATAAAAAAAACTGAACATTATTGGGCCATAATAGTATGGCCCACATTTTACAAGAAAAAATATAGAAATTTGGGTCATTTAAGTAAGGTAATGTATTTGATTTGTAAAAAAAAATACTTAAACTTATTTTTGCCAAATTAGGAAAAAATGTCTTACAAGGTGACTAACAGAACATACACCAACTACATGCATAAGTCTGATCAATATCGCTTAAACGATCTAATCGGCTGGGGCCATTTTTTATAAAACGAATATCCTTGAAATCACTTCGTTCGCGTTGAAATTCTATTACGTAAAACGAGTATCGTTCTAGGTTTACGATACTCGTAATTTCTTACGACTGGAATTTAGAAGTTGTATAGCTCTCGTTTTCGTTGAGCTGTCATAAATGTTTCTCGTTTTACACAATCGCACTTTGTCGTGACTATCGTTTACTTGCCGATAGTTTCTCTTTTATGTAATAGAGCCCTTGCAATTTGTGAACGCCTAAAATCGTTTGCCAACAATCCGATGAGCATATACTACTGTTATTATAGGCCAGAGAAGTCCACAACTGAATAATTTGTAATAAAACCCATGGCCCTCATTCCGTAAAGTGAATATCGTTTGGCGATAACATTTCGATGGTACATCTTGCATTACGTAAGATCAATTGTAGTTTTAGCTGTCGGCGATATCACATTAATCGTCAAATAACAGACGATTATTGAGCGATTGCTCAGGAGGTGCCGACTGTCGTCTGAGTGATAATCGTTTTCAAAGTTGCGGAATGACCCCGTATATAATATCTAGTCCACCCACTCGGGCTTTACTTTCGAAAAATATTCGTTTGAGTTTGTGTTCCTGCACAGAAATTTTAGGGGGGTGGATGCGCACAGTTTGAAGTGACGTGCTGTGGAGGAAGTTGTTGTCTTAACTATGTTGGCTATATTATCGAGCATTCTTCTAGGACGGTAATAATCAACTACCATCAGTAAGGTATGCAAAGACTTTGTTTCTACTAGTTGCCAATAATTATTACATATACTACTGCTGCAGGTAGGCTGACCAGACGTCCTCTTTTAAGAGGACATGTCCTCTTTTTCTCTAGAAAAAAATGTCTGGTATCTTTTTGAAAAAAAAAACATGCAATTTGTCCTCTTTATCCACGACTTATATTTGTAGGTACCTAAACTCATGCACTTCTGAACACAATGCCATTTTTTTATCGCATAGGGGTATATCAGTTTTGACAATATGTTAGTAACATAGAGAAATAATTCTGATAGATATACCTTAAAATGCATGGATCGAGAATCGCTAGCTGACTCGATGTAGCAATGTATGTCCTTCCGCCCATCTGTGTGTCACCGATTTTCGGGACTTAAATTTTGAGCAAGAGTGATGAAATTTGGTATATAGACTATCTGACGGACTTGAAGTCATATTGTTAAAATTGATAAACAAATTTTGATAAACTTTCTGAACAATTTGATGCGATAATGTCATTTTCTATATTTCAACCCAAACCCCTGGATTGATGAGGAATGCCGACAGATGCTCGCACCCTATAACGAGGCCTTCAAGGCTAAGCTGCAGGTGAAGACGAGAGCTGCCATTGAACTCTATAGGCAAAGAATAAGGAAGAACACCGGCTTTTCGGTGTTCTTCGCGCGATCGAGGATAAAGAGAGGTGCCACTCCAGGAACGATGTTCGCAAGTTTTACCAAAGTGTAAAATGTGAAAGCCAAGGATACAAGGCTCGAACAGAATCCTGTCGAGATGAACAAGGAAATATCGTAGTTGAGACACAGTCAATGCTAAGGATATGGAAGAACCACTTCTGCAGACTGTTAAACGGCGATGACGAACAACATTCTGCTGTCAGGCAGAACGAACCATTTAATATTGGCAACGGCAGCGAAAACTGCCAACCACCCGACCAAAGTGAAGTGAGGATAGCAATATCTAAATTCAAGCTTAATAAGGCCGCCGGAAATGACGGCCTTCCCGCTGGGCTTTATAAAGCTGGCGGAGATGACTTTATAAGTAACAACCACCAACTCATAAGCCAAGTCTGGTCAGGCAAACGATGCTGGAAACGATGCAGATCCACAAAAAAAGGAGACCCTCTTAACTGCGCCAACTATACAGAGGCATAAGTCTCCTCAACATCGCCTACAAGATCCTATCTGCCGTAATATGTGAACGCCTGAAACCGTTTACCAACAACCTGATCGGCCCTTATCAGAGTGGTTTTAGGCCAGGTAAGTCCACAACCGATCAAATTTTCACTTCTGACTTCTTCAATTTGATTCTTGAGAGGATTGTGCAAAACTCCCAAGCCAACACCAGAGGCACACTTTTCCAAAAATCGGTGCAACTACTAGCATACGCCGACGATATTGACAGAATTGGTAGGACTCAACGTGATTTCATAGCCACGTTGGCTAGTATAGAGAAGGAAGCGGCAAAAATAGGTTAAGCAGTAAATGAGGGTAAGACTAAATATATGCTTTCAACACGAAAGGATTCACAACATCGACGAATTCGACAGAACTTCACCATTGACATATGTAACTTTGAGGTAGTATGGGACTTTGTCTACCTCGGCTCCGCTGTCAACTGTGACAACAACATCTCTTCAGAAAGCAAAGAAGAATTACTCCTGCCCCGTTTGCGTTAACGAGCTATGGAGACGAAATCCAACCAAGAACTATACGAGCTGTACAGCGACATACCCCAGGTCAAAAAACTCCGCATTGGACGTTTCAGATGGCTAGGACATGGACACCAATACTCCGGCTCGCAGAGTCTTCGATTCCCAGCCAGAGGTCGGAAGCAGTATGGCGCGCACAAGTAGAAACCGACTTCTAGCAACTTGGAGTGCGCAACTGGAGGCAGTTAGCTAAGGACTGGGCTAATTGGAGAGGCATGTTGGTTGAGGACCAGGTTCACCTTTTAGGGAAATTGGTTTTAAAGATATAATGAGATTGGATTGGATTGCACAGCGCATTGTAGCCTTCTCATTTTTTTTTGTGGTTATTTTTTGTACTTCAAGTTTTCATTTGAGGTCTTTGAAGGTAGCGTCTTTTTCGTAGGCATGGATCTAGTCAACCCAGCTGCTTACCCTATTCCTACAAAAATGCTTTAAAATATTTAAACAAATCTTTTGTTGGTTTTGAGACTATTTTTAGGTGTTTGTAGGAGACGATCAGCAGTAAGGTATTAAGGTAAGCGAGGACTGCCACAACTTGTTAATCATGATTGCATATACTACTGCTGCAGGTGACTTACCATTTTCCTACAAAATATTTGAATAAAATCTTCCGATGGTTTTCTAGACAACTCGTATACCTTTGGTACACTGGTGGTCGGCGTATGCTAGTAGTTGCACCGATTTTTGGACAATCCTCTCAAGAATCAAATTGAAGAAGTCAGAAGTGAAAATTTGATCGGTTGTGGATTTACCTGGCCTAAAACCACCCTGATAAGGGCCGATCAGGCATTGACACCATTGTATTGGCATTACTTTGGGTGGTGACACACGCATCAGATAGTATGAGTTGAGAAGTGGCAATTGAAAAATATAATTCTTAAACGTACCACTTAGGAAGTTGTGGTCGCCAGAATTCTATGTTTACCACGGTAAAAATGCTAGTAGGGGTATTCATGCAACGTCGGAAAGTCATCGTAAACGTTGTCAAAATTTGTATGGGAAATCTTTTCCAACAATATCGGAATTTTCCCACAGGAATTGGGTGCGTAAACTGAGATGGTAAACGTTGTAAACTTTTGAAATGCTATTTTGACATTTAATCAGTCACTTTCACACATCAAACGTATGCGCTAAACTGAAAAAAATTATCGAGAACGGAAAGAGAACAATAGGAACAAAATTCATCAATAAATATAATCCTAAAATGAGATGCAATTCATTGGGTTACCGCATTATTTAGAGATGCAGTTTTAGGGTCGTTCATGAAAAGTCGTCGTAAAATTATAATCATTCGCACGTGGTAAAATTACGACGTTGCATGAATACCCTTAGTATTTATGACAAAAAATTAATATCATGATGCTCGCGAGGCATTACCGTGGTATTTCCTGACACATAGGAGCTACATCCGTATATCATAGAATTAATTCAACCAGTGTAGGGATGTTCATAGCAAAAATACCTCGATGTTTTTTCGATGTAATACATCGGATCTTTGCATCGATGTTTAACGATGCATCGGTTAAAAACATCGATGTTTCCGATGTATCGAATAAAAAGGCTATCATGCTACAAAAACAACATAAATCAGCTAATATAGGATAAGCATAATATTCAAGTTTTTTTTTTACTGAAATGGAGTTTTATTAAAATTCATTGAAATTACAAATCCCAGTACATATTCTCTAAACTCTGCATGAATAGGATTTTGTTGACACGATTAGCCTGAATCCTGTTTCGCAGCTGGTTCAGCACTTTAGACGCTTTGGAAAACAGTCGCTCCTATGGCAACTTTGTAAAGCTTTGGAAACTGCACTTTGTAGTCGCACAACACTTCCAACGGATTTTGTTTAAGTCGGCCAACAGGTGTCCTCAAATCGACCGAAAGATCGTCACTAACACTTTCTTCATGTTTGTTGGACTTCCAATTGCGATGAACTAACTTGTGATTATCACTCCAAAGGCTGAAATCCATTTTTAGATTAACATCGGATGTGCACTTTTGTGGCAAAACAAATGTCACTCACAGCACTCTTAATTTAAAAAAATCTTTGGATCATATAGTATGTGCTGTTCCAACGTGTTGGCGCATCTTGGATTAACTTTGTTTCATTGCTAACCGACTTTCGCAATTCGTCGCTTGCCACACAACTTTGTTTAAAAAAAGTAACAACGGTCTTCATTTTTGAGAGTATTTTTTGCGGTTCAGGAATTTGCAGAATGTTTTGAGCAACCATGTTAAGTGTATGAGCGAAACATGGGATACATGGGATTATCAGTAACAACGGCTGAGACATAATCCCAACAACAAAGAATAATAGACACAGTAGACGCTCACAAATTAGAACTCTCAGAAATTAGAACCAGAGTTTTTAATGCATTGGACGCTCTTTTTTTTTTAATTTTTTTTTTAATTTTTAACACAAGGGAATTCCCATTCTTGGTTTTTATTTCACTGAACAAAGGTAAAATAGAAAGGGGGAATCCCCAAGTTATATATTTAATTCCTTTTTAGTTTTTGTTTTGCCATGTTTTTATTGTTTTTGTAATTCGTATGTGAAATTTGATACGCGTGGACATATTTTGGTAGACTCTACCGAAAACTAAAAATAACTTACTAAAAATGTCAAATAAACGTAAAAAAAAACACTTTATCTTTGGAAACCAAAGTAAAGATATTGGAAAAGCTGGACAAAGGAGTTCAAGGCAATCGTCTAGCGCTAGATTTCAATGTGAGCAAATCTGCCATCAGCTATATCAAGTCAAATAGATTATCTATATTAAATGCTGTTTCCAACACTTATCAGGAAGCATCAAATAAAACTATGCATACTGCATAGTGCCGAATATCCGAAAATGGAAAGTCGTCTTTATGAATGGTTTTTAAAACAACGCGAAAGGAAGTTTACATTGACAGGAACAATAGGTATTAAAGGCAAAAGCTAAACAAATTTTTGGTGAAGAATACCCCGATAAAAATGAAAATGCATTCCGAGCAAGCGATGGATGGTTTACTAAATTTAAAAAGCGACACGGCATTCGTTTTTTAAAAGAATTGGTGGCGAGATTCTTTCTAGTGATATTGCCTCGATCACTCCATTTGTTCACAGATTCAATGCAAAAGTCACTGAGATGGGGTTAATGGAGTCGCAAATATATAATGTGGACGAAACCGGATTATTTTATCGTTGCCTACCAGATAAAACATATGTCTCTGCTTGTGAAAAAAGTGCGCCTGGATACAAAATTCAAAAAGAACGAATTTCAATTTTACTTGGTTCAAATGCTGATGGCTCTCACAAATTAGTGCCCTTAGTTATTGGAAAAGCCAAAAATCCCAGGTGCTTCAAAGGTTTTAATAATTCACTTCATTACGACTTTTCCAAAAATGCTTGGATGACGTCTCGGATCTTTCATGATTGGTTTCACAAGATATTTATTAATGAAGTAAGAAGAAATAATTTTGCTTTTAATTTCTTTAATTTTAAAATATATTTTTGTTTACAGGTTATCCAGTTTTCTCAAAAAAATAACTTGCCTCCGAAGGCAATTGAGAATCTTCAAAGCAAAGATGGCAACATAGTTGCATATTTCTTGCCGCCAAATGTGACAGCAGCTGTGCAACCAATGGATCAAAATCCCATAAAGTTAACAAAACTTGCTTACAGAAGTAAGTTACTTGCTGAAATAATAGCTGAAGGTGGTGCACTGAATAGTCTGTTGAAATCCCATTCCATCCGAAAGGCAATAATATTTCTGAAACAAGCTTGGGATGAGATGACGCAAACAGTGATGAGAAATTCTTGGTCAAAGTTGTTAATTTGGGACTCTGACCAATACGACAACGATGATGATGTGCTTTAAAAAAAAATGAGGACTGCAATGAAGCTCTCCAAATAAATCAAACTCTTTTAGCAGAAATTGATCCAAACAGTTTCATGTGTATTGATGACATCAAGAAATGGAATGAAGATGTGTTTGAAGACGGAACTGGTTATGACCTAAGTAGCGGTGATGAGTTTTCTGATAGCAGTGAAGACGACGTTGTTGATGACACCCCAGTTATTTCAAATGCTATAGCTATTGAAAGCGTTAACAATTTAATAAATTGGTGCAACAAGAGTGAATTGTCTTCCAGTAAGCACATGGCCAATCTTTTGGACCTCCGTAACGATATTGTTATATCAGATTTAAAGATACCAAAAAAACAAACAAATAACGGGTGATTTTTTAGCTGGTTTGGTTTTGGCAACACTGGTTTTGACAGCTGACGTGTGTCTAGTACCTTGTGTCACCGTCAAACAGCTTCAGTTTGGTTTGCAATTTAACCATGGATCGTCTTACAAATGAACAACGCTTGCAAATTATTGAATTTTACTATCAAAATTCGTGCTCGGTTCGAAATGTTCGTCGCGCGCTGCTTCCATTTTATGATCGGCATTCTCGACCTTCTGAGCAGTCTATTCGGAAGATTGTGACCAAATTTCGCACCAAATTTACTTTGTTGGACATTAAACCACCAACACGTTTACGTACTGTGCGTAGTGAAGAAAATATTGCGGCCGTATCAGCTAGTGTGACAGAAGACCGCGAAATGTCGAATCGGCGCCGTTCCCAGCAGTTAGGCCTTTGTTACAGCACTACGTGGAAAATTTTGCGGAAGGATTTGGGCGTAAAGCCTTTTAAGATACAGCTGGTGCAAGAACTAAAGCCAGCCGACCTACCACAACGCCGAATTTTTGGTGAATGGGCTCTTGGAAAGCTGGCCGAGGATCCGCTTTTTTATCGAAAAATTGTGTTCAGCGATGAGGCTCATTTTTGGTTGAATGGGTACGTAAATAAGCAAAATTGCCGCATTTGGAGTGAAGATCAGCCAGAAGCATTGCAACAGCTACCAATGCATCCCGAAAAAGCCACTGTTTGGTGCGGTTTATGGGCCGGCGGCATTATTGGGCCATATTTCTTCAAAGATGATGCGAATCGCAGCGTTACTGTCAATGGTGAACGCTACCGAGCGATGATAACAAACTTTTTTTTGCCCGAAATGGAAGTTCTTGACTTGCATGATATGTGGTTTTAACAAGACGGTGCCACATGCCACACAGCACGCGAAACAATGGCGCAATCGCGAGGCGAGTTTGGTGAACAGTTAATTTCACGTTTCGGGCCGGTCAATTGGCCGCCTAGATCGTGCGATTTGACACCATTAGATTTTTTTTTGTGGGGGTATGTCAAGGCTAATGTCTATAGGGACAAGCCCGCTTCGATTGACGCACTGGAAGCCAACATCCATGCATTCATTCGTGAGATACCGGCCGATATGTGTGAAAGAGTATGCCAAAATTGGACTCAGCGGATGGGCTACCTGAGACGCAGCCGCGGTCAACATTTGCATGAAATTATCTTTAAACATTAAATTGCAAGGTTCAAACTATCGATTCAAATAAATATTTCATTCATTTTTTCGAATTTTTTGTGTTTTTTTTTTAAAAAAGTTCTAAACCTCTAAAAAAAATCACCCGTTATTACTGATTATATGTTAAGCAAAAATTAATTTTGAACAGAGCCCTTATCCTGAATTTTTAATTAATTTCTGAAATTTTAAGTTTTTTTTTTAATAATTGTTATGTTAAGCCACTTTCAAAAACTATTTTAAATTTATTTTTTTATTATTTATTTTCTTATTTTATTTAAAAACATAACAATTCCATGTTTTTAAATAAAATAAGAAAATAAATCAAAAAAAAAATGTTTTTATATAGTTTTTGGAAGTGGCTTAACTCTTGTCTTTATTATTTACGTTAAAAACAAACCGTCCAGAAATTAGAACATTTCGGAAATTAGAACTACCCCAAAAACAAAGTGGTTCTAATTTCCGAGCGTCTACTGCATAAAAGTAACAGCATTGTAGACTCTTATAGTCTAGTCTGACCTGTGCCTTGCATCTGGGCACTGTTTGTGTGTATGTGTGCCTGCCTCGCTTTACTATACGTGTAATGTACGCTAGACGTGTGAATCCAACGTCGCGTCGTCCTGTCCTGTCCCTGTTATTTTTTTTTTTTTTTGTTTTGTAACCTATGTGTTGGTGCTCAATTCAATAAAGTCAAAAGAGCCAAGAAATACATGGATGCATCGTTAAACATCGAAAGCATTCGATACATCGGATTTATTCGATGCATCGAATGATAAACATCGATGTTTTCGATGTACCGATGTAAAATTAGCAACCCTAAACCAGTGTGTCAAAGGTGTTAGGTGTTGGGAGTAGGGAAACATCAATAAGGTATGCA
The DNA here is from genome assembly GCA_932526625.1 of Rhingia campestris. Lineage (NCBI taxonomy): Eukaryota > Metazoa > Arthropoda > Insecta > Diptera > Syrphidae > Rhingia > Rhingia campestris. Next base: position 38,744,494 of record OW052183.1, read on the forward strand.
ATCTTCACACATCTTCCGGAACTGTTAAATACAGTCGTACACTATTTTTTTGGCGAAAGAAAAAGTTCACCCCGGATTGTAGCGCCAGACGACACGTCGTAAATGCATTGTATCCAAAGTATTCGAATAGTATTAACAGAATAATCCTATATGCATTTCGATAACAAGACCAAACTTATTAAATGAAAATATATTTATTAATTGATGATTACCTATCTAAATTTGTTCAAAAGCATGAATTAAAAAAGGTATTACTCACTTTTTTAACGTTCTTCCAAAATATTCCATCGTTGGAATTCCCCATCACCGATTAACACGTCCATGGATAGTTGCTGACACTACAAACAGGAACAATTTGTAAAAAAAAAAAAGACAATAGATTGACCCGATATTATCCAATTATTAGCTTTTTCACTATTTCCGAAACATATAACGTAGAATTTTATTTTCACACGAGAATGTTCTTTCCACAAACACCTACATTTTATCCACTTCCACGCACTAGCGACTAAACATTCTATCCCCTAACCCATACCTCGATTAAATTTTTTCCAAAAACATAATTTTTTCACCGATTTTTTTGAAAGTGACAAATAACGCAAAACGATATTCGAAAACAAAATTGAAATAAACTAATTAGCGAATATTTCACTTGTTAAACTCCCGGTGATCATCATTGAATCATTTCGCAGCTGCCCAGGTAACTAAAATTATAGATTTTGGTTAATATGAATAACATAATTTTCCGATATAAAGTGAGTGGAAACAACACTGGTAATTAAATTTAAACACTTTAGCCAGATTGTTTAATAGAAATATTAGAAAATATTGGCACTTATTCATTTCGCGCACCATTTGCCGTCAAAAAATTACTTAAAAGTGCAGGGGTGGCATGAGGTATTTTGTTTTAATGTTTTTATTTAGTCAACTCGAGAAAATACAGAACTGTATTATACGTACTTACTTACTTAAGTGGCGCTACAGTCCGGGATGAACCTGGGCCTCAACCAACATGCCTCTCCAATTAACCCGGTCCTTAGCTAACTGCCTCCAGCTGCGCACTCCAAGTTGGTTGAGGTCGGTTTCTATTTGTGCGCGTCACCTAAGGCGATGTCTTCCTCTATTGCGCCCGATGTCTGGCTGGGAATCAAATACTCTGCGATGGTGTCCATTCGTTCTACATGTTTTAGCCATCTTAAACGTCCAATGCGGAGTTTTTTTTTACCAGGGATATGTACAGTTCGTATAGTTCGTGGTTGAATCTTCGTCTCCATAGCCCGTCAATGCAAACGGGACCAACGATTTTTTGAAGAATTTTTCTCTCGAATTTACCAAGGATTTCTTTGCCCGCTTTTGATACGGACATACGGTCCATGCTTCAGCGGCGTAGAGCAGGACTGGGATGATCAGGGTCTTAAATAGGATCTCCTTAGTAGTCGAGTAAGGGCTTTACTAATGAATTGCCTTCTTAGCCCGAAGAAACAGCGGTTGGCAACAGTAATTCTTCGTTTGATTTCTGACGAGATGTTGTTGTCAGAGTTAATAGCGGAGCTGAGGTCCCGTACTACCTCAAAGCTATATCTGTCAATGGTGACGTTCTGTCCAATTCGTCGATGTTGTGTGTTCTTTCTTGTTGACAGCATATACTTAGTCTTACCCTCATTTACTGCTAAACCCATTTTTGCTGCTTCCTTCTCTATACTAGCAAACGTGGCTAATGATGTCAATATCGTCGGCGTATGCTAGTAGTTTCACCGACTTTTGGAAAATTGTGCCTCTGGTGTTGGCTTTAAAGAAGTCACATGATAGCGCATCGCCTTGCCTAAACCCTTTTTTGGTATCGAATGTGTCGGTGAGATCGTTTCCTACCCTAATAGAGCAGCGAGAATTCTCCATCGTCATCCTACACAAACGGACGAGTTTGGACGGTATACCAAAACTAGACATGGCTCTGTATAGTTCGTCTCTATAAATGCTGTCGTATGCGGCTTAGAAATCGATAAATAGGTGTTGGGTATCGATTTGGACTTCTTGGGTTTTTTTTTCAGGATCTGCCGAAGTGTGAAAATTTGATCGGATGTGGACTTTCCTGGCCTAAAACCACACTGATAAGGGCCGATAAGGTTGTTGGTAAACGGTTTCAGGCGTTCACATATTACGGCAGATAGGATCTTGTAGGCGATGTTGAGGAGACTTATGCCTCTGTAGTTGGCGCAGTTCAGAGGGTCTCCTTTTTTGTGGATCGGGCAAACGATGCTGAGGTACCATTCTTCATCCGACCAGATTTGGCTTATGAGTTGGTGGATGTTACTTACCAAGTCATCTCCGCCAGCTTTATAAAGCTCAGTGGAAAGGCCGTCATTTCCGGCGGCCTTATTAAGCTTGAACTTTCCAGACCTTGTTGATGGTTTCGGGCTGTAGCTCACGGATTGCTTCGATGATATTGGCCTTAAGTGCTTTAATCGTTTTCGAATTGTTGTCCTTCACAGTTCCCCACAAGAAAAAGTGCATAGGGGTCAAATCGCAGTTCCGAGGCGGCTAATTGACATCGCCAAGACGACTGATAACAAGATTTGGGAATTTGGTGTGGCATGGTGCGCCATCCTGTATGAACCAGAGGTAGTCCAAATTCATGTCTTAAATTTCAGTAAGACTTAAAGCATTTAACATAACATACGCATTTTCGAAGAAAAATGGTCCAATGATGACACCACTCCACAACCCGCACCAAACTTTCACTCTTTGTGAATGCATATGCTTCTCAACAATAACGTGCATGTTTTCCGAGCCCCAGATCCGGCAATGTTGTTTGTTAACGTCGCCGCCTAGATGAAAATGCGCCTCGCAGAAAAGCTGATTTTTCTCCCAAAATCGTTGTCCAATTCAAGCTGAATGCTGAAACTGTGAGGCGGTAACGAAGCGGATGGTCGTGCGCCTTCTACTGCTGAGTCAATTGGAGCTTGTAAGAGAATTGTCAGAGATCTTTGTGCAGAATTCTCCTCAGGCTAGTGCGTGAAATGTTGAGCTGTTGAGTTCGATGACGAGTTGATGTTCGTGAATTGAGTCTAACACTCTCGGCTACACAGCCACATTTCCGTCTGTGCGCATCGTACGATGGAGACCATGAGTATTGCCCACTAGCATACCAGTCTCACGAACATTTTGCAGAAACTTACATAGGTAGAGCAGAAGCGGTGGGTGCTACATTTCGGCAAAAAAATGTTTTCAAAGAACGCACTGTTTGAGCTACACAGCACTCACTTTGGAAATAAGTTTTCAATGTTTCCCAACGTTGTTCAAGCGTATAGAGACTCATTTCGTTCCGCGGAGGGCGGAGGTATGATCAGACTTTCTGTCAAGATTTCGAGCCGGAAACAGCTGTCAGTGTCAAAATAACCTATGATTTAAAAAGAAACCACTAGATGGCCCTAATGTATAACCAGAGATGACTAATTTGGTTTGCATTTTGTAACTAGTACCAAAGAATGCGCATCTCATTCAACGAAAATTTACTATGTGGGGTACTGATGTTGATACCCCAGTGTTCACATTGCTATCCGAACACCAAACAACAGCATAGCCGATGCATACGAACGACGAAAATTCCCCTTCGCACTTACCGCCCGCGTCTGAAACGACTACAGCATTTTTAGCTGTGATGCGTTCTCTTGTAGTTCTATACCTCTTTGCTAGGACTGACAATTCGGTTTAAAAACATTCAGTTTGGTATATCACTCCGTCTATATGACATTGGCAGTTGCAAATTTAAATTTATCGTTTCGGTAGACATGACTCTGTATAGCTCGTTTCTATATGCATAGGTGGTGGGTATCGATTTGGACTTCTTGGGTTTTTTTTTCCAGGATCTGCCGAAGTGTGAAGATCTGATCAGTGGTGGACTTTCCTGGCCTAAAACCACACTGCAAAGTGCCGATAAGGTTGTTGGTAAATGGTTTCAGGCGTTCACATATTACGGCAGATAGGATCTTGTAGGCGATGTTGAGGAGAAAGGGTCTCCTATTTTGTGAATCGGGCAAACGATCGTCGGATGAAAGTATACTTGAAGAATGGAACCTCAGCCATTATTCAGGCATACTTCCATACAACCAGATTTGGCTCAGAAGTTAGTGAATGTTACTTCATCTCCGCCGGCTGTATAAAGCTCAGTGGGAAGGCCATCATTTCCGGCAGCCTTGTTAAGCTTGAGTTAAGATACTGCTATCCTCACTTCACTTAGGTCGGGTGGTTGGTAGTTTTCGCTGTCATTGACGATATTGAATGGTTCATTCTGCATAACATCGGAAAGTTCACTTTTAGTAAATGGCGGTTCTTCTTAGACGACAATCATTTATTATTCACATCCCATAGATTTTTATTTGGTTAAAGTATTTAAAAAAGAAACCTAAAATAATATGAATACAATAAACCTAGATGCTCATATTACAGCATATTATGATCTTTGTAAGACAACAGGTCCAACTTCTTAACAAAGTTTAAAGTACTAAATAATTAATAATCTTTTTTTTTTCTAAATCAATTCGTCTTGTACACTGACATCATCTCCATTGCTTATTACAAGCACATCACCTTTATCTGACGATGTGTTGTTGTCATTCTTCTTTAGATAGGATTCCACCAGGTCGGACGTAAATTTGTTTACTAACTGTAATGCTTGATTTTCTGGCAATTCAATGAGTGACGAAGTCAGGAATCGTCCAAATGCCAGAAACTTTGCAGATCCATACGGTGGCTGAGGCTCCGACTGGGACGAGGGTATTTGATACACACTTTGGACGTGCCGCGATGGAAGCATTTTTCGTGGCAAACGAGTTAGTCGCGGAAGCGGTGGTACCTGTAGGCTGTTGTTCATTGGTGAACTGTTGTTTGCATTTTGAGATGGTATGAGCTGGCCAAAGCTACGAACTTGGATTTTTCCAGTCTTAATGGCAGGTCTGAAAGGAAAACAATAACATTAGGTATGGAAATATTGAACCCGAAGTGCAATGATTTCGCCAGAATTGATTAAGAGGATCAACTTTTATTGGTAATAGCTACATTTTTTTGGAGCCAGGGGTCTTTGGAAAATTGTGTTTAGTCGATAAGATTGTAGTGTTCACTTTTTTAACGGCAGTAGAGAACTTTTTTTTTCTGGGTATATATGGGTATGTCTATGTAGGTAAGTATGTCTAAGCCTCGGAAAGGAATGATTTTAATGCTGACGACCCTGCAAAACGAAATAAGGACAACGACGTTTGCATCTGCACCTGGAATGTGAGAACCTTAATCAGGTGATGTGCAAGCGAACAACTTGCGGAAGCAATAAGCTGCTACAAAACAGACATTACTGCCATCCAGGAAATACGATGGGATGGAACGGGCAAAAAGAGGATAAAAAACTGTGACATCTAATACGTAACGTGCTTTAGTGAGCAGAAACAGTGTTTACAACACATGTTAACACATGTTAACAATTCGCATCAAGGCTAAATCGCCAACATAAGCCTCACGCTCACGCCCAATTGGAGGGAAAGGATGATATAGCTAAAGAATGCTTCTACGAGCTCCTTGACAAAACCTATCAGCGACTCCGAGATACGATATTAAAATCGTTCCGGGAGATTTTAACACAAAGGTAGAAAGAGAAGACATCTTCAAAAGTATTGTCGGAAAACACAGCCTACACGACAATACGTCTGGCAACGGACTTAGACTAATTGACACGGTGGCCTCACCTCGATATCCACAAGGAGACATGGCAGTCTCCAGATCAACGAACGGTCAACCAAATTGATCCCATTGCGATAGACAAGAGGCACGCATACAGTATTTTAAATGTCCGCACATTCCAAGGGACTAACATCTACTCACTCGGACCACTACCTTGTTGCAGCCAAGGTAAGAATGCGCAGAATCCACCACGCCACAACAAATCAGAAATACTCTCGATACCACCAGCATCTAATGTCCAAGAACAATGGCAACGATGCCAACAAGCCATCAGATCAGCCGCAGGTGCTAGGTTTCTCTCGTCCACCAGCAAGAAACCCCTGGTTTGATAAGGAATGCCGACAAATTCTCGCAGCCAAGAAAGAGGCCTACAACTACAATGCTTAGCTGCAGGTGAAGACGAGAGCTGCCAATGAGCTCTATTGGCATGGAAGAAGGGAAGAACACCGGCTTTTCAGAAAGAAGAAAAAAGAGCAAGGAAGCGCGCGATCGAGGATATAGAGAGTTGCCAGGAACGTTTTACCAAAGTGTAAAACGTCAAAGCCAATGATACCAGGCTCGAACAGAATCCTGCCGAGATGAACAAGGAAATATCGCGGTTGAGACACAGTCGATGCTGAGGATATCGAAGAACCACTTCTGCAGACTGTTGAACGGCGATGACGAACAGCATTCCGCTGTCAGGCAGAACGAACCATTCAATATTGTCGACGAAAACTTCCAACCACCCGACCTTTGAAGATAGCAATATCTAAACTCAGGCTTAATAAGGCTGCCGGAAATGACGGCATTCCCGCAACCTTTATAAAGCCGGCGGAGATGACTTGGTAAGTAACATCTACCAACTCATAAGCCAAATCAGGTCGGATGAATGTATGCCTAAAGAATGGAACCTCAGTATCGTTTGACCGATCCACAAAAAGGAGACCTTGTTCGCCAACTACAGAGGCATAGGTCTCCTCATCATCTCCTACAAGATCCTATCCGCCGTAATATGTGAATGCCTGAAACCGTTTACCAACAACCTGATCTGCCCTTATCAGTCTGTTTTTAGGCCAGGAAAGTCCACAACTGATCAAATCTCACACTTCGGCAGATCCTGGAAAAAAAATTGCAAGAAGCCCAATTCGATACCCACCACCTATTTATCGATTTCAAAGCCGCATACGACAGCATTTATAGAGACGAACTATACAGAGCCATGCACAGCATTGGTACACCGCCCAAACTCGTCCGTCTGTGTAGGATGACGATGGAGAAATCTCGCTGCTCCATTAGGGTCGAAAACTCCCTTACCGACACATTCGATGCAAAAAAAAGGATTCAGGCAAGAGGATGCGCTGTCATGTAACTTCTTCAATTTGATTCTTTAGAGGATTGTGCAAAACTCCCGAGCCAGCACCAGAGACATACGCCGACGATATTGACATCATGGGCAGGACTCAACGTGATGTCATAGCCACGTTTGCTAGTATAGAGAAGGAATCGACAAAAATGGGTTTGGCAGTATATGAGGGTAAGACTAAGTATATGCTGTCAACACGAAATGACACACAACAGAACGTCACTATTGACAGATATAACTTGACGTAGTAAGGAACTTAATGGCGGAGCCTAGGTAGACAACTACCAAGGCTCCGCTATTAACTCTGACAACATCTCGTCCGAATTTAAACAAAGAATTGCTCTTGTCACCGCTGCTTTTTTCGGGCTAAGAAGGCAGTTTAGTAGTAAAGCCCTCACTCGAACTACTAAGAACATCCTATAAAAGACCCTGATTATCCCAGTCCTGCTCTACGGCGCTGAAGCATGGACCGTATCAAAAGCAGATGAAGAAATCCTTGGTCGATTCGAGAAAAAAATTCTACGAAAAATCTTCGGTCCCGTTTGCGTTGACGGGCTATGGAGACGAAAATTCAACCAAGAACTATACGAGCTGTACAACGACATACCCCTGGTCAAAAAACTCCAATACTCCAATACCTGGTCACCAATACTCCAACTCGCAGTCTTCGATTCCCAGCCAGACGTCGGACGCAGTAGGGGAAGACCTCGCCTTAAATGGCGCGCACAAGTAGAAACCGACCCGAACCAACTTGGAGTACGCAACTGGATTCAGTTAGTTAGTTAGACCGGGCTAATTAGAGAAGCATGTTGGTTGAGGCCCAGGTTCATTCCGGACTGTAGCGGCACTTCAGTAAGCTATCCTAAACAAAAACTGGTGACTTCGGCAGTGTTACGTATTAAGATAACTTTGCGGATGCACTGTTTTCATTGGTTAATCGACCATATCACGTGACTAAAAATGCTCCATAAACCAATGAGAATGGTACATTGGCAAAGTTAACTTTGTAAAACTAAAACCCGGAAAACGGGCATTACTATGGACCCAAATAAATAGGGTAAAGCTATGTGTCCATTTGAGAGTAAAATGTTGAGAGTTGCAGTCCCGCAGTCATAAGAGATGCAAGCAGAGTTGATCAGTATCGGAGATAAGCTCGCAGAACTGTTACACAGCTAGTATTCTGCGAGTGTTTGTCGATAGTTAACTGGGCCAAAGAATGGGCACCAAAGTAATTAATGAACTCACCCGGTATACTGAAAGAGTATGAAAATTAATATTTCTATCATGGTTTTAGCTTTGTGAGTGTATGTGGAACTTTCAAATGGCAGTGGGTTCTAACTGCTGGCATGAAATTAGGTCCGTTTTTCTTTGCGAAAGCGTACGGGTACTCTTCATTGAAATAACAGAATTCTCTCTTGATATTGCTGATTTGACATTTTTCATTCGTCTTTACACAAAAGTACCCGACGAACCTTTTATCCGTCACTACAATTCAAATGTCATACCCCGGCGGTTATTAACTGAAAAGTTACAGATATACGATCATCGCAGAATGCACGAGTGTAACAGAGAATATATGCCTGAAATCAAATTTATTAGCAGTTGTACAAATAGTTTCTGAAACCCATACTTCCTACCAACTTAGCACGATTATGCCAGCTAGCTACTAGAAGAAGAAATAAAATATCAAGTGGACATGATTATGTGAGTACTCTCAGAAGACAAACAATCAGAAGTCCACCAAAGAAGTCTCGATATTAAAATTTCAAAAAATATTACTCTCCAATGGACAGAGATACTCTCCGGATTTAACTATCAAAAGTACTCCAAAATAAACGAACTTAAAATTATCAACAATTCTGAAGAAATTTAAATTAAATTTCAAGCAAAACACGGCACTTACACATATTCATTTTGCTGATCCTCCCCCTGCTCTGTTTCCCTATTCAAAATAAATCGATTTTATAATTTTTTGTTGTTTTTTTAAATGCAACAGCTTGATCCTTACGTTTCTGCATCCGTCCCCTGTTCGTTTTTCACAGCAAACTCTCCATACCTTCGTCTGCAGTGCATATTTCGAAATGATCGTCTCACTGGAATGTGATTTGAGAGAAATGATAAATGTTCATACAAAGGCCACTTGGATTCCACTAATCGTTTGGGAGACTCTTCCTGTACATTTTCTATGCGACGCTTTTCGATGTGATATCGATTGCGTAGCTGAAGCATTCGGTCCTTTACAGTATTTACTAAAATAAGCATAAATGGAAATATTTAAAAAACAAGGCTAAAAGTTGTTACGTTGAAACTCACAGTCATATCCCAAATTGTGGGCCAACTCTTCCCAGATTTCTTCCTGTAACGCCTTGTCTTTAAAGTGCGGCGAATTGCGGTCGTACAGTTCAGTACGTTTTTCAAATTCCTGTATGAGAGTTATATCGAAATCATCTCTTAATTCAACGCGGCGAGGACGTCCACGTTTTCTCTTTATGGTCGCCAGTTTGTTGATTTATTTTTCCAGATATCGTACAAATTGATTTCTTTGGAAAATTGTACCTGCAAAGATGGTGGTAGAACAAATATGAATCTTAATATTATGTACAATGTAACAGTTCGCAAAATATTAATATTAATATAGTTTGATGAATGATTAATTTATATAATTTTATTTACCAGTAAACTCCTTATTCTTTGTTTATTTCTTTAAGACGCTCTGCATTGCCTGCTACATATACCTACTTGCGCCTGGATAATTATTTATCACAAATGTCATGGTGACACTGACATATTTAGGAATGTGTTCAGTAAGACTCGAATGGCCGCGTTCCGGAACTGAGTTTTTTCGGTAGGGGTTTTTAGATTTTGGTCAAAGTTAATTTTTTAGATCAGTCATTTGGAATATTTTTATTTCTATTCGCATTTACTAAACAATTTTATTGAAATACTAGCAACTAGCCGTCTCATTAAATGCTGAGCTAGAATAATGAAATTTGGTACACGTACTCTTTGTTGCCTCCAGCAGAATAAGTGTAAAAATTCAAAATCCGCCCACTGCCAAGCCCACTTTTCAGAAAAACGTTGTTTTTAGCCGAATGGTAAGTAATTTTGAAAACAGTCTAAAGAACATATGTAGACAATGTTTTTGCCACGCCCACTTTTTGGGGGCGTTTTCAGTAAAAAAAACGATTTTCAGTAAAATTTGAAACACGCGAAAAAATTTCGATGCAAAACCAATGGGTATGCTAATTAAGCGTGGTTAAACACAAATTATTTAAAAAACTGTTGTCATTTCTTTTTATTATGATTATATTGGTATGGTTTAATTTTGCAAGGAACAAAATATCGGCCAAAAGGCCTCCGCGACCTCGGCGGCACATCTCCATCCGATGGTCCAAATTTGTGATGACGCTGAGGCATAATTGAGGTTCTATGACGTTAATGGGCCGAATTATTTCATCCTTTAGCTCTTGAATTGTTGCTGGCTTATCGACGTACACCTTTTCTTTCAAATAACCCCAAAGAAAGAATTCCAAATGTGTCAATCGCATGATCTTGGCGGCCAATTGACATCGCCACCACGCGATGTCAATTGGCGCAAAAGAGCCATTCTTTCGTTAGCTGTGTGGCAAGTGACACCGTCCTGTTGAAACCACATATCGTCTACATCCATATCTTCCAATTCGGGCCATAAAAAGTTCGTTACCATCTCACGATAGCGAACACCATTTACAGTAACTGCCTGACCGGCCTGATTTTGGAAAAAAATACGGCCCGATGATGCCGCGAGCCCATAAACCGCACCAAACAGTATCTCTTTGTGGGTGCATTGGTTTTTCGACAATCACTCTTGGATTATCATTCGCCCAAATGCGGCAATTCTGCTTATTGACGAATCCACTGAGGTGAAAATTTACCTCATTACTGAAGATGATTTTCTTCAAAAATTGATCATCCATTGTTGCTATTTCTTGCCACCATTCTGACCATTGACGACGCTTGAAATGGTCAAGAGGCTTTAGTTCTTGAGGCAATTGCACTTTGTTTGCGTGTAAATGCAAGTCTTTATGCATAATGTTCATCAACGACGAGCGTGAGAGGTGCAATTGTTGGGACGACGACGAGACTACGAGACGACGACACTATCGCGAACAGCAGCAATATTTTCTACAGTACGAGCTGTACGATCATGCACTGGTGTTTTCACATCTCCTACAGACCCGGTTTGCTCAAAATTTTGCACGAGTAAAAGAAAATTTCAAATGATGGTTTACATTGATAGCTAATAGCTATAATTGCAGCATAAAGATAAACAATAAGCTATCTAATGGCACACTAACACACACAGAAAACCAGAGTAACCTCTTTAATGTCCGATTGGGACGGGTAAAATCTGAAATCTGAGAGTAACTCTAAAAATCCCAATCGAAAACGCTATTAACTAAAACAGGAATGAGGAAGAATTCGTTAATAAAGCTGCCTTTGCAGTTTGTATTAAGCTACAGAAAATAAAATCAAAAAAAGAATGGCCCTCAGCTAGAAAGCAATTGGCTCATTTATATTTGGTCCAGCAACTCTCGCTCCAGCCTACTGATTGGTGAAATTACTTAAGGATGGATGAGATGACATACAATACATTGCTCCAAATGGTCACACCTAAGATCAAGAGAAAGGATACCAATATGAGACAAATCGTAACCACTCATGATAGATTGACTGCTACTTTTCAGTATTTAGCAAGTGGGTGTACCTTTGAGGAACTGAAATTTCCTACAGCTATCTCAGCACAGGCCTTGGACAAAATTATACATGCCACCTGCAAAGCGATTTTGCGTTGTCGTTAACACTTTGACAGATCACACACAGTATAAAAATTACACGCTACTTACCTAGCAAGTCTCCTACACTATCGTCAACGATAAGCGTTTAAAAGTTACGGAATGGGTACCCTTGCCTTTAAGTATGTTTTCCACCCAGAAGGACAGTATTTAAGGAAGTCCGTATGCTGTCGGTCTGGTCTCCTACACTATCGTCAACGATAATCGTTTTAAAAGTTACGGAATGGGTACCCTTGTCTTTAAGTATGTCTTCCACCCAGAGGTATAATATATATGTAAGTCCGTATGCTGTCGATCTGGTTAGCAAATTCCTGTAACATACTCGATCAAAGCCTTGTAAAGCTCTTGATACTCAATGAATTTTCATTGCAGATGTGAATTGGTACTTATAACGGGTGATTTTTTAGCTGGTTTGGTTTTGGCAACACTGGTTTTGACAGCTGACGTGTGTTTAGTACCGTGTGTCACTGTCAAACAGCTTCAGTTTGGTTTGCAATTTAACCATGGATCGTCTTACAAATGAACAACGCTTGCAAATTATTGAATTTTACTATCAAAATTCGTGCTCGGTTCGAAATGTTCATCGCGCGCTGCTTCCATTTTATGATCGGCATTCTCGACCTTCTGAGCAGTCTATTCGGAAGATTGTGACCAAATTTCGCACCAAATTTACTTTGTTGGACATTAAACCACCAACACGTTTACGTACTGTGCGTAGTGAAGAAAATATTGCGGCCGTATCAGCTAGTGTGACAGAAGACCGCGAAATGTCGATTCGGCGCCGTTCCCAGCAGTTAGGCCTTTGTTACAGCACTACGTGGAAAATTTTGCGGAAGGATTTGGGCGTAAAGCCTTTTAAGATACAGCTGGTGCAAGAACTAAAGCCAGCCGACCTACCACAACGCCGAATTTTTGGTGAATGGGCTCTTGGAAAGCTGGCCGAGGATCCGCTTTTTTATCGAAAAATTGTGTTCAGCGATGAGGCTCATTTTGGGTTGAATGGGTACGTAAATAAGCAAAATTGCCGCATTTGGAGTGAAGATCAACCAGAAGCATTGCAACAGCTACCAATGCATCCCGAAAAAGCCACTGTTTGGTGGGGTTTATGGGCCGGCGGCATTATTGGGCCATATTTCTTCAAAGATGATGCGAATCGCAGCGTTACTGTCAATGGTGAACGCTACCGAGCGATGATAACAAACTTTTTTTTGCCCGAAATGGAAGTTCTTGACTTGCATGATATGTGGTTTCAACAAGACGGTGCCACATGCCACACAGCACGCGAAACAATGGCGCAATTGCGAGGCGAGTTTGGTGAACAGTTAATTTCACGTTTCCGGCCGGTCAATTGGCCGCCTAGATCGTGCGATTTGACACCAGTAGATTATTTTTTGTGAGAGTATGTCAAGGCTAATGTCTATAGGGACAAGCCCGCTTCGATTGACGCACTGGAAGCCAACATCCATGCATTCATTCGTGAGATACCGGCCGATATGTGTGAAAGAGTATGCCAAAATTGGACTCAGCGGATGGGCTACCTGAGACGCAGCCGCGGTCAACATTTGCATGAAATTATCTTTAAACATTAAACTGCAAGGTTCAAATTATCGATTCAAATAAATATTTCATTCATTTTTTCGAATTTTTTGTGTTTTTTTTTTAAAAAAGTTCTAAACCTCTTAAAAAATCACCCGTTATAATGCACCAGTTACATACACGGATTACAGTACCTTGAGAAGATTTTCCACATTCCTGACGCAGCCCAAACAAAAACGTTTTTTTTTTATAATTAACACGCGCTAAAGGGCTTATGAATACCCTTATAGGGTTTTGGCACAGCGCGGGCATTAAGGAAATTGAAGAGAATCGAGGCCTTAGAAATAAGAGAGGTAAGTGCAATTGGTCGGTATTTGGCGAGAGAAGAAGATTCGCCTTTTTTAGGGACTGGCCGGACAAATGCAGGTTTCCATCTACTCGGGAAGAGTTCTGATGAATAGGACAAATAGAAAAGCTTACGCATTGGTTTTGCCAGTAAGGAAGAACGCCTGTTCAGAATTATGGGGGAGATACCACCTGGACCAGACGATTTGTGAATGTTTAGATCTAATAATAGTGAATTGGTCCCATAGAATGTTCTACGTTTTCAAACAGGAGGAGACTGGGCACAGTATGATAACGTGGAACTGGCTGCAAAATGAGCAGCAAGTAGATTGGCTTTGTATATAGAGGTGACACCTGGAATGTCATTGTAAATGAGCGTTGGGATGGAAGATGAGGTCTAATTTTGACAAAGTAGATTTTTCTGCCACGCAGCAGAGATTGTGGGAGATTTTGGCACGCTTAATTACAGTCGTTTCTGGCTCGTTTGAACTTAAGTCGGTTTTCTTCAGTAGGAGTCGTACCACCCGTTTGCCTTAGGTTTGATGCTCTCAACATAGCTTCATTCGGCTGTTGACTGATCAGAATGTCGAAGCCACGAAGAATTTTGTATATTGAAATCGTCCGCAATGACGATTTTAATGTGAGGATACATGGATACAATTCTTGAGACGGAGTCAGTTAAGCGCATCAAACTCATTAAAAGTCGATTTGCTGTCCATATGTGGGCTTCTATAAATAAAACAGTAGTGGATTATTTCTACGGACATGGAATTTCAGCCATATAAAATTAAATTCCGGATTGGAACATTGGCCGCATTGTTGTTGAATTTGGTAGGCTACATCACTTACATACGTAGTGATGGCGTGGTGAGAGAAGAATAATGGCACTAAGCTATATCCAGGTAGACTTAGTTTTGAAATATCAGTATTAGCTCCCACCTGTGTTTCATAATGTTCCAAAACAGTAAACCAGCTGCGGTTTTTTTCGAGGTATAGAACTTTGAAATCGAATAAAACAAAGATGATTTTTTTTGAATTGACATGAAATTCATTTTTTCGAAATATAATCTTCTGGCATTATATTTTGAATATGATTTCTGGCATATGACCACCATGGCTGGCGCGGACGTAGTCTAATCCGGAATTCCGGAGGCCCAATTTTCAATGACTTTTTCCAACATTTGCGGCCGTATATCGGCAATAACGCGGCGAATGTTGTCATCCAAGTGGTCGATCGTTTCGGGCTTATCGGCGTAGACTAGTGACTTCACATATCCCCATAGAAAATAGTCAAGCGGCGTTAAATTTTGCGCTCATCGAATGTTTCCTTCAATAAATCAATTGTGGCACGGGCTGTGTGACATGTTGCGCGTCTTGTTGAAACCACAGCTCCTGGTTGTTCAATTGATGAACGCAAAAGTCAGTAATCATGGCTCTATAGCGGTCACCATTGACTGTAATGATCTGGCCTGCATCGTTTTTAAAGAAGTGCGGACCAATTATTCCAATTATGTAACGGTATCTTAACATACACTTGAGGATTATCATCACTCCAAATATGGCAGTTTTGTTTATTGTCGTATCCATTCAACCAAAATTGAGCTTCATCGCTAAACAAAATTCGCTTATAAAAATAGGGATCAACGGAAATCTTGTTTTGGGCCCATTCACCAAATCTATGAATTGCTGTGGCTTCAATTCTTGCACAAGCACGCAAACCAAGATCTTTCCGCATATCATTCCATAACGTGGATGGAGGATAGACTGATTCGGACCTAGTATAGAAGAAGTTAGCCTAGCTATAAAAAAGCTTAAGAACAACAAGGCCGCAGGTTCTGATAGCTTACCAGCGGAGCTTTTTAAGTACGGTGGTGATGTTTTGGTAGGGAGCATGCACCGAATCATCAACCAAGTATGGGTGGAAGAAAACATGCCCGATGACTGGACTATCAGCTCCATATGCCACATCTACAAAAAAGGCGATCCTATGACTTGCAAGAACTATCGAGGCATATCCCTGCTTAACGTCGCATACAAGATCCTGTCCAACGTACTGTGTAAACATCTAAAACCGTTCTGCAACACACAAAACGGCACGTACCAGTTTGGCTTAGAACGTTAACGTAACGTAAACGTATAGATTTCGTTATTTCTGCATATAGTCATGCACGGTTGAAACAAAAAACTTCTGAGACAAAAGTAATAAGTTTACGTAACGCAAAAAAAGTAATGTAAACGTAACGTAAACTTAACGCAAATGTAACGTAACGTATATATAACGTAACGTAAACGTATACATTTCGTTAGTTCTGCATATAGTCATGACGTAACGTAAACGTAACGTATATATAACGTAACGTAAACGGAACGTATATATAACGTAACGTAAACTTATACATCTCGTTAGTTCTGCATATAGTCATGACGGTGTAAACATAAAACTTTTGTGACTAAAATAATAAGTGCTGCCAAAAAAAAAGACCACGTAAACGTGACGTAACGTATAGATTAATAGTAACGTAAACGTAACGTAACGTAAACGTAACGAAACGTATATATAACGTAACGTATATATAACGTAACGTATATATAAGGTAACGTATATATAACGTAACGTATATATAACGTAACGTAAACGTATATATTACGTAACGTAAACGTATAGATTTCGTTATTTCTGCATATAGTCATGCACGGTTTAAAAAAAAACTTCTGAGACAAAAGTAACAACATAAACGTAACGTAACGTAAATGTAACGTAAACGTGACGTAAACGTGACGTAAACGTGACGTAAACGTAACGTAAACGTAACGTAAACGTAACGTAAACGTAACGTAGACGTAACGTAAACGTATATATACGTAACGTAAACGTATATATACGTAACGTAAACGTTACGTTCTGCATATAATCATGACGGTGTAAAAATAAAACTTCTGAGACTAAAATAATAAGTGCTGCCAAAAAAAAGGCCACGTTAACGTGACGTAACGTATAGATTTCGTTATTTCTGCATATAGTCATGACGGTGTAAACATAAAACTTCTGAGACTAAAATAATAAGTGCTGCCAAAAAAGGCCACGCAAACGTGACGTAACGTATAGATTAATAGTAACGGAAACGTAACGTAACGTAAACGTAACGAAACGTATATATAACGTAACGTAAACGTTACGTTCTGCTTACAGTCATTGTGTAAAAATAATAATAAATGTAACGTAAACGTAACGTAGACGTAACGTAACGTAAACGTAAACGTATATATAACGTAACATAAACGTTACGTTCTGCATATAATCATGACGGTGTAAAAATAAAACTTCTGAGACTAAAATAATAAGTGCTGCCAAAAAAGGCCACGTAAACGTGACCTAACGTATAGATTTCGTTATTTCTGCATATAGTCATGACGGTGTAAACATAAAACTTCTGAGACTAAAATAATAAGTGCTGCCAAAAAAGGCCACGTAAACGTGACCTAACGTATAGATTTCGTTATTTCTGCATATAGTCATGCACAGTTTAAACAAAAAACTTCTGAGACTAAACAAAAAACTTCTGAGACTAAAAAAATAAGTTTACGTGACGTAAACGTAACGTAACGTATATAAAACGTAACGTAAACGTAATGTAACGTATATATAACGTAACGTAAACGTGACGTATATATAACGTAACGTAAACGTGACGTATATATAACGTAACGTAAACGTATATATTACGTAACGTAAACGTATATATTACGTAACGTAAACGTATATATTACGTAACGTAAACGTAAAGGCGATCCTATGACTTGCAAGAACTATCGAGGCATATCCCTGCTTAACGTCGCATACAAGATCCTGTCCAACGTACTGTGTAAACATCTAAAACCGTGTTCTGCAACACACAAAACGGCACGTACCAGTTTGGCTTAGAAAGTTAACGTAACGTAAACGTATAGATTTCGTTATTTTTGCATATAGTCATGCACGGTTGAAACAAAAAACTTCTGAGACAAAAGTAATAAGTTTACGTAACGCAAAAAAAGTAATGTAAACGTAACGTAAACTTAACGCAAATGTAACGTAACGTATATATAACGTAACGTAAACGTATACATTTCGTTAGTTCTGCATATAGTCATGACGTAACGTAACGTATATATAACGTAACGTAAACTTATACGTTTCGTTAGTTCTGCATATAGTCATGACGGTGTAAACATAAAACTTCTGTGACTAAAATAATAAGTGCTGCCAAAAAAAAGGCCACGTAAACGTGACGTAACGTATAGATTAATAGTAACGTAACGTAAACGTAACGAAACGTATATATAACGTAACGTATATATAACGTAACGTATATATAACGTAACGTATATATAACGTAACGTAAACGTATATATTACGTAACGTAAACGTATAGATTTCGTTATTTCTGCATATAGTCATGCACGGTTTAAAAAAAAAACTTCTGAGACAAAAGTAATAACATAAACGTAACGTAACGTAAATGTAACGTAAACGTAACGTAAACGTAACGTAGACGTAAACGTAACGTAGACGTAAACGTAACGTAAACGTAACGTAGACGTAAACGTAACGTAAACGTAAACGTATATATAACGTAACGTAAACGTTACGTTCTGCATATAATCATTACGGTGTAAAAATAAAACTTCTGAGACTAAAATAATAAGTGCTGCCAAAAAAAAGGCCACGTTAACGTGACGTAACGGAAACGTAACGTAACGTAAACGTAACGAAACGTATATATAACGTAACGTAAACGTTACGTTCTGCTTACAGTCATGACGGTGTAAAAATAATAATAAATGTAACGTAAACGTAACGTAGACGTAACGTAACGTAACGTAAACGTATATATAAAGTAACATAAACGTTACGTTCTGCATATAGTCATGACGGTGTAAAAATAAAACTTCTGAGACTAAAATAATAAGTGCTGCCAAAAAAAAGGCCACGTAAACGTGACGTAACGTATAGATTTCGTTATTTCTACATATAGTCATGCACAGTTTAAACAAAAAACTTCTGAGACTAAACAAAAAACTTCTGAGACTAAAGAAATAAGTTTACGTGACGTAAACGTAACGTATATAAAACGTAACGTAAACGTAATGTAACGTATATATAACGTAACGTAAACGTGACGTATATATAACGTAACGTAAACGTATATATTACGTAACGTAAACGTATATATTACGTAACGTAAACGTATAGATTTCGTTATTTCTGCATATAGTCATGCACGGTTTAAACAATAAACTTCTGAGACTAAAGTAATAAGTTAACGTGACGTAACGTAATGTAAACGTAACGTTAACGTAATGTAAACGCAACGTTAACGTAACATAAACGTAACGTTGACGTAACATTAACGTAACGTAAGAAAGGAAGACAACCCACTAGTTCCACCACCTAGACATTCGGGTCTTCCTCTACGGTACGCTCTACAGCAGCAATGACTTCTTATGGACGACGTGGCGCGAAACGTTCCATACTTAATCAAATTAATTGCACTGTTGGACGATTATGTTGGTCGTAAAATGGACGTTGTGCGCGATACGTATCTGGAACAGAACCATGATATTCAATTTCAATAAATTTGCAAAATTTTGAAGCGTTGTTCAGACGTCAGTCTATTCATGTTGAAATGCCAAACCAGACCAAAAATAAATCACTTGACAGCTGACAAAATGGCCGCCAGTTAAAATAGTGTTGCCAATTTAAAGTTCTATACCTCTAAAAAACACCCTTTATATGGATATGTGAACGTATGCCGAATGAGATTGTTCTCAACCCACGAATATTGCTTACAGTGCGGATCGGTCCTTACTTCTCCCACTTAATAACCTATTCCAGGACATCGCCGTCAAACCAATTTGAATCAATATCTCCAATTTACATTCAAAAGCGAATATTTCTGTTTTATTTTAACTTTGCAATTGCGTTTATATATTTTTATAAATATACATAAATAATTTTTATTTTTTTGTTTATTTGTTATTTAACAGCATCTATACTTCAATTGAAGCCAAAACACACACACACATATACATATTAATGTGCTTCATATGAATATATCGATAACAATACATATATACCGTGGAAACATGCGTAATGCGCTCAGCGTGAGTTTAACCGAAATATTTTGCTTTTATTGAGCTATTCGTTTGCATCTCCTTAGATTTATTTGTAACAAAGCTTAAATAAAAAAAACTATTATACAACAACACCAGTTGGCGGTTTAGCACCTAAAATGTCAGAGAGTTTTTGCTGATAACTAGCAAGGCTATTGGAGTCTGAAATACCACGTGCTTTGCACGACAATTGAAGGGCATTCAGGTATTGCATTTCACTGAATTGAGCTCCTTTCTCGATGATACTGGTAAGGATGTCCTGTGAAAAGAAAATCAATTTGTTAAAATTAAGGAACACACAACAAAAATTCTTAGATGGGATCCACTTACATCTGGCTCCATGCAAAGCAGGTCGTAGAAATTCTTTGCTTGGTCCAGAGCAACTTCTCTGGATGCAGTTATATTGCTGAGAGTTTGTTGCAACGCCAGCGAATTTCTACACATCTGTTGGATGATAATCTGATCGATACTTTCTAGGTAGTTTGATGCTTGGATTAGGATCCTAGAAGCCAAGTGAGCGAGACCCTCGAAAATGTACTGAAAGAAAAACAAAACGTTATGAGATGTCATATAGGGTAAAGTTATGGAGTCATTCGTGAGGATAGTCTTTTGAATGGAATATCGAGTGTAAGCTAGGACATGTCCTCAATGATGGAGTTTCTGGAGGCTTAATTTGGTGAACACGAAGAACAACGCGAGGAGCAACGCCAACAGTATGAAAGTCGATGCAAGCACCTCGAAAAACTACGCCTTGACTGGTGTCAAAAACTCAAGTCAAAGTTCTTCAGTTGATAGATCGATCGATCTGATAGGAAAGCAAAGTATTCTATCTGTGTTTGAAGAAATCGCAAGCGTGCGGCACATTGACACCCTTCATGGTGGTGCTAACAGTCTATCAATGCCTATAGAGACCGGTCCAACAGGTATCAGCAAACAATCGAGGTTCTACAACAAAATATGTCAGACATCAAGAAGTACGCCCAAGATCTGGAGAATAAACTTGCTCACCGCATCGCTACTCACGAAGACAGTCAGCGACAAATCCAGGATATTCGAAGTCAGGTTTCATGAGTACTAAGCGCGAATTAACGAGTTGGATCTGAAACACACCTCCTTTGGTTCCTTGATAACCAATGCCCTCTTATGTTCTTTAGGTGCTCCAACACCGAACCAGTGGTGGAGGATATGATTTTTCCTAAGAAATCGCACGCATGTCAGCCGCTCGAACAACTCGAGCTCAACCAAACACAAAAGACGTTGAAATCAGCAGTACATCGTTGATTCCGGTTGACCGGGTTCAGAAGCTTGAACTCGAGCAGGACAGACTTTAACACTAGAAGCAAGAAATTCAGGTCTTGTGAGGCAAGCTAATGAGCAAACTGAAGGAGTAAAGGACAAAGATTGGCCAGCTGAATTCACCAGCAGTCTTCCGAAAGTCACTGTCTTCGAAATCATCAGATCTGGACCTCGAAATTCAAGAGGCGATAAGACCACAATTCAAGAAGTTGGAGCAGAAGTTGAAAACAAACAAATGAAAATCAAAAGACCATCGATGACCTGAAATCTAGCTGAGACTAAAGAACGTCGGGACAATTACGTACCACATACGCATCTCTCGTCGAATGGGGTGGTGAACAGGATTTAATTGTAGCACCAGTACCTGTACCCACAGCAAAGGCTCTCATTCCTACCTCTTCAAAAGAACTGGGGAAAACGAGAAAGGCTATTAAAAATGAGGGATGTGCTGTTGTCAGAGATTAAAGTGATGAAATCGTGCTGCAGTCGTTTCTGAGCGACCAGAAAGCCGTTTTATCGTTCGAAGCACAGCTTCGTGTGGCAAGATCGTCGGTTGAAAAGTTTAGCTTAAGAAGTTTTGCACAAGAATGTTAAAGAAGTTACATGGCAATGAGTCCTTTGTCAAAATCCGTTTTGATGTTTGATGGAGCAACGAAAATTCTGCAGTGCCATCATACACCGCAAGAGTTAGGGAGGTACCCCGAAAGGATGGATTCATAAGCAATCGGCAATATAGGTTCCGAAAGAAACGCTTAACGGGTACCTCTTAAGCTTTGTAATCTATTTATGTACATCTGTGAGGAAAAACATTGATAATCGAGAGCAGTCGACATAGTTTTTCATAGAGTTTGGCACGAGTTTTCCTGGTAAATTGGCATCATTCGACAATATGGGTTCCGAAAGAATCGCTCAACTGGACCTCTGTTTAGTTATGAAATCCATTTATGGACATCTGCGAGGAAGAACATGGAGAATCGCGAGCTCTTGACCTGGCTTTCGATCGATTTTGGCACGAGATTTCCTGGGGAATCGACATCATACGGACTGCCACCTCAAATATTGTACGGGTGGATGGAAAGCTTTGCAAGTAGTGGTAGATGACGTTTCCATAGATAGATTCTCCTGGGGTACCTAGAGGATCAATTAATTATCTTTTGGGGGCAACTAATCGCTTTTTTTATTTTAGTCTTGCAGCTAACAGTACTTTGATCGGAACTAACCCAAATAACACCCCCTCTTAGCCATTTTGTTGCCCACCAGCAGAGATGTGAAAACGATGGGGAAAACAAGAAAGAACAAGTCCAATCGAAATGGAGAATACTGTCGACAAATCCGAAGAATCCATGCAGTTTCTAGGCATCACAATCGGCCTAGATGTATCATGGCAACAACATGTAACACCTCTATTGCCAAAACACCGTCTTACCGTTACCTCTTAAGAGTTGAGAAATATTTTACACCAGCCCACCTTCGTCTTCTCTAAAGCCCAAATACGACCAACCTTGAATACTGTTCTCAGAAGATCGGCCTTATTATAGGCACCAAACGGTCAGTTGTTTAAGAGCGGTATACGAAATTATCCCTAGACTTGAGACATTTGAACGAACCACAAGACATGCAGTTTCGACCCAATAATCATATACACATAGTCACACTAAGAGTGTCCGGAACAATACAATACCAAAACACCGTTTGTGTCTAAACTCGCAATCAATGGAGCGAACTTCTGAGAGACTTATTTCCACCAATATCCAATCTGTAGCAATTCCAGAGCGGAGTCTTTCCTAAGAGAAGTATATGCAAAAAAACTAACTTAGGATCGCCGCTAGTTCTTCGACTGCACCTTTTCTCCTTTTACCCGACCATCGTTTTTTCTGGATGCCAGTAATGTCTGCTTTGTAGCAGCTTAGGTTCTAACATTACAGGTCCAGATACGAGCGTCGTTGTTGCATGCGGCAACAATAACATCAGTCCTTAGGTCGCAGTCACTGCAACCTAGACCATAAAGGTCCGTTGTGATACCACGTGGATCTGGCGACTTTCCCTATATTCCTTCGCCTAATTGAACCATTTAGAGCTGACTATGTAGCGTAGGACGTTTCTGACAATAATATTAGCCAGCTCACCTAGATTATCAAAGAAATAGTTTCCCAGATAGAGTTTTCTTTTGTCGGAGAGAGCTGGAAAAGAGCAGAGAAGGTGAGGAATACTTTTATTCTCTTCTTCGTCCAAGCAGCTTCTACAGAAGTCATTGCTAAATAAGTCCAGTCTTGTTACGTGTATGCCTATAGGACAGTGTCATGTGAGGACACCGATTGTGGTGCTGATGTTTGACCTGTCAAGCAGATGGAGCGCATCTGATTATAGTTTGGGCAGAGTTGTCTCGATATTTGACACGTTGTGCTGTTTATTCATCAAGGGTTTGCTTTCAACAAGCTCATCGGCCTTGCAGTTATGTATGTCTCTGTGGCCCGGCACCCAGAAGAGGTGAATAGGATGGGAGGGCTAATTTCAATTGGAACGAGATAGATTCCAGGGATTTGATGCCGCTTGGCTGTCACTGAAGATGTTAATATACTTCGTGGATATTACATTCCTTTTCTGACAGAACAAGGCTTCTTTGATTGCCATAATTTCCGCTTGGAAAACGCTACAATGATCGGGAAGGCGAAAGGACATGCTTTGGCACCTCGGAGAAAACACCACCACCCACTCCAGATTCTGTTTTAGATGTGAATCGAGTTATTTGTTCCGATCGTACCCGACTTCCATTCAAGTCGAAATGGAAATGTTGTCCTAAAGTTGTGCTCAAAACCTAGTTGGGTTGTGGTGTGGTCGGTGTTAAGGTTATTCAGAATGTTTGTGTGTTTAACTTGAGTGGGTGTTCATTTTGACGAGGCTCTCAGTCTCACAGCTGCACAAGCACCTGTCTATTGCATATCTAGGGGCTACTAGATGTAGGATAGCATCTAGGGCTACGGAGGGGGTTGTTCTTAGAGCTCCGCTAATGCATATGCAAGCTGATCTTTGAACTTAACCTAGTAGGTTACGGTTGTAGGCTGTTTCTAAAGCCGTCCACCAGACCAGATAGACACATAAAGCCAGAAAGGGAGCCTTATACTCTTTTTACGGTGGCTTCCTTAACGCGTTCTTGGATGTTGGCTTTCCAGTTCAGTTTTTTATCCAAAACCTGACCCAGGTATTTGGCTGATTCTGCGAACATGAGACTGGCGCCATTAATTTTCAATGTGCGGGACTTTGTATTTTCAGCTGAAAAGGACCAATTCGGTTTTTTGACGGTTCGCGCTGAGTCCACATCTGGCGGTCCATTTAGAGAGTACAGAGCGACCATTGATAGTTCTCTAAGGGTATTAAGGTATTTCCCTGATACAGCTATTGCCACGTCATCCGCGCAGGCAAGCACTTTGCATCTTTCCCTTGTGGGGTGCCACAGCTAACAGATCTACGTGCGGATGAGACGCCTAATTTGTGTAAATAATTCTGCCTGTGAGTAGCGGATTTATTAGCACTCCCAACGAGTCATCAACATTTCAATCCGAGAGTGCATTATTGATTGCTTCTGCTTTGCCATTGTTAAAAGTATTGGATGATGCGAGTGAGTGAAGCGCTGTCGGAACCGACTTGCAATATGCATCCTGGGAGTTGATGAGTACAGTCGGTTCTATACTGGTACGGAGGTGTAGATCAATTAATCTTTCCAATGTTTTAAGAAGAGATGAAGAGAGAATGATCGGACGGAGATCCTTCGGATTTATGTGAGAGCTCTTTCCTGCTCTGGGGATGAATACAACTTCTACTTCCGTCCTTGTCTTGGGGATGTGTATTAACCGTAGCCAACTGTTCATGATGGAAAGTAGTCATGGTAGCAGGATATCAAGGTTGTATTGGACCTCCGCAGGTATGATACCATCTGTCCAGGGGATTCAAATGGTTTAAATCTTTTGATTGCCCAAAGAAGTTTTTCTTTGTTGATGATAATATTGGTATTTGGAATGGATGTACCGATAAACTCTGGTTCAGTATCCACGGGGTTAGAGGAGCTACCAAGAAAGTGGTTGTCCGGAAGTAGGTCAATGGTTTCCATGCTGGAGGTTGCCAATTGAGCATCTGGTTTAAGTAGGTAGCTAGATATAGGTGGATTTGTATTACGAAGTCTAGAAGCCCCTAAGGTTTCTTCTATGTTACCACAGAAGGTACGCCAGGATGCTCGTTTTTTCCATCCTCAACACGCTTTTATAGGTTTTGAGAGACGGCTTGTAATAGTTCCAATCTAGTGTCTTTGGAACTCTTGGCTTTGTTAAAAAGTTGTCTGGACATCAGTCCTTTCTGAGGCTCTAAATATCTTCGTGACTGAATTAGTAATCCAAAGCCTGCAGGGCAATGGCCGTGTTATGACCTGAGATTAGTAAGTCAGACAATTCTGACAAGATTTAGGACATTTTTTCGACCCACTAATTATTGCAACACACAGAACTAAGCGAGAAGTCCCTAGTTCAAATTCCCTAACGTGTTTTCCAGCGTTTGTTACAAAATTGACATAAGAAATCGAACCAGGTACCACGCCCGCATTACTTAACAAGAATCTATGTCGTATAGCCCTTTTGTACCTTATATGCCAAATACTCATGTTTTGACATCAGCATAACAGAGGGTGGTCAATCTCTTTGATTTGCGTGCTGTCTCTAAGATAACGAAAAGTCTGCTCACCCGTCAAACTTACCCTCGTCTTTCTTGGATGTAACGTAGAGCTGAATGCTTCATCCATTTCCGTCAGGATTTTTGTTAGTTTCTGAACTTGCCTATCCGGTTCAAGAACATCATCCTTTGAAGTGGCATAGTCTGGCTTCACAGTTGGCTTTGACCGCAAATAATGGAAGCACTGCACTCGCACCTAAAATCCAATTACATTGGTAACACACTTTACAATTGCAAATGTACAGCTTACCTCTAAGTGAAGAACCAGAAGGCATGTATTAGCCAGCTCATCGAATTCGAGGGCCAAATTTGTCAGAACCTTAATCGTTCCGTCTTTTATTGTTATCGAGGAGCACTCAGCACTTATGGCCGAGCTAAGGCCATTCATAATTGGTCGCCTCAATTCATTCGCAAACTCTGACACTCGATATGAAAACCATTCCATGCTCTCCTGCAGTATGGCCAGCTCCTTGAGAACTCCAATATCTGATAGAATTTCCTGTTGAGTGATTCCACCTTCTCCCAGATTGCTGGTCAACATTTCAGCTTCACGTATGTTGCGTTGTTGAACTTGAACGGGACTCTCTTCTTCGGATGGCTCAAAGTGTCCGCGCTGAAGTTTCTTTCCCTGCTTTGCACGATGGCTTGAACTCTTTAAATCGGTCCAATTTGGTAGAGTCCTAGAAACAGCACACTACAACACAACTGTTAACAAAGGGTTTCTTGAGAGACAACTCACTTTAAAAACCGGCTTATGTCCTCATCTTTTAGCCATGTAACGCTGTAAATTCTCTTGTCTTCGGAATCTGGTTGCACTATGCTGCGGTAGGCAGCTTGACACGTTTCTCGATACGTCTTCAGCAAAGAGCACACCATTTTGAGTAGATCTTCGGAGAAGCATGGCAAATCTTGAATAAGGTTCTTGGTTTCGGCTATTCTTCTTTCCACCATTACGGTCGACTGCAGCAGAGGACGCGATATGTTAAGTGCTTTCACTTCTTCGGGCATGACGATGGCACGCCAAGCATCCTGATTTTTAGACAACGACTCAATGGTTAGGTGAAGATTTTTAAAATGGCCCTTGGCAAGGAATGTCTCCTTAATATAATTTGCGATAAAGTCATGCAGGCTGCATGGTTCACTGGAATGAAGGGAACCAGTGTTGGATCAGTGGACCGGGGATGTCAAAGGATGGCAACTTACCCCGATTTACATTTCATGAAAACTTCAATCTCCTGAATGTAGCCCATCAGAGGGAGGTATACTTTGGTGATTATGGTTTGATCTGGCTCACAGATGAGTACTTTTTCGCGACTTTTCTCTGCGCCACCTCCTAGATGCTCATCGTTCGATGTGTTGGATGGATTTCTTCGATGTCCTTTAAACGAGCCTCCGGTTTGATTATTATGCTGTGCAATGTGCGAGGACTTGTCGAACTTGAAGAGCGTACGTTTGTTGCTGTTGAATTAGAAATGCGCATTAGATTTTGGTCTAGCTACGGGAATGGATTAACTCGTTAAGCAAACTAGGTGGATACTACGGGTATATTTAGCTGTAAGGGTTTCAGTGTTGCTATTTAGCTTCTAAGTACTTGTTGATATTTACCAACGATGGCTACTTAACACATGTCTGTTCCAAATAATCGGTTGTTTTAGAAAATTGGAAAAGGAAATTTTATAATTTTGTTTGTAGTAAACGCATAACTTTTAGATTACTAAAGACAAAGTGAACAACTAAGTTCACGTAACTGCTTGTGTATTAGAAGGAAGACGGATTCAAGTCAAAACCAGCCTAGACGACAACCCTGTAGAATTGTTTGGGTAAATCACGATTACTGATGAAAGGGCGAGTAGGACGAGAGAATAAACCCATGGAAACAGTTGCAGGAGAACCGGCAAAGCATGTAATAAACCAAATGGAAGTATGGGATGGCTAACCGGTTTCATTTGCGCACTTCAAGTTGGTTGATGATTTCTACTTTTACGCGCGAGGTCTTCCTCGACTGCGTCTAACGTCTGGATGGAAATCGAAGAATCCCCTCTTAACCCAAAAAAACAGCGGATGACAAGAGTAATTCTTCGCAAATGTGACGAGATGTCGTTGTCAAAGTTATAAGTGGAGCCGAGGTAAACCAAGTCTCTAGCTACCTCAATGAATGTTTCAGCTGTAGCTATTAGATTTTTGCAATGAGCGGCCATGACATTGGATGCGTAGAACGAGACAAAAAAAAACGCGAAGACGATATCTGTTTAGTTGTATCATGAAAGCGGACCGTGCGTTTTGCGTAGAATAGTCTGCAATATTCGAGGTTTTCGACACTTGCGACAGGCATACTTCTAAATCGAAAATGTGTCAAAAGAGATCTGTATAACACTAAAAAAAACTAAAATCCGGGCACACAAGATCATTAAGAACGTTGGTGAGGCTAATCAGTCTGTTCGTAGCGATACAAACCATTCGATTCCTAAGCGAGAAAGTGCTTTAAATGTGGATAAACCATCATTACATCGTACTAAGACCTGTACCCCTATAAAATTAAATTGGTGCAAGAATTAAATACCCAGGATGGCAGTTAGAGGCTTGACATCATAAACTAGGGAATAGAGCGCTTTTTAACGTTGAAAATTAAATCTGGGTGACATTAAGTTCAATTTGTCGGTATGTTTCCTTTGTTCACAGCATATACTCTGTCTAGCATCGTTAACCTACTTTAGCCGCATCCTTCTCTATTTTCGAAAAGCATCGCCGCCTTTCATCCATGATGTCCATATCATTAGCGGTTGCTAGTAGTTGAACAGATTTGTTTAACAATTTCTATTTCTATGGATCAGTGTGCCCTGATGTTATCTCAGGAGTTTTCAACAATCCTCTCAAAAATATTTTTAAAAAGTGACACAAAACTAAGTCAACATGCCTGCATCCTTGTTTGAGAATATTTCGATGAAGCAACGATAATTCGCTCAAAAGGTTTTACCATAACTTGAACAGGCTTTATATAGTTCGTCTCTTTTAATGGTGACGTATGCACCAACCGGAATAAGATGTTTAGACCATTTGTGGACTTCTCTGGCCTAAAACAACATTGGCCGAACAGGTTGTTGGTTATAGGTGGTCACATATGCAGGCATACAGCTTCTTTTAAGTGATGTTGAGGATACTTTTCATAATGGCGCACTTCATACAAACAATGCTGAAGTTCCATTCTTGAGCGTACTTATCCGAACAACATCGTCCTCAGCAAATCATCTCTTCTGGCTTTATGTAGCTCGGCAGAAAGGCCATCATATCTGGCAGCCTTGTTAAGCTCAAGTATATATATATTGCTTTCCTCACTTCATCAGGGTCGGGTAAATGGTAAATTTCGCTGTTCTATCGTAATATTTAAGGGCTGAGTGGCGCGATGGTTAGTGCGATGAACTGCCGCGCAGGAGGTCTGGGTTCGATTCCCAGCCGTAGCAACACCTAAATGATTTTTCACTGGCCCTCCTCTCGTGATGATCTGACAAATCATCCGAGTAGTATCAATTGTCAAGAATAGCTTATCTCAACTTAGCCGTTCGGAGTCGGCATAAAACAGGAGGTCCCGCCATCGTGCAAGAAGTACACACGCACACATGAATGGTTGTGAGAAAGCTAGGCCCTGGGTACTAACGAGCCTGTTGCGCCAAAAATTTGTATTTGTATTTTTGTATCGTAATATTTGGTTCGTGCTCACACGGAAAGATCGATGGATATCGTCACTTAACTGTCCACAAAAGTTGTTCATCTATATTCTTAGCACTGACTGTGACTCAACCACGACAGGATTCTCTCTGGGTCTTGCATCTCTGGCTTTTATTAAACTCCACGCACAGCAGCCTTTATCTTCGTATATACCGTTGCCTTATTGGCATCATTCTTGGCTGAGGTTATTCGTCGGCAATCTATGCCAAACCATGGTTTATTTGTTGATCTGGGCGGTCTCTTCACATGGCAGTCTTTCCAAGTTATGTTTCGCCTTCGCCGTTGTTGTTGCTTAACAAAAATGTCCAAGTGCTATTGATTTCCCCTAGTTTCTGCATATCTCGCCCACGATCATGTGGGACCCTTCCCTAAAGAAAATCTGGAGAAGGCGATCGCAGATGGACTCATCCAAAAACCGATTGGCTAAAATATAGGGTAACTATAAAAAGTCTAGTATCCCCTGCTCAACCTATAACTCCTAGAAGCACCTAAGAGCTTGATAAGCTAACATCCGCTTTCCTCTTGTCCATTAAGAAAAAGTAAGAGGGAAACAAAAACCTTCATGGTCGTCTGAAAATCTAGGAATTCTTAGGCAGAAGTGTTGAAAACTTTTCAATAAAGCTAAAAGCTGGAACCAATCCTCTAACTATATCTCCTACAAAGAGGCCCTATCAATATACAAAAAGGAACTGAGGAAATCCATGCGCTAATCCTGGAGACTTTTCTGTGATCAAATAGAAGAGAATTACGAGACGTCTAGACTATGAAAAATCCTATCCACTAGTAAGACTGTTCCAAGCTATTTCAAAAACACTGATTACACTTGGACGACTTCAAGCTAAGAATCCTTAGAACTATCTTGGAAATGGACGTCCATTAGTCCTAAGGAAGTTCTAAGGAAGCTCCCAGGAAGCTTTCCAAGACGACATCAATAGAACCAATCTATTCACCGATTACTTTCACTAAAGTTAAAGATAAAATACTTTGGGCGTTGCACAGTTTCAAACCCTTGAAATCCGCGGGACCAGACGGCATTGTACTAGGCGAGCTGCAACCACACCTTGAATCTCATGCTACCATGGGTGGAAACTATCTTTAAGGATTGTATCGAGTTGGTTTACATTCCCAAGGTCTGGAGGAAAGTGAAAGTAGTATTCATACCCAAATCTTGTAAAAGTTCTCACGTCATTCCGAAAGACTTGAGACCGATCAGTTTTCCATCATACCTTCTGAAAACCTTGGAAAGATTGATTGATATTCATCTGCAGTAGCATTGATGTAAATCAGCTATCTGCATCCCACCATTAGTAATACAAGGGCAAATCTGTAGAAACAGCCCTTCATACATTAGTAAGTATTATCGAAAAGTCGTTGTGCTGCAAGGTGTTCACAATGACATAGAAGTTGCTTTTAACGTGACTTTTGTGAGCTATCATTAATTAAGGCGCTAACATGTCTGGAAGTCGAACACTCACTTCGAATGTTGATTAATGTGCTATTAAACAGCCGGATTATGAACATCAAAACTAGGTGGTGGTTCGGCCAGAAGACATGTCAGTAGAGGGACCTTGCAAGGTGGAGTCCTCTCCCTTGTATTCTGGAACTTAATGAGCACTTACTCATCCTCTAAGCAGAGGGATGCCAAGTGATTACCTAAGCGGATGACGTTGCTATCACAGTCTCAGGGAAGCATCTGAATATCCTCAAGGAACTTCTCCAAAACGAACTACACAAACTTCAAATGGGCCAGTTGTGTCAGTCAGTCAGTCAGTTGTGGTCTGGGTGTCAACCCCCACAAGACTGAACTGGTCGTGGGCACTAGGATATATAAAATTCCTTACATTGACCCCCGTTACTAATCGAATTAGCCTTCTCAGACAAAGCAAAATACCTGGGACTTATTTTGGACAGAAAGAGTAGCCAGAAAGAAAGCCATAGGCATGAAATGGGGAATGCGACCTCTTATCAGGCATTGGGTCCATATTTCGGTTATAAGAGTATGGAGTAGAAGTATGGTGAACAGCAAAACAAATTTTCCAAGGTGCAAAGAACTGCGTGTCTGTGTATCGGTGCCGCACTTCGCACAATACCCTCCGCAGCACTAGGCATTCTTTTTCACCTACTACCCTAGATATTTTCGCAAGCAAATGACAGCTAACGCAGCCATCCGTCTTAATGCCCTCCAACAGCGGTCAGATATAAGAGTTTCCAGGTCACAATCCCAGACAGATCGTCATGGGAAAGTAACTAACCTGTGCGAAATGACTCGATCGTTTTTTATACCGATGGCTCCAAAACAAATGACGGAGTGGATGCTGGCGTCTTCTCCGACGGGCAAAAACTTAGCCTATCATTCGATCTCCTTCATCATTGCAGCATATTGCAGGTGATACTCATGGCGATCAAAGAAGCCTTATCTTGGCTGAAAGAGAATGAATTATCTGCCAAGGATATTAGCATCTTCTCGGACAGCCAAGCGATCATCAAATCCCTTTAATCAGTCTCAACAAATTCAAAGACAACCCTAGATTGCCGTTCATCTCTGCAAGAGATGTCAAAGCAGTTTAACATTCACCTATGCTGGGTGCCTAGGCATAGTGACAATCCAGGGAACTGTAAGGCGTGCGACAAAATTACCAGTTGTACCCGACATGGGTGCACTAGGTATTCCTATCGATGCAAAAGCTTACTAGCGCAACATGCTAACAGCAAATCAAATCTCAGATGGAGTTTTGGCACGACGTGTCAAATCACCAAACAAATTTTATTCAAAGCTAGATTAAAGAAGATCCCACACTACCATTGCCAAATTAACGTCGCACAGGTTTCACCGTAAGTCTGCAACACCCAACAACATGAGAAGAGTCTACTCGTCCAAGATAACTTTAAATATGAAAATCATTGGTTATACCGAGCTAAAACAGCCTAAAAGCTTCACATAAAACAAATCAAATAGCCAACTGGCTTAAAAATAAGATCCCACAACTCCAGCAAACCCCTTATTAAACAAAAAAATTATACCATGGGGTACACAACACGTCTACCTACCTTTGGGCTTTTCTTCTTACGAAATACGAGTTTACGTTGACTGCCGGTTCGTTGAAATTCGATTGATTCACCTCGTCAGCGGATTCATTTTGTATGTCCAAGTAGTCAGTAAGAAGCAATTGCAGCTGAAATTCAAATCAATAAATAACTCTTCATCAACGGACAACCAACCAAAAACCCAGTTTTACATACCACGGACTGTGCTTGCGCCCAGAACTCGCTCAAATCATACGGACTGGCCGTCACCGAGTATTTCTGTATGACACTTAGGTAGTTTTTCAGTAGTAATGCATGCGTTTTTGCAATCGCCTTGAATTGCTTAAACAACACTTCGAGCAATGCCAACAGCGGATGCCTATCAGTGGGCACCAGATTTAAGGCAACCATTTGATTTGTTGTGCTGCGCACCACATCGAGTAGGTTTGTCTGCATTTGGACACGAATTTTCTCAATGGAATCGGGCACACGATCCAACATTCCGAAACACTCGACCGTAATTGATATGAAGTACGTTACACTAAGATCGGCATCGATCAAGTCTGTATCATCAATAATCTCGGATTTCTCAAAGTCAAAACCTTGAGCCATTTCGACGAGTGCCTTACGCACTCTTGAATTTGCCTCCATGCGATCGGTAGAGCGACGCGCAAAGTTTCTTGTAAAGTTCGATGCACTGTTGCGAGCCGAGTTTTGTCTTTGGAAATTCGTAAGCACTTCACGGGAGGAATGTTTGTACAGCTGTTGGACTATTTCTTCGTGTAGCTTTTGGTAGAGTTGGTTTTTACGCGTTTGCAAGTCAGTACGAAGATCCGCCAGTCCTTCAACATCTTTCAGAGATCCATCGCAAACAGCAAAAGCATCCGTGAGAGCTTTGGCTGCGTGCAAATATTGTCGTTTCGTAGAGAATACGGTCACCCTTTGAGGCACTTTTCGTAGCTCAGTACTAGAAAACAAAAACTATGAATAAAACCCTTCAATGGAAATTTTGAAAACATTAATCTGTGCGTACATTTGCTCCAACATTTCCAGTACGAACTTGTGTTGTACCGCATCGGTCCATAGTTTCTTGAGCTCATCGCGTCGGCACTGAAGAAGCTGCTTACACGCTATTAGGTTCTCTTTGACGGAGTGAATCTTCTCTCGACTGGCGGTTATTTCGGTTGACACTTGACTAAATAAGGGCAGTACTCTGGTAAGATTTTGGTCATGTTTCGAGACCAGCTCGTTCAAACGTTGATCGGATTTCTTGAACTCCTTCTCGATGCGCAGCTTTTCTTTTTGTCGTTCTTCGTTTGTTTCGCTGAAGCCGAGCGATTTGATGACGTTGACAAGGAAACCGCAACCAGCCTATAATCGGTGAAATAATTTTCTTTTATTAGAAACACAATCTAGATGAACTTTTATATATTTATTCAGATAAAACGCCTCTTTCTCTTGGATGATAGATTATATTTTGACACTTGGTGATGTTTTCTTTGCAGTATTGTTGTATTGTGAAAATTGAATGGTAACTTTGGGAACTAATATTTTGGGTATGTGCGTTGAATAAGCGCGAGTATTTTATGCAGAGAAGTGGAAGATTGTTTGTAGATGGCTTTGAGAATAGTTTTGTACGATAATTTGAGACATTACCTCATCTTTTCCATATTTAACTCCGCGCGGAGGCTTCGTCGGCGGTGGTGTAGCCATCTTTTTGAAACTGACATTTGGGAATTGTCATAATTATTTCTACGGTTTTAAGGCGACACCTTTATGTGAGAATTGTACGGAATTTTCATAGTTTTTAGAATGGTTCACAATGGTAAATAAAAGAGGATGGGAAACTTAATCCACTCTACAACGGTGAGCAGAAACAGCGACTATTCGGATGTGGATTTGTTATAAGTGTCACCCCCAAGGCAATCTCGACGCAACGGACGGTATCGACGCAGACGGTTTCGCGTTGAAATGTCAAAAACTCATCGAGCTTATGGGAACATGTATAAGTGGGCAATCTGAACGCCGACGCGACGCAATGGACGTTAGCTACACAGAAAAGTTGATTCAACTTCAACTTTCTTGCGCATCGACGCATTGGAATGTCAGTTTGAAAGCTGTCAGATGGTATGTTTGTGAGAATCTTGAGATTACTTTCATAGATTATAAATAAACAAAATAAATTAAAAGTACTGAATTAATATTTAACAACTAATTAAGTTTTCTTCTGTGAGAATTGAAAAACAAACAAAATCTTCGACGGCTAATGGTGAACTGTCAATCAAGTGACATCGCATCGCGTCGCGTCGTGAGCGTCGAGATTGCCACCACCACTCAAATCCTCACCATTTTTGACACTTCAATGCGAAACCGTCTGCGTCGCGTTCGTCGCGTGCGTCGAGATTGCCACCACCATTATGCTTTCAAGACATTAGCGAACGCATTGTAACAATCCGCATTAAGGCCAAATTTTACAACATAAGCCTTATATGCCCTTACCCTTCAACCCAGGAAAATGATCATATTGTGAATGGCTGTTTCTAGGAGCTCCTGGAGTCCTGGGCAAAACTTATGTGCGACTACCAAAGAACGATGTAAAAATTGGGCTGGAAGATTTTAACGCAAGGGTAGGAAAGAAGAACATCTTAAGTAGTATTGTCACAAAAAACAGCCTTTTGGGATCGGACTTAGGCTAATAGACTTAGCTGCGGAACGAAATGCCACTATAGCCAGCGCACGGCTTCCTCACCTCGATATCCATAATAGGACATGGTGGTTTGCAGATCAATGAACGGTCAATCAAATTGATCACATTGCGATAGACAAGAGGCACTTATCCTGTATTTTGAATGTCCGAACATTCCGAAAGGCTAACATCAATTCGGACCACTACCGCTGCGAAATACCGTGAATAAAATTAATGTCGAAAGATTGAAATCGCATGAGCCCGCCAAGTCCTATGCAGGACCTCTTGATTAACACCATACCACTAATAAGCCAACAAGCCATCAGATCAGCCGCAACGCAACTGATGTGCTGGTGTCTCGCGCCCACCAGCAAGAAACCCCTGGTTTGATGAAGAATGCCGAAAGATGCACGGAGCCAAGATCGAAGCCTACAAGGTTAAGCTAAGCAAGAGCTGCCATTGAGCTCTTTAGGCAAAGAAGAAGGGATGAACACTGGCTTTTCAGAAAGAAGAAAAAAAGAGCAAGAAAAGCGCGCGATCGAGGATATAGAGAGGTGCCCATCCCGGAATGATGTTCGCAAGTTTTACCAAATTCTAAAACGTCCAGATAAACAAGGAAATGTTAAGACACAGTCGATGCTCAATATGTAAGAACCACTACTGCGGACTGTTAAACGACGATGACGAAAAACACTCCACTGTCGGGTAGAACGAACCATTCAAAGCAGGCGATGACAGCGAAAACTGCGAACCACCCTACTTAATTGAAGGGGGATAGCAATATCTTAACTCAAGACTAAAAAGGCCGCTGGAAATGACGGCCTTCCCGCCGAGCTTTATAAAGCCAGCGGAGATGATTTGGTTAGTAACATCCACCAACTCATAAGCCAAATCTGTTCGGATGAAAGTATGCCTGAAGAATGGAACCTCAGCATCGTTTGTCCGATCCACGAATAAGGAGACCCTCTGAACTGCGCCAAATACAGAGGCATAAGTCTCCTCAACATCGCCTACAAGATCCTATATGCCGTAATTATATGTGAACGCCTAAAACCGTTTACCAACAGGCTGAACGGCCCTATTAATGTGGTTTTAGGCCAGGAAAGTCCACAACTGATCAAATCTTCACACTTCGGCAGATCCTGAAAAAGCACAAGAAGTCTAAATCGATACACCAGCTATTCATCGATTTCAAAGCCGCATACGACAACATTTATAGAGACGAAGTATACAGATTTGTTTTGGTATACCGCCCAAACTCGTCCGTTTGTGCAGGATGACGATGGAGAATTCTCGGTGCACCATCAGGGTCGGAAACGACCTCACCGACACATTCGATACCAAAAAAGGATTTAGGCAAGGCGATGCGCTGTCATGTAATTTCTTTACAACACCAGAGGCACAATTTTCCAAAAATCGGTGCAATTACTAGCATACGCCGACGGCATTGACATCATTGGTAGAACTCAATGTGAGGTCATAGCCACGGTTGGTAGTATAGAGAAGGAAGCGGCAAAATGGGTTTAGTAGTAAATGAGGGTAAGACTAAGTATATGCTGTGAACACAAAAGGACACACAACATCGACGAATTGGACAGAACGTCACCATTGACAGATATAACTTTGAGGTAGTAGGGACTTTGTCTACCTCGGCTCCGCTATTCAATCTGACATCAACATATCGTCAAACGAAGATTTACTGTTGCCAACTGATTCTTTGGGCTAAGAAGGCAATTCAGTAGCAAAGCAGTCACTCGAACTACAAAGATCCTGATAATCCCAGTCCTGCTCTACGGCGCTGAAGCATGAACCGTATCAAAAGTGGATCAAGAAATCCGTTGTCGATTTGAGAGGAAAATTCTTTGTTCCCAATTGCGTTGACGGGCAATGTAGAGCGATATCGCCCTGATAATGTCACAAGGCAATCGGCCCTTCTGCCTTAAGGCTCCGGCCACGCAATAAGCGACGCAAAAAAATTAAAACACATGAAATCGTATGGAGGTGGCCACATAAACCCTGTGCGACTAAGCGATTTTTTAAGCGACAGAGCGACATCGTTCTGCAATCAAATCTGTTTTAATTTTTCAGTCGATCGCTGAGCAACGGAGTAATAAGATGGACAAAATAAACACAGAAAGTTTAATTTCAGCTGTACAAAGCCGTCCAGTGCTATGGCAGGACACCCACAAAGACTATAAAAATGTCACCGATAAAGAGTGGAAAGAAGTTGGACAAACTTGTAGTTGTTCTGGGCCCTCATTCCGTAAAGTGATTATCGTTTGAAGATAACATTTCGACGGTACATCTTGCATTACGTAAGATCAATTGATCGTAAGATCGTTTACGCTGTCGGCGGATTACCTTATTTGCTTCAACTCAAAACAATAATCGTCAAATCACAGACGATTATTGAGCGATTGATCATGAGGTCTCGACTACCGTCTGAGTGATAATCGTTTTCAAAGTTACGGAATGACCCTCCTGGTAAGTTTTTATTTATTTTTTTTTTTGTTCTGTTAATTTTGTTCAAAATTTTTCCAACAGCAAATCAAAAGATGGTACTGACATACAAGATACAACAATATTGCCAAAATCGATCTGGAAATCTGCGAAGATTTTGATATAAATGATGAAATTCACCGTAATTTGCCCTTTCACGATTTATGGGGTGTACACCAAATCTTCATATTCTCGATCTTACTATAGATCTATAAATATGAATGCGACTTTCAACTAATAAGCTACGACGAACTTAAATGGCCACCCATCGGCCATCGCTCAGATTCGTCGCTCATTGCTTGGCCGGAGCCTAAGTCAACCGTTTTTCAATTTCAAAAACCGATTTAGCTTTTTCACCGAAATCGTACGTAGAGTTAGGAAATGAAATTGAAGGGAACTATGTAAGAAAGAGGAGTGAAACGGCAGTGCAATTAGCCGCAAAACCCACCCCGAATCTGGAAAAGCCCTTTTTGTATTAAAAACTGGATAACAGGCCAACCTACAGGTTAATCTTCTTAGTTAACTACGGACACAAGTATTACTTAAGAAATACGGAATTAACTAACAGTGCCCTCTTCAAATTACGGAAACCCAAATCTATAGACTGCGCTTTTCTAAAACTCGAATCTGTCTGCTTTTCTTATGGAAGAGCCTCTCACAACAAAATATACCGCGATAACTAATATAAGTGGAAACATAGCCCACAACAGGATCGTTAGAAAATGCGAACCGGTAGGTACAATCAAGGACAGTTTTGGAACAACACAAGAATATAAGCTCTCACCAATATTTTCAAGGAATCTACGATATTTCCTCAGATTCAACAACTACAAATGCTTATAAGCGAAACTTTCTTATCTAACAGTGATTCTGGCAGCATACTCCATAGTTACCAATCACTGCATCGTCTGCAAATCTACATCATCTCCCATTTAACTAAAAACACTTCCCAAAGTTGTTTCATTCGAATCGACGAGTGTAAATTTAATGCATTTGCGAACTTAATTTACAAAACAACAAATTAATTCGGTCAGAGACATCTTTACTATCCTTGATGTTATTTGGGTTATTGTTTTGCAACACGGTATTTTTTTTTTATTTACTTCAGTTTACTCCACAAGCTGTGAGAAACGCAGTGATCCAGTTCGCCGATGTAATCGAAGAGTTCTTCGGAACATGTCTCGGTTGTTTTGGTGCGGCTATTAACACGATCATTGCATGACTGGTATTTGTTGTAGAGACCCTCAATGTGTCCTTCTTTGGAGCACTTTTCCTGAAATGGGCGATTATGTTAGATTCATGGGAACCAACAATAAATTACAATATTCATACCCTCAAAGCAGTTTGGGGATCAACCAACTCGGCTTCCTCTTCTTCTTCCTGTGCTCGTACGGACGGCATGGTTAAAAATCCGAAGAAACTTCTGCTGGCCATGATGCTGTCAAACGAAGAGAATTATACAGAAGTTAACGGTTGACTGTGACACTTTTTGTATTAAGCATGCAAAGTAATAGAGAAGGAAACAATTTATAGAAATTTCACGGAATATCCTACCGAATTATTGAAGAAAATCCAAATTTAAGGTTGAAAATTTCTTGGGACCTGTGATGCAACCACCAAATTTTGACAAAGTCGAAAAATCCTATAAAATATGAAGGGGATTATTTTTTCGGATATGGGGAAATTATAAGTGGGCTAAAAAGTAGTAGATTGGTGTATGAGAGGGTATGGATGGATTCAGTGCGAAAAACTACATTTTGAAATATATATGGTGCAGTTATAGTAGCTATCAATGGGCCTGCGCACACGAGTATGCTTCAACCGGTTGAACGTCATGTTTGTTGGTGGGACGGGTGAGGAGTGAGCACAGTTTGAGAGGCATTGGAGAGCAATTTTTCACCCAAAATTAAGTGGTTGAAGAGGTTGAATCTACCAACACATGCATGCGTTTCTGACAGTTGTGGTATTAAAAAAAAATACGGCGGCTAGTTCGGTGTTAATCGAATTACACATACATATAATGTTTGGTATATTACACAAAATTCAACCGGTTGAACATATTCCCGTGTGTTTGGAAAGTAACCATAATGACTACGGTTGAAGCATACTCGTGTGCGCAGGCCCAATGGCCCTGCGCACACGAGTATGCTTCAACCGGTTGAACGTCATGTTTGATGGTTGGACGGGTGAGGAGGGAGCACAGTTTGAGAGACAGTGGAGAGCAATTTTTCACCCAAAATTAAGTGGTTGAAGAGGTTGAATCTACCAACACATGCATGCGTTGGTAATGACTACGGTCATTGTGGTTACTTTCCAAACACACGGGAATATGTTCAACCGGTTGAATTTTGTGTAATATAACAAACTTTTTATGTATGTGTACTTCCATGGTTTGTTTTCACTTTTATTTTCCGCGATTATGTACAACACAAACCATTAAAACTGAGTGACACCGATTTATTTTGCGTGAATATTTTTTTTGTTGAAATTCTTGTTTGTTGATTTTTTTTTATTTAATTTGATTGACACCGAACTAGCCGCCTTCTTTTTTTTAATACCACAACTGTCAGTAACGCATGCATGTGTTGGTAGATTCAACCTCTTCAACCACTTAATTTTGGGTGAAAAATTGCTCTCCAGTGGATCTCAAACTGTGCTCCCTCCTCACCCGTCCAACCATCAAACATGACGTTCAACCGGTTGAAGCATACTCGTGTGCGCAGGCCCAATGAAAAGCCTCATTGGAAATTTTATTTTACTTCTTGCGTTTTTTTTAAAATTCTGTCACTGGCGAGTTGGTGTCAAAACAAAGCTTTTGAATTTTCAAACACGATTATCCAAAAATATTTAAATTTTTCACTTTTTGTTATTTCAATGATCAAACATTTTTTTCTGAAGTAATTTTCCATTAAACCAATATGAAAGATAATTTTCCAATATTTCCTATAACTCAATTCCATCATGTTTTGTGTCGCAATAAAGTTGTTCAATGATAGCTATAACTAGACCTTAACAGCTGTTTCTAAAAAAACATTTTAGAGGTTACCTTACTTTAGGACAGCTTTAAGTACTACTCCTAAGTGCAAAATCGGTATCTACAATCGAGTTTCACATTTACACAACGTTGCTAAAAGGTTGCCTAACTTAAGCGCGAACAAACCCTGGCTAGAGCCATTGGAACATTCATTTCGACTTATACGAGAATTATCATCTGGAAATTGATTCTGTTTTGAGTTTTTGTGCAGTGATTTTCAATGAAGTAAAACAAAATATATAAAAATGTACTCAAGCTACATTTTGTTTGTTAGTGATTTAAGTATACGAGTAGAGGTACAAGCACGTTGGATGTTTGTTTACAAAAAACATGCTGTCAAAACCAAAATAGAAATACTAGATTCTACTAAGTATATTGACGTAACCTTCGCTTAGTTAGGCAGCAATGGGAAATCGATTATAGATAAGAATTTAAGCAACGTTGTCTAGAGACGAGGAAGGAAATCTTAAATACACATGTTGTGCCTGGCAAAACGTTCATCCCATAAGCCACACGCAAAAAAACGTCATTAGTGCCTGGCCACACGTTCATTTATATGAAAGTCATCTCGAACCATACAGGTAGATTTTATGTGAGAATGGAAGATTGCACTAAAAATCCACCGAGTCTCCATTTCAATCTGGGCCCTCATTCCGTAAAGTGATTATCGTTTGACGATAACGTTTCGACCAGAGATCGCAAGTAATGAGTGATAGGAACTTTCGTACGTCTTCACCTTTATCACCCGATTTCTGAAGTGTCGTTTTGACACATAAATTAGCTGGGCTGCAAACAAGTGTGTTTGAAACAAGGAATGTGTGTATGGTTAGACCGTGGTGATCAATTTATCTGTTAAAATCCTGGAAAATTCAAGGATTGGCTTGTAGGCAAAACGTAAAGTCCTGGAAAGTTTCCTATCTCTTCTTTACCTGATCTCTGGTTTCGAGTTTCGACTGTAGTCTTGCGTGATGATCAAAAATCGTTTTTGCTGTCGGGGATATCACTTTATTTGCTTCACGTAAAACAATCGGCCCTAGCGAGGTATCCGTCGGAGCGGAAAATTCTCCGATTTTGTACGATTCCGATGATTTTTGCTTCGAGGTATTCTTCCGAAAAGCTGTTCGGAATATTTCTCCGACATTTCGTAACGCATCCCAGCGAATTGCGTTGAAGTGCGTTTAGGAGCATATTTTGTTCAATTTTTGACAGCTAAGTGCAATTCTTTTTCCGATTTCCTCCGACACAAATTCGTCGCGGAATTTGTTTACGAAGTGAAGTGGAGTAATAGAAAAATGTATGTAATTATATAAAACTATTTATTTAAGTAATTTTCGTACTAATCGTTTGAATTTGTGTTTCCAGGGCGAGCTCAATGGAAAAAACCACCCCTGAACAGTACGAGCTTCGTCGTCGCATTTGTGTAGTATTTCTTTCCGATGGCAAATACCTCGAATGGAATTTGAATCTCCGACGAATTATGCGTTGCGGAAAATTTTCCGCTCCGACGAATACCTCGCTAGGGCAGAATAATCGTCAAATCACAGACGATTATTGAGCGCAAATGCTTATGAGGTCTCGTCTTACATCAATTTGGATGATGTAAAGACAACTAAAGCATATTTCATGATTTTTAAAGCTATAAAAAGCCTTTTTATATTTTTTTAATTTTTAAAGCCCATTATAATGGTCAAATTCCTGCATTCAAAATTGATTTTGTATTTAAAACATACAAAACCATTTGTAACCCACTGCAATTTGAAGATTCTAAAAGTAGAATCTAAGTCACTGTAATTTGATCATATGTTTTGTGTATATGTCAAATTCGAACATTTACCAAAGTTAACAAATGTTTCAATAGTATGTCAATTTGCTTTACCGTAACTGAGCCACGCTATTAAAAAAGGTATCTGTATAAGTTTGTAATCATCAATTTCTTACATTTTGCATTCTTTTTAATGATATTCAAATCTCATTAATGACAATTTATATGACGTCTAATGAATACTTACAACGGTTTCAGAGTATCTCAAATAAACGATTGACGATACCAATGGTTGTCAAGTTACGTGCGGCAAATTGATGACAATATCGCCCACGACTACCTTTTGGGTGATAATCGTTTCCAAAGTTACGGAATGACCCCCCTGGATTCTCGGTGCGGGCATAAATGATTCACTTCCAAACCATTTCATTTTGACAAAAATACTCATTTAAAATTTGCCTTCGTCTATGCAGACCTCAATATCGGTATCAGCGGTTTTTTTTTCAGATTTCCCCGTGTTCTAGATATAAAAGTCGAATTCATTCCAACGTCGCTTTTTTGTATGTGACCAAGTAGATAAAAGTTAATAAATATCTACAAATATGGGAAAATGAAATTGCAAAATAAGGATTGGGCATAGGCTGAATATTTTCAACATTTATTTCTCAAAAAACATTGTTCGGATTATCGGATACCACATTATATTGTTATATATTTAGAGTGACCCACCTGATGCTAAATTTAATCTCTAAAGAGACACTTCAGCATTGCTATTTAGTGTGAATTGTATTTTTGTTATTTAGGAGTGAAATAATAAGAAATGAAAAGCAAAGCATTAAAGACGAGGAAAAAATAAAATCTGATACGGACATTAGTACATTTAGGACCGTTTTGAGTTCGAAAATGTCCAGAATTATCAGAAATCTTCTGAATCCATCCCTACCTAAAACAG
The DNA here is from genome assembly GCA_932526625.1 of Rhingia campestris. Lineage (NCBI taxonomy): Eukaryota > Metazoa > Arthropoda > Insecta > Diptera > Syrphidae > Rhingia > Rhingia campestris. The sequence continues at coordinate 38,788,127 of OW052183.1, forward strand.
CGTTTTATAAATTTAAAAAATGTAAAAAAGTGTTCTTACGCAGAAGATTTTACTAAGCACTACGAATACACCAAACGAAAGATGGCAGAGGAGTTTACGTGAGGTAACCTACTCGATTAACTACGCGTAGTTAATCGGATTACCTACATTGTTTCATTTACTACCTACATTTGTTTCGTGTGCCACCTACATATAAAACATTAAATTTCAAATTTCGTGGGCATATACAATTCCATGGCGTTGGAATTGGATTCATCCAAAATCAAAAAACGTGCGAATTGTAAATGTGATCCAAGCATTACAGATAAGAAACCAGTTGGTGTCATAGAAATATTTGGATCTTGAATACAAATTTATGAGAAATTAGTTTACAAATTTTGCAATTTGAGATTTGAGAATTTAACTATGTGCCCGAATCCTGAATGCTGTTGTGTTCTTAAGAACGATAATTGGTAGCGCATTCATCGCAGAGCCATCCTATTCTTCAGTTGTCCAACTTTCCAACAGCAATAAACCGAACCTTGCACCAATAATTTTTGAGTTTTCTTTCTCGCGATAAGTTCGGCATGTTTTTTTTTTTAATTTTTTATCGTTTAGTGTGATTATGCTAACAAATCACACAATATTTACAAATTATTAATTCGGAATATTCACCGCATTTTATTTAATTATTTCGGGATTATTTTGTGAAAAAGGCAACCCAAAATATATTTTGACAGATACCACTATACGTCTACAACCTTTTCCTACATTAACTACCTCAGTTGCGTAGCAGACGTAACAAATGTAGTTATTCATAAAAAATGTCATTTCTGAAATCTCTGCACCAAACGCAAATGTTAAAGTTCTAATTAATAGGGGTATTCATGCAACGACGGAAAGTCGTTGTAAACGTGTGAAAATTACGACGTGGTAATTGAACTGTCAATTTTGCATCTTGGAAATCTTTTCCAACAAAAACCAATTTCCGTTGGAATTGGGTATGTAAACTGAGATGGTAAACATTGTAAACTTTTGAAATGCTGTTTTGACAGTTAATCCGTCACTTTCACACATCAAAAGAATGCGCTCAACTGAAAAAATATCGAGAATGGAAGAGATCAATTGGAACAAAATGCTGTCAATAAATAAATTACTGAAATGAGATTAAATTCAGTGGGTTACCGCATTATTTAGTGGTGCAGTTTTAGGGTCGTTCATAATACGTCGTCGTAAAATTACAATCTGTCGCACGTAATAAAATTACGACGTTGCATGCACACCCTTAATATTTTTCATCCACTCTAGTCGTAATATTAGCTTTAGCTCTTTCAAAAGAAATGATATGCATATCAAACAATTTTCTGCAAATTTATACACTTTCAATCATATTAATAAAGGCAAATAAAGTGTGAATTATCTTTAATCAATGGATTAAATGAGAAATTTTATTTATGAACAAAACTTGAAGTTAATTGACGATAATAAACATACAATTAACTAATTCATCGAAGTAGGTGAATTAACCTGCAATTAAATTCAAATTTGACGTCAAGTTGATGTCAATTGGTTTTTTTTTGAGTTCATTGAATTTTTAACAAAAATACAATATACAAATTTTTGCGCAACATGCTCGTGAGTACGCAGGGCCTAGCTTTCTCACAACCAATCATGTTTCTACGGCTGGGAATCAAACCCAAACCTTCAGCGCGGCAGTTCATCGCACTAACCATCCCGCCACTGAGCCCTCTAGTGAATTTTTAATACATTTATATTTATTTACACACATTTTTTCTTAATTAATGAGACTTTCTGCACAGCGAGTTGCCGCAATAAATTCTATAACAAGTTTATTTATTTTTGTAAATTATTTTACACATATATTATCGCGCTTTGTGTCCAATTTTCGGTTCATTTTCATTTGCTATTTGCATGCCCATTTTTTATACATTCCTACAAACAAAAAAAAAACATAATTAACAGCTGATGATAACGGATTTTATACTTATTTTAATTCAGTAATAGATTTGTCAATAAACGTCAATCAGCTTAGATTAGATAATTTGTGAATTAGAGGATAATAAGTCATTTTTTTTATTAATACGGCTGCATGTAACTATTAGACTCGTTAGATTTTTATTTAGAAAACATTTTCCCATGTAATACTGAAACTCAGCAGTTTGTGACATGCAAGGTAAGGATAGGTTATAGTGGCTGTACGCCATGCGCGTACACACTTCAAACGCAGGAGGTCCGTTGTTATATCGCGTGGATCTTTCGAGTTTACCTAAAATTCATTTGCCTACACTACTCCCCCTTCATCCAAGGCACATCCAGTTTGATTGATGACTTTCATGTATCGAAGGACATGCCTAACATTATGAATAGCGGTTGAATATCAAGGGTAGTGCCCAGTTGACAAGCTATCATCTGCCTGATATCTGTGAACCTACACCCAAAAGAGGTGAATAGTAAAGTGCTCTACCATATATTATTAAGACATAGTCGGCATTTGTGGGGTGATTTCGATGTGAATGAGATGAATTTACTTGCCGCTTGGCTGTCACTGAAGATGACAATAATCTTCTTTGATACTTCATTTCACCTAAGCCATGACAAGGGTTCTGTAATTGCCATGATTTCGGATTGAAAATGTAACATGCAAAGACAAAATAGAACTTTGTAGTCAATTTGTCACGGTCTAATATATGGATCAGTAGTCGTGTTCCACTTACTAATCCCTTTGAGATCTCTGAAAAATCCGTTAATAAAACACGATTCTTGACTTGGTGAAGTGGAAATAATATTCATGAATATGCTTAGATAGTAATTTGTTGGATTTATCTCACAATTTTCTTGCTGAAAGATGTACCATGAAGGGAATTCATCATTATTATATGCTTTGAAGTATGTAAACTATTGTTCGGCAAGTTTCCATCTGCAATGAATGTCGTTCCGCTTAATCAATTTAAAAAGACTAGCTTTAGATTTTTGTTTTCTCTTGAAACATCGAGTACAAGGCATGAAGTCTGATATTAATGACCGAATTTTCTAATTATTAATATGACGACGTTGCCAAATAAATTTATATTCCATAATTCGTTGTCCTAATAGCTATTATAGTTATTAGCCTTAAACTCCACTTACATCGATGTTTTGTTAGTCCAATGTTATTCTAAGTGAAAAGGGGATTATTAATAAGAACTTTCCTTACTACTGGCATAAAACAATATTCCAAGAATCAATTTTCATCATTAATTGAGTGGACTGTGTTTAATAACATTTAAGTTAATAATTAAACTATCTAACCGTCAACATGACGATAAAAATACAAATAATTGCTTAAATCTACTACAATTTTCGATTCGAACTCATCTATCAAGTGAATTTGGCAACTCCATTGAATTCGAAAAATGAAATGAAATTGCATTGCAGGGCAAACGCTCATTCGACCAAACTTGTGTTGCAGATTAAAAATATTACGATTTACCAACAAAACATGGCAAGTAATTTACCAGGATCCACGAAAAAGCTTACCACAATGATTTGCAACAATAATAATGTTCTTGTTCGCCAAAGACACTGTCGCGGTGGTCCGTTTTTCGTTATTTATATTCGCTAAAAAAAAAAGAATGTTCCACCAGGAAATTACACCACTCCAGCATAATGTTCGAAAAACGACAATTATGTTCTCTCTGTCGCACTTTCGAAAAGTGCGTCGCGAGGGGACGCAGCAGAACGACACGACACAAATATCGAATTCTAATTTGTGTTGGTTGTGTGTCATTTTGAAGTTTCACTTTACTGGTGTTTGTTTGGCACTCGCTATCTCCCTCTGGCCGATATAATTTTTTTTTTGCTGGTACGGACGAAACACAAGAACATTGATTTCAACACGAATATCAAGTTTTATTAATTTAAAATTCTGCGTGAATTTGTCCAAATATTTGAAGAAAATTGCAATTAAACACAAGTATAGCATTGCGGGTAGCTGTGGGCAGTGGAATTACGTCGTAAACACTAGCTCGGTACTCGCACTATGCCACTGAAGCCAACATGAAACAAATGTCAGTCGAAAGACTTGTATTTTCGATTTAAAAGCGTGTTAAGGTAATAAAATTCAATATTTTCATATAATTTTTCGTCTATTTCAGGTGAGATTCCAGTAATTTCGTAAATTATTGTAGGTTTGATCAAATCGGCTGAATAAATGTCAACTTTTTTTTCGAAATTCTTTTCATTTTAGGTTAGGTGCGCTAGTGTTGGGGCCAAATTTTGACATTTTGCTTGGGTTTGACAATTTTTCGCGGATTTATTTTCCTAATTTACCTTCTGCAATTGGCTGGCCGATTCGATTAGGCTGCGATGAACGGGAGTGGACTCATGGAGCTGCATAGTCGCTCGTTGCCACCGTCAAGTGGTGGTGGTTCGAGCGGTTCGATTCCACCACCATCAGCTGTCGGTGGCTTGATAGGTGGTACGGTTGTCAAGGCTCCGAGAAATTTCAAGTTGTTAGCCGATCCGGCATTAATTAAGGGTGCAATCAAGTTGTATCGATACGATGGAGTGGTTCCAAATGATCCATCCTATCCGCCAGTGATACCAAGAGATCCACGGAATCCAGTTGTAAGAATACGAGCAAGGCCACTTGAACCATTAGTGCTGACAGTGCCAAGGTGAGTTTGGAAGAGTTTTGCTATGAATATTTGCAATTGATGAATTGAACTCACTTACAGGTTTAAAATTGATCAATTCTACGTAGGAGAACCGCCAGCAATTGAGATAACAATAACAAATCTAAATGACAACATTGACAGGCAGTTCTTATCGGGGATGCTGGACAAATGTGGGTCGTATGACGAGATAACTATTTACCACCACCCGACAAATAACAAGCACTTGGGCTTGGCAAGGATTGTCTTTGAGAATGTAAAGGCCTCGAGAATATGCATCGAGAAATATAATCAAAAGTCTGTCATGGGAAAGGTGAGTTTACTTGTGCTTTACTGTAAAGTGTATTCTCAGGAATACGATGTGTTAGTGTAACTAAAATCCCAACAAAATGTGTGTGTAATATAAAAGTGAAATTGTGAAATTCGAGAGTGGTTCATAGGCATTAAGGATAGAAAAGTTATAGCCAGCGTTTTATACTTGGTATCTGTACAAGCGATATACAAGATTCTATCAAACGTACGGTTGAAACGACGTACCAGTGTGGCATACCGCCCGGCAAATTGCCCACAGATGACTGAATACGAGATTCCATTCAAATTAATATTGCTTAGCACTGAATGACACACGATGTACTGCTCAGTTTGGAAGCAACTCAGCTGAACTTTTTCAAACATGTACCGGATTACGACAAGTAGGTGCGATATCATGTTATGTTTTCAATCTCGTGCTGGAGCAGAGTATAGCAGGTGTAAGCACAGCTGAAAGCTTAAAACAAACACACCTCTGTCCAGCTATTGGGGGATGCAGATGATATCAACATTATTGGTAGTTCCCATCACCCCGTTAGAGAAATTAAAGTGAACGAGATCAAAACAAAAATAGGACATCAACAAACAAAGTATCTCGACCCAATAGCCTAGACAAAACGATCCTGCTGATAGCAACACCTTTGAGGTTAATGGGTTCATATATCTTGGAGTCAACATCAAACCCATGAATTAAACCATAGGGGAGATACGATGAAGACAGTCCCTTGGAAACCAATGCTACTTTGAGTTGGGGAAACTTATAGGATCGGAAATTCTGAATCTCAAATGCAGAACTTGAAATTCCAAATACTTGCTCTACCGAACCTTTATCTTCACTTTATGGGGCCGAGTACAGTAGAAAACATTCGACGGAAAAATCTTCGTCGAGTATTTGGTTTTGTTTGCGAGGAAGGCAAATAGAGGTGAAAATCTTTATGAGCTCTACCATGACCTGGAATAGGTGAAAACACTACACGACTACCCAGTTTTAAGATTCTAAAGGAAAAGGATCACTGAATGTCCGTTGGATCAAGCGATCAGGATGTCAAGTCGCTTGAAAGCAAACAGAAACCCGATACGGGTCGGTATGTAAGTCCGATAAGTGAAGTAAGGGAATCCCAGTCTTAAGATTCTAGAGGGAATTGGTCACCGGATATCCGTTGTTTTAAGGATCAAGCGATCAGGATGCCAAGTCGCTTGAAAGCAAGCAGAAACCCGAAACATGTCGGTATGTAAATCCGATAAGTGAGGTAAGGGAATATTTAGAGAGGTCTTACAGCTGAAAATATTATTTTAAGAAGCAAGCATATGTTATCAAGAGTTCGAAGCAGGAATATCGATGCTGAAAAGTGAAAAGAAAACTCCTGCAACCTCTGAAATGAAATATCTGTCGTTAACGGTCTATACAGATACTAAACCTATCTTCTCCCTTCAATTGGGTGTGCGAAGTTATTATTTTTGCCACAAAGAAGAGCATATTTGAGACGTTTCTGATGACACTGTTACACCGAACAGAATCGTTGGGTAAAAACCAATGATACTGACAAAAACCAATGCTACTGAATCATAACTCGAACAAGCAGTTAAAGCCTTACTACCAAGTAAAAGCTCAAGAGCTGCATTGTTGGCAGTTGGAAATGAGATGAATTGGAGCGTGACCCATGTCATATTATTGGTAAACTTACTTACTTACTTAAATGGCTCTATAGTCCGGAATGAACCTGGGCCTCAACCAAAATTCCTAACCAATTAAGCCGGTCCTTAGCTAACTACCTCCAGTTATGCACTCCAAGTTGGTTGAGGTCGGTTTCTACTTGGGTGCGCTAGACTTCCTCTACTGCGTCCGACATCTGGCTGGGAATGGAAGACTCTGAGAGCCATAGTGTTGGTGTCCATTCGTTCTACATGTCCTTGCCATCTTAAACGTCTAATGCGGAGTTTTTTGGGCAGGGGTATGTCTTTGTACAGCTCGTATAGTTCTTGGTTGAATCTACGTCTCCATAGCCCGTCAACGCAAACGGGACCGAAGGATCGAAGAATTTTCCTCTCACCTCGACCAAGGATTTCTTCATCCACTTTTGATACGGGTCATGCTTCAGCGCTGGAGAGCAGCTCTGTGATGATCATGGCCTTATATAGGATCTCCTTAGTAGTTCGAGTGAAAAAGCGAAGAAAGAGCGTTTAATTTCTGACGAAATGTTGTTGGCAGAGCTAATAGCGTAGCCGAGGTAGACAAAGTCACGTACTACCTCAAAGTTATATCTGTAAATGGTGACGTTCTGTCCAATTCGTCGATGTTGTGTGTCCTTTCTTGTTGACAGCATATACTTAGTCTTACCCTCATTTACTGCTAAATCCATTTTGCCGCTTCCTTCTCTTTACTAGCAAACGTGGATATGACATCACGTTGAGTCCAATAATGTCATTATCGTTGGCGTATACCTCTGGTGTTGGTTTGGGAGTTTTGCACAATACTCTCAAGAATCAAATTAAAGTCACATGACATTGCCTTGCCTAAATATTTTTTTGGTATCAAATGCGTCGGCGAGGTCGTTTCCGACCCTAATGGTGTAGCGAGAATTCTCACGGCAGATAGGATCTTGTAGGCGATGTTAAGGAGACTTTATTATGGATTGGTAAAACGATGCTGAGATTCCATCCTTCAGCCATACTTTCGTCCGACCAGATTTGGCTTATGAGTTGGTAGATGTTACTTACCAAGTCATCTCCGCCGGCTTTATAAAACTCGGCGGGAAGGCCTCATTTTCGGAGGGCTTGTTAAGCTTGAGTTTAGATATTGCTATCCTCACTTCACTTAGGTCGAGTGGTTGGTAGTTTTTGCTGTCGTCGCCAATATTGAATGATTCGTTCTACCTGACAGCGGAATGTTGTACGTTTAACAGTCGACTGTGTCTGTGTCTTAACTACGATATTTCCTTGTTCATCTCGACGGGATTTTGTTCGAGCCCTGTATCCTTGACTTTTGGATTTCTTGCTTGTGGGCTCGAGAAACCTAGCACATCAGTTGCGGTTGATCTTTTGGCCTGTTGGCATCGTTGCCATTATTCTTCGACAGTCGATGATAATGGTATGGTGTTAATCGAGAGATTCGCGTTACCCGAATCCAGATCTGGAGACCACCATGTCCCCTTATGGATATGGAAGTGAGGAAACCGTGTGCTGGCTATAGTTGCATTTCGTTCTGTAGCGAAGCGAATTAACCTAAGTCCGTTGAATGACGTGTTTCGACAATACTGCTAAAGATGTCTTCTCCTACCTTTGGGTTAAAATCTCCCAGCAAGATTTTAACATCTTACTTCGGTAGTCGCTCATAGGTTTTGTCAAGGAGCTCGTAGAAGCAATCCTTAGTTATATCATCTTTTTCTTCCGTTGGGGTGTGAGCGCGAATTGTTATAATGCTTTCGTTAATGTCTTGGAAACATAAGACTTCTTGCATCGCTGTTTCTGCTCACTATAACACGGTCCGTAGTAGATGTCACAGTTTTTCATCCTCTTTTGACCGACCTATCCCAACGTATTTCCTGGGTGGCAAAAATGTCTGCTTTGTAGCAGCTTAGGGTTTCCGCTAGTTGTTCGCCTGCACCACTCCTGTTTAATGATTTCACATTCCATGCGCAGATACGTACGTTGTTGTCCTTTTTTCGTTTAGCAGGGTCGTCAACAATAAAATCAGTCCTTTCCGAGGCTATTGGTTGCTTCGTTTTTTCCATGGGTTGGTAGTTACACTTAGGACACGGGACCACCAGTATCCACTACGGAATTGAGCGTTGCAGTCGGCCTTTCGGCTCATCCGGCACCATCTCTATTCAAGGGGCCTGACTTAGCCTTGGGATTCCTAAATAACCTGTTGTCCAAATATGTTGAAGCATCTCATCTTGGTTCGCCTGGGACAGCAAGCCGCGTATTCCGTTTTTCGTCTTGTTATCAACACTCGCACTTATTGTTTAGCAAGTCAAAACCGGTTGGATGAGACCAGTATCCGATGGTTACCACGTGGAGGTAAAAATAAGCACAGTTGATGTGTAGTCAGAGTTATAACCATTGGGCATTGCCAAGTTAAAGCCCATGAGAGTCAACCCTTGTTCTACAAAATCCAACCATTGAATATGTGACCATTGCCTTAATTTTCTTTAAGAAATTATCAAATCAATAGAAGAATACTGTCTAGAACACCACTGTGCCAGAGTTCTGGCATTGACGTTCGAACCGATTATCGATTTATCTTGATCAACCAATTAACGTCAAGTCCACAAGTTCTTAGGATCGATTGTATTTCACTTCCCTAACTATCGTTTAAATCAACTCTTTCTCATTTCAGATCTTAAGTGTCTTCCATGATCCATTTGGGAATATTTGCAAAAAAGCCATTGAAGGATTAACAAACAAAAGTAAAGCCCCCCCAACGGCTGCACCGCCAGCACCTCCAGCTCCAACTGCAACGCATCAACCACCGCCACCACCACCACCAGCGTCATCTTCATCTTCGCAAATTCCACAACCACCTGCACATCATTTGTCAGCGGAATATCTTCAGGACTACTCCCTAGAGGGCGTAGATCCGATTTCGGCTACCAGCGGTGCATATTACCGCAACGATCGTGAATACGATCACTACTCATCGCATAGCAGTCGGGATCGCTATACCGACGATGACCGGCATCGCGACAAGGAACGCGGTCGTGATCGTGAACGTGATAAGTACTACGACAAAAAGGAGACTGTTGGTCGGCATGATAAAGATCGCAAGCACCATCACCACCATCATCACAAGCGAGATCGATCGAAAGATCGCAGCAAAGAGCGACGTCGTGATCGTGACAGGGATCGAGAGAGGGAGCGGGAACGGGATAGAACACGCGATCGGGAGAGAGAACACGATCGTAAGGATCGTGAAAGAGACAAATATACACCCAGTAGTAGTAACCGGTACTCTAGGACAGAGCGTGTGGACTACGATGAACATTCAAAATCCTCGGGTACGGGGCATTCACTGCCAGCACATAGCAATCATTTGTATTCGTCTCCGGTTGCTGGGTATGTCTTGCCACAAGCAGTTGGAGGCTATGGTTATCACCATGCTCCACCCCTACCACATTCTTCGTATCACGCATACCCACCGGTTTCGGCACAGCCAGGCGGCTGGAGTTCATCTGCAGGAGGTAGATCTGGTGCTAGCTGGTCGGCACCAGCCCCGCCAGCACCACCCCCACCACCGCCACCCCCCGAGGCTAGCCCTAACTGGGATGACGACCCAGTTGAGGAGACACCTCCAAAGGAGATGAAAAAACCATCGTCAATGACACCGACAATCGATGATGAAATATCCCACTTACGATCGAAGACTAAAGCTCCCAGTCTGACGGAAGGCAATGAAAAGACAACTGTCCCGCTGGCAACAGCTGTGGAAGATCACACCACTGTCGATTTGGATACCAGAATCGCGATGATGTTCAAGGGAAAGTCGTTTGGAAATGCTCCACCATTTCTCCAAATGGAGAGTAGTGACTCTGATAATGAGAAGGACAACTCCAAAGAGGATGGAGAGGTAGCTGGTGACTCGGATAACTCGGACAAGGCAAAAACAAAGTCCAAATCGAAGAAACACAAACGCATGGAGAAAACTGAGAAACATGTCCACTCTGAACATGGCGCCAGTGACATCTCATCAAGCGACGACGAAATTTTACTCAAGAAGGAGCCCTACAGTCCAGTGGGTCCAAAGAAGGACGACGACCGTATGTCTTTGTCTAGTTTATCTTCGCATGATGGTAAAATTGAGGGGGAACCACCGCCACAGCCACCTTTGCCGCCAAATAACCCCCCTGACGATCCATCCTACCCACCATTACCAGGAGCATCGTACGTCTACCCAGGGACAGCAGGCGCAGCCTACGGCTACTACCCAACAGATAGCTATGCACAGTACCAGCAGCAAACACAGTATTTCCCTCATCCATCGTACATGCAGTCGTACATGCCGGGTTTTCCACACATCCTGCCCCACGAGGCATCCTACGTGGGCTCCACGGACGCCTACTATGACCCCTACAAGTACGAATACAAAGACAGTTCGTACTACGACGACCCCTACAAGCAGTCCATCAAAGAGGTTGTCGATCGAGTGAGCGAGGAACTGAAGCAGATCCTCAAGCGAGACTTCAACAAGAAAATGATCGAAAACACAGCTTTCAAAAATTTGGAAGCCTGGTGGGATGAACAAAACCGAAAGAAGAACAAAAAGGAGGAGCCAGTCATTGAAGTGGCAAGTGTGGGCAACGCCAAGCCCATAGATAAAGCTCCCGACATCAATGCGCTCATAAACAGCAACCGAGACAATCTAGACTTCAACAACTACACTAGTCTAGGGCTGCGAGCCACAATTCCTAAGATGCCGTCCTTCCGGAGGATACGCAAACGCGCACCAAGCCCCATTGCCAAGGGGGTCGATGAAATCGAAAAGCATTTGAGTGATCAGGAGGAGATGGTGCAAGGATCTGACGAGGATGAAGAGAGCGCTAATTCCCTCACCTACAACCGTCGATCGGCTGTTGAGGATCGAGGAGCAGGTACCACTGCTGGTGGTAGAGAACCCGCTGTTCGAACAAAGCGCAAGGGCAGTTCGTCGAGTTTCTTCTCAACCAGTGATGAGGAAGAGGAGGAGGACGAAGATGGGGATGAGGAAGATGACGATGATAGCGACGATGACAGTAGTTCCGCCTCCGATCTCAGTTCGGTGTCGGATATTGATTTGAAAAAGATCAATCGGCCGAAGGGCAAGGAGAACCATTTCTATTCTGACTCTGAGGAGGAGCGAACGCGTTTGGCCAACAAGCGGAAGGTTGACATCTATTCGGACTCAGAAGATGAAAAAGTGAAGCCCAACCGAGCAGCCGTTGTCAACCGCTTGGTTATCTCATCGGACTTTGAGGAGATTAGCATGAGTCCACCGCCAGATGCTCCGCCGACTCCAGGTGGCCAAGAAGAACCCGATGAGGAAGTGGTGAAACCGCCCGAGGAGAAGGAAACGAAAAAGTCAATCTTCGACTATGATCGCATTTATAGCGACTCTGAAGAGGAGCGAGAGTATCAGGAGAAACGTCGTCGCAATACAGAGTACATGGCTCAGATTGAAAGAGAGTTCCTAGAAGAGCGAGAGCGCAATGCACGTGAAGTTGTAGAAACTACAACCGCCGAGAAGCCAATCGATAAGCCAATGGCCAAGCTGTCGATCGGTATCGCTACGTCAAACAGTTTGGACGTACCTCAGACGCCGGATATTTCCAAAGTACCACCCACGCCAGGAGCCTCTCTCAGTGAATCCTCGACTAAGAAGGAATCCACCAAAAATCTGCCGCCGCCGCCCGAAGTAAAGGATAAGGAGAAGCCAACAAAACCCAAAAAGGCGGAGAAACCTCCACCCAAACCGAAGACTGAATCGAAAAAGACCAAGGAACTGAAAAGCAAAAAGGCACAACATGTCGAACCTCCGGCGTCCACGCCTCCAACAGCCGTCCCAACACCACCAGCGAAAATGGAACCTTTGTCTATTGAAACGAAGGAAACCACAATCAATGGCTTTACTGCTGATATGATGATGGAGGATAACAGCATCCCGGATGAAGTGAAAATGTCGCCTACCTCATCGGATGGTGGATCTAGTCAAGCGAGCCAAGCTAGTCAAGTTGCATTAGAGCACTGCTATTCGCTGCCGCCCAAGGCGGATGAGAACGATGAAAAAGCGAAGTCGTCCAACAATATTTTGGCCCACGATCACGGTTATACATCGCAACCAGCTGTAAAGAAACCGAAAACCAGTGACCCATCATCCCCAGCAACAGCAACAACAACAACAGTTTCAAGCGCTCCAGTTAAGTATGGTCCTGGTCGACCGCGAAAAGATTCCATTCGAGCGCAACGGAAAAAAGAGGAGGACAAGTTGGTCGTTGAGAAACCGAAAAAGACGTCAGCCTTGGCCGTCACCAAGGAAACTGAAGTTGCGTGGAAAACATCCACATCGGCTGCCCTAGAACTGGTACGCAGTACTTATGTTGTGTCCGAGCAATTCAAGGTGCGAGACGCCACCCAAGAAATGATGCTCCTCTATGAGTTCCTTACGCGTGGTATTGACGCCGAAGATGCCGACTACATTCGGCGCAGCTACGAGAAGCACCTACAAGAGGATCGATATGGGTATGTAGTTAACTTTGACCTGTGGAACTGTTTTTCCTTAACTAATTCTCCTTTTAGCTTCTGGTTGAACAACACCCACTGGGTCGATCACTGTGTCACCGACCGTTCGTTTGTCCCCCCGCCCACGAAGAAACGCAAAAAAGAGGACGAACTCAAGAAGCACAAGACCGGCTGTGCGCGCACAGAAGGTTACTACAAATTGGACGTCAAGGACAAAGCGAAATATAAATACCACCATGCCAAGGCACCATCCGGTAGTCAATCAAAAATCGAATTAGAGGAGCAATCACTAGCGCTCACCAAAGTAGTATCCAAGATGCAAGGAATTTCACGTGAAGCACGCTCCAATCAGCGACGATTGCTCACTGCTTTTGGCTCGATTGGCGAGTCTGAGCTCCTGAAATTCAATCAACTGAAATTCCGCAAGAAACAGTTGAAGTTCGCCAAGTCCGCTATTCACGACTGGGGTCTGTTTGCAATGGAACCGATTGCAGCCGATGAGATGGTCATCGAGTATGTCGGTCAGATGATTCGGCCAAGTATGGCTGATTTGCGCGAGCAGAAGTACGAAGCGACCGGAATAGGTAGTTCGTATCTATTTCGCATTGACATGGAGACCATCATCGATGCGACCAAGTGCGGAAACTTGGCACGGTTCATCAATCATAGTTGTAATGTGAGTATTCCTTTTGATTTTGTTAATATGTTGGTTTGTTACAGTAGTAGTTGTTGCAGCAGTAATTCTGAGGGGTTTTTAAGGTCTTGATAGAATCATGATATCATGTGTCACCGATAGGTGTTCGATAGACGAACTATGCTAACGATGTGACTAGTATCTCCTTTCTTAAGTTTTGACTTGCAGGATAAGATAATAAACACGCCGGTGAAGCACAAGCACATTTTGAAGAGGATCGCCATCATATATTGACGGGGAAAATAGCAAACTGTGGTGTATCCTCGTATACACAAAAACTAAAGAAATCATTTTGTCTGCACGACTCTTCCAGTGAATTCCAGGCGGAACTAGGGTCTATTATTCAGAATTAGACACGACAGTAATACCGCCAATTCTGTTGAAATTCCAGCCATTGAAGCTATTATTTCTGACTTGAGTTGGGGGCAGAATTTTCAACACAAATCTTGGCGTCTCATACGCACGTAGATCTGTAAATTGTGGCATCGTGCCTCCTCTTCTCTGGAATCTGGTGGTCAATAAGCTACTAGTTAATCCAGAAAGGGAAGGCTGCAAGGTGATTGCCTCAGATGACGCGGAAAAATAGCTGTATCAGGAAAATACCTTAACGCCCTTGAAGAACTATTACAAAAGGTTCTCTTAGTATGTATTCTCCCGTCGGATGTGGACTCGGCGCAACCCTATCCGCGATAACTTTTCAGGCGGAAATCGTGGGAATTAAAAAAAAGCCTTGTCCTGGTTGAGGTGTAACGTAATATCTACGAAAAATATGAAAAATATGAGCGTAGTCAGGCACAGTCAAGTATCAATCAAATCCTTGATATCCATCTCATTCACATGCCGAATGCCGACGATCTCTTAACGAGTTGGCAGAGCACTTTACCACTCAACTCTTTTGGATATCCCAGGGAACTGTAAGGCATATGAGCTTGCCAGACTGGGCCCATTCTCGACACTACCGCAGCTGGACAAGTTAGGTAACCACAAGCGTTCTCTCAGTTCTCTGATTTAGCTGAAAAGGTCAGATATCAGTTTCATAATCGGTGTTCGCAAAGGATAGACCTCCACTCGAAAAGACAAGGCAATGACTAATGCATGGTTAAGAAGAAGTTTTATACTTTCTCTCTACAGTGGTCTTCAATTTAGGACGACTTTACCTCGGAGAATTCTTTAACATTCTTTTGACCTAGTAAATGTAAGCATAGGTAACTTACGCTTTATAGGAAGCTTGGGATGGTTCACATAGCAGACGAATTTAAAAAAAAAGATAAAATATCTGGTTGGCACAACAACGGACCTGCTCCAAGTACGCGCACGCCACACGTACACCGTCAGATGTTCGTAGAAGAAGCTATCAAGAAGTTTGTTACGGCTGATAATAGGGCAGGAATGGTGTGGGGTATCTGACTACACCATTGCTGTTCTCTTTTTCATGGAATTCCCCAAGACTAGGCAACCATAGTTGAGGATTGATCCGACAACTGCTGTGTATAGCCATTTCGTGACCTGGGGACCTTTCCCCTCCCACATTTGTTACCGCAGATTCTTACGTACTTGAGTGGCTCCACATTCCGGGATGACCCTGGTCCTCAACCAACATGTCTCTCCAAATAGCCCGGTCCGGTTTCTAGGTTTTCCTCTACTGCGTCCGACGTCTGGCTGGTAATCGAAGACTGCGAGCCGGAGTATTGGTGTCCATTCGTTCTACATGTCCTATCCATATTAAACGTCCAATGCGGAGTTTTTTTTTGACTAGGGCATGTCTCTGTACAGCTCGTATATAGCCCGTCAAAGCAAACGGGACCGAAGATTTTTCCTCCCAAACCGGTTTTCTTCATCCACATTTGATACGGTCCATGCATCAGCGCCGTAAAGTAGGACTGGGAAGATCAGGGTCTCATATAGGATCTCCTTAGTAGTTCGAGTGAGGACTTTACTACTGAATTGCCTTTTTAGCCCGAAGTGACGAGATGTTGTTTAGTTCCGAGGTAGACACAGTCCCGTACTACCTCAAAGTTATATCTGTCATTGGTGACGTTCTGTCCAATTCATCGATGTTGTGTGTCCTTTCGGGTTGACAGCATATTCTTAGTCTTGCCCTCATTTACTGCTAAACCCATTTTTGCCGCTTCCTTCTCTATACCAGCAAACAAGGCTCTGACATCACGTTGAGTCCTACCAATGATGTCAATATCGTCGGCGTATGCTAGTAGTTGCACCGATTTTTGGAAGATTGTGCCTCTGTTGTTAGCTCTGGAGTTTTGTAAAATCCTCTCAAGCATCAAATTAAAGTCACAGTGCATCGCCTTGCCTAGATGATTTTTTGGTGTCGAATTTGTCGGTAAGGTTTCCGACCCTGATGGAGCAACGAGAATTCTCCATCGTCATCCTGCATAGACGGACTCTGTATAGTAAGTCTCTATAAATGCTGTCGTATGCGGCTTTGAAATCGATAAATAGGTGGTTGGCATCGATTGGAGTTGTTGGGTTTTTTTTCCAGGATCTGCCGAAGATTTGATCAGTTGTGGACTTCCCACATCTAAAACCACACTGATAAGGGACGATCAGGTTGTTGGTAAACCGTTTCAGGCGTTCACATATTACGGCAGATAGAATCTTGTAGGCGATGATAAGGAGACTTATGCATCTGTAGTTGGCGCAGAGGATCTCCTTTTTGGTGGATCGGGCAAACGATGCTGAGGTTCCATTCTTCAGGCATACTTTCATCCGACTAGATTTGGCTTATGGGTTGGTGGATGTTACTAACCAAGTCATCTCCGCTGGCTTAATAAAGCTCGGTGGGAAGGCTGTCATTTTTGGCAGCCTTGTTAAGCTTGCGTTTAGATATTTCTATCCTCACTTCATTTAGGTAGGGTGGTTATTAGTTTTAGCTGTCGTCGCCAATATTGAATGGTTCGTTCTGCCTGACAGCGAAATGTTGTTCCTCATCGCCGTTTAACAGTCTGCAGAAATGGTTCTTAAATATCCTCAGCATCGACTGTGTCTCAACTACGATATTCCTTGTTCATCTCCACAGGATTCTGTTGGAGCCTTGTATCCTTGGCTTCGACGTTTTGCACTTTGGTAAAACTTGCGTACATCGTTCCTGGAGCGACACCTCTCTATATCCGCGCGTTTTTCTTATTCTATTTTCTTCTTTTTGAAAAGCCGGTGTTCTTCCTTCTTTTCCGCCTATAGAGCTTAGCCTTCTAGGTCTCGTTCTTGGCTGCGAACATATGTCGGCAGTCCTTATCAAACCAGGGGTTTCTTGCTGGTGGGCGCTAGAAACAAGCAGATCAGTTGCGGCTGATCTGATGGTCGTTGCCATTGTTCTTCGACATTCAATGCTCGTGGTATGGTATTAATCGAGAGGTTAAGGGACACGCGCTGCCCGAAGGCCTTGGCGGTCTCTTGCGATTGCAATTTCTGGTTTGTTGTGGTGTGGTGGATATCCGCGTTCTTACCTTGGCTGCAACAAGGTATTGGTCCGAGTCGGAATGTTCGGACATCCAAAATATGGGATGCGTCCCTCTCGTCTATAGATTCTATTGCAGTGCAATGTTTGCTTTCTTTACTCTTTTGTTGATGTTCAGGTTCCAGTTTAGCTTGCTATCAAGAATCACCCCAAGGTATTTGGCACTTTCTGACAGTGAGAGGATGGATTCTTCCAGAGTCTGTGCCACAAACTCTGTGATTGATCTCTTGTTAGTTAAGAGGAATAGTTCGGTTTTCTTCTAATTTACACCCATGTTTAGGCTTGTTTGCATGACTGCGCTTAGAGTCGATGGAAATTTCCCATATCCCATGAGAACCACATCGTCTGCATAAGCCACTGTTCTTATTGCAGTGATATCTGGTCTCCTCAGTGCTTCGTTGACTATCAGTAGCCAAATAAGTGGAGAAAGAACGGCCTGTAAGGTGCCTCTTGTGATTGTTATCCCCTTGGTGCAATCGCCCAGTGAGGATGATACGTTTTCTAAGCATGGTTATGATCCAGTTACTAATGACCGCAGCTATTCCTGCTTTTTCAAGTGCTATCCCGATGGCTTCCGTTTCTTACGTTGTTGAAGGTTCCTTCTGTGTTTAGGAAGGCTGCTAGTGGGATAAAGTGATGTTTCTATTGAACTATCTCCTCATGCAGGGCAGTTTCTACTGATTTGCCTTTGATATAGGCATGCTGGTTTGGGGATCGGTAGGATTCAAGGTGAAGTACCATGTTCTCCCCATGATTCGGACATATGTTTACCGCTGGGTTTTCTAAGGTCACAACAACATATCGCAAAGCTTCAGCTTATATCCCCTCATATGGCAATATTAATCGGAGAACCTATATTATAAAAATAAACCATTTTGTATGTCTACTTTCAGCCAAACTGCTATGCCAAGGTGATAACCATCGAATCTGAGAAGAAGATTGTCATCTACTCGAAACAGCCGATCGGTGTTAACGAGGAGATAACATACGATTACAAGTTTCCACTGGAGGATGAGAAAATCGCCTGCCTATGCGGAGCACAAGGATGTCGAGGGACACTCAACTAATCTGGACGCATGCAAAGAATTGAATTTTATCCGTTATGGTTTTTTTTTATTTTATTTTATTTGATTATTGTTTATAAAGCTTAAGTTAACGTTTGTGCATACTCATGCATATACATACATTTTTCTTCTTCTTTGTTGTACCTTTCGCCGCCTCCACTCACATATTAGGATCTAGATGTTAATAGGTTTATTTGCGTAAGATTCCCCTTTTTTATATAAACAAACTATTTATATTAGACAATTTGTTTTAGTGTTTAATCATTAGAGAGCGTTAAGCGAACACCGCTTGACACGCGTAAACTGTATAAAAAAAATTACAATAATTATAGTTTAAGTAAGTGTTAATGGAGTCATATGTTCTTTATTTTTCCAACGGTTTTTTTTTATATACGATCATGGTTCTTTTCCCGTGTCTTTTTGTGTTATTTTGAAAAGCGAAATTTGTATAAGAGACGGATGTAACTTCTGTCATACACCTAGCGTCTAAGCAGTCAAGTTTAAATAACACAATTAATGTAAATAAGTGTACAAAGGAAACATAAATAATTAATACAATGTAACTGGAGGCTTTTAACAATCTCGATTGCGCCATCCATTAGTGGACATTTATTACTTGTAAATACCTAGTAGATATAACGTTAAGTGTTTTGAACTCGTACTTTAATAAAAAAAAAAAGAAACAAACGAATATCAAATAAAAAAGAAAACAATTTATTCGTAAATACCAAGAAATGTGATTTCCTTTATTTCGTGAGTTTGAGTTTACAGAGATCTTACTTATTTTTAAAGGTAATCTGCATGTCGAGCTGTGCTTGAGCAATATCCTCCAGAGCGATTTGAATTTTTTCCAACAGCAACTCGCCTTTGTGAACGACTTCTTCAAGGCGTTCAGAGCATTCTTGATTTTCGACTTCGAGACGTTTCAGACTTTGATTTTGTAGCTCCGTTGAGTTGTCCTCATTGGGCAGCGATTCAATAAGAGTGTCAATGTCTTTGGCACAACGTGAAATAAGTTGAGCAAATAGCTGAGCGAAATCATCCTGTTGCTGATTTTGAACTGGTGTTTGGTTCCCAGTTCTATCAAAATTCGGAAATTTACTGGGATAGGAGGTTTGCTGTATGATGCCGATTGCATTGCAAAAGTTTTCGGCTTGCTAAAATTAAAATTGGTGAAATTACAATCGCAATTATAAAAGTGATGGTGAAAGTATACTTTACCGTATTAACAGTGTCCTGCAGTTGTGTTAACCTGTCTGCCATTTCTGGAGATATTGGCGAATACGAATTAATTTGGAAAGAAATTTTGGATGATTATTTTTTGTATCTTTGGGGAAAATAAACAAAAATGTACTAATGTCAATCGTCACTAGTCAATGGTTAAACTGACAGTTGTTGTCAGTGGTGAATGACAGGATGAAATTAGGTGTTAAGTGAAGATTTACATGGGTCAAAAGTGCGAAAACTATTAAAGTCCATGTGACATTGTCTTTTTGTTATTTGAAGTAAAAATTAATCGACAATATAATTGTAATGTGGGGGGATATTATATACAGCCGTATTAATTAACTCAAATTAAGTGTGAATTATTTTTAATTAATGAATTAAATGAGAAATCGGCATAAATTTACTTTAGCAAAAACTCACTTTTTTTGGCTTAAACGATTCGTCTTTACGTGCTGATCATTTATCCGTTTTTAAAAATCGTCGCTCACGTTTAGTTCACTTTTTGAGTTATATTTCCATACAAATTGTTTGTTGTTTGACATTTCTGTTTTTTTTTTACTTCAGTGGTTAACGCGGCATTGCCATGTTAAAAAAAAAAACATTTAAAATAAAAATATTATAACTTAAAAAACTGTTGACTAAGGCGGCTGCCTAACGACTTTGCGAAGTTGCGTGAGCGTGGACTGTCCCCAGAAAGAGAGTTAAAATTCTTTTTTTCCGGCGAAGCGGCCCCCCAGGGTACTATTAACGAAAAAAAACTGTTGACTAAGGCGCCTGCCTGACGACTTTACATACTTCGAGCGGAGCAACGAAGTTGCGTGAGCGTTTCGACATTTTGTATATCATTTTTAGCATCATTAATCCAAATGCATACTTACTATTTGATCTAACACCCAACTCGCTGTGAAAGAGAAAGTTGCGTACGACCCAGTCGTGCACCCACCACTCGTTTCAGTTTAGCGCATACGTTTGATGTGTGGAAGTGACTGATTAAATGTCAAAATAGCATTTCAAAAGTTTACAACGTTTACCATCTCAGTTAACGCACCCAATTCCTGTGAGAAAATTCCGATATTGCTAGAAAAGATTTCCCATACAAAGTTTGACAGTTCATTTATCACGTCGTAATTTCATCACGTTTACAACGTTAACGACGACTTTCCAACGTTGCATGAATACCCTTTTTATTTAATTGTTAGTTGAAAAAAAAATAGTCCAGTGTATTTTTGTATTTTAACAGCCTTATTCATAAACTCATTATAAGGACCCCCCTATTCATTAGATTTCACTAAAACACATCTCAACGGTTGTATAGTTATACAGTGCATAAGTATTTATACAGCCTTTATTCAGGGTCGCACAGTTTCTTATTCATAACATATTTCCCCATCCATAATAGTTATACAGGAGGTCTGTTCCCGTACTTTTTCAGTAAAAATTAGTAAATTCTCAAATTTCTTGGAGTGGGGGTAAATTTTCTCAGAAAGAGACAAAATTACCAAAAAGTACGGGAACGCGTTTAAGTAAATAACAGTAAAATTATATATTTTGTATGCCTTTTAAAGAACAAATGACATAAATCACCTGTCAAAAGCGAGTTGTCACTTTTAGATACCAACTGACAGTTTACTGATTTTTACCAACAGAAATTTCTGCAGTAAATTTTTTTACAGATTTTTATGGAGGGGTAGTTTTTTGCTCTCTCGTGAGCTGTCTTTTTTACTTATTTTTGAGTACGGGAACGGCAATAAGTAAAAATCAGTAAGAATCAGTAAATATTATTTTGTACGGGAACAGACCTAGGGTTTGTGTCAAATAAAATACCAAAAAGCTCGGCAGAGTTACCAAGGGATCATTTTTATGGTTGCGAAACTCATGGTGACAATTTTATTTTCTACATTTTTATAACATATTGATGACTTATGTTAATTCAATAACATCATTTACAATGTTGAGTGAGCATCAGGGTTACCAAAGGTTCAGTTGTAAGTTGAAAAAAATCATCCAGGGTATTTTTGCATTTTAGCAGTTGTGTTTCACTGTTTCATTTGTTCAAAAGGTTTTCTTCTTTACCTACAGACTCAACATTGTAAACGATGTTATTGAGTCAACATAAGTCACCAAAATGTTAAATGAGTGTAAAAATCAAAGTTGGCACCATGAGTTTCGCAACCATAAAAATGATCCATTGGTAACTCTGCCGAGCTTTTTGGTAATTTATTTGACACAAACCCTGTATAACTATTATGGATGGGGAAATATATTATGAATAAGAAATTGTGCGACCCTGAATATAGTCTGTATAAATACTTATGCACTTATGCACAACCGTTTTAGTGAATTCTAATGAATAAGGGGGAAAATAAACTAATTCACCGAAGTGGGTGAATTATCCTGGGGGACCATTCCGTAACTTTGAAAACGATTATCACTCAGACGATAGTCGAGACCTCATGATCAATCGCTCAATAATCGTCAGTGATTTGACGATTATTGTTTTGAGTGAAGCAAATAAGGTCATTCGCCGACAGCAAAACCGACTATTGATCTAACGTAATGCAATATGTACCGTCAAAATGTTATC
The DNA here is from genome assembly GCA_932526625.1 of Rhingia campestris. NCBI lineage: Eukaryota > Metazoa > Arthropoda > Insecta > Diptera > Syrphidae > Rhingia > Rhingia campestris. The sequence goes on from OW052183.1 coordinate 38,810,343, forward strand.
TTCAAACGATAATCACTTTACGGAATGAGGGCCCTGAAATACAATTTAAATGACGAAAAGTTAATAGGCGTGTTTTTTTCTAAATCTATACAGGCTTATAGTACGTTTCCACCGGACTGAAACTCGTCATTTCATTAACAAAATTCAACATTTGAAAATAGTGTTCCCACCAAAAATAAACGCATTCCAACTGTCAAACAGTTTTTTTTCACTGGATCTCCCCTTGCCATGATCTGACAAAACATCCGGGTAATATCAACTGCCAAGAAAAGCTTATCTCAACATACCTACTTGTTCTGATTCCCAAAAAATAAGAGCTATGAACGGTTGAGAGAAAAAGTCAAGCCCCGGGGTCTAAGATCGTGTTACACCAACAAAATTGCAACAAAAAAGAAAAAGCAATAGGACATCATACGATTGTTCATTATAATTATTAAAAGTTTATGCATTTTCTTCTTAAATTTAAATTAGTTTTCCGAACGATTTATCCAAAACAAATTACATAGCAGTTTGACGTTTCTGGGAGAAAAAATGGGTTTTGCAGGGGAAAAAGGTATTAGGTCTGTTCCCGTACTTTTTCAGTAAACATTAGTAAATTCTCAAATTTCTTGGAGTGGGGGTAAATTATTTCAGAAAGAGACAAAATTACCAAAAAGTACAGGAACGCGTTTAAGTAAAAAACAGTAAAATTATATATTTTGTATGCCTTTTAAAGAACAAATGATATAAATCTCCTGTCAAAACAAGCGAGTTGTCACTTTTAGATACCAACTGACAGTCTACTGATTTTTACCAACAGAAATTTCTGCAGTATGGAGGGGTAGTTTATTGCTCTCTCGTGAGCTGTCTCTTTTACTTATATTTGCGTACGGGAACGGCAATAAGTAAAAATCAGTAAAAATCAGTAAGAATCAGTAAATATTATTTTGTACGGGAACAGACCTATTGTTTGATTCGACATAACTCTGTTGGACGTCATTTGAAATAGCATTTAAGCGGGATGCCGAATTTCAGAATGTAATATTATATGGCGGAATACTTTGCATTTCGGCTGAAATCACGAATTTCGTTGAAATCACGCATTACGACTCGGTGGAAACGTACAATTAAATGCACATAAGAAATTTTTACTGTGTTATTTATTTTTTTTTCAAATATAATCCAATTTTTTTCACTAATTCCACTACTACACTTATTGTAATATTTTGATTTTCGATTCAAAGCAAATATAAAAATATTTTCACACATTGATTTTGCACCTATTTTGCAGCGTAATACTTACTGGTTGTGTTATCAGCTGCTATATTTTGCAATTTTATCATTTTTGACAACCGTTTGTGATAACAAATGAAAAAATAGGTTTGGTAGCACATTTTCTATCTAGGCTAAGGGTGTAAGACTGGATACTTATCCAGGTTTCGCGAAATCTATAAGATTTGGTGTAAATAGAAAAAAACACGGCTAATGTCAATTGGGATTTTACTCTTGTTTACACCCTATACCATAGGGGTATATTAGTTTTGATTTGGAATACGTGATCCTTGTGTAAACATTTTCAAAATCCGCCTACTGCCACGCTCACTTTTTAGAAAAAACCTTATTTTTAGTCAAACGGTTAAGAATTTTGAATCTATCTATATTTTGCCCATATAAAGTTTTTTACCACGCCCACCTTTTAAGGGCGTTTTTAGTAAAAGACCTTTTTCGAAAAAAAAATTTGATGCAAAAACTTGAATAAAGTGAATATGAACATTTCGTCCCTAGACCATTTTAATCAACGACCACTTTTTGGGGCGTTTTCCTACAAAAACCATTTGCACACCTAAATGCTAAATCCATAGTATTTTCAATAGAAAAACGTTGTTTCGAACCATTAAAGATTTTGATAAATTGTCCGAACAATTATCTTGTGACAACGTCATTTTCTTACGTGAGGCAAGATGTACCGTCGAAATGTTTTTGTCAAACGATAATCACTTTACGGAATGGGGGCCCCAAATCTGCCAAATTGATATGAGATAAAATAAAACAATTTTTTCGCCCAATGGAATGCTACAACTGTTACTTTGACAGATCTAGATACAAAAGATTGATTTTTTACCAATGAAAAACGCCATACGATTTTGCGTTCCACACACACTTACCTTATTTTTGAGTTGTAATATGAAATCCTGAACACGGCCAATACCTAAAAATGGTTGAGTGTTGTGTTTTCGGGTGCCATAATTCACCATAGGAAAAGAAACGGAAAAAACTAAGAAATAGGACTAACAAATATTTCTGTTAGAAAGGAGCTCTCAATTTGGAAAACAGCTGTTCCTTTTCATCCGTGCGATTTTTGGAAAAAGGTGCTATTCTTTGCAGATATTCAGCATTTGATTAAACGTAAACGCGAACACGTACAGGCGGTACATCTTGAGACCCGAACGTCAACTGGGATCCATAATTTTCCCAAATTAACTTTTGGTTAGAGGGACACAAGTTGAGATCGTTAACCGATTGTCAAACAATTGTTTGGGTGAATTTGCCACTGCAACGAATGAGAACTGCAAAGCGGACGACGAAATGAAGCGACGATATAACGGGTGATTTTTTAAGAGGTTTAGAACTTTTTTTTAAAAAAAAAACACAAAAAAATCGAAAAAATGAATGAAATATTTATTTGAATCGATAGTTTGAACCTTGCAATTTAATGTTTAAAGATAATTTCATGCAAATGTTGACCGCGGCTGCGTCTCAGGTAGCCCATCCGCTGAGTCCAATTTTGGCATACTCTTTCACACATATCGGCCGGTATCTCACGAATGAATGCATGGATGTTGGCTTCCAGTGCGTCAATCGAAGCGGGCTTGTCCCTATAGACATTAGCCTTGACATACCCCCACAAAAAATAATCTAATGGTGTCAAATCGCACGATCTAGGCGGCCAATTGACCGGCCCGAAACGTGAAATTAACTGTTCACCAAACTCGCCTCGCAATTGCGCCATTGTTTCGCGTGCTGTGTGGCATGTGGCACCGTCTTATTGAAACCACATATCATGCAAGTCAAGAACTTCCATTTCGGGCAAAAAAAAGTTTGTTATCATCGCTCGGTAGCGTTCACCATTGACAGTAACGCTGCGATTCGCATCATCTTTGAAGAAATATGGCCCAATAATGCCGCCGGCCCATAAACCGCACCAAACAGTGGCTTTTTCGGGATACATTGGTAGCTGTTGCAATGCTTCTGGCTGATCTTCACTCCAAATGCAGCAATTTTGCTTATTTACGTACCCATTCAACCAAAAATGAGCCTCATCGCTGAACACAATTTTTCGATAAAAAAGCGGATCCTGGCCAGCTTTCCAAGAGCCCATTCACCAAAAATTCGGCGTTGTAGTAGGTCGGCTGGCTTTAGTTCTTGCACCAGCTGTATCTTAAAAGGCTTTACGCCCAAATCCTTCCGCAAAATTTTCCACGTAGTGCTGTAACAAAGGCCTAACTGCTGGGAACGGCGCCGAATCGACATTTCGCGGTCTTCTGTCACACTAGCTGATACGGCCGCAATATTTTCTTCACTACGCACAGTACGTAAACGTGTTGGTGGTTTAATGTCCAACAAAGTAAATTTGGTGCGAAATTTGGTCACAATCTTCCGAATAGACTGCTCAGAAGGTCGAGAATGCCGATCATAAAATGGAAGCAGCGCGCGATGAACATTTCGAACCGAGCACGAATTTTGATAGTAAAATTCAATAATTTGCAAGCGTTGTTCATTTGTAAGACGATCCACGGTTAAATTGCAAACCAAACTGAAGCTGTTTGACAGTGACACAAGGTACTAAACACACGTCAGCTGTCAAAACCAGTGTTGCCAAAACCAAACCAGCTAAAAAATCACCCGTTATTACCACTGATGGTTTCAATGCGATACGGGATTTAAAAATCTGCTTCAAAATATCGAGCAAAAATCTTGAGTTTGCATCCATAAGACGATACTTGGGTCTAGAACCTTACTTGAATGATTGATGTTTATAAAATCATCAATAATCGAATGAAAGGACTGACCTAAACAATTTAGTTCTTTTTTGACATATTTACACCTTTAAGACTTACATCAAATGTAGGCTTAGTCCCGGTTATTGACACGTAGCCAATGGTAGGCAATGCGATAAAAACAGATGCTCATGTCTATCAACTCAGATTCTAAGTCTCTTCGTATCGACTGGGTGCCTACCTAGCCTATAGTAGGTACTACCTTGACCAAAGATAGAGTGTGTAACCTGTGTAAAGTCTCTGTGGCAGATGGGAGCTAGGTAAATTACAGTCAACTACAAAATTAATATGTATTTTCCCAAATAAAGAAGACCGCCTCTCATTTATAAACAAAATTATTTCTCTGGGCTACTAGTTTACAATGTCTATTCAAAACCGAAAAAAAAAAAAATGTAAAAAGTATACAATACAATTTTTTTGACAGTTAAAATGCGTTGTTTTTTCGTGGAAACACTATTTTTAAATGTTGAATTTAGTTAATGAAATGACGAGTTTCAGTTCGGTGGAAACGTACTATAATGGACGTAATGTCGAGAGAGTGATAGGGCAAGAAATCGCCCGCCTGACGTCAACGTATTGGTATTGATGAAGTATGTACAGTCACCAAAAGGCTGAAGAACAACAAGGCAGCCGCTTCTGATAGATTACTAGCAGAACTCTTCAAGCACTAAGCCATTAATATAGTGTGGATGGGTGAAAGCATGCCCGATGACTCTAGAATATCAGCTCCATATATCCCATCTACAAGAAAGGCAATCCAATGTCGCATAAAAAATCATATCAAACGTAGTGTGTGCGCGTCATAAGCCTTTCTGTGACACATTTATCGGCACATACCAGTGTGGCTTTCGAAACGCAAATCCGGGAAAAGACCAACAAATTTCATGCCGTTTCATAGGGTTCAAGGCCGCGTATAATAGCATTTTTCGCATAGAGCTTAAAGAGTGATGGTGGAATTTGGGATACCATTAAAACTCATACCGTTGTTTCGCCTAATACTGAAGGACATGCGATGAAACGTTCAGATGAAAGCAGCTCATCTATATCGGATTTCGACAAAAAAGATGCACTATCACTCGACATGGAATTGATAGGGCGGATGTAAATACGGATGGCACTACCTTCGACAAATAAGCCCAGCTACTGGGGTATCGACATCATTGGTCTCTATCATCGCATCGTTGTAGAATCATTTACCATAACTGATGAAGAGGCGATACATTTAAGAGTTAGTCTTATGTAGATAAAGGGATCTAGACAAAGTATGTGTTATCAAAAAAATGCAGGCAACTTTTTAACAAAGCCAAGAGCTCAAAAGAGACACTAGATTGAGCGTGTTGAGGACGAAAAAAGAGCACCCTGGCGTACCTTCTGTGGTAATATTGAAGAAACCTCAGAGGCTTCTAGACTTCGTAAAATCCTCTCCACCAATCCACTTATATCTAGCTACCTACTCAAACCAGATGGTCAATGGACAACCTCCAGCATGGAAACCATTGACCTACTTTTGGACACCCACTTTTCTGGTAGCTCCCCTAACCCAGTGGATACCGAACCAGAGTTGTTCAGTTATTCCATTCCACATACCAACATAATCATTACCAAAGAAACACTTCTTTGGACCTCTAAGAGCTTCAATCCATTCAAATCCCCTGGACCATCATGACCAGTTGTCTACGGTTAGCACATTTCCCCAGACATGGACGGAAATAGAAGTTGTATTCATTCCCAAAGCAGGAAAGATCTCTCACATACATCTGAAGGATCTCCGTCCGATCAGTCTTCTTTCATCGTCTTCGTTTCTGCTTAAAACCTTGGAAAGATTAATTGATCTACAACTCCGTACTAGTATAGAACCGACTGCACTCTCCACCTCCCAACATGCATACTGCAAGGGTCAGTCATTTGAAACAGCCCTTTACTCACTTATACGCATCATTGAAAACTCACTAAGAGTACTATGGTTGCCTTTCTTGATAAAGAAGGAGCTTTTAACAATGTCAAAGCTGAAACAATTACTAATGCACTCTCGGATTTGAATGTTGATGACTCGCTAGGAGTGCTAATAAATCAGCTTCTCATAGGCAGAATTATTAACACAAATCTTAACATCTAATCTGCACGTATATTTGTTAACTGTGGCACCCCTCAAGGGCCCTCTGTCTCCTTTTCTCTGGAATCTAGTGGTCAACTAGCTACTAGTAAATCTAGAAAGAGAGGGATGCAAAGTGATTGCCTCGGCAGATGACATGGCAGTACCCGTATCAGGTAAATACCTAATACCCTTAGAGATATATTACAAAATGGTCTATTTGTACTCTCTAATTGGTCCGCTATAGATGTGGACTCTGCGCGAATCCTCAAAAATAAAAAACGAATTGGTCATTTACAGCAGGGAATACGAAGTCCCGCACATTGACCCTCCCAATGGAGTCAGTATCAAGATCGCAGAATCAGCCAAATACCTGGGTCTGGTTTTGGATAAGAAACTGAACTGGTAAGCCAACATCCAAGAACGCGTTAAGAAAGCCACCGTAGCCTTATACTCTTGTAAAAAAGCAATCGGAAAGAAATGGAGTATGCAAACACATATCTCTCTCTGGCTTTACGTCATTAGACCCATACTTCTGTATGGTGTCGTAGTCTGGTGGATGGCTTCAGAAACACCCTCCAACCGCAACCTACTATAATTTCAAAGATCAGCTTGAGTTTGCATTAGCGGAGCTCTTAGAACAACCCCCTTCGCAGCTCTTGATGCAATCCTACATTTAGTGAACCTACATATCTACGGCAAACAGACCTCAGCTTTAAGACTGAGAGCCTCGTCACAATTGACAATTGAACACACTATGATTCTGAATCACCTTAACATTACAGAAAACACCGACCACACTATCACTACCCAACTCAGTTTTTAGCACAACTTCAGGACAACCAATCCAAGTCGCCTTCGATCGGATTCGATCGATACCAATAACTCAATTCACATCTACACGGATAGGTCTAAAACAGAATCTGGAGTGGGTGGAGGTGTTTTCTCTGAGATGCGTAACCTAAGCATATTATTCCTCCTTCCCGATCATTGTAGAGTTTTCCAGGAATCATGGCAATCAAAGAAGCCTTATCTGGACTGAAAAGGAATGTAATATCCACGAAGCATATTAGCATCTTCAGGGACAGCCAAGCGGCAATCAAATCCCTGGAAGCAATGTCGTTCAACTCGAAATCAGCCCACGAATTCCGACTGTCTCTTAACAATATGGAGGAGCATCTTACCATTCACCTCTTTGCCAGGCCACAGAGACAAGGCAGATGAGCTTGCCAGACACGACACTACCCTTGACATTCTACCGCCAGTGCTGTGTATGCCCCTTGCTACATAAATTACTGATCAAACAGGATGCTATCAAGAAAGCAAACCACATAAACGGCACAACGTGCCAAATATCCAAGCAACTCTGCCTAGCTTTATTCAGAAGCGCTCCATCGGCTTAACAATGCTGAACAGATCAATTATCAGCACCATAATCGGTGTCCTCACAGGACACTGTCCTATAGGGCTACACGCAAAAAGACCATGTGTTAACACAACCATAGGCAAAATTTCACTGTTGATGGTAACAATTCTGACAATTCTACGTTTAATAGCTCATCTATCGAAGTCAACATCAACCCTACGTATGACATCTTAGTGAAGATATGACGAAAACTGACCTTAGAAAACCGATCCTATTTCGGTTTAGGGAAACAAATGGCTTAAAAACTCGAAAATCCAATTGTTTCCTCTACTTGACCATAATCCTACCAGTCCTGCTTTACGGCTTTGAGTGGTAGGCCGTAAGAATGTAAGCGAAGCAAATATTAGGCACCTATGAAGGAAGGCGAATGGAGTGGAAGTGACAACCGCGATGAAATGTACCAAGATGAGGTTGTATTACATAAGGTAAAAACATCTCAACTACATTGGCCCGGCCATATCGAGTGATAATCCTAGCTATGAGATAAAAGGCCAAACCTCTGGTTTAAGGATCAAGCGATCGTGGATACCAGAGATCGTGAATGGCTGATAGCAACTATTACTTAGGACCGAAGAGGAGTGAAGACTGCTTTGTTTCAGACAGAGACGTCAATGCTCGTAGAGTATGGTATTTCCATTGAACTGGATGAACATTTTCTGAATTTGGCTTAAATTTAAAATCCGTTGTTTTGATTTTTTGGTCAAAACTGTGTATGGAGTATTAGGAGCAACATTATGTAAATGCTTAGGAAGATGCCTTGGCCGTTCAATAAATTATTTAAAAACAATCGTTGATTTTTGGAAAGCACCCACGATCTATTGGTTGGTTGAGTGCCTTATGACCCCAAAATTGGTGTGTGCCCCTTTCCAAACTTGGTCAAGAGAACACGTTTCTCTTCCATGTCTGTTATTACAGCAACATCTGTCAATATTCTTGTTTACACAAAATTGAAAAAAATAAAAATCATTGTGATGTCAGCCGATTTTTTATTTGATTCAGATTGAAATCTTACTGTGCATGCTTTCTTCGTGCTCCCATTCCGCATTGCTATTCCCCCATGAAATCAGGAAAAGCCATGTGAATGCAGAAGAAAACCGGAAGATGGAAGCATTCGCGGTTAACTGACTTACTAATGAGGATTTGATGCGTCTTGCACTTCCCAGATGTGCACGCAAAAGAGAGAACGTTACTATTACTGCTGGTTCTTCCTCAAAAATCCCGCATGAGTGGTTCTAAAACTATTGCTTTCGAGGTGACATTCGTCGACGTATATATACACTGTCACAGTCACTGCGGCTTTTACATCCGACTATACGTCCACATTACTGAAACCGAACACTCCACTGGTTGGTTGGATTGTTAGTAAGCCAAGCAAAGTGTGAAATACAAGAAGTATCTTTGTATCTTAAAACTAAAACCAAACCGACACAGTCAGTTAGTACGTTTTGAACCACCGTCGCAGTCGGTACGCTCTACCCGAACCCGAATCTTACGACTTTTAGCCGAGCCTACCAAGCCGGTGTGTGGAGTTTTTTTTTTTTTTTTTTGTAAATAAAGTGAAAGGTGGCTGTAGCCAAAGTGCGGGTAAAAAATTTCCCGAAAAGAGAGAACTCGTCAGTCAGTCGTTATTATCGATTTCGTTTTCATTTGAAGCAATCAGAGGTGGTGCGCTGCAGAGACTGAGTGCGTTCGGTTCGCGTAGTACACGACTAAGCTGCTTACGTGCGGTGACTAGAGATTAGGGACTCGTTGGCCAATTGGGTGCAAGACGGGCTTTGAAACCACGAAACACGAAGTACGAAGCAAATAACATAGCGTACTGCAAATTTATATTCAAATTGAGAGTCTCGCGCTGCATCGGGTAACTTGAGATTTCGACCGGACTAGAGGCGGGTTTTGGGAGGCTTGTGTGGTTGTATATGTGGTCACGGTGTTGACACAGTTTTCTCACAAACATAAAAGAAAAAACCGTAAACTATTTAGGACATTATCTTCGCAAAGAGTGTTTACGGTTTGTGGCTATTACTGTGTTCTGAAAGTAACACGAGCTTGTTAACAACGCGTATTTGGATTATGGATTAAAACATAACGGATGCATATATAGTACTAAATAATTGCAATGTAAGTATATACATCCTTGAGTAGAGTTGATGGATCCTTTAACCTCGATTAGAAAAATAAAAGAGAGAGGCATTGAAAGAAAACCTAAAAAAGGAGTTAAATATAGAACAAAACCAGTTCGCTTGGATTGTAAGCTTGGGCAGTTGATGATATCGGATCAATTTGTAGACCGAGTTTTTCAATTTAAGGAAACTAAAGGTAGAAACAAGTTATAGCTATGTAGTACGAGAGACCTGTTTTTCCCCTTTTGTTCTCGATTTTTGGGCGTCTTTTTTGTTGTTTTAATTTTTACTGGTATTGATTTCCTTTGTGGACTTAAGTGAGTCATAGATACTCATACATAAGATAGATGGCTTAGTCAGAGGACTAAATCTTGATGAATACTGTTCATTTGAATATTAATTTGATAATTATTCCCAAGTGATAATTTTGAACATGAATTTCCGCGTCAAAGTGCCAAATAAAACGTGTAAGTAGTTTGCTGAAGGTTTTTGTCGTTTGACGGGTTTAGATACTATTTGTTTTCATTAACAACCCTGTCAAAGCTGGTTAGGTTTTCAATGACTTTGCTATGGCTGAAGTGGTTATTTGTTTCAGTTGGCTGGTATATTGATCTGCTTTCACTGTTTGGAAATGATTTTGATAGCAAAACATTAATTAATTTGCGTGCGGTTATTATCATAATTTGGCCGCTCATTGGGCGCCAGTTTTTCAATATAATGACTTGGTTTAATCAATAGGAATACAGTATTTCGATATGTTATCATTTTAATGGCCATATGCTCATTTCTGTAAAATAATCATGTTCAGTGTATATTTACTTTGACATGTTGAAAAATATAATATTTCCTCAAAAATATTTTCTCCATTCATTTGTGTTTGTGAAGTTATATTTTTACCACACCGACTCCGAAACGCCAAATTTCAAAAGCTTCTCATGGCTGTTTTATATTACTGGATGTTTGTCAGACTTTTGCAGGGGTGGGTCAGTGAACAAAACTTAGGTGTTGTTAATTTCGGGATTTGAAACTGGAACTCAAAACATTAAGAAGAAGAAGCTGGGTTGGTATAAAAAAAAACTCTTAGCTCTAAGGAGGTTAAATGTTCAGGACACACAATAATAACGATTTGGAAAGAACGTTTCCATTGAGTGATGAAAAGCTTTTTCTTCGGGCTTAGAAGGATATTTGGTAAAAACTTGAACTCCTAAGAGGATTCTACAAAATACCTTTATTAACGCCGAAGCATGAAACGTACCCTAGACCGTGGTCATTTTGAGCAAAAAATTCATCTGATTTATACCGTTTATATTGACGGGCTTTAAAGACGAAGATACACCAAGAACTTTATCAGCTGTACAGCGACATAGCCTTCCACATTGGATGTTTAAGATAGGTAGGAGATGTATTGCGTATACATACCAATAATCCGGCTTGCAGAGTCTTCGATTCCCAGCCAAACATCGGGCACAGTATTCAAAGACCTCGTCTTAAATGACGCCAACTTTAAGTGCACAACTGGAGACAGTTAGCTAGTGACCGGGCTAATTGCAGGCCATGGCTAATTTTGGACTGTAGCTCCACCGTTGATTCCATTATTGGCATTATAGGTGCCTAGTTGGGCGTTTCTTTCGGAACCGATATTGCCTATCGCAATCTCGGTGTTAATTATTTGTTCCATTATTTTTGAGTGTGGCTCAATGGCGCGATGGTTAGTGCGATGAACTGCCGCGCAGAAGGTCTGGGTTTGACTACCGGCCGTAGCAAAACCTAAATGTTTTTTTTCACTGGCCCTCCTCTATGATCTATGATGATCTGACGAATAAACTAATTAGTATCAATCTGGGGAAAATCTATTAACCAAGAAATACCGGATGCCAATTCGAGTGCATATTTGTTAAGTGCAATAGGGGGTATCGAGGCAGGTTCAGTCCGAATTTTCAAGTGGCTTAACTACAGCCCGAATTGTTCAGAAAGCGTCTTAATTTTCTAGGTCAACATTTAACTTTAGGCATCCTTGATGGTACGTGCTCTATTGTTGGTGATACTGATTAATCCGATTCTATTGTTAAAATTTCTAAAAATATTCTAGGAAATAAATCATTCTTTTATTTTTGTGTTGTAGCTTGCGATCCATTAGTTTTTATAAAGTAATTTTGCCATTGACCAAACTTTCAGCGAGCCTACCGAACAAGCCAGCAGCTTGTTACTTACTCTATCATTGAAAGCATTCTCGGTGGCATCTATTATTTGGTTAGCTATGTTTTGCTGATAATTGAAATTTTGGATCTGCGATACATTGTTGAAACTACAGGTCTACCACATTGATACATTTCAATTTTGGTAGAAAGAACTTATTGAATTATCATGCCGCGATCTCGAGCATCAGTAACTATTACTTCTTTACCTGCTTCAATTTCGAAGGAGTATTATAGTTCAATGATGCACCAATCCAAAAATACGCATCCCACAGAAACTTGTTGTGGGTGTATTTGTTTTACGACAACCACATACGGATACGCACTAACCCCCCAAATCTGGCAATTTTGACTATTAAGGTGAAAATAAGGTGGCATGTTGGTTGAGGCCAAGGTTTATCCCGGACTGTAGCGCCACTTAAGTAAGTTAAGGTGAAATGAGCTTTATCGTTTCGGATGATTTTGCTTAAATTATTTTTGAAAAATTGTTCAACATTGAAAACGCAATGTTTTCTTATGTGGTGCTCAACTTTTAACAAACTCTAAACTGTCATCTGTCAAACTTTTGTATACCCTATCTATAATTTTGACGTTAAGTTTGTTAACATAGGAAATAATTTAAATAGATATACCGTCTGTCCGTCCATCCGTCACAGATTTTTTGGGCCTTAAATTTTGAGTTAGAAGGATAAAATTTGGTTTATAAACTCTTTGTTTTAAAAAAAAAAACGTTTTTGGCAAGAGTTTAAAAAAATCGAAAGATTGTTGATGAATTTACTTCGAATAAAATGTAATATGCGTTTCGTTTATATGTAGTATGTACATACCGTCGCTTGAAAAGCAAACTGACCTAAGTCAAAACTTGGCGATTTTGAGTTAAGTATACAGACCAATTCGCAAAAAAAAGTATATCATATCTATAGCTCTTAAACTGACAAGGAAACCTTCCTAGTAATGAAAAACTTCAAATAACTTTCCTGAAATTTTATAAATGTTAACATACTACAATTTGCTTTTTAACTGACGATATATAAATATTATTTTAACCCACGCCCACTTTTTAGTGGCGTTTTCCTAAAAACGATTTTTATAGCCAATACTATAGGATATGCGATAAGGGTATAATAATCCGTTCGAGCAATTCGAAGCTAGAATCATGAAATTTTGTATATTAGCTCTTTGTTTATGACTCAAGTACAAGTATAAATAAATAGTGAAAATCCGGCCACGGCCGCAACCACTTTCACAACAAAAAAAAAACTGTTGGTCAAACGACAAGGAATTTAGATAAGGTGTCTGAACAAGGATGGGGTGGGATAGGGTATTAGGCGATACAGCGGATTGTAGCCTTCTCATATATTCAACGCTTTATTGCACAAATGGCGGTAAATTCAAACCTTGCGAACAACTTAACTCTTTTTGGGAAACCCTATACATTAAAAAAAACTGAGTTTCAACCAACATTATTTTTCACTTTCACCCTCTTTGCTTACTGAACCAAATACTGTCAGGTGAAATGTGTCATATTCGGAGCACTGTTCTTATTTGTTCCGTCTGGTTGAACTTTGTTACTCTGACATTCTTTTTGTATTGTTGTGATCAAGATAATGGAAACTCAACACGCTTCTAAATATATATTAGAGCATGTAATAATATTGAGATATTATAGGATATCTAAACTCTCCTACTTGCATTCATCGTCATTTTAAACATTTATTAATTTTTTTTTACCCTATATCATAAGGTTTTAGGTTTTCAAAATTGAAACGTCAATATAAGTGACAAAAACAATTAAAATTATTTAATTCTTTCTATCTGCTATTCTTTTACCTTTTTGTAAGATATATATTTTCAAGACAGTCTAGATTAAGCGGACTTTGACTTCGAAGCCATTTGGATTGCGTTTTATTCAAACGCCGTGTTTTAAAGTTGTGAAATTGAGAAATGCTCAACATTTTTGCTGAAATCATGCATTTGGCTAAAATAATGAGTATCAGGTTAAAGAGAAAGTACTATTAAAAAATTGAGAAAGAAAACAGATAGACATATTGGGGTATATACATAAATATTTACCAAAGTCGTGACTTACTAGTCCATAGTTTTTTGCTTAGTTGGGTAAAAAAAATCCGCTGCTATCATAAACATTCTCACACCTTCTAATATATTTTATTCTACTACGATTATACTCCCTATTATGACAGTCAGATGTACAATCGTGAAGAAAGGGTGCCTTCCGGATTTCAGTTTTACCAAGTTAACTTTGCTGGTGCACTGCTCTCATTGGTCAATCGACCATTTTAGTCACGTGACATTTGAGAGAAAATGACTGGCGAAACAAGTAAAAATTTACACATGGAAACCCAGACATGAGTGAAACAGCTGATTTTGCGTAGAAGTGTCATGAAGATGTTTTTGATTACAGTAGCATTACCCAATATTATGGGTTTATTTAGGTTATTTCTTACTTTTTTGTTGAAGAATAATTATTCTGAATAGATAAAAGCAAAGATTATGAATTCTATACAGATGACGCATTGAGAACAAAAAACAGAAACTTTTGCTCAGTAGCCTCATGATACGGGCGGGCGGTGTGCATGAAAATACATGAAGAACAAAAACAAAAACATATGGCGGGCTGTGCCAGCACGACCCGCCATAGAACAATTTTTCTTATATGGAGTGAGTCATCTGTATAGAATTCATAATCTTTGATAAAAGTAAATAAAAATCTATAAATGTGGAAAAAAGAAATTGCAAAATAAGGGTTGGTATAATTTGACATTTACCTTGCCATTCATTAAGATTAGTAAGATTAGCGTTACCTCATTTTGCAGTTGAAATCTATAATCCGGAACACGGCCAATATGTGTGCTCATCTTTGATTTTGATTGTGGAAGGGGCTACCTGCAGCAGAAAGGGAAATTCAACGGTGATTTCTGGCATTTATGTGATGACACAAATTAAACATACGTTCTTTCATGTTTAAAGTTAGGCTCCAGTTATTCATTTTGAAAAGGGTTTAAATCTTCTTATATGTAAAAATGGACTGTATGTTTGTTTGTATATTTGTTTAAAGTCTATAGTTAGCTAAACACTAGACCGATTTTCTAAAATACCTAGCTGCATATATCGAAGGAGCAATAGTCTATAGTTTTTTTTTCGATATCTCAAGGGGCGTGGCATTTCCGGCAAAGAGGTCATAGAACCTCCAATATTAAGTAAATATTTAATGTCATATATCTGGAAAACTATAATAGTGAGGATCTTGAATTTTTGTCCACGCATATTGATTGTGGTTTTGTGTCGTCGTACACAAAATTGGCGGGATCGGAAAAGTGGGCATGGCACATCCCATACAAAAACAAATTATCTGGAGTACCTTTAAAGCCACAGTCTTGAAACTTAGAGTGAGCATATGAATTAGTAGAGTAGAAAGTGGGCGTGGTGGAATAAGTAGGAGTGGTACCTTCCATACAAAGTAAATATTTAATGCCAGATACATATATGTATCACTAAAATATTGAATGTCTTGAAAGTCCGGAAATATCGAAAACCCAAAAATCAAAAATCCCGAAAATATGAAATTCCGAAAACCCAAAATCTCGAAAACTTAAAATACCGAAAATCCCAAAATCCCGAAAACCAAAAATCGAAAATTCCGAAAACTAAAAATCCGGAAAACCCTTAATCCCAAAAACCTAAAATCGCGAAGACACAAAATCCGGAAAATCAAAAATTCCGAAAACCCAAAAACTAAAATCCAGAAAACGCAAAATCCCGAAAACCCGAAATCCCAAAAAAAAAATCTTGAAAACAAAAATCCCAAAAATTGACCAATTTTGTAAAATGTGTAGCGAAGCTCACTGGGTTACAGCTAGTGTTCTATAAATGACAAATCCTCAGGTTTAAACTAACCACAATATAGCAAGAGCTTGTGAAACATTTTTGAATATGCTCCATTTTTGAGTATTTGGTCATATCTGGTCATGTGAGTCGATTATCCGTCTGGGATTAAACCATTATAGGTATTCAATTTTCGATAATGAAAGTTTTATGTATCTACTTGTAATGCTCAGAAAAAGGACGTTTTTGTCAAACCAACAGTAAATTTGAAAAACTTTTTCAATTGAGCAATATTGTTATTTACATTTCTTTAGTTTTGAGCCACCTCCGCTTTGTATGGTAATTTCTTTAAAAAATCGAATGCTGCGTAGATCTAGACATGTCATTCCATCTGACTGTACATAAAACCGGCTGAGTTTCCGAATTTTAGAACTTACATTTTGAGATATGATTATATATGACATTTGATTTATAGACTCATTATTGTCAAGTAAAATTTTCAAAAAGCACTTTCCACTTTTTTTTTATTTGTACAACGCAAAGCTTTAAAGGGCGTTTGGGTGATTCTAAGTCAGTAAATCGAAGACAGTTTAGTGAAATTTTGTTTTAAAAATTAAAAGAGGATATTGTTCTATAGAGGATACAAAATTTTCTGGTTAATTTGACGATAGACCTGTAGCGAAAGTTTTTGTAAAATAAAAAACGACTCATACTGATAGTCATATTATTTTTAATGACATTATTACTAGAATATAACTTTGACTTGCCATCTATCTGTATATTAAGTTATATTCAAGTATACAAATTTTTGTTCTAATAAAATACTCATTAGAATTCAAGATTTGTTTGGAATTTATTTTTATTGACATTTTATTTGGATTTTTGTTTAGTAATTGTGAATAGACTTGCGTTTTTGTACCACTCTTACCAATGCATTTATTCCAACTTACCAATGGTTAGCTGTCACTTTATTGTGAGTCTACTGTATTGCATAATACCTTCTTGTCTCACGTAGGGCTAAGCTTTTAAAATGTATACTGTGTAAGAGAAGTAGGGACAAGATAAGAGTAAACATTAAAACCAAAACATATTAACTGTTAAGGGGCTATAAAATTTGTACGTGAATAAAATGGAATGGCTAGATATGTGCCACATAAATAAAGTACACATTCAATGTTTATGTAATCCCGATTCGATCCAGTGAGACTTATCTTTTCGATTTTCTTGATGTCGAAGTCATTGTTGTAGTTTATGTGATTCCACTTTACTTGAAATTCCATAACTCAAACATCACGTGTCACATCAACTTTAATTTAAATGTTAACTAACAAATTTTGACAGATTAATTCCAGGGCGTTTTTCAAATTCAAGTACCTACCAGTTACTATTGTCATAAATGTATCCACCAGCTAGTTTTTGACATTTATACAGGGGTAACAAAAAAGGGGGCTTTTTGACGACTGAAGGTTGGCATTTTTGTACACATCTACATAAATTCTTTTTTTCAGTGCTAGTCGTAGAAATGGCGCTATTCGTATGGAAAAAAATAAAATTAAAAATTAAATTACATTTTTATATTAAAATGATGATTTAAACGCACAGCATTTCAGTTTTTCAGTTTTTCAGTGAGAGATAATCCTAGTGTCGCGTTTAAACTAGAGTTAGCTCGAGAAAGTAGTTTTCCAGTCAATTTAAATTCATAGATAACTTCGAGTTAACCCAGCAAGTTTGGTGAGTTAACCCTGGGTTTTTATACCCTATCCCATAGGGTATAAAATACTATACTGATACTGTACTGATACTTAGTTTGTAACATAGAGAAATAATTTAGCTACATATACCTCAAAGTATATGGATCGACTCAGAATCGCTAGCTGAGTTGATTAAGCCATGTCTGTCTATCCGTCCGTCCGTCCGTCCGTCTGTAGGTCACAGGTTTTTAGGCCTTACATTTTTAGCTAGGTTGATGAAATTTGGTATATGGGATCGTTGGCAAGTTTTTTTTATTCAAACGGTTAAGAATTTTGAAATAGGGTCTGAAGAGCATATATAAACAATCACAATATCTATATATTTCGTCTATACAAAGTTTTTAGTAAAAAACCTTTTCTGGTCAAATTTTCAAATATTCAAAAAATTTGATGCAAAAACGTTAACAATAATAATATGAACATTTCGTCCTTATTCCATTTTAACCCACGCCCACTTTCTGGGGGCGTTTTCTTACAAAAACCATTTGTATACCCTACCCCAAGGCATATGCAATAGAAAAACGTTGTTATTTGTCGAACCATAAAATATTTTGATAAACTGTCTGCATAATATGTTGTAACAATGCATTTTCTATATTTCATCGCCATAAGGCCCACATTTTGGGGATACAAATTTTAAGGATGGGATTGTAGCCTTCTCATCTGTTTTTTTTTTATAATTTGCGCGCATTTTCGACAAAATAGTTTGATGCCAAACCATTTGAAATGCCTTTGAAATATCAAGCGAAGCGCAATCATCATGCTTTCGCCACCAAGGTGGATTGATTAGTTCCACTTTTCGGTGAGATATGTCATCAAATCACCAGTTGCTGCGAAAACCATACTGTCGGTCATTGAGATGTTTTCGAGTTTCGATATATTTCATAAGCTGACGATTTATCAGCGTTTCCACGACCTTAGAAAGAAGGGACGTTTCCCATCTACTCGGAAAGAGTCCTGATGAGTAGGATAGATAGAAAAGCTTACGCAGTGGTTTTGCTAGCGTAGACGAACAACTCTTCAGAATAATGGGGGATATATCATCTGGACCAGCGGATTTGTGAATATCAAGATCAAATAAAACTCTTGCAACTGTACGAGTACGAAAATGAATTTGCCCCATAGAATGATCTGCGTTCTCATCTACAGGAGTAGGCTGGGCACAATCTGGCAATGTAGAACTGCCTGCGAAATGCGCAACAAGCAGATTGGTTTTGTCTAAAGAGCTGACAGCTGGAATGTCATTGTGAATGAGCGTCGGAACTGATGATGAGGCCGAATTTTTAATATTTTTGACAAATGACCAAAAGTTTTTACTACCTCTAGGACATTGTAGAATTGTTTCTACTTTAAAAAGGTTTCATAAAAAAAAACTACATTTTCGACAACAAAACATGTTTTCATAAAATCAATTTTCGTTGAGTATGGAAAAGATACAGGCAATGACTTTTAAAAATATTCAAACAATACCAAAAATTATTATATTAGTCGGTAATTTTAATTAAATCCACACGAAACATGTTTTCTTGTCATGTAAATACACGTTTGACCGGAAGACTCATTATCGCACTTAACAAATCAAACACAATCGCATGCGTCACACTTCTAAAAATTAACGTCTAGCTCAGAATTTATCTTCGTGTTGTTTAATTAATTTCTCAGCACATTTTGTAATCAAATTTTGGTCCGTATTATATAAGTAGCGCATGCAAATACATTAGATAAACAATTTCACCTTTCTCTTTGTTTTCATTCCGCTAAAAAAAAAACAAAACAAAAAATCGACGCATGTTTTGAATGCTAATCATCATGGAAGTCGTATACAACTTGGACCTTTGTTTAGACTGGCGGCGTTAACCAAAGATATAACAAAAATAAAAAACGTCCATCAATATGAAAATGCTTCCTATTTTCTAATCTATGCAATTTCGTACAATTTACGTAATCGAAACTGTTTTACATTCCGCCTAGATGCCCCACAACTCGATGCAGTAATTCGTCTTTTGAGCTGTTTACCAGTAGATGAGGGAAATAGCCGCGAAATAATTGGCCTGGTTAGGACCAACCGGTAAAAGAGAAACAACAACGTTTATTCGAACAGCGCTAACTTTATATCCACACAGTGACTCTTGTGACTCATGTCAAGCCTGTTTATTTGTATTTTATGATTTTGTTATCTTTTCATCTTTTCTTAAAATTTAGTTATTATTGCTTAAACGTTGATCGCCATTTCTCGGACAGTGTTCAACGATTGAAAATCTGTGTCATCGTTTAATAATTTAACAAAAAACGAAAGTGTAATCGGAGATTAAACTTTCCATTTTTTTTTCGACTTTTACTGGCGAATTAAAATAACAATTCAAAAAAAAAAATATCCCAATAAAATAAACTCCTCTAGGTATTGCGTAAGTGATTTACTACCTTCTATATGAGATGAGGCTCGAAGCGGTCCTAAGTTTAACCCACAGTATAAAGTGGGCAGAGGGCAGATTAAGTGGTGAGATTTCGTTGCCATCGGTTTCACCTTTACAATTATGTACACACGCTTTGATGTGTGACTTCGACTTAATGAATTGGATCATTGTGAATGCGAAATATTCCTACGGTTAGTAGAATTAATGAAATCACTATTCAAATCTCTCACACTAATTTTGCCCGCAATGGAATTTGAAAGTTTGCAGAAAAAATCCCACGGGCGCATTACAATTTACAGTCGAGGCAAAAAGACTGCTACGGTGATTTGATTAAATTGATGAACAAATTAAAATAACACAAAACACTCCAATTCATTGGACTGAAGTTGGGATGACTTGAGCTGCAAAGAAGCTATCAGCTTGAGAGAGACAAACTTTCGGTTCTACAAGACCAACCCAACAAAGGAAAACCGAACTAAGTGCAAACAAGCCAGTTCAATGACTGTAATGCACATTTAAAGCGTGTCAAATACCTCGATGACCAAAGATTTAGGAAAAAAATTTACAATGTCCCAGAAATAGTAACAACTTTTGGTAATTGTTATTAAAAATATAAAAAAATTCGGCCTCACCATCAGTTCCGACGCTTAATCACAATAACACTGCCAGAATGTGCCAAATATCCTCCTATACTTGAGAACGTAGATCATTGGGACAAATTCACTTTCGTACTCGTACAGATACAAGAATTTTATTTGATCTTGATATTCACAAATCCGCTGGTCCAGATGGTATATCCCACATTATTCTGAAGAGGTGTTCATCTACGCTAGCAAAACTACTGCGTACGCTTTTCTATCTATCCTACTCATCAGGACTCTTTCCGAGTAGATGGAAAACAGCATTTGTCCAGCCTGTACTAAAAAAGGCGAATCGTCTTGTCTCTCCAACTACCGACCAATTGCATTTACGTCCCTTCTTTCCAAGGTCATGAAAACGCTGATAAATCGTCAGCTTATGAAAAATCTCGAAACACGAAAACATCTCAATGACCGGCAGTATGGTTTTCGCAGCAACAGATCTGCTGGTGATTTGATTGTTTACTTTTCTCACCGAAAAGTAAACAATCAATGGCGAAAGCAAGACTGTTGCGCTTGATATTTCAAAGCCATTTGACAAGGTTTGGCATCAAGCCCTTTTGTCGAAAATGCGTGCATTTGGAATCGATGAAAAACTTCTTCTATGGATTAGAAACTATCTTTCAAAACGTTCAATTCAAGTTGTTTTGGATGGTTTCGAGTCTGAAACTTACCAAATATATGCTGGTGTTCCTCAAGGCTCAGTTTTGTCTCCGACTCTCTTTCTAATTTTTATAAATGATCTCCTGTCTGCAACTTCTAATCCAATTCATTCTCAGTATTCTCAGCTTCTTATATTCGTTTTCAGGTTCACGTCCCTCATCATCGAATGTGGACTCCAAACGACAAAATATGTTAAGCTCATTGAATTCCAGCATCATCAAATGGGGTTAATCCAACAGAATAGAATTCAATGCTTCCAAAACACAATGCTGTCTTCTGTCATTAAAGCGAAACCAAAATCTACAGCCATTATCCATGAATGGCACCTACGTCGAAGAAACCGAAAAACTTTCCATGCTAGGTATGTGTGTTAGTAAATTTGGAACGACCACAGATTTCAGGTCGCTAAAAACGCAGCGAAATGTCTAGGTTTCCTTAATCGATATAAGAAATATTTCACCCCTTGTAAGCTTGAGTTCAACACCCACGTCTGGTCATGTGCACCAAAAACAACATTCAAACGCGTGCGAAAAAACGTATAGGAGACATTAGAATAGCGAACTCTTTAGTTTCGCGAGAACATCGTCAAAATATCTCCTGTCTTACATTGTTTTATCGCTATCTTAACAACCAATACTCAAATGAAATAGCCAGCTGCATTCCTCCCATTCAACAATTCAGCCGCAATACTCGTACGCTATGAATGCAAATCAGTTTACCCTTAAGTCTATCTTCGGACGAACGCTGAAATGTATAGATTCGTAGTTACATAAACCGAATAACACGAATGTGGACTGCTCTACCAAACTATGTTTTCCCTTTCCATTATAACTTACAGGCATTTAAAACTAATGTGCATCGGTACCTCTTTTCTTATCCTGAATTTAAATAACGCCTGAGTGCGCGCAAATTTTAAAAAAAAAAGTCGGGGATGGATCTTTTGGAAGTTATTTGATGGTGGGCTAAGGCCAGATATCTGAAAAAAAAAATCCGTAACTGAAACTTGATTCCGAGACTTTTTTATCGATTTGCTGACGTTTCATACCCTCAAAATTTCTACTTAAATGGCAAAGCTGGTTCTTGTTGACGTTTCACAAAAGCAATTTGGATTCCAAGTGAGATTTACACTAATGGCGTTTTCCATTGGGAAAAAAATCATTTTTTTTTGATCTGAAGACCGATTTTGACAGTTGATGTGTTCCATTGGGCGAAAAAATTGATTTTTTTTTTTGATCAGAGATCAATTTTGCAAATCTGAATTTTTCGGCAGATTTACCAATACCAATACAAATGATAGCTGTCAGTTTGACAAGAGTGATTTACATTTTGATTTTTTACTTCGGTTGTGAAAAACATGAGTGCTTTGGGTTTACATATTAATAATGGATATAGACACAGAAAAGAAAGTTATACGTGAACTATTAAATTGATTGAATGAATTAAATGAAGATAATTTCTGTATTTTCAAATGTTTGTTATGTTTTTAACACCGACGCTAACTTCACAGACACGAAATGACACCAATACAATGACAAACAAAAATAAATCTGAATCGTGTTCCATTGACACTCAAAAAGATCAAATTTCAGATCAAAATCAAGATTTCCCAATGGAAAACGCCATAACATGCACCAACACAAAAACATTTAACATCTGACTTATGTCAGTTAAAAGTTTGCATTAAGCAGTTTTATTGTGTTTTTTGTGATCAGTGAAAACTAAAAAGTGATTTTCTGTGAAAACATTAATTAACAATTAAAATATTTTTCGATAATCATGTTCTAAAATGCATAAGCTTTGTTTTGACACCAACTCGCCAATGGTTGTATTTATAAAAAAGCCGCAATGACGAACATTTTAAATGATAGTTTTCAATGATAGCTATAACTGCGGCCTAAAGATAAACAATATGCTGTCAAATAACACACTAACACACACAAACCAGATCAACCTCTTTTATGTTCGGTTGGGACGGGTAAAATCTGAAATCTGAGAGTAAATCTGAAAATCCCAATCGAAAACGCTATTAGTCACGTGACATTGGAGGGGAAATCACTGTCAAAACAAGTTGAAAATGTACACATAGACACTTAGATATGAGTGAAACAGCTGATTTTGCGTCGATCTGTCATGAAGATGTTTTTGATTTCAGTAGCAGTACCCAGTATTATGGGTTAATTAGGTTATTTCTTACTTTTTTGATAAATAATAATAATTCTGAAAAGATAAAAGTAGGTAAATAAAAACAAGGGTTGGCATAGTTTGACATTTACCTTGTCATAAAGATTTTGCGTTTCACATCGCCTCAACTCATGTTGCAGTTAAAATCTAAAATCCGGAATACGGCCATTAATATGCACTGTAAATGAAGAAAGTTGGTACATGACAGATAAAGTTTGCTTCTGCTGAAAATATTGTTCTAGTTTCTTTCTGTTTTCGACAATTTCCGTACACAATACGATTTAATTCTTTTGCAATAATATCGAAATTTCTAAAAGACTTCCCGTAAAAAATTGACAGTTCATTTATCACGTCGTATGCTTAACACGTTGACAACGCTAACGACGACTTTCCGAAATTGCATGAATGCGAATGTTACCGAAAATGCCAAAAATGGCTGCCGGTATATAAGTTGCAAATCAATGTTTTCTTAAGTAATTTGATGTTTTTAATTTGTATATTTATTTTCAATCTAAAATGCCATCATCACAGTCTGAGTAGTAGAGTAAACAAAATTTGATTTTCAAATTAAAAAAAAAGAAAAGGCGGGTAAAAAAATACAAATGAGAGTGCTGCCTTCGGTGCTGCCATACCATGTTTTTCTTTTGTGTGCGAGTTCGAGTTCGAGTGAAGGCTTTATTTCCGAATTGCCTTCATAGCCCTAAGAAACAGCGGTTTTGAAGAGTAATTCTTCGTTTTATTTCTAAGTAGGCTTCGTTGTCAGAGTTAATAGCGGAGCCGAGGTAGGCATAGTCCACCATTATGCCCAATTCGTCGATGTTGTGTGTCCTTTCTTGTTCTTACCCTCATTTACTATTGATCCCATTTTTGACGCTTCCTTCTTTATGCTAGCAAAACGTGGCTGTGCCATCACGTTGAGTCTAATGACCGATTATGGCAGATTGTGCCTCGGGAGTTTTTCACAAGATTCTCAAGAATGAGATTAAAGAGGTCACAGTGTATCGTCTTGCCTAAATCCTTTATTTGGTATCAATTGTGTCGGTGAGGTCGTTTCCGACCCTGATGGAGCACAGGTGGACGAGTTTGGTTGGTATACCAAAACTAGACATATAGCTCTGTATAGTTCGTCTCTATAAATGCTGTCATATGCGGCAAGATTGGGCCAAGAGTTTTTTCCAGGATCTGCCGAAGTGTGAAGATTTGATCAGTTGTGGACTTGCCTGGCCTAAACCCACCCTGATAGGTTCCGATCAGGTTGTTGGTAAACGGTTTCGGGCGTTCACATATTACGTCAGATAGGATCTTAAAGGTGATGTTGAGGAGACTTATGCGACTGTAGTTGGCGCAGGTCAGAGGGTCTTCTTTTTTGTGGATCGGCAAAACGATGCTGAGGTTTCATTCTTCATTGCTATCCTTACTTCACTTAGGTCGGGTGGATGGTAGTTTTCGCTGTCGTCGCCAGTATTGAATGGTTCGTTCTGTTCATCATCGACTGTTTCTCAATTAAAATCTCTCCTTGTTCGTCTCGACAGGATTCTGTTCGGGCCCTGTATCCCTGGCTTTGACGCTTTACACTGTGGTGAAACTTACGAATAACTTTCCTGGAGTGGCATCTCTCTATATTTCTTGCTCTTTTTTCGTCTATCTGAAAATCTGGTGTTCTTCCCTGCTTATTTGCCTACAAAGCTCAATGGCGACTCTCGTCTTCACCTGCAGCCTAATTTTTGGCTGCGATCATCTGTCGACATTCTTCATCAAACCAGGGGCACGAGAAACCTAACACATCAGCTGCTGCTGATCTTATGGCTTGTTGACATCGTCGCTATTGTTCTTAGACATTCTGTGTTGGTGATATTGTGTTAATTAAGGGATTAAGGGACACGCGTTCTGAAAAAGGACCTGGAAGTCTCTTGCGGTTGCAGTCTTTCGACATTAAATTTGTTCACTCTATTTCGCATTTGTTGTGGCTTAGATCCTCATTGTTATCTTGCTTGCAACAGGGTATGCCATTGTGCCAATTTTAGTCCCATTTTAAACATCCAAAATACTTGATGCGGGCCTCTATAGTTTATCGCAATGTGATCAACTTGATTAACCGTTTGTTGATATATAGTGGCATTTCATTCAGCAGCGAAGTCAATTAGCCTAAGTCCTATCACATACCTGGTGTCATCTAGGTATGTGTTTTCCGAGAATACTGGCAAGAATGTCCTCTCTTCTTACCTTTGTAGATGTCACATTTTCCATCCTCCTTTCCCCCCGCCCATACCATCATATTTCCAAGATAGCAGTAATGCATGCTATAGACCAGCCAAGGGCTTCCGCTAGTCGTTCGGCTTCATCTCTCCTGTTTAGTATTTCCAGGTGCTGATACAAACTTCGTTTTCCATTTGTCGTTAAGCATTGTCGTCAACAATAAAAACAGTCCTTTCAGAGGCCCTTGGTTGCTTCGTAACAACAACCCAACCCAGTTAACCCAAAGCATAAGCCCATTCCTAGAGGGCCGGCTCCGATTTATTAAATACTCCTAGGATTCGGGGCCAACATAATTCTCTACGGGATTGACCTCTATGCTCTTCCGCCATTATCTCTGTTAAAGGGGCCTGACTAACTCTTGAGATTCCTAGATAACTTGTTGTACGAATATTTCGGAGCAGCTTAAATAGTTTAACTTGTTCATCCTAACTGGGACTGTAGAC
The DNA here is from genome assembly GCA_932526625.1 of Rhingia campestris. Lineage (NCBI taxonomy): Eukaryota > Metazoa > Arthropoda > Insecta > Diptera > Syrphidae > Rhingia > Rhingia campestris. The sequence continues at coordinate 38,836,405 of OW052183.1, forward strand.
GCCATCGTTGACTCCATCTTGGGAATTCTTCCGGAGCCACCTGGGGAAAAATTCCACCATACCCCATATATTTGTGGAAAATTCCTCTATCCGCCATCCGAGTACACGCCCGATTGGTGACAGATATCAACTGCAACGGGATCACGGCTAGAGATACATTATGTAATCTAGTTAGTTAGTCCTTTTAATAGGCCGCATGTTCTGATTTAGATATTTTCACATAATGATTCTTTGATAAGGTTGTTCACCCTGCTATTGCGACATTGGCTGAAAAAAAATTTAAACTTCCTAGGCACTAAGAGCACGCAGTTTTCATATCCAAGGTTTTCTGACTAAAACCTTTCACATTCCCAAATCCCCAACCATGTTTATTGGTTAGCCAGTTGTTTTTCGATTGTATAAATGCCTATCGGAATGTTGATGCTGATTTGCATGGGAAAAGGAAGTGACATTTGACTTTAAAAAATGTTTAAAGAGAAACAATAAAAAAATTATAATGTTGCAGTGTTGGTATTTTGATGATTGGAATTGAGGAGGAAATGGGAAATGACATTCCGTCTCGCGCAGAAAACAATTTCTTGGAGGAAATGTTAAAGATACAAGTATAAGATTACAAATATCTTTTTCGGTGGTTGCAGAATGCAGATGTATCGCGCATTACAAAAATGTATGCTAATTCATATTTGTCGGTTGCATTTTTGCTTGTTTTGTAAAGTACGAAATAAATACTGAGTTGAATGAACAGAGAAGGCTTGAAATTAAATTGTGGTAGGTTTGGTGATCTTTGAATTTAATTTTCATACAACTTTTCTATCATCAAAAATATTTTTTTTAGCCAAATATTCAACTTTTTCTCCGTATACAAGTATTTGGTCTGCTTGAATAAAGTTTGTGTGCGTGTCCTGAGAGGACGCTTGTGGCTTGTGATGTTTATTGACTCCGCTCTTGAATTGTTGTAGATTGGCTGTGTTCGAGATTTCAGGTTTAGCAAGATATCTTAGATGAAGCTCTGTTCTTTTTGGTAAATCGACCATTTTATTCACGTGACATTGGAGGGTAAATGACTGAACAAGCAAGTTAAAAATTTACGCATCAGTACTCAGATATGAGTGAAACAGCTGATTTTGGTTCGACCTTTCATGAAGATGTTTTTTATTTCAGCACAATTACCCGATACTATAGGTTTATTTGAGTTATTTTTAAATTTTCTGATCAAGAATATTTATTCTGAATGAAATGGCCAAATATGGGGTGGCATAGTTTGACATTTACCTTACCATTTCCTTATAGAACGCTTTCACCGACGCGAAACTCGACCTTTCATTAACTAAGTTCAACATTTGAATATAGTTTTTCCACCAAAAAAAATCATGCCAACTGTAAAAAAAAAAAAAATATTTTTACTCAACCTCCTCTTGCGATGTTCTGACAAATCATCCGAGTACTATCAAATGTCAAGAAAAGTTTATCTCAACTCAACCTGTCGGAATCGGCATAAAACAGGAGCTATCGACATCGTGCAAAATGTTCAGACGCACATATGAATGAATGGTTGTGAAAAAAAAGCTAGGCCCTGTGTACTAAGGACCATGTTACCCCAAAAAATTGTATGTATGTTTTTATGGGATCAAGAAAGCAAATACCGGGCAAAACGGGTATATGACCATGTTCAACAATTTCATGTCTAGTTATTCCCAAGATATAGCGTAGTACGCAGCTCGCGCTAAATTTTATCTCCCATACAAAAATCTCTACAGAGATAAAATTTAGCGAGCAAATTTATCAGTGCAGTACGCTGCTCGCGAAATAAATTCTTAACTTCATATAGATGGGACACACAAAATGTAGGTAGGGTATAACAATATTATGTGTTATACGAAAAGTGTTATACTCGGCGGAAGACAGGTCTCCACTTATTTATCTCGCGAAATTAATGTGCGAGGCATTTAAATCGGCGAAATTTTAATGAAAAATTAAAACAAAATGGAAAAAAATGAAGACGAATATTTGATGGAAGACTTTCTCGAGGAAAACGACATCTTTATTTACAAAGAAAATAATAATATTACTGACATCTGCGAATGTATGACATTTCCCTGACTCATCTATATGCTGTGTAAGAATTTAGCGAGCATTTATCTTTGGATTGGAGAAAACAAGTGGAGATTAGCAAAGATAAAATTTAGCGCGAGCTGCGTACTAAGCTTATAGAATATCACCACCACTACACGTGCCTTCATACGACATTTTTCAATAGACCTTCTCGCTGATTACGCCGTGCTACCAATGACATTTGCAGAAGCTATTTGGACAAGAAAAAGCAGGAGAACGTCCTACGAATGCTCATTATCTGAAAGATTTTTTTTAAACATTGAAGCCCAGTACGCAGCTCGCTCTAAATTTTAACTCCCATACAAAAATCTCTACAGAGATAAAATTAAGCGAGCAAATTTATCAGTGCAGTACACAGCTAAGTAGTAGTAAAGATAAAATTTAGCGCGGGCTACGTACTAAGCTTGACAGATCAATTTGTCGTTTAAGCTTAGTACGCAGCTCGCGCTAAATTTTATCTTTACTACTCTCCACTGTCTTGTTTTCTCCAATCCAAAGATAAATGCTCGCTAAATTCGTACACAGCATATAGATGAGTCAGGGAAATGTCATACATTTGCAGAAGTCAGTAAATGTCAGATAATCAGTCGCGTCAATAAAATTTGATTCCATCAAATATTCTTCTTCATTTTCTTCCATTTTGTTTTTATTTTTTATTAAAATGCTTCGCACATTAATTTCGCGAGATAAATAAGTGGAGACCTGTCATCCGCCGAGTATAACACTTTTCGTATAACACATAATATTGTTATACCCTACCTACATTTGTGTGTCCCATCTTTATGAAGTTAAGAATTTATCTCGCGAGCTGCGTACTGCAGTACTGCACTGATAAATTTGCTCGCTAAATTTTATCTCAGTAGAGATTTTTGTATGGGAGATAAAATTTAGCGCGAGCTGCGTACTGGGCTTTATTTGACTTAATTCGGTTGGACCTCGTTGGGAATAGCATTCTAGCGAAATATCGAATTTAGGAATGTGAAATTGTATGGCGGAATGCATCGCGTTGCGACCGAAATTACGAATTTCGCAGAAATGAAGCATTGGAAGCAGGTGGAAACGTACTAAGAACTTCCGTTCCACATCACCTTACCTTACTACTCAGATGCAGTCTGAAATCCGGAACTATGAGTGTATGAGTGGAGAGCATGCTAACCCCTGTAATCCCCGGCTTGTGCTCATTGTTGGATTTGGTCTTCGTGCGAGTTTGGATGAATGCAAAGGAAATCAGCCCACAAGCAAAAGGCATTAACAGCCGCGGGACTTCTTTCATGTTCGAAAAAGAGATAAGCCCTGCAAGGTCCTTTTTACTTTTTTGGGGAATTAAGCCATATGGGGCTTAATTCCGCAGGGGTTATTGCACTGCACCGATTTGAAGTATGGGACGAATTGTCTATAAACGAGGTTGCCGAGTAAGTTCAGTTTCAGTGTAGGTTTCGGTGCGAAACTCCAAGCTGACAACAGTATTCAAGACCTGGTCATACTTGGTCTTTATACAGAAGAAGAAACTGGACCGGTGTAAAATATCTCTTAAAACTGAAATGGCAACTAAGTATGGATCCTGCTGATTTAGCAATAGAGGTTGCATGTTGTTATCATGATCCATGTGACCCAATTGTGATGCCTAGTAAAGGGTGATCCATTTCGAGGTTCCCTACTTTTTTAAAGAAAAAAACACAGAAAATTCAAATTTAATGGAGAATGTTTATTATCATTTGAAAGAACATTCTTTGGCATTTATTTTTTGAAGATTATGTCTATCAAATGTTGGCCGTTGCTACGTCGCAGATGGTCCATCCGTTGAGTCCAATTTTCGATCACTCGTTCGAGCATTTCGACTGGTAACTGGCGAATGACACGCGTGATGTTTTCCTCCAAGGCCTGAATCGAAGCGGGTTTGTCGGCATAAGCTTTTGACTTAACATATCCCCACAGGAAAAAGTCTAACGATGTGATATCACACGATCTTGGTGGCCAATCGACCGGCCCAAAACTTGAAATTATGTGCTCACCGAAATGTTCTCTCAATAAGTCCATTGATTGATGCGATGTGTGGGAAGTGGCGCCGTCTTGCTGAAACCAAATTTCGCCGAGATCACGAGCTTCAATTTCAGGCATCAAATAGTCGGTTATCATGGCACGATAACGGTCGCCATTGACGGTTACGTTCGCACCGGCATATTTTTTAAAGAAATATGGACCGATGATTCCACCGGCTATATTTTCTTCACAGCGTGCTGGACGTGGTTTATTCGGTCGAATATTATCCAATAATGAATGCTGGGTCTCAAAATGGGTGATGGTGTTGCGAATAGTACGCTCAGTAGGCCGATTATGTTGACCATAAGTTGAGCAAAGTGCACGAAACACATTCCTCACAGAACGTGAATTTTCATAATAAAGTTGAACAATTTGTAAACGTTGTTCACGCGTTAGTCTTTCCATTATGAAATGCCAAACAATACTAAACAAAAATAACATGACAGCATGACACGACTCACACGTGATCTGTCAAAAAAGGCTATTGAAAAAAGTATCTCTACTTGGATCTCCCGTTAGATGCATGCATTCTTCTGTTTTGAGGACTGAATTCTCTATTTCGATTTGCGAAATTGTGGACTTGTTCTATCGTGTAAAAGCGGTACACTCCGTAATTTTGTTGAGTTTACTTAAACTAGGTTTTTCTTTCCCTATTCCCATTGCATAATCATTTGTAGATCTTCTTTTTTAGAGAAGATTTGTTTGCATCTCTGCTGGTGAGTAACAGTTGTGGTAATAGGCGTGCCATTTCTTTTAGTCGATATCCGAGTACCGTCAACTGAAAATCTAAAAATGTGATTATCAGATGTCCCCAACGGTGGTTAGTGCATTGGACTGTTAAGCGCGGTATCCCTGGTTCAAATTCCAAAGTGACAACACCTGTTTTTTCACTGCTCCATCTCTTGGAAAAGTCTGACAAACTTACTTATTTACTTACTTAAGTGGCGCTACAGTCCGCAATTAACATGCGCTTCAACCAACATGCCTCTCCAATTAGCCCGGTTCTTAGACAACTGCCTCCAATTGCGCACATCACATTGGCTGTTCGGTTTCTACTTGTGGGAGCCACTTAAGGCAATGTCTTCCTCTACAGCATGCAACGTCTGGCTGGGATTCGAAGACTTTTCGAGCCGGAGTATTGGTGTTCATTCGTTCTACATGTCATAGTCATCTTAAACGCCCAGTTTTTTACAGCTCGTTTAGTTCTTGGTTGAATCTTCGTCTCCATAGCCCGTCAACCCAAACGGAATCGAAGATTTTTCGAAAAAAATTTCTCTCAAAACGACCAAGGATTTCTTTATCCACTATTGATACGGTCCATGCTTCAGCGTCGTAGAGTAGGACTGCGATGATCAGGGTCTTATATAGGATCTCCTTAGTAGTTCCTGTGAGGGCTTTACAACTTAGCTCTTTACTACTTAGTCTCCATAGCCCGAGAAAACAGCGGTTGGAAAGAGTAATTCTTCGTTTAATTTCTGACGAGATGTCAGATGTAATCCAAGAGCAAAACTGCCATTAGAAGCTTTTCAAATTTGCTTTTCTGATTCGGCATTAAGCGGGAGGTCCTCTTCTTTGTGGCAAAAATAATAACATCTCACGGACAAATGAAAATAGACGCTAAGTTTTGAGGCCGTTAATGACAGATATATATATTTTTTTGCAACAGATCATTAATATGCACCAGAAATAGAATGGGTGAAAAAATTAATCCTTGTGGCATATCAGCGTTTATAGAGAATCTATTTCAGAAGGTAGTCTATATGCTGTTAATTTGGCTAGCAAAGCTGCTTTGTAACAAAATTGATCAAAAGCGTTGAAAATATCCAGTGGAACATCTCTCGATTCTCTATGATTTTCTAGAGGTCCGTAGATGGGTTACATAATTAAGGAGGCCTCCAATTGAGCAACCCAAATTACCTATTGCTTTCTAGGTAATCAACAATCTCGGTGTTGATTGATTGATTTTCCTTTGAAAGTATGGATGGTAAAGCAATGGGTCTGTAGTTTTCAGGGATGCATTTTATTCGATTTTTTTAGGTATCAGTTAGATTTGTGCAATTTTTCAGTAACTGGGAAAATCATGTTGATCATTCGATATAAATAATAATCTGCAAAGAACGGGTGCAAGTTCGGGTACGCATTTGTTTTAAGTACAAAAGTTAGATTTCCGTCAGGTTCAGTGGCTTTTCTACTCTCAAAATTATTCAGGATGCGTCTTATTTTTTTAAAGGTCGAAGTTTTACTTTATTTATGCCCGTGAGCCACCTGGACTAGCCAGAATTTTTTTTCTTCTCTTCAGTTGGATTTGAACGCCATTTCCAAACGCTTACTGTTTTGCTGCTACAACTTGCTCGCATTGGTTAATGAACCCTGGTTAGTTGGATCCTGTTCTGTTTTGCAAAGTGAGGGACCAATGTTTCCATGCCTAGAAGGAAGATCTATGTTACTACCTCTGCCTGTTCTATGTTACTACCTCTGCGCAAGTACTGATATCTATTACTTCGCCTTAATCAAGGATTATTCCAAGAAATATTTTTTTTGTGTTTTTATTTGTCATTATTGTGCATGCGGTCTTATTTTTGTCATAAGAAAATGGCGAAACAAACATGTCATGCTATGGACAAAAAAACAACGAACATTTCCATTCTCGATTGACAGAGTCCCATTAAATTGTAGTAGTTTTCGATGTTGGGCTATAAAAATATTACAAGAGTGATCTGGATCTTAAATCACACGTCCTACTGCAGGAAAGTTTATTTCAAGTCTGACGGCTCATTTTGAAAAATCTTCATCATTCAGTGTCATTCGAGAAAGTATTCCTTGACAAATCACTTAGTGCAAATGATTTCATTTGTGGATAAGCTTTTTTTTTTGCACATAATATACAAATGACAAATGTCAACTATACAAATTATGTCCCACTACGAGATCAATATCAAGTAGAAAGTTGTCAAATTGGTTGATTTAATTCGCCTGCACACAATGTTCGATTGAAAGTGAATGTCCATATCGCTTAGATAACACACAAAAAAAAACCTCAACCCAACCCATAAGCGGACTCTCAGAGGTTAATGGTGGTGGCAATCTCGACGCACGCGACGAACGCGACGCAGACGGTTTCGCATTGAAGTGTCAAAAATGGTGAGGATTTGAGTGGTGGTGGCAATCTCGACGCTCACGACGCGACGCGATGAGATGTCACTTGATTGACAGTTCACCATTAGCCGTCGAAGATTTTGTTTGTTTTTCAATTCTCACAGAAGAAAATTTAATTAGTTGTTAAATATTAATTCAGTACTTTTAATTTATTTTGTTTATTTATAACCTATGAAAGTAATCTCAAGATTCTCACAAACATACCATCTGACAGCTTTCAAACTGACATTCCAATGCGTCGATGCGCAAGAAAGTTGAAGTTGAATCAACTTTTCTGTGTAGCTAACGTCCATTGCGTCGCGTCGGCGTTCAGATTGCCCACTTATACATGTTCCCATAAGCTCGATGAGTTTTTGACATTTCAACGCGAAACCGTCTGCGTCGATACCGTCCGTTGCGTCGATATTGCCTTGGGGGTAATAGAGTTTATTATCCAATTTCGGCTACAATAACAACTACTCAAGTACCCAATCTTTTTCACTTTGAATTCGCCCCAAGGCATTAATTACCCGAAATGCAACCTTGATCAAACGAACAAGGAAGTGTGGTTCTCTTCGCCTCACCATATCTGATGTCTGGTAATTGACCAATCGTACATGTCATACAAATCGATTTGTATTAGTCCATAAAAAAGCTCTTCAACTCGTCGAAACTATTAAATGTTTCGAGAAATTCAAATTAACCAAACTAACCTTCAGCTAAGTCGTCAACAGTAATAATAATTTTCCACACGTACGCATTAATCAGCTCCGACTCTTGGCTGACTATACCACGGCTACAGCCTTCCACTAGTGTGAACATAGAAGAAACTACTGCGGTTTTTGATTCTGTTTTCCACCACAGCAGCTCCTGGGTTATAAATTTCATTAAATAGTATCTCGACGATATGATACGACGAAAAGAAAATATTACCAACTGACTCAATGGCCTACAGCTGGCAGCAGCAGCAGCAATACAAGATCACAAGCGGATGAAGATATCTCGTTGAGATCTCATGGCGAAGTTGATGGATACCGTATTGATGCAATCTCATGGGGAAACTTTCCCTTCGAATAAACAACGTCTCAGTGACACGGCAGAAAGAGTCTCACGATTGTTCCCATTTCCATAGATTAACGACGTTACTGGCAAACGAAGAACCAAATCTGTTTATGTTTTGTTGTTAACGTCTCTGTGGGGTGGTAATATGGTACTCGTAGCTACCTACTGCGGTAGGTTATGGAGAACACGCTTTGCTGACACAATGCTGCCTTTGATAGGAAACTGTCGTCTTGTAAGCTGAATACATTATGACTTCCTTGTTGAATATGTAAAATGTGTTTAAACCCTCCTCCATGGGGGTGTATTCGTTTTGAAACATAGTTTGTAATATAGGGAAATAAGTATATGGATCGACTTAGAATCGTTAGCTGAACCGCCCATCCGTCCGTCTGAGTGGTACCGATTTTTATGGGCATTATATTTTGAGCTAGAATCATGAAATGTATCATATAAGGGAGTCTGCGCTGTTCGACGAAACAGGACAAGTGGAAACATTTTTTAAATCACGCACCACCACGCCCACTTTTTTTAGTTAACTCATAAGAAATTTTATAAAAAGTGACAGAGCAAGGTATTTAGAAAATTCCATTTTTTGTATTTAATACATTAAACGTTTTTTGCCACTCTTTTTTGAGAGCTTTTTCTTAAAATGACAATATTTGGTAAAAATTTGAAGAAATTCGAAAAAAGTTTTGATGAAAATACTTCGGAAATCATATTTATTACATTTTGTCTATAACCAAGCCCAATTTTTGTGGCGTTTCGAAAAAAAATGAGTGCATACCTTAGACTAGGTGCAATAGTCCGTCCGAAAACGTTGGGCTTACTTACTTACAGTCTGGAATGAACCTGAGCCTCAACCAACATGCCTCTCCAACTAGCCCAGTATTTAGCTAACTTCCTCAAGATGCGGACTCCAAGTTGGTTGAGGTCGGGTTTTACTTGTGCGCGCCACTTAAGGCGAGGTCTTCATTTATTGCGTACGACGTCTGGCTAAAAATCGAAGACTCTGCGAGCCGGAGTATTGGTGTCCATTCGTTCTATATGTCCTAGCCATCTTAAACACCCAATGCGGTGTTTTTCACAGCTCATATAGTTTTTGATTGAATCTCTATCTCCATAGCCCGTCAACGCAAACGGGACCGAAGATTTTTCGAAAAATTTTACTCTCAAATCGACCAAGGATTTCTTCATCCACATTTCATACGGTCCATGCTTCAGCGCCGTAGAGCAGCTCTGTGATGACCAGAGTCTTATATATGATATCCTTAGTAGTTCGAGTGAGGGCTTTACTACTGAGTTGCCTTCTTAGTCCGAAGAAACAGTGTTTAGTTTCTGACGAGATGTTGTTGTTAGAGTTTATATTGGAGCCGAGGTAGACAAAGTCACGTACTACCTCAATGTTAGATCTGTCAATGGTGACATTCTGTCCATTTCGTCGATGTTGTGTGTCCTTTCGTATTGACAGCATATACTTACTAATTTTTTCCACTTCCTTCTCTATACTTGCAAACGTGGCTCTGACATCACCAATGGTGTCAATATTGCGACGTATGCTAGTAGTTGCACCGATTTTTGGAAGATTGTGGCTCTGTTGATGACTAGGGAGTTTTGCACAATCCTCTTAAGAATCAAATTAAAGTCAATTGACAGTACATCGCCTTGCCTAAATCCTTTTTTGGTATCAAATGCTTCGGTGAGGTCGTTTCCGACCCTGATCGAGCAGCGAGAATTCTCCATCCTCATCCTGCACAGACGGACGAGTTTGGGCGGTATACCAAAACTAGACATGGCTCTGTATAGCACGTCTCTATTAATACTGTCGTATAAGGCTTTGAAATCGATGAATAGGTGGTGGGTATCGATTTGGACTTCTTGAGTTTTTTCCAGGATCAGCCGAAGTGTGAAGATTTGATCATTTGTGGACATTCCTGCCCTAAAACCGCACTGATAAGGGCCGATCAGGTTGTTGGTAAACTGTTTCAGGCGTTCACATATTACGGCCGATAGAATCAAGAGGCCGATGTTGAGGAGACTTATGCTTCATTAGTTGGCGCAGTTCAGAGGGTCTCCTTTTTTTGTGAATCGAGCAAACGATGCTGAGGTTCCATTGCTCAGGCATTCATTCATCCGACCAGATTTGGCTTACGAGTTGGTGGATGTTACTTACTTTTTTAAGCTCGGCGGGAAAGCCGTCATTTCCGGCAGGCTTATTAAGCTTGAGTTTAGATATTGCTATCCAGGCTTCACTTAGGTCGGGTGGTTGGCAGTTCTCGCTGCCGTTGCCAATATTAAATGGTTCGTTCTGCCTGACAGCGGAATGTTGTTCGTTATCGCCGTTTAACAGTCTGCAGAAGTGGTTCTTCCATATCCTCAGCATCGACTTTGTCTCAACTACGATATTTCCTATTTCATCTCGACAGGATTCTGTTCGAGCCTTGTGTCCTTGGCTTTGACGTTTTACACTTTGGTAAAACGTGCCAACATCGTTCCTGGAGTGGCATCTCTCTATATCCTCAATCGCGCGCTTTTCTTGCTCTTTTTTTCTTTTTCTGAAATGCCGGTGTTCTTCCCTTCTTCTTTGCCTATAGAGCTCAATGGCACCTCTCGTCTGGACCTGCAGTTTAGCCTGTAGGCCTCGATCTTGGTGCGAACATCTGTCGGCATTTCTCATAAAACCAAGGGTTTCTCGCTGGAGGGCACGAGAATCCTAGTACATCCTAGGCTGATCTAAGGGCTTGTTGGTATCGTTGCCATTGTTCTTCGACATTCGTGACTGGTGGTATGGTGTGAATCGAGAGGTTAAGGGATACGCGTTGCGCGAAGGCCTTGGCGGTCTCTTGCGCTTGCAGTCTTTCGAAGTTATTTTTTTTACATTATTCAAGGTATGTTGTGGCGTTGTTACCTTACCTTGGCATTCTTAACTTGGATGTAACAAGGTAGTGGTCCGAGTCGATGTTAGCCCCCTCAAAATACTGGATGCGTGCCTCTTGTCTATGGCATTGTGTTTAATTTGGTTGACCGTTTGTTGATATATATATGGAGGCATTTCGTTCTGTTGCGAAGTTAATTAGCCTAAGTCCGTTGCCAGACGTGTTGTCGTGTAGACTGTGTTTTCCGACAATGCTGCTAAAGATGTCTTCTCTGGCTACCTTTGCGTTAAAGTCTCCCAGCACCATTTTAACGGTAGTCGCTCATGGGTTTTGTCAAGTAGCTCGTAGAAGCAACCTTTAGCGTGAGCCAAATTTTGGCAGTTATGTCAAAAAAACTACGAATTTGATGAATAAACTTCAAAACCATTCTGTAGAAGCAATCTTTAGCTATATCATCTTTTTTTCGGCGTCGGAGCGTGAACCAAATTTTGGCGTTTTCGTTAAGAAATTACGAATTTGATGGAAAGCTATACGTTAAATATATCTTTGCAATGGAAATAGATAGACCAAAACGGATAAGTGGTATTTCGAAAAAGCTACCCCAAAAACATAAGACTACATACTAAGCACAAAAAGTAATTTTTGACTTTTACGGTAACCCAATATTAAGGCGACTTATTGGCAGAAACCGTCCAAAACAACTTCAGTTAAAGGAATAAGAAATGTCTTTCATCGATTCGAAATACCTGCATTAAAAGTGCTGTTTGATGCCAAAACCTGTCAAATGCCTTTTAAATATCGAGTACAACAATCTAGCTGACTTTCCGCTGAGATATGTCATCAAATTATTAGTAGACTTGTTGATTCGAAAACCATACTGCGGTCATTGAGAAGTTTTCGTGTTTCGAGACATTTCATAAGCTCACGATTTTCGTGATCTTGATTCTTGGAAATACGGGACTTAAGTGCAATTGGATGGTTACCTTAGTGAGAAGAATATTCGACTTTTTTTGGCTTAACAAATGCGCTTTTCCATCTATTTTGAAAAAGTCTTGATTGGAAGAGCATATAGGAAAGCAGTGTTTTTGCTACGTTTAAGAAATCCTCTTCAGGACAATGGGGGATATACCAACGGTTTAGTGGATGTAGAGATCAAAAAATATTCTTGCAAGTGTAAGAAAACGAACGTTAATATGCCCATTATTCAATACTGGGCCCTATTCGAGGATGTTTTCTCTTTCATAAAAAGCGCTTTTTTGTGTGGTAAGGAAGTTACCTTGACGCACAACCCCCAACCTGAAGATCCGGTTCCAATTAATTTTTATTATCTTCCCCCACTCTCGTCTGCTGCCCCTTAGACTTTCCATGCCCTGTCTACGATACTAGATACTAGGCAGCCAGAGGTCCGCACGAGGAGGCTCAGAGTCTGAGTTGATAGGCAACAGCTGAGTGATAACGTTTGAGTTTATAAAAAAAAATGCATTGGCTAGCATTTGACCGCCACTCCGAATCCAAGGTCTTTCTTAATAACTGTAGACATGGTTACCTATTTCGGCAACAAATTCACTTAGAGGACCTGTTTGATACCACCTCATACATCTAAGTTCCGAAACGATTTATCAAGCAAACAAAAATCAATTAGTCTATAGACGCTTCCATAAATAGCAACAAACTTAATATTTTGTTTAACAAAATAACGTCAGTAATAACCGCTAATCCGCCCACAATGTTATTACTGTTTCATTTATTGAAATCTTGACGTCTTTTGAAAAAAATGCAAATGGCAAAGTTGCCCTCAAAAATTAGCTATACTCACGTAGCACTATTAACACGCAAACATCACTCATGTGACTGCTTCGACAGCGATGGTAACTTTCACCGATTACACCCATTACTTGGTGAAGAAAACTTAAAAAAATATATTGATCCACTGTTGCACCTGTCAAGCTTCAGTTGAGATACAAATTAAAAAAAAAAACCTTTAACACTTTTCTTCTATTCCAGAAAACAAACACCACTTTCGACGTCACCATCACCATGACACAAAAGCTCTCATTTAAGCAGCCCGCATTCAATGCAATCACCATTGGGATATGCCTGCTCTACACCTGCTGCACACTGTTCACAACCTGCTCTGGTCATGGACGGCTGATTGAACCGCCAAGCAGGGCGTCTGCATGGCGATATGGATTCCAAACTCCACCAAACTATAATGACCATGAATTGTACTGCGGTGGATTTACGCGCCAATGGAAAGGCAACGATGGTAAGTGCGGTGAATGTGGTGACGCTTGGGACTTACCCGTACCGAGACCGCACGAGAACGGTGGTAAATGGGGTCAAGGGGTGATTGTCCGACGTTACAGTCCTGGATCGGAAATGATTATTAGGATTGAACTGACCGCCAGTCATATGGGGTGAGTGCAGCAACTTAAAAGCCAATGACATGGTGGAGTTTATTTGAGTTTTTCTTTTATTCAGATATTTTGAGTTCCGTTTATGTCCGGAGCCCAGTGCAAAACAGGAATGCTTGGATAAGCATTTATTGACGATTTTAGGTGGATCACCTATCTTGCCCGCACCAGAAGACTTGGATACTAGATTCTATCCCAGGAATGGCAGTCGAATCTACGAGATTAAGGCGCAATTGCCAGGTGAGTTCAGTAGAAAATTTTTCTTGTGGATAGGCGGTCAATAATGTTGATAATGACCTTCATGGTGTAGTTTAATTATTATGATTCGGGTTAATTACTGTACTACCAAAAATAGTCTCTTTTATTGGCATAGAAATGGTGAGTCGGTTAATAGCAGTTGGGTTTGGGGGTATGCCGTGAGTTGAGGAATTCACGGTCACTGGTTTGAGTCCTATTATTCATTTGAAATGACCATCTAATGACCTGCGACGTAATAAGGTTGATTTATAGTATTTGCATGTTTTTAGTGACATCTTAATTTGACATAAAGAAGAATAGACAGATGATGTTGACAGTCAGTTGATATTATTTTAACTGATTTTTACTTATTGCCCTTCCATCCAAAATAACTAAAAGTGAAAGAGTCTATGTGGGAGGAAAAAACTAAACACCATCATAAAAAATAAGTTAACTGTCTCAATGTGTCAAATCGTCTGTTTTGACATGTGTTTTATGTCATTGGTTCTTAAAAGGCAAACGAAACGAATAAATTTACTGTATTTTACTGAACCGCAATGTTCGTACGTATCGTAAACGTATATGGATAGACTTAGAACCGGTAGCTGGGTCGATTAAGCCATGTCTGTCTAATGAATCTGAATTAAGGCTGCATAAATTCTTATTTTGTGTAGATCTATACAAGCGCTTAAAGGTATTTTAGCCAATTTAAATGAATAATTTGTTTTCTTATCTTATCATTGAGCTTAAAATTGCTATTTCTGACCAGCAACAGTGTCAAACTGCTCAATATCTTACATCCATCATTCTATGAATATACTCACGAATAACCATGGGATTGGATAGCTGAAAAAGATAATCTCACTATCCAATTTGAAGGGGATACATTAAGCCATTTTTTATTTAACCAGTTTCGTGCCTTTTTCTTTATTGCAGACAAAAAAAAACAAGTAACCGACATTCGTCAACTTAGTTGCCAGTAAATGTTGGCACATACAGACATTAGAAAAAAGCTGTATGAATAGAACCGGATTATGTTAATTTGATTTTATTGGATACTCACAAATTATCTTGTCTTCGATTTACCCCTTAGGTTCAACGTCATTGTAACGTACTTTGGGTTACCCGAAGTATTTTGAAGCTCGATTACTTGGAGTACAACCCTTTTCTTGTAGTTGCGCCACAGGATGTGAGTTCTTCAAAAGCACGATTCGCCCCTGACCAATCAACTCAGGAATATATATTCCATTTTTTTATAATTGTCACGCATATGGATTATGAAAAGCTTTATAGTGTTTGAGCACAGTGGGGGCATTAAGGAATTTGAGGAGATACCGATGTGCGTTGGTTTTGAATTTCTGTAAATTGAAATGGATACGAAAAAATGAGTTTGGTAAACCATCCCACATTGTTCGGTTTAGAAATGAATCTCTATATTCCATAGTACCAAAGAGTATAGAACTACATAGAGTACGCATCACAGCTAAAAATTGTGTAGCCGTTTCTGACGCTGGCGGTAATTGCCAAGGGGAATTTTCATCGTTCGTATGCGTCGACTATGCTCGTGTTTGATGCTGTGGTACCAATGTGAACACTTTGATATCAATATCAGTACCCCACATAGTAAATTTTCGTTGTATGAGATGCTCACTCTATGTAGTTCTATACTCTTTGATAGTACTGGCGAATATAGGCTTAATGTCGAATTGATTGGCATTCATGGAACGGCATGTAGTACGATTGAATCGTTAAAGGGACGGAAGGCATTTGGCTATTTCGTTTGAGATTATGTTGTTAAAATAGCGGTAAAAGAGTGTAAGCAGGAGACATTCCTACGATGTTCGAGCGAGACTATGGAGTTCGTTATGCTTGAGTCTTACGTACTTACTTAAGTGGCGCTACAGTCCGGAATGAACCTGGGCATAAACCAACATTCCTCTCCGATTAGCCCGGTCCTAAGCTAACTGCCTCCAGTTGCGCACTTCAATTTAGTTTGGGTCGGTTTTTACTTGTGCGCGCCAAATATGGCGAGGTCTTCCTCTACTGCGTCCATTCGTTCCACATGTCCTAGCCATCTTAAACGTCCAATGCGGAGTTTTTTTGCTTTCACAATTCGGATGTCGCTGTACAGCTCGTATAGTTCTTGGTTTAATAATCGTCTCCATAGCCCGTCAATGCAAACGGGACCGAAGATTTTTCGAAGAATTTTCATCCACTTTTGATACGGACTTTTAACTTTTAATAGGGGGGATGATCAGGGTATTTTTTCGTTTAATTTCTGATGAGATATTGTTTTCAGAGTTAATACCGGAGCCGGGGTAGACAAAGCCCCGTACTACCTCAAAGTTATATCTGTTAATGGTGACGTTTTGTCCAATTCGTCGATGATGTGTTTCCTTTCGCATATACTTAGTCCTACCCTAATTTACTGTTAAACCTATTTTTGCCGCTTCCTTCTCTATACTACCAAACGATGCTAAGGGCGAATGCCGATAGTTGCATCGATTTTTGGGAGATTCTGTCTCTGGTATTGGCTCTGGAGTTTTAAACAATCCTCTCAAGAATCAAATTAAAGAAGTCACATGACAGTGCATTGTCTTGCCTAAATCCTTTTTTCGCATCAAATGTGTCGGTGAGGTCTTCTCCGACCCTAATGGAGAGAATTCTCCATCGTCATCCTGCACAAAAGAAGGAGTTTAGGCAGTATACCAAAACTAGACATGGCTCCGTATAGTTCGTCTCTATTAACGCTGTCGTATGCGGCTTTGATATCGGTGGTGGGTATCGATTTGGACTTCTTTTGTCTTTTCTTGCTGCCTTTCAGAAAGAACAAAGCAGGTGTTCTTCCTTTCTTTCTTGCCTAATGCCTATAGAGATCAATGGCAACTCTCGTCTTCACCTGCAGCTTAAACCAAGTATTTCTTGCTGGTAGACGCGAGAAACGTAGCACATCAGTTGCGGCTGATCTAAAGGCTTGTTTGCATCGTTGCCATTGTTATTCGACATTCGATGCTGGTGGATGGTGTTAATCGATACTTTAAGGAATACGCGTTGAGGGTTGGGGCTCTATTGCGATTGCAGTCTTTCGTAATTCAATTTCTGTCCGTATCCGCATTCTTCTTGGGTGCAACAAGATAGTGGTCCGAGTCGATGTTAGCCCTCGGAATGTTCGGACATCCAAAATACTGGAAGCGTACCTCTTGTCTATCGCAATGTGATCAGTTTGGTTGACTGTTCGTTGATCTGGAGACCGCCATGTCCTCTTATGGATATCGAGGTAAGGAAACCTTATGCTGAATATAGTTGCATTTCGTTCCGTGGCGAAGTCAATTAGCCTAAGTCCGTTGCCAGACGTTTTGTGGTGTAGGCTGTGTTTTCCGACAATACTGCTAAAGATGTCTTCTATTCCTACCTTTGCGTTAAAATCTCCCAGCACGACTTCAACATCGAACTTCGGCAGTCGCTCATAGGTTTTGTCAAGGAACCGTAGAAGCAATCTTTCGCTTTATCATCATAAAACAAATCCACATCCGAATAGGCGCTGTTTCTGCTCACTATAACAAGGTCGGTATTAGTT
This sequence comes from Rhingia campestris, assembly GCA_932526625.1. Classification (NCBI taxonomy): domain Eukaryota; kingdom Metazoa; phylum Arthropoda; class Insecta; order Diptera; family Syrphidae; genus Rhingia; species Rhingia campestris. The sequence goes on from OW052183.1 coordinate 38,853,855, forward strand.
TTTCATCCATTTTTTGTCAGGTCCTTCCCATCGAATTTCCTGGATGTCAATAATGTCTGCTTTGTAGTAGGTTAGGGCTTCCTCTAGTTGTTCGCGTGCACCTCTCATGTTTAATGTTCACACATTCCAGGGGCAGATACGAACTTCGTTTTCATTGTTTCGTTTAGCAGGGTTTTTAACAATAAAATCAGTCCTTTCCGAGGCTTCTTAACAATGATTTTTTCCATGGGTGGGTTGTCAACCCAAAGCACAGCCCTTTAAATTGTAAAAGTCCAGGCAGTTCGTAGTCAGGGTAGGGAAAATATGTTTTATATCTCTATGAGTTTACTTGGTTTTCTGTTAGGACCAGAATGTTTTTTGTATTTCTCTTTGGATAATATGATGAACGTATTGGACATTGACTTTGATGTATCCAAGATCTCGAATGTTGTTAAATTCAGTCACAAGTTTGGATTTAATGTTAGTGTTAATTTTTCTTCTATATTGATCACCCTGGAATAGGGGTCTAGGCCTCGTCTACCACTTACCTTTCAGTGTAGTTTGACTATCAACTTGTAGTATGGCCATCATCATGCTCGTTTTAGCTGGCCCTGATACTCCACATGGAAGACATTACGGATCACGGATCAGGTAGGCGAAATGTGCTAGAGCTGTAGCAAACCGTATGTATTCGTTACTGAGTAACGAATATTCGATACGATTCGAAGTAACGAATCGTTACTCTCCAATAAGTTTCGTTACTTTTACAGGTTTCGTTACTCGAATCAGATTCGTTATTCTTATGTTTTTTCGATACTCGCCGTTCGGTTCGTTTGGAAATAATTTGAATTTTGTGTATACCTATACTGAATGTTGTATCTTATCCGTGCATACAGAGAGGTACCTCTACCTACCCTGTTTACATAGCACCTGATAGCTATGTAGGCAGGGTAGGTATATGTTTTTTTGTTTATTATGTGTTTTGCATTTGCAGTCTGCAGTGTAGTTGTAGTCATATAGTGATGTTGAAAGTTGAATAGTTAAAAATGTTATTTATGTATGTTATTTTTTTTTAATTTAATTTAATTATTTTTCTAATATTTTATTTTTTTTTTATTACTTTTTTAAATTTTAATACTTAATTTGATTAATATTTATACTGTTTTTTAAAGTAAACTCATTCACTTTCTCATTTTTCTTACTAATTAAAGCAAATACATTCATATATTGGATTTAATAAACACCTTAATGTTACTAAATGATCTAATATTGTTTTATTTATTCACTCTTCTCAGTTAAAAATCAAATTGAACCTTAACCACTCTTCCCGAAATGCGCTTCGAACAACACCCTGAGTACTTCAACGTAATTCTATCGAATGTAAGAAAGTAACGAAAGTAACGAATACTTTGTAACGGATAGTTACTTAAAAAGTACCGAACACATACGGGTACTGATTTTTTCGTTACTTTTACAGCTCTAAAATGTGCTGTTTAGCTGACATTTTTCAATTTTGAGGCAACAGTATATTAACGGGTGATTTTTTAAACGTAGTTTTTTTTAAAAAAGTCGTATAAAACACTCAAATTTGCATCAATTTTTCGAAAATTTTATTGTAATCGATAAATAGGCCTTTGCCATTTATGTTTTAAAGACAATTTCATGTAAATGTTGTCCACGGCTCCGTTTCAAATGGTCTATTCGGAAGGTCTAATTTTGCGTCACTTTTTCGAGCATATTGGCCTGTATTCCACGAATTACGCGTGTAATGTTATCATGTAAGGTCCACATAGACTTACGAGTTTACATAACCACACAAGAAATAATAAAGGGGCGTTAAATCACATGATCTTGGTGGCCATTTTGAGAGATAAGCTGCTCAGCAAATTCATCCTTCAACATTTAAATTGTTTCACGAGCTGTGTGGCATATGGGACCGTCTTGATGAAACCACATGTCAACCAAGTTCAACTCAGGCAACTGGGGCAAAAAAAAGTCGCGTATCATGGCTCGATATCGTTCGCCGTTGACGGTAACGTTTCTTCCACGGTCGTCTTTGAAGAAAAATGGACCGATTATGCCACCAGCAAACCACACCAAACTGTCGTTTTTTTTCAGGTTGCATCGGTAATTCTTGTATGGCATGTGGCTGTTCATCACTCCAGATGCGACAGTTTTGCTTATTTACGTATCCGATGAGCCAGAAATGAACCTCATCGCTGAACACAATTTTTCCATATAACAGCTGATTTTCATATTTTTCACAGAGCACGAATTTTGATAATAAATTTCAATAATTTGCAATCGTTGTGCTCGTTTGTAAGTTTTTTCAAGATTAAATGGCAGAGTATACTGAAAACTTTTCACTTTGACAGATGACGTTTGGACACCATTACTAACCAGTGCTGCCAATCTGAAAAACTTAACTCTTAAAAAATCACTCGTTATATAGACTCGGTGACAAATTCATTCCTTTCATACCTCTCTGGTTGGAATGTGGCTGGAAAATGGTCTTCAAAAGTCAGGGTGGGACAGTATGTTGTCAGAGATTACATCTGAGCGTAGATATTTGTTTAGTATCCGAGTATGTCCTCTTAAATCTGTTTTCCAGCAGTTAAACTGACTGATTTGTAGAGAGCTTTCCTTTCTATATTTAGTTCTATTGCCAATAATATGCGATATTTGATTTTTCCAACACACCATTAGTGTAACCATATCATTTGAATATTTTTGCTTAAACATCCCTATACAACATAATAATTTTCTATGCCTAATTAAATTTCTAAAAAAAACAAACATATTTTCTTTATTCCATGTAGATCTGAAATGCAATCAATGTGTCCTCCAGTGGCGTTACATAGCCGGCAACAATTGGGGAATGTGCGACAACGGAGTCGGTGCGGTCGGCTGTGGTCCCCAAGAGGAATTTCGTGCTTGTTCCGATATCGCAATTGGAGAAGGTGGCAAAACAACAATGCGTCCGTTCCGGCCCACGATCAAAACAAAGACCACAACAACCGTCACGCCAGCATCATCCACAGAAGAGACTCAAACATCAGAAACCACAAAAGACAAAGAGCCATTGCCCGAAGTTTCACCATTCCTTGCTCCAGTTATTGTGGCAGTCACTCTTCTCATTGTTTTGTGTATCTTGGCCACCATTTATCTGTATCACTATCATGGTCAACGTGTCAAGCAGTTGCTGCACTGGAAGAATTCAAAAGATGGCAAGACAGGCGGCAATGCTACCGCCAATATGCAAGAGGCCGCCACTTCTGCAACCACCGATACAAAGAGCTCGATCTTGGCTGTACCACCAATTCCACCACCTAGAACCAAAAGACTGTCTCAAGTGAGAGAGATTTCCGCTGATCAATCAAGTGTAGCATAAGAGTGAGATACCTAGCGCATAAGTTCGTTTCCTTTTGCGAAAGGAATTTTTTTTCGACTTAATTTATGAACAGCTAAATATGTTAATTAGTTTGTTTTTAACTGCCTATATCTTTGGAATATATATTTAACTGTAGTACAGCAGAACATGGTCGTATATCATTAGACAAATGAATACGTGTTAATTTTTTGTTTATTTGCTGCGTTTTACATTTTTTTAAGATTTATATACCCTTTCCTATATGTATGTATATATGTGATACGAAAAACAAATAAATTAATGATCTTTAATATTTATCAATAACAATAAATGACGCGTTTTTTTGTTGGTTATATTGGCGGAAGGTTAATTTTATGGAACAGGTTGGCAAATGGATTTGAACTGGCAACACGTAAACGGTGTTTATTTGAACTTTGGTAGGTATAGCTAAATTTAAGGAAGCTGTTCGATAATAAGCGGGTACAGCCCTGATGCAAAAAAAGACGCGGAATTTTATTTTTTTATTTTTAAATGTTTTTATTACAGCCATCCAGGAAATACGATGGGATGGACCGGGAAAAAAGGCCAAATTCGCCAACATAAGCCTTATATGCGCTCATGCTCCGACGGAGGAAAAAGATGATATAACTAAGGATAACTTCTACGAGCTCCTCGACAAAACCTATGAGGTAGAGAAGACAACTTTAGCAGTACTGTCGGAAATATAGCCTACACGACAACACGTCTGGTAACGGACTTAGGCTAATTTACTTCGCTACGGAACGAAATGCCACTATAGCCAGCACACGGTTTCCTAACCTCGATATCCATAAGGGGACATGGCGATCTCCAGATCAACGAACGGTCAACCAAAGTGATCACATTTATATAGACAAGAGGCACGCATCCAGTATTTTGGATGTCCGAACATTCCGAGGGGCTAACATATCGACTCGGAACATTACATTGTTGTAGCCAAGATAATCCACCACGCCATAACAAACCAGAAATACTGTGAAATAATTTAATGTCGAAAGACTGCAATCGCAAGAGACCGCCAAGGCCTTCGCCCAATGCTTATCCCTTAACCTCTGGATTCGCACCATACCCCCAGCATCTAATGTCGAAGAACAATGGCAACGATGCCAACAAGCCATTAGATCAGCCGCAGCTGATGTGCGAGGTTTCTCTCGGCCACCAGCAAGAAACCCCTGGTTTGATGAGGAATGCCGACAGATGCTCGCAGCAAAGAACGCGGCGTACAAGGCTAAGCTGCAGGCGAAGACGAGAGCTACCATTGAGCTCTATGGGCAAAGAAGAAGGGAAGAACACCTGCATTTCAGAAAGTAGAAAATAGAGCAAGAAAAGCGCGCGATCGAGGATATAGAGAGGTGCCACTCCTGAAACGATGTTCGCAAGTTTAACAAAGTGTAAAACGTCAAAGCCAAGGATACAAGGCTCTTACAGAATCCTGTCGAGATGAACAAGGAAATATCGTAGTTGAGACACATTCGATGCTGAGGATATGGAAGAACCACTTCTGCATTCCAATGAGAGACAGAACGAAGCATTTAATACTGGCAGCGGCAGCGAAAACTGCCATCCACCTGACCCAAGTGAAGTGAGGATAGCAATATCTAATCTCAAGCTTAATAAGGCCACCGGAAATGACGGATTCCCCGCTGAGCTTAATAAAGCTGGCGGAGAAGGCTTGGTAATTAACATCCTCGAACTCATAAGCCAAATCTGGTCGGATGAAAGTTTGCCTAAAGAATGGAACCTCAGCATCGTTTACCCGATCCACAAAAAAGGAGGCTCTTTGAACTACTCCAACTACAGAGGCATAAGTCCCCTCAACATCGCCTACAAGAATCACGAATGAGCTGTACATCGACATACCCCTGGTCAAAAAACTCCGCATTGGATGTTTAAGATGGCTAGGACATGTAGAACGAATGGACACCAATACTCCGGCTCGCAGAGTCTTCGATTCCCAGCCAGACGTCGGACGCAGTAGAGGAAGACCTCGCCTTAAGTGGCGCGCAGAAGTAGAAACCGACCTCAACTAACTTCAACTAACTTGGAGAGAAAAAGAAAGAAAATTGAGTTCCTATTGGATTATTGGAACTTAATTTCGTTTCGGAAATTGTTCCGAACGGATACCTCGATTGGGGTGATTATTAACTTCTTGTTGCCGAGCTTAACGCAAAATAAATTGTTATGGGCGCGCTGTCAGAGAGACCCTTGAAGATCCCGGCTGTGAAGGTAAATTCACTAATTAGGAACGAACGTGGAGCAAATCTGTTTCAGTTGTTAAAATACCGAGGGTCCGATTTGCTTATGTCTAGCGAAATTAAGTTAAATCAGAAGCATAAATTGACGAGTAGTAATTACAATATCCTAAGAGAAGGGCCCAACTCCACTCAAGGAGGCAGGATCGCTATCTTTACAGAAAAGGCATTTGTTGCTAAGTCATATATAGTGGTGAAGTGCGCCGATTCCGGCTGATGGCAGCCTGCGTCATATGCATTCCCTTCTGGAGATTTGAATGCCAAATACGAAGATTGGGGAAATCAATTACAAAATTCTAGGGGTAACCATCTTTACGATTGGATGGTCCACTACAATGTTGAATATAGGATCGACATTCTCGCCACAGATAGGCTATCTTTTCCAAGAAGCGGTGCTTTTCTGGATCTTTTACTAAGTGACACAAGACTGACAGTTACTGACATAGTATGTTAAAAACCGCGAAACTGTTTAAAGACCATCGAGTGACCACTGCGGACATTGAGTGACCACTGTGTAATACAGCTTCAGAACGAAGTTGTGGCATTGGAGGAGTATGTGCCAGTGCATTCTTACAACTACGGTAAGATACGCTTGTCACGCTTCAATAACGCCTTATCAAGAGAACTACGTTCGAGGGCCATATATCACCACCAAACATCAGAAACCTGACAAACAACGAAATCGATGAATACTTGCAACAAATGGACGAAACGATTCCAAGAACAATGAACAGGACGATTCCACGCGATTATTGACGTACTGGCACAACGTCAAAATAAAAACTTGTACAGACGACTGACAAACACACGCGACCCGGAGATTAGTACACTGAAGGCGTCGATCAGAAACATCAACCAATTGATCAAGGAGAACTATCGGTTGTCCATTAATTTGTTTTAGAATAACAGAATTCGGGCCAAAAATTCCAGCCACCCGAGTATGTGTCCAGCAATTAATATGATCTTTAGGAGGAATGGTCATAATGAGCTTCCGTGTATTAAGCTCCAACTGACAATACAAGCATACTTTTGACAGCAGGAATCGATCCGGGGGAATCCGTTTTGGATGACGATTTCTATGTAATTGAAGATCCTCAGGAGAAAGTGGAAGCAGTGCGGGCTGTCTTTCAGGAAGTGTTTAATGTGAATAATAGCATTATCCCGAACCATGTCCTGTAAAACGATGCCATGCTGCATCACTTCTATCTCCGAAATGGCGATCTGAGACCCGTGGTTTCACCCGGGATCGCAAACTGAATCGACCGATTTGTATGATACCAATTCGCCTGGCAACGACTGCCATCTTCATGTTCAAATCGTCGACGTCCACATTTTGCTGCAAAATGGCACTTTCTGCCTTACTGTCTGCGTATATCATAGTTTTTTACAAAGTTTTTTTGCTACGCCCACTTTTTGGGGGCGTTTTTAGTAAAAACACGCTTTTTGTTCAAATTTTAAAAAGTCTGAATCCGCACAGCGGATTGTAGCCTCCCGCCCAAACGGTGGGAGACATACCCCCCTCCCACAGTGAAAAATGCTTGTTTTGACCCCTCTACTAAAAACCGTTATCAATTTTTGGCGCCAAACTTATCGTACTCGTGCCTATAAGAAAGTGATAAGGGATTTGTGGAAAAAAGCCAAAATGTACTAAAATTTATGTGTGAATCGGCTACCAAAGATCACAATTTTAAGTCTCAATTTGTATATATATAGATTAAACTTAATAACTTTTATGTTCTGCTATGTCCCACTAACAAATTTACTAAAAAATGAGCCTGTGCATGCATATATACTGTGGAAAATCTCAGCTCGTATAGATGTTGCTAGTATTAAGCGCACTACGACACAGAACTGATAGTGTAATAAAAAAAATACTTACTAAAGTGGCGCTACAGTCCGGGATGAACCTGGGCCTCAACCAACATGCCTCTCCAATTAGCCCGGTCCTTAGCTAACTGCCTCCAGTTGCGGACTCCAAGTTGGTTGGGGTCGGTTTCTACTTGTGCGCGCCACTTAAGGGGAGAACTTCCTCTACTGCGTCCGACGTCTGGCTGGGAATTGAAGACTCTGCGAGCCGGAGTATTGGTGTCCATTCGTTCTACATGTCATAGCCATCTTAAACGTCCCATGCGGAGTTTTTTTTTGACCAGGGATATGTCGCTATACAGCTCGTATAGTTCGTGGTTGAATCTTCGTCTCCATAGCCCGTCAACGCAAACGGGACCGAAGATTTTTCGGAGAATTTTTCTCTGGATCGACCGAGGATTTCTTCATCCGCTTTTGATACGGTCCATGCTTTAGCGCTGTAGAGCAGGACTGGGATGAGCAGGGTCTTATATAGGATCTCCTTAGTAGTTCGAGTGAGGGCTTTACTACTTAATTGCCTTCTTAGCCCGAAGAAACAGCGGTTGGCAAGAGTAATTCTTCGTTTGATTTCCGACGAGATGTTGTTGTCAGAGTTAAAAGCGGAGCCGAGGTAGACAAAGACCCGTACTACCTCAAAGTAATATCTGTCAATGGTGACTTTCTGTCCAATTCGTCGATGTTGGGTGTTCTTTCGTGTTGACAGCATAAACTTAGTTTTAACCTCATTTACTGCTAAACCCATTTTTGCCGCTTCCTTATCTATACTAGCAAACGTGACTATGACATCACGTTGAGTCCTTCCAATGATGTCAATATCGTCCTCTCAAGAATCAAATTGAAGAAGTCCCATGACAGCGCATCGCCTTGCCTAAATCCTTTTTTGGTATCGAATGTGTCGGTGAGGTCGTTTCCGACCCTGATGGTGCAGCGAGAATTCTCCATCGTCCTCCTACACAAACGGACGAGTTTGGACGGTATACCAAAACAAGACATGGCTCTGTATAGTTCGTCTCTATAAACGCTGTCGTATGCGGCTTTGAAATCGATAAATAGGTGGTAGGTATCGATTTTGACTTCTTGGGGTTTTTCCAGGATCTGCCGAAGTGTGAAAATTTGATCGATTGTGGACTTTCCTGGCCTAAAACCACACTGATAAGGGCCGATCAGGTTGTTGGTAAACGGTTTCAGGCGATCACATATTACGGCAGATAGGATGTTGAGGAGACTATTATGGATTGGTAAAACGACGCTGAGATTCCATCCTTCAGGCATACTTTCATCCGACCAGATTTGGCTTATGAGTTGGTGGATGCTACTTACCAAGTCATCTCCGCCAGCTTTATAAAGCTCAGCGCGAAGAGCGTTATTTCCGGCAGCCTTGTTTAGCTTGAGTTTAGATATTGCTATCCTCACTTCACTTAGGTCGGGTGGTTGGCAGTTTTCGCTGTCGTTGCCAATATTAAATGGTTCGTTCTGCCTGACAGCGGAATGTTGTTCGCCATCATCGTTTAACAGTCTGCAGAAGTGGTTCTTCCATATCCTCAGCATCGACTGTGTCTCAACTACGATATTTCCTTGTTCATCTCGACAGGATTCTGTTCGAGCATTGTATCCTTGGCTTTGACGTTTTACACTTTGGTAAAACTTGCGAACATCGTTCCTGGAGTGGCGCTTGTCTTGCTCTTTTTTCTTCTTTCTGAAAAGCCGATGTTCTTCCCTTCTTCTTTGCCTATAGAGCTCAATGGCAGCTCTTGTCTTCACCTGCAGCTTAGCCTTGTAGGCCTCGTTCTTGGTTGCGAGCATCTGTCGGCATTCCTCATCAAACCAGGGGTTTCTTGCTGGTGGCCGAGAGAAACCATCAGTTGCGGCTGATCAAATGGCTTGTTGGCATCGTTGCCATTGTTTTCGACATAAGATGCTGGTGGTGCACGAAGGTTAAATTAAATTAAATTTTTTCACAGTATTTCTGGTTTGTTGTGGCGTGTTGGATATCCGCATCCTTACCTTGGTTACAACAAGGTAGTGGTCCGAGTCGATGTTGGCCCCTCGGAATGTTCGGACATCCAAAATACTGGATGCCTGCCTCTTGTCTATCGCAATGTGATCAATTCGGTTGACCGTTCGTTGATCTGGAGACCGCCATGTACCCTTATGGATATTGAGGTGAGGAAACCGTGTGCTGGCTATAGTGGCTTTTCGTTCCGTAGCGAAGTCAATTAGCTTAAGTCCGTTACCAGACATGTTGCCGTGTAGGCTATATTTTCCGAGAGTACTGCTAAAGCTGTCTTCTCTTCCTACCTTTGCGTTAAAATCTCCTAGCACGATTTTAACATCGTACTTTTGTAGTCGCTCATAGGTTTTGTTGAGTAGCTCGTAGAAGCAATCCATAGTTATATCATCTTTTTCCTCCGTCGGCGCATGAGTGCATATAAGACTTGTGTTGGCGAATTTGGCCTTGATGCGGATTGTTACAATGCGTTCGCTAATGTCTTGAAAACATAAGACTTCTTGCCTAAGTCTGGCACTTATAACAAATCCGCATCCGAATAGTCGCTGTTTCTGCTAACTACAACACGGTCCATAGTAGATGTCACAGTTTTTCATCCTCTTTTTGCCCGGCCCATCCCATCGTATTTCCTGGATGGCAGTAATGTCTGCTTTGTAGCAGTTTAGGGCTTCCGCTAGTTGTTCGCCTGCACCTCTCCTGTTTAATGTTCTCACATTCCAGGTGCAGATACGAACGTCGTTGTCCTTTTTTCGTTTAGCATGGTCGTCAACAATTATATCAGTCTTTTCCGAGGCTATTAGTTGCTTCGTACATAAGCTTTTTTCCGTGGATGGGTAGTTAACCCAAAGCACAACCCCCAACCTGGAGGGCCAGGCCCTTGTTTTGATCCTAGGACAGCGGGCCGGAAAAATACCGATGTCAGTAGCCCATTTTGGGATATGAGCGCTGCCGATGACCCAGTATTGGAAATCCCTATAGACCTGCTGTTCAAATATGTTGATGCAGCTCATATAGGGATTTCACTACCAGTTCGATCAAACTGGAGCTGTAGGCGCCACCGTTGATTACATGTAGGGAATTCCTCCGCTGCCGCCCGAGAGTGAGTGCCTTACTGAGAGGACACTCCCCCCCCCCCTCTCGTTTGCTGCCACTAACGACCATCCCCAGGGGTTTATTACCCCATCTCCAGTCGAGGAAATAGACTCTGAAAAAAATCATAAATATAGTACCCCTTACTCAAAAAAATGCAAAAAAATATTTTTATTGATTTAAACGATTTTATTGTCTTATTTTGGATGCAAGATTTTCTAGTTGCAATGGCTCCGAAACCCTCTGAAATCCCACTTTTTAAAGTCAGTCACCAAAATATGGTCATGAATTCAATAAAACATTGTCTCTGTTGTCACAAGTGTAAATGTATTTCTTAAAAAAAAAACAACCATGAACTATCCTAAGAACCGTTACACATACAACTACAAAAAACTATCTTTGGTCTCAGTATCCTCACGCTCACGATTTACCGGATAGCAAGAACTCATTTATTAGCTGCGAAAGCTTTCGATTCTCCAATATCGTAGAATGATTGCCCTCAAGTACATGAACAGTGATCTCGTTATTTGTAACCAAGCTTAGGTCGTAGTCGTTTGATATATTGGCCACAATCTGCGATGTAGGCTTAACCAAACAGATGGGTGCATTGATTCGTTTTAAAGATGACATATCCATATCGAAGATCAAATGAATACGCTGGAGAATACCTATTGCTACAGCAGAAACGTATTCCTCACTGAAGAACTTCTGACTTCGGGCGTATTTCTGCATCGCCTGTATTTTCTCATCGTACGATGATATACTTTGGAAATAACTTTGAATACTCTCCTCTGATTCTTCTGTTACTACCATGGTGACAATTTTAGTCAGGACCATCGCATCAAAACTCTCACGGCCAACTGCGTCTGAGTATGTCTTGTGAACGGAATAAATAAGGGATGGTGAACCATCGATGATGAATATCTTTCCCACATGGCCTAGTTTTTCCAGAAGATGTACCACTTTGGTGACTATAATTGAGCCAAAGGAATACGCAACAAAACGGAAGTTCTCTCGAGGCTTTAGCATAGCTGTAATTTGCTAAAAAAAAAAATTGTCAACAAAATATAAGGTAAGCATGTCTGATATTTGATACCTACCTTGAGTGCGAATTCGGCAATTTCATCAAATGAAGCCATCCTATTGGTCTTGTGTAGTTGAATGAGAAATGATGGCGCTGCTATATTTTTACCTAACTCCTGCCACGCTGGTCCCGATGTGCCTTCAATACCAGAGAAGAAAAATACCGGTGATTTGCCCTTTTGACCTTCATTAAGGGGAACCACGATGTTTTTGTAGTTTGCTTCGTCGCCCAAATTACGAACCATTACAGTCACCTGTTCCCTGAGCTCCTGTAGGTTAGCTTTAACAACCTCATTACCTTTACTTCCACTATCTTGAGATAATTCCTGGAGTTTCTGCAAAGTAAGTGATCGCAGATCTTGCGGCGATAGGAATAGATCAAAGTCACGCTCAAGTGTTTGTTTGATGTCGACCGCTGTCAAAGAGTCCATGCCCAAGTCAGACAACGTTGAATTGTAGGACACAGATTTTGCATCTCGAATGGACATAATATTCATAACGGTCTCCAGCATACTCTCAGCTCCAACTTTACCCAAACGTTTTTCGGCCACTACCATACTCGCTACTAGTGGATCCGGGCACGACAACAGAGTATCAAGTTCCTGCAAACAGGATGAGATTCGTTGCTGCAGAGTTCCTCCGATTTCAAAGTCGATTTTATCTTCAGCCATGACGGCTACCAAACCGACCTCACCAATTGCTCCCCATTCGATGGCCTTGCCTGGCAAGCCATTGGCAACCCTGTCTTCGATTATGCGTTCCATTATAGAGTTTGCCATACCGTAGTTTGTTTGACCGATATTACCACGACCACACGACACACTTGAAAAGACGACAAAATGTTCAAGGCTGGGGCACACTTGTCGAGATAATTCGTCAAGGTATTTTGTAGCGAAAGCTTTCGGTGCTAGAGATTCCTTAAAAAACTGTTCGTTTTGATTTTTAAAAAGTTCATCTCTCAGGATCACTGCAAGGTTAAATATTCCACCAACTGGTCCCAATGTAAAGGCACCCCTTAGCAGAGCATCACACCCGTACTTGGTTGTAATATTAGCCGTGCTTATTTGGACATCACAGCCATAACTCTTCCACATTCTAAAAAGTATGCCATGGTCATTTCTTTAAAAGTTCATCTGGTAATGTTATCACTTACTGTATCCTGTAGGACTGGTAGCCATTGGAAATGCCTCGACTGGAGCTTACAACAATTTTTCGGGCACCTCTGAGAACCATCCAGTCGATCAGTTCCAAGCCAAAACCACCAAGACCTCCCAGTACTACATACACTTTGTCTGGTGAAAAGTATACAGCTGGCATAACTTCCATAGGAAGGGTGGCCTTTGACTTGGCAGACTCACTGACTTGGATTAGAACTTTTCCAATGTGCTTAGCACTTGCTAGGTAGCGGAAGGCTTGTTCGATATCCTTGGCTGGAAAAACTGTGCTGGGTAGCGGTTGCACGATGCCATTCGCGATATCCCTTTCTAAAAGCTGACATAAGAGCTGAAAATATAAGAAGAAATGCAATTATCAAGGCAAGAACATTCAAAGCCCTGGATTAAATAAAATGAAAGGAATTATCGTTGACTAAGTCAATCTAACGAAGCAGCGAACATTTATTAAGAGTAGTAAGACTGCTGACGTTATGTGACGTAAAGGATCAGTTACTGATTGAGATCAGACTTACTTTCGTATGCAGTAGTAGTGAGGTAGGAATAACAACGATTCGAACTCTAAATGGGGCGACCCCTGACAAATGTCTGATTATCAATTGAATGATTGAAATTATAACAACAGCTTTCATTTATTTTAAGCTTAGAAAAATCTTAAGCTTTTTGTCTTTTCAGACCTAGTGACTCTTAAGTCTATAAAGTTCTCTACAGTGACTTGAATTTTCGAACCCCTCGTTATTTCGTAATGCGAGCAAAATTCTATGACGTTCCCAAAAATTTCAAATCCCTGAGTTCACATTTTGATAGGACGAATTAAGTCAAGACTTGAATCCCAGTTGGGTCACTCTCTTATCAACTAAAATCCAGTCTTTTCCTTGTGGTTGAAAACCTGGAATTTGGAGGTGGGCAGCCATGATTCCATCAGGCACTCGTCCACGACTTTCAGCTCCACAGGAAGACATCGTTGTCGAAGCCCACGGACGGTGGAGGACTTTCGGCGGGCAGCATTAGACAGGGTGCTCTGAATGGTTCGATGGTTGTGGGAGGACGATCTCGACCGTCGAGCCCAACACGATGATGATGGGTTGGAAAGACATCCCTGGAACCTACACTCCAACGAAGCATTTGCATCACCATGCTATGACCGTAAAAGGTTTGATGGCAAGGAGTTCTCCTTTTCCACCCAACAAGGAGCGGAGGAGCTGCAGAAGCGTGGGACGGACGGCGCAGAGGACACCCTCCAACAAAGCCCCAACTTTAAAGCTGGTTTCGATGCTCAAGAGAAGACGGTCTCTTTCAACCAACGTTTGAGCAACGAAGAAGCAAGCTAGATGTTTGGGCGGACGGCCATGTAACGGTGATCAATCAAGATGTATTTTTTTAAAAGGTGTTTTTTGCCAGATGGCACGTGGGTCGTGTCAAGTATTCAAGTTGCCATTTGTTTTTATTTTTATTTAGTATTCATTGATATTTCATCATGGATAGGCTTACTTCCGAACAACGTTTGCAAATTCTGTGAATGGGCTCTCGAGACACTTGCTGAAGATCCACTGTTTTCGACCAACATTTTCTTCGGCGATGAGGCCAATTTCTGGCTCAATGGATACCTCAATAAGCAAAATTGCCATATATGTATAGGCCAAAGAACAACCGGAAGAGTTTCAAGAGCTGCAGTTACATCCTCGCACAACAACCGTGTGGTGTGGTTTATGGGCCGGGGGGATTATCGGTCTGTATTTCTTTAAAATTGAGGCTATCGTCAACGTAACTGTGAATGGCGCTCGTTATCGCGCCATAATAACGGACTATTTGTTGCTTGAAATTAAAGCTCTTGGTTCTTTGTTCCAACAAGACGGTGCTACTTGCCACACCTCCCGTGAAACAATGGACATAGTGAACAATAAATTTTACGATTCGGGCCAGGGAATTGGCCAGCAAGATCATGTGGTATCACAATCATTAGACTTCTCCCTTTGGGACTACGTAAAGTCTAAGGTGTTTGTGGATAAGCCAGCTACGATTGAAGCATTGAAAGTCACAAGCCAACAGAGAATAACGCGGATATTATTCTCGAGATACTGACGAATATGCTCGAACGCGTCATTTTGAATCGGAACGCCTCCTTGGACGAGCTTGCCAACATTTGAAAGGGATTTTCTTTATTATTTAATTTTTATTTCTTTATTTATTAATAATAAATTTTGTGTGTTATTTCGCATTGAAAAAAACAACCTCTTGATTGATCACCCTTTAAAGACACTAACACCAAACAAACGGTCATCGTCAAAAAAATATCTGTGACATTAAAGACACATGGCGATGTCCCTGAGGAAAATGTGACCAATCAAAGACAAATGTTAAGGAGTCCCAAACATCAGAGGCACCAACTGCAAAGGCCTTGAGCCCAACATACAAATAAATCAAATATGGCACCCGAATGGAAATCCCTAACCCCAAACTCTATGTGCGAAACCACCAACACAGTTCGTTTGATTTTTGTTGACAGGTCATCTTCTCCTTCTTACTCGAAGCTTCTGAGAAAGCATTGGAGGTTAATGTGTCCCTCGTATTTGGCTTACCCAAGGAGCTAGTGTATTAAAACCTAAGTTCCGCGGAAAGAAACTGAAAATGCTTTGCAAGACGTGTTTAGATTTCAAAAAGATTTTAAATAAATTGAGGCTTCAGGTCTAGGTGAAATTCGTAACCTTCCTTTAAAGTGGTCGAACACTGTTTGGATATTTTCGGATCGACGGAAACTCAGATAATTACTAAATGGGTCGATTAAATATACCGTTCCACCTACCTACAAATAGCTTTAAAGTAAGCTACGTTGTTACCTTACGTAGCTTAAGTTAATGCTATTATCGTATCAAAGGTATTCTTATGGTTTTTCAAAGTGAAAAATGGAAAAAAATCGCCTTACTTAGGTGATAAATTTTGGTATAGCAGCCGTGCCAAAAGCCAAAATCAAATCCCTAGGTTCTTGCTTCTATATCTTTTGGCTGGCCACAGAGATTTCACAGAGAACTGAAAGGCTGATGAGTTTCCCAGAATTGACCCATTTTAGACAAACGGAAGTATGAGACATGCCTGTCGCTACATGTCAATTATTAGAGAAACTGGATGGGACCATGAAATCAGTTTTATTATGGTAAAAATTAAACATATTTCAGAAATGGTTTACCCTAGAAATTACCTAGATGAATGGTAAAGATATGTCACTTCCTATTTTCATCTCGAGTACCAGAAAACATGTTCTTTTTAGGCAACTCCTGGAATGTGGGAACATTAAACAGGACAGGCGCAAGCCAACAACTAGTGGAAACCCTAAGCTGCTACAAATCAGATATTACTGCCATCCAGAAAATACGATGGGATGGGCCGGGCAAAAAGAGGATGAAAAACTGTGACTTTTACTACGGATCGTGTTATAGTGAAAAAAAGGGACAGACTTAGGCAAGAAGTCTTATGTTTCCAGGACATTAGCGAACGGATTGTTACAATTCACATCAAGGCCGAATTCGCCAACATAAGCCTTACATGCGCTCACGCCCCGACGGAAGAAAAATATGAAATAGCAAAAGATTGCTTCTACGAACTCCTTGACAAAACCTATGAGCGACCACCAAAATACGATGTTAAAATCGTGCTGGAAGATTTTAACGCAAAGTTAAGAAGAGAAGACATCTTTACCGGTATTGTCGAAAAACACGACAACACGTCTGGCAACGGACTTAGGCTAATTGACTTCGATGAGGAGAGAAATGCCACTTTAGCCAGCACATGGTTTTCTCACCTTGATATCCAAAAGGGGGCTCGGCGATCTCCAGATTAACGAACCGTCAACAAAATTGATCACATTGTATCGAATGACTGCAATCGCAAAAGATCGCCAAAGCTTTCTCGCTACACCATCCCACTAGCATCGAAAGTCGAAGAACAATGGCAACGATACCTACAAGACATTAGATCAGACGCAACTGATGTGCTAGGTTTAATAAGGAATGCCAACAGATGTTCGCAGCCAAGAACGAGGCCTACATGGCTAAGCTGCAGATGATGACGAGAGCTGCCATTGAGCTCTATATAGGCAAAGAAGAAGGGAAGAACACAGGCTTTTCAGAAAGAATAAAAAGTCAAGAAAAGCTCGTGATCGAGGGTACAGAGAGGTGCCACTCCAGAAACGATGCTCGCAAGTGTAAAACATCAAAACCAAGGATACAAGGCTCGAAAAGAATCCTGTCGAGATGAACAAGGAAATATCTTAGTTGAGACACAGTCGGTGCTGATGATATGGAAGAACCACTTCTGCAGACTGTTAAACAGCGATGACGAACAACATTCCGCTGTCAGGCAGAACGAACCATTCAGTATTGGCGACGACAGTGAAAACTGCCAACCATCCGACCTAAGTGAAGTGAGGATAGCAATACCTAAACTCAAGATTAGCAAGGCTGCCGGAAATGACGGCCTTCCCGCAGAGCTTTATAAAGCTGGCGGAGCCGAGTTGGTAAGTAATATCCACCAACTCATAAGTTAAATCTGGTCCGATGAAAGTATGCCTGAAGAATGGAACCTCAGAATCGTTTGCTCGATCCACAAAATAGGAGACCCAACTACAGAGGCGTAAGTCTTCTCCATATTGCCTACAAGACCTTTTCTGCGTTAATATGTGAACTACCAACAACCTGATCGGCCCTTATCAGTGTGGTTTTACGCCAGAAATGTCCACAACTGATACACTCTTAGGCAGATTGTGGAAAAAGGCCAAGAAGTTCAAATCGATACCCAACACCTATTCATCGATTTCAAAGTCGTGTATGACAGCATTTATAGAGACGAACCACAGAGCCATGTCTTGTTTTGGTATACCACCAAAACTCGTCCGACTGTACAGAAGGAAGATGGAGAATTCTCGCTGCTCCATCAGGGTCGGAAACGACCTCACCGACACATTCGATATAAAAAAAGGATTTAGGCAAGGCGATGCGCTGTCATGTGACTTCTTCAATTTGATTCTTGAGAGGATTGTGCAAAACTCCCGAGCCAACACCAGAGGCACAATCTTCCAAAAATCGGTGTAATTATATACTAACATACCCTTCGATATTGACGTCATTGGTAGGACTCAAAGTGATTTTATAGCCACGTTTGAGGAAAATTCTGTTGGCCGACTGCAACCCAACGTTTTAACCCAATTCCGAGTCAGTAGATACAGTACAGAAAGGAATTATAATTAGAAACCGATCCTAACCAAAATGAAGTAAACGACTGGAGACAACTAGCTAAAGACAGAGCTTATTAGAGATGTTTCTATATGCATTGAATCCCAGAATCATCCCACAATATAGCGCTACCTATATGCATACAATTTTTAAATAATTTTATAGCTTCTTACCTTCTTGCACTCAATATCCTCCTCATTATAAATAAGCAAATCCAAAAGAACAGCAACAAAAGATATTTCCTTCAAAAATGGTTCCATTCCTAGTGGATTGTCACTGACCATATCGAATTTTCCGATTTCCAAAAAGACTCCTCCTCTGCCCAAACATTTTACCGAAGCAATTAGTTTCTCCTCGGCCAGTGAGTTCAAAACGAAGTCAACTCCCATACCGTTGGTCTGTGTTTTGATCATACCCTCGAAAGACGTATCTCGAGAGTTACCAATGTGATTTTCTAAAAAAAAAAAAAAAAATTTAAACATAAGCCACCAAAGACACTTCATATCCTTGAAACCTTTCAGCTGAGGGAATGTCTTGAGTAAATAGTTCTTCTTCTCAGCCGTGCTGACAGTTGTGAAGACTTCTAATCCATAAGCAAGAGCTATTCGAATGGCGGCCAAGCCAATACCACCAGTTCCAGCATGAATCAAGATACTCTTGCCCTTACGAATGTCGGTGCGGAAAAAGAATGCATAATAAACGGTTAGGTAAACTACAGGAACAGTAGCCGCTTCACGCAATGACCAGCTATCGGGGACTGCAAGTGTCAAATCGCTACCCTCATAGATGTGGCTAGTGACAGCGGCTTTCTCCACTACGCCCATGACTCGTTTGCCAGTTTTTGCATCAACACCAGAGTACTCAAACCCAAGGACGATGTCTTGCACTAAACGTCCACTGCCAAAGACATCGGCAGAGATTCGTCCTGTTGCTAGCATAATGTCCTTAAAGTTAATACTCGAGTAAATGACTTTGAATTGCGATTTTGCGGGGTTATGTGGTCCCTGGAACCACTTTAAGGTCGACATGTCACCTCGATGGATGATATTACCGTAAGCATGACCTGAGTATGGCTCGACGGGGCATTTCTTTATGAGTTGCAAATGGCGATATGTACCCCATTGACCCTGGAAAGGGAAATAAAATTGTTTAACTTCAAGGACATCTAGCATTTGATACAATATACCTTTTTGTAGATGTTTACTGCCAATCCGAGTGCTAGATGTTCAGCATAGAATGGAATCTTTGGATTGAATGCAGGAGCCTTAGGATCATCGATCAACATACACCCAACGGATTTCTTGGGGTACTCTTTTCGCAGACAATTTGTTAGTCCTAAAACACCACTGAATGTGTCCTTTTCGGCGATGATTATCAAATCGTTTGATTCCAGCTTTTCCTGAGCTAACTTTAGCCATTCAAACTCCGTATCGCTAGATGATACCTTCAAATAGTTCACCTCGTTAGTGATATGATTGGCATTCTTCCGTAGTACGACAAACTTTAATCCAGTTTCCACCCAAGGACATACAGCGCATACTGAATATCCAGCTGGTGTCGACATGTTCTCTTTAACATTCAATACGATTGCTAAATATGACCTGTCTGCCAAATCATTGGTCATTTTTAGGGCGTCCCCACCTGTCTGATCGATTACCAAATGCCAGTCTTTACCTGCTGCCACAGTGTCATCTAGTACTGTCACATCTGTTGGCAAATCCTCGTATTTTCTTGAGCTAACAACCGTGTACTCTCCAGTTATCAGTGGCAGATCCTCGACGGCATTATAAAAGTACTCAACTGTCGGAGTCCTATCGGATTTGGGCATCAATTCGAGAATCTTCACTTTCAAAAATGGATCATTCTCCAACATAAGCTGAATGATAAACCTACCAATGTCTTCGACTCGCAGTGCTGGCGATGGAAAGTGCGAAACAAACTGATATCGTTCAAGGACCGGCAAACCTGGGGGTTTTCTTCGCTGAACACTGTTTGTCTTCATGCCAATTATCTCAATGCCACCGGCTAGCACCCTACCTTCCAAGTCGCTGGTGTAAATGTCGATATGTTTCTGATCCCCAACTGTGGCCATGTGGTAACGACCGAAAATTCGAATTTTCTCGATTTTCGTTGGCAGACACAATTCACGCGAGTCCTTCTTAACAATTTGCGTTTGCAGCAAGCAGTCCATAAAGGATACCCAATTCGAGTCCCATTTAATGCGAGCCATTTGCCCATCACCGCGTACCCATTCGACAAATTTGAAAGCTCCACCGTAGTAGTAGCCGCGTAGCTTGAGCTCTTTGTAGAAGTCTCTCGTAGACATTCGGAATTCTTCACCATATGTGGTGTCGAATGGTTGGATGGGGATGTCAGATGGTTTCGTCGAGTCCCGGATTTCTCGAATTGTGCCACTCACAACTAAACTGTCGTTGTCGATTACCTAGAGGAGACAAATTTTAACTTTTAGTTAATTAGTAGTTTAGAAGTCTTAAGACTACAGACATATCAAATTATTGGAAGAAAACCATTTTGTCGACTTCTTTTTTCAAGTCCCTTCACTAATGCAAATAAGAAATCGAAACCGATTAGTATGATCTGAGCTGTTACTGTCAGCTGGCTTCAAAGGAACGCACGGAATAGCTCTACGGAATAGCAATTTAGACAGGTTTCCAGCAGCTGCTAAAGCTGGGTGTTGTAGAACGAGGGTAGACTCTGATTGGCTTTAACTTGGCAATGCCCAGTGGTTGTAACTCTGACGACACATCAACTGTGCTTATTTTACCTCCAAGTTCAGTCCCCTTGAACAGAGATTGTGGCGGATAAACCGAAAGACTAACGGAAGCGCCTAATCCCGCATTGGATACTGGTGGCTGCATGTCCTAATAAATTTGGTCTGGGCCTCCAGGTTGGGGGTTGTGCTTTGGTTTAACTACCCAACCATAAAATACCTATTGTTACCAATCAACCAATAGCCTTGGAAAGGACTGATTTTATTGTTGATGACCCTGTTAAACGAAAAAAGGAGAACGACGTTCGTATCTGCACCTGGAATGTGAGAACATTATATAGGACATGTGCAGGCGAACATTTAGCGGAAGCCCTAAACTGCTACAATGCAGACATTACTGACATCCAGGAAATACGATGGTATGGGCCGGGCAAAAAGAGGATGAAAAACAGTGACATCTAATACGGACCGTGTTATAGTAGGCGAATTGTCACGGTTGCGGATTTGTTATAAATGTATTTTGGATGTCCGAATATTTCGAGCGGCTAGCAACGACTCGGACCACTAACTAGTTGCAGCCAAGTTAAGAATGTGGATATCCACACACCACAACAACCCAGAAATACTGTAAATTTAATGTCGCATAACTGCAATCGCAAAAGATCGCCAAGGCTTTCGCGCAACCGGTATCCCTTAACCTCTCAATTAACACCATCCCACCAGCATCGAATGTCGAAGAAACAATGGCAACGATGCCAACAAGCCATTAGATCAACCTGATCAGCTGATATGCTAGGTTTCTTGCACCCACCAGGAAGAAACCCTTGGTTTGGTGAGAAATGCTGAGAAATGGTGAGGTTAAGCTGCAGGTGAAGACGAGAGCTCCCATTGAGTTCTATAGGCAAAGAAGAAGGAAAGAACACCGACTTTTCAGAAAGAAGAAAAAAGAGCGAGGAAAAATTGCGATCGAGGATATAGAGAGGTGCTAACAAGTGTAAAACGTCGAAGCCAAGGATACAAGGCTCAAACGGAATCCTGTCGGAATGAACAAGAAAATATCTAGTTGAGACACAGGCGATGCTGATGAAGATTGATGATGATGGAGAAACACTTCTGCAGACTGTTAAACGGCGATGACAAACAACATTTCCGCTGTCAGGCAGAACGAACCATTCAATATTAATAATACTACCAACCACCCGACCTAAATGAAGGAAGGATAGCAATATCTAAACTCAAGCTCAACAAGGCTGCCAGAAATCACGGCCTTTTTGCCGAGCTTTATAAACCGGAGGTGGCTTGGTAAGTAACATCCACCAACTCATAAGTCAAATCTGGTCGGACGAAAGAATACCTAAAGATTGGAACAAAAAAGAGAGACCCTCTCTGAACTGCGCCAAGTACAGAGGTATAATCTCCTCAATAAAGTCCACAACTGATCAAATATTGACACTTCGGCAGATCCTGGAAAAAACCAAGATGTCCAAATCGATACCCACCACCTATTCAACGATTACAAAGCCGCAGACGACAGCATTTATAGAGACGAACTATGCAGAGTCATGTCTAGTTTTGGTATACCGCCCAAACTCGTCCGTCTATGCAGGATGACGTTGGAGAATTCTCGCTGCTCCATCAGGGTCGGAAACGATCTCACTGACACATTCGATACCAAAAACGGATTCGATACCAAAGGCAAGGCGATACACTGTCATGTGACTTCTTTAATTTGATTCTTGAGAGGATTGTGCAAAACTCCGGAACCAACACCAGAGACACAATTTTCCAACTACTAGCATACGCCGACAATATTGACATCACACCGTGATGTCATAGCCACGTCTGCTAGTATAGAGAAGGGAGCGGCAAAAATGGGTTTAGCAATAAATGAGGGTAAGACTAAGTATATGCTGTCAACACGAAAGGACACACAACATCGACGATTTAGACAGAACGTCACCATTGACAGATATAACTTTGAGGTAATACGGGACTTTGTCTACCTCGGCTCCGCTACTAACTCTGACAACAGCATCTTGTCAGAAATTAAACGATGAATTACTCTTACCAACCGGGCTATGGACACGAAGATTCAACCAAGAACTATACAAGCTGTACAGACTACTACTACTACTACTACTACTACTACTACTACTACTACTACTACTACTACTACTACTACTACTACTACTACTACTACTACTACTACTACTACTACTACTACTACTACTACTACTACTACAGATAAGTAGTGAATCATCACCTTTTCATTGAAGCTAAACCCGTATACGATAAATTCCACCGAATGGAGTTTTTTAATGTGATGATGCCCAAACTTATGGACCATTCACTTTGGAAGCAGCTGATCAAAAGGTTTTCCCAATCTAACAAATGACACCGTATCCGACGATTTAAGGCAATCTTGCTAAAAGGAACCCAAATACTGGCATTCCTACTCTGTGACGCGCGCCGTTTGCTGGAAGCATAAGAGCAGAGCGAATATTAGGAACGTTGAAAAAGTTCCTCGGTTTATAACTATTTTGTCCTACACGAGAGGAGGGCCAATGGAGTAGAAGATATAAGGTCTGTTGGAGTACACAAATTGTGTACGGGAACGGTTTTAAGTAAAAATTTGTAAAAATCGGTAAAAAATATTTGTACGAGAACAGACCTGGATTGTACCAAATGTCAATATACCTATACCAAGAGGTAAAATATATCGCATTTGGTCATCTAAATTGAGCAAAATGATATTCCAGCCAAGATGATCTTCGTATCTTACGCCAGTTTTGACCACAATGAAGGCCGAACTTCTGGTTTAAGGATCAACCAAAACCTATGCAATTCTATACAACAAACCAGATATTTACGGATAGCAAGAAGTCATCCCTAAAACTAAAAAAAAAAGATTAACCAACTCAACAAGTTTCACCGATTAAAAGGACATTCCGTTATGTTAAAATTACCTCGAAATTCCCTGTAGCTAAATGGATCATCACTGTTAGGTTTATCTTTGTGTCCATAGTGAGAGTTGTTGCTCTCACAAATTTCACGTTTTCCATTTCAATTGACAGGTCCGTATGGTCATGATGGTGATGCATAAAACTAAATGTCTTCCAAACACACTCCAAATAAAACGTAGCTGGTACCAGGACCTTTCCATCGATATTATGTCCCTCCAAATATCGGCAGTCATCATTTTTCATATGAATTTGAAAGGTCTTTTCTCCACTCCTAATCTTATCAAAGCCGGGCACTTCCCACTCGTCACGATGATCCCACTCAATTAGATCGCTGATAGTATCGGTGCCACGTGATACTGGCCAATCCACCGGAGGATATAACAAATTCACTGGTACGTCCAGTCCGTTGAGATGAAGTCTAGAAAAAAACTTCATTATAACCTCGCTCACTTGCGATTTACCTACTTAAGATATTTACTTACTTTCCCAGGGCGGCTAGGAAGAACATCTGATTATTCTTATTATTTCTCTGAGTCAAAGCAATGTGTACAGCTTCCGTCATTGAGGTCTTCAAAATCGATTGCAACAGGCCATGTGGCGAGATTTCCACTGTCAAGGCATTTTTCGGAAGAAGTGCAGTCGTCTCCTCGAAGAGCACACTGCTGAGGAGGTTGTTCGTATGATATTCAGCAGATGAAACCTGTGCCTCTGGATGGGACCACCGCTCATGGGGAACACTTGTACTCAGCCATTTGGCGGATCTTGTCTTGGGATGTGGTACAATATGCTTAAGATACTTAAGGAAGTCACCACCCAGATGGGCAATGTAACGCGTATGATAGGGAATATTCGAACATGGAACCTCACGTGCGAAAATTTTCTGGGACTTAAGTTGTTCGACGAATTGCTTTACATCATCTGCGGGTCCAGAGATCGTACAAGAATCGGGGCCATTATGGCAAGCCACCTCAATCGCTTCGGGAAGCATACCACGAATTTCATTGTATGACAGTCCAATAGCAGCCATAGAACCTTTGATCTTGTCTTTCTCCAAGCTAACTTTTCCTCGGTAATAGGCGGCTAGCATTGTCTGTTCCAAAGTAAAGCAACCATCGGCATAGGCACAGCCCAGCTCCCCTGTTGAATGGCCTATAATATAATCCGGCTTCATGCCAAACATTCTAAGGACATCAACTAAAGCAATTTGAATAGCGGCGATACCGATCAGCGAGTGCAGAATGTTGTCGAACGTTGTCGGATCATCAGATGTTAATACCTTTACGAGATCTGTACCAGCTGGCTTGAGGGCATTATAGCAACGCTGAATTGACTGTCGAAACTGCGGAACAGCCATTAATGCTGTTCCCATGCCAGTCCATTGGGATCCCATGCCGCTGAATACCCATACAATTGGTCGCTTCACTCCGGTATAATGTTGCACATCCTTGCCAAAACAATGTGGTGCTTCTGCGCGTCTGCTGTCGAGAACATTGTATCCGCGGAACATCATCCCAGGGATGCCACCAGCTTGAACACTTTGCAGCAGAGCCATGAACTCAGGGTCTAATGGTTTACACTCTAGCTTCGCGAATAGCTTCTCGACGGATTCCTTAGTACGTCCTGACCATAGACATAGTCTCGGAAGACTTCCCTCCGGAACTCCAGTAAAGGACTTTTTCTTGTCGTATTGCTTTAGCAAAATATGTGCGTTGGCACCACCAAAACCGAATGAATTCACTCCCACATACGGCTTTTTCAGGTCCATTATCTCACTGACCACCTTCATGCGGCCCTCTTCCAAAGCAGTGATCCCATCCCTCGGTTTGCTAAAGTTTATGTTGGGTGGAATCTTTCCAGTCTGAAATGTAAGCACAACCTTAACCACTGAACAGATGCCAGAAGTAGGTTCTGTATGGCCGATATTCGACTTGACGGATCCAACGAGCAGCGTTTCTGAACGCTGCTTACAAATGGCATTGTCAATAGCACGACACTCTTCTGGGTCTCCAACTTTAGTACCGGTACTATGAGCCTCCATGTAACCGATATCGTCTGCAGATATATTCACTTCCTCGTAAAACTCCTTAAGAAGCTGCTCCTGCACGACACCAGAGGGATAAGTTATGCCCTCAGTCTTATATCCATCACAATTGGTCTTGCTGTGCACGAGAGTGGCGTAAATGCGATGAGCATCACGACGACGTTGGAGAAAAATAGCCGCAACGCCTTCAGAGCGCACATATCCATTGGCTTTCTGATCGAAGGGTGAGCATACACCGTTTTGAGAGAGCACCCCAAGACGTGAAAAGTGAAGAGTCGCATTTGGAAATAAAATTAAATTGGTACCACCAACTATGGCCGCATCTATTTCACCACTCCGCAGTGCGGCATAAGCCACATCAATGGCGTACATGGAACTGGAGCAGGCTGTGTCTACGTACAATGAGGGACCAATTGTACCCAAGGTGTATGAGATGCGATTGGCGTACATAGCGCGACTGCAGCTGTTATTAATAGACGGGACACATGTTAAAACTCTTTAGCGACATTTATATACCTGTACGTACCCAGTGATCGTGAAAGACTTAGTAGCGTTTGGATCATTCACGATATTCTTCTCAGACTCTGAAAAGCATGAAGCCACATAGACACCAGTCCTTGAACCCCGAAGACTGTTAGGATTAACACCAGCGTCCATTACAGATAGGTAAGCTTCTTCGAGAACGACACGGCATTGTGGGTCCATAGCGTGCGCTTGTACATGATGTACGCCAAAGAATGTGGCATCGAATTTATTTATTCCATGGACCCATCCAGCTTGCCTTGGTATATCTGGATCAGTGTGCTTCCAACGGACTGCGGTGTCTTGAAGTAGATTTACCTGAAAAAAAGAAGTATGTAAGGGATTTTAGTCAGTTAAAGTGAGTTAGGATGGTGTTTTAGAGACTGATCTCGGAAGATCGGGAAAGTGTTTGTCCAATTGGAGATCCAAATCAACCAAAATACAAAAATTCAAAAAGCCCAATTGGCCTAAAAACAAAATTTTGAAGATTTAACATGATCCTAGTACCTTAAACGCAGATATAGTCTAAATCCGTGTTTAAAGTCTTGGCTTCAGCAGATGAGAGCGGGGGGAAGACGTTACACATATTCCATTTACAGGTAGTAGCGAAAGAACTTCCATGATGGAGTCAAGTCAAAGGTGGCGTCTTAAGCCCCAGCTAGGATGGACAAAGTGAATAACCTAAATGAGATGCTTTGACATATTCGGATAACAAGTCATCAAGGAATCTGAAGGGTAAGTCAGGCCCATTGAACAGA
Source organism: Rhingia campestris (assembly GCA_932526625.1). NCBI lineage: Eukaryota > Metazoa > Arthropoda > Insecta > Diptera > Syrphidae > Rhingia > Rhingia campestris. The sequence continues at coordinate 38,880,953 of OW052183.1, forward strand.
GATAGTGGCAGATGAGCCATAAGGCCAACGGTACTGGAACCATGTTGGCGACAACGAGTTCGTATATGCGCCTGGAATGTGAGAACAGTAAACAGGAGAGTTGCAGACGAACAATTAGTAGAAGTCCTAAGCTGCCACAAAGCAGACATTACTGCCATTCAGGATATACGATGGGATGAGCCGGGCAAAACGAGGATGAAAAACTGTGACATCTACTACGGACCTATAGTGAACAAAAATAGCGACTATCTTGTTGAAACTAAGGTAAGGATGCGGATGTCCTCCACACCACAACAAACCAGAAATCATGTGAATAAAACTTAATGTCGAAAGACTGCAATCGCAAGAGACCGCCAAGGCCTTCGCCCAACGCGTTTCCCTTAACCTCTCGATTCACACCATACGACCAGCAACATATGTCGAAGTACAATGGCAACGATGCCAACAAGCCATTAGAACGGAATCCTGTCGAGATAAGCAAGGAAATATCGTAGTTGAGGCACGATGCTGAGAATATGGAAGAACCACTTCTGCAGATGACGAACATTCTCTCGCTGTCAGGCAGAATGAACCATTCAACATTGTCAAAAACAGTGAAAATTACCTACCACCCGACCTAGGTGAAGTGAGGATGGCAATATCTAAACTTAAGCTTAACAAGGCTGCCGGAAATAAGGGCCTCCTGCCGAGCTTTATGAAGCCAGCGAAGATGAATTGTACAATCCATCAACTCATAAGCCAAATCTGGTCGGGTGAAAGTATGCCTGAAGAATGGAACCTCAGCATAATTTGCCCGATTCACAAAAAAGGCGACCCTCTGAACTGCGCCAACTACAGAGGCATAAGTCTCTTCAATGTCGTCTACAAGGTCCTATCTGCTGTACGATTTGAACGCCTAAAACCGTTAACTGATAACCTGATCAGCCTTTATCAGTGTGGTTTTAGGCTAGGAAAGTTCACAACTGATCAAACCTTCACACTTCGGCAGATATTGGAAAAACGCCAAGAAGTCCAAATCAATACCCACCACCTATTCATCGATTTCAAAGCCGCATACGACAGCATAAATAGAGTCGTGCTATACAGAGCCATGTCTAGTTTTGGCATAACGTCTGTCTGTGTAGTATGACGGTGGAGAATTCTCGCTGCTCCACCAGGGTCGGAAACGATCTCAACGACACTTCCGATACGAAGCCAAGGATCTTCGCAAAGCAACGCACTGTCATGTGAATTATTCAATCTCATTCTTGAGAGGATTGTGGAACTACTAGCATACGCCAACGGTATTGACATCATTGAGCCGACTCAAGAAAGACCTCGCCATATGTGACGCACAAAAGTAGAAACTTGAAGTACACAACTGAATTTATCTAAGGTTCAGTCTAATTGGAGAGGCATGTTGCTTAAGGCCCAACTTCATTTCGGTGTTCAGCGCCACTTAAATAAGTACATGGCCCATAAGGATCACGTAAAAATCTCAGCTGATGCTACAGAGAAAATCTCAGTGATCCATAGTGGAATCCTCAGTTGAATTCTGCTGACTTATGATGATGATCAAGCTGGTGCCAACAAAACCTCCTGGAGCTCAATGTCATCAAATGCCAGACCATGACATACATAACCGTCTCCCAACATTCGCGAGATCCTATTTAGTCTTTGGTGATCCCGTACCTAATGTCCTTTTCTTTCGTGATTTGGGTGTTATCTGTGACAGATAACTTAACTTTCGCTTTCATATTGATAATATCATCAGCAGAGCCAACTTCGTACTTGGGTTTGTAAAATACTGGTTGAAGGAATTCTCGAACCCCTACGTCACAAAATATGAATATGCTAGCCAAGTATGGTCGCCTTAACACAATACCCATTCCCTCCGTATTTAATTTTCCCCCTTACGAGGATCGTTCGAAATTAATGAATATTCAATTACTTCAAAAACGCCGTGAAATAAAAATTAATTTATTTTTATGATGGTAGGTACTACTTTGAAAATATCTATCATCTCGAATATAACCTCAAAACTTAAAGCCGGGTGTATGAGTGCTTTGTGACATTTACAATTTGTCTAGATCTTGAGTAAGATCTCGAAGACCTTCCTCAAGAGCCTTACGTTTACGTGTATCCTGCACGATTTGGTATGGTATTCGAACGCAAATCAGCGGTAAATCCGAAAGACTCATTGACAAGCATGCATATTCTCATCGGCTAAAGCACCTTCCTGGAAACCGGCAACAACGGAATCCTTAATTTCGTTCAAGTATTGCACAGACTTGGTGCAATAAATGATGAAGTTAGGACCGGTGCCGTCGGGACCGAAGCACCAGATCTTATACAGGCTTTAGTTACATAGTAATCGTACTTCTCGGTCAAATAACGAGCACGAATCTCGAAATCGTCCTTAAAGCTAACCTCACCATTGTCAATGTTTTCTGTGAGGCTTTTACGCATTGGGACATCCCTCATCAAGATACTTTGACAAGCACATCTGGTTGGATTCTTCGAATATGGTTTCGCGGAGTGACACAACAGGGTCAGATTTCTTCAGAGGAATGCAAGCATGATTTTCTTCCAAATCCTTCAAACAGATTTCCAAGTGCAAGTTTTGGAAAATCAGCTACGTCTAGCGATGGCTTGACGAAGTACAGTCTCGGTTTGTACACACACATCTGAGACGCAATCGACGACAACCAAAGCGCATCAGTTACACGTAGAGCAGCTGTTACTTCGGACGAGAAATCAACGTGCCAAGGTGAATCGATCAAGTTGATCAAGAAACCATTCCCTTCCTTTTCACGTTGATCGGGGTTGGTGATAAAGACCAAATCCAAATCAAAGAACATAGAGATGGCGGTCGACTTAATGGTAATGCAACGTTCCTGCTCATCATTACGTGTATCGGTGAAACGAGTCTCACCTTGGCACCGGCGATAATAATACCAGCCAAGCCATGGAGATCAAAGAATCGGTCAGTGTAGATTTTCCATGGTCGACTTGAGCAATGACAGACATATTACGGATATTCCGTTTTTCGTCCATCAGGACACGGATTTGATCTACGGTGAAGTTAACCATCTCGGATGTTTAGTGATTTCTTGGCCGAATTTCTTAAACACTACACGCCTGCAATGGCGTACTTTTGAAAAAATAGCCGACATTCTATTTGCACATCAGCTTCTAGCAGGAAATATTTATTGCCTTGCTCTGCTACAAATGGTATCCCTCAACTCCAACTCCCGAAATCTGAGATCTGTTCCGCTCTTCCTAGTCAACTTCCACCAAACCGACCACGGCTATAACGTGCCAATGACTAGAATATTGCACATGGCTAATGGGCACAACTCCTTTGATTTTGACTGTGGCAAACTTTATCTTCGAATCTGCCACCTCATCTACCACTACTCCTCAAACCTTGTTGTAATAAATAAGTTAAGTTAGGCTAATTTAGTCTTAAGTTCAGCTTGTAATAAGCTTAAATAAAAAATTAAATGATGTTTGCTAGTCATCTTTTCAAATAAAATGGCGTTCCACCATATATTGTTTTTGTGTTTCAATGACAGCTTACTACGGCCCCATTTATATGTATTACAGCAACGAGTAGGGACATATCAAGGTTTCGAATTTACCCAATTACATCAGTATTCGACCATAATGCATTCTAACAGTCTTGTCGGGTCATATTTGCAACTTTGTTGAATTAATGTTTCGCTTTAAATGCAAGTCCATGCAAATATTGATCTTACCGTGAATGGCAGTTCAAAAACATTTACATATCCATATTGCACCATTTTTTGTTTAATTTAATTCACTTAATGCACAGCAACAAAAACAAATAAAATTCATTAATATTTAATCACATTCATAGTCGAACTTTGATTCGTCAAAAAAAATGAACATATATAGCCATATTGTCCTGCGCGTAGCACTTACTTTATTATACAAACCATTCGCAAACTCAGCAACATTGGGCGCATTTGGAAAACGGCCAGACATACCACTTATAACAATTTCATCATCCTCATTCAAAGGATGTGAACGATAGTACTGTGGCCTAGACATTTCCGGATGCGGAATTTTGATATCCTCATTTGTCGACATTTTGTTCAAGCCACAGATATGCACAAAGTTATGATGTTAATCACTCTCAATTCAACCTGTCCTTTTATATTTAATTTGATTATTTAAATGTTAATTTTATTTTAAATCACTTAAGTCACTTTTATCCTTTGAGTTGAAGGAGTTCACTATATAATATTTGCACTATTATATTAAATACGTTTGTTTATTGGAAATGTGCATATCGCACAATTGCAAACACACAATTGAAAGCGATTTAAGCATTCGTAGGCTTTTATTGTTTCAGGTGCATTAACAGGTCGGCTGATGAATTATTAATCAGGGTTTTTAATTAGCTGCAGTTTGCAGACATACAATTAAAATTTCGTAAGTCGTATGTTTTATAGAAACGATACGTTAACCCGATTGAAATTGCATACGGGATTAACCAAAGTGTTCAATTTATCCATTTGATTGATTCTTCTCAAAACAGTATTGAAACGAACTCAACCGAACTTTTTCGATTGGAGAAAAAACAAATAATGAGAGCAAAAAAAAAAACGATCGAAGATCAACGTGAATCCTTGATTCTTAGTATTCTGGATATCAACCACTTTACAATCACTGACATAGAATAATTTATTTTCGATCACATATAGCGTATTCAGGACAAATTTGAGTGCTAATTTATTCCACTTACGTGGAATGCCAATGGCCTTTGGCAAAAACTTGGAGAACTTGAATTATTTATGCAGGAAAAAGATATAGACATCTGTTTAATATCCGAAACTCACGCAAAGAGTAATTCGAACTTAAAAATTAAAGGTTACCTCGACTATCATCCATCGAATAAGGCTAGAGGTGGAGCCTCACTATATATAAAAGAGTGTATCGAACATTCGATTGATCTTAAATTAGAAATCGAAACAATGCAAGTTAGCTCTATACAAGTCAAAAGCAGACAATCCTTTCTGAAGATATCGTCTATTTACTGCCCACCACGATGCAAGGTTGAGAAAATTGACTTTGAAAACTTGCTTAATTCCCTTGGACAACGTTTTGTCATCGGAGGGGACTTTAATGCAAAACATACATTCTGGGGATCTAGATGCATATCACAGAAAGGTATGATGCTTTATGATGTAGGTAGAAAGTACAATACCGAATTTCATTCTACGGGAAAACCAACTTACTGGCAAACTGATGTTAGATAAATACCGGATTTGATCGATTTTTTCATTGTAAAAGGTCTGCCGTCCAATCGAATCAAAGTTGAAGAATGCTTTGATCTTTCCTCTGAACATTCTCCAGTTATTTTAACAACGAGCGAGTCACTGATTATAAATGAAAAACCACCCAGATTAGCAAACGCGAAAACCAACTGGGAAGGTTTCAAAAACGATATTGAAAATAATATCCGACGGGGTGTATCGCTTAGAACCCCATTGGAACTCGAAGTCGCGGTTGACTCATTTATCAATACCATCCAAAAAGCAGCATGGAATAATACTCCTCGACAGAACAAAATTGTGAGCTATAGTAAAATTAAGCACCCCCGAGAAATACAAGATTTAGTAAGACAAAAAAGAAAAGCTCGTAAAAGATGACACCAAACTCGTGCCCCGCAAGATAAAACACATCTCAATCGGTTGAGTAATTTGCTATCAAATTCGATTAAAATTTTTAAAAACCATGCAGTAGAAACTTATCTGCAAAGCCTAACCGCTGGAAAGGAATCGAATTATTCGCTCTGGAAAGCAATTAGAGTCATAAAACGGCCAAAAATCGCTGTGCCGCCAATTAGGGTAACTAAAGACGTTTGGGCAAAAAGCGATAAGGAAAAAGCTGACGTTTTTGCCTCACATCTTGAGGAAACATTTAAGCCATTTGATGGTCCAGCGCAAAATGAAAACATTAACATATTCGAGAGTACAACCGATAATAATATTGTAAGATATGCAAGTATTGCCGAGCTTAAACGGGAAATACAGAAACTAAAGCCTAAAAAAGCTCCGGGTTATGACCTGATTACAGGAGAACTTCTTAAAATTTTGCCTCGGAAAGCATTAACTAAGCTTCTTTTTATTATAAATGCAGCAATCAGATTAGAATACATACCAAGACAGTGGAAAGTCGCGGAATTGATTATGGTCCTAAAACCAGAAAAATCACCGAATGAAATAAAATCTTACAGACCTATTTCACTTCTTCCAATAATTTCAAATGTTTTTGAACGGATATTACTCGATCGCTTACACCCCATTATTGATCAGAAACGTCTTTTACCTGACCATCAATTCAACGGTGGACCAAGTACATCGAATTACAGATGTAATTGAGAAAGCTTTCGAAGAACAGAAAATTTGCTCAGCCGTATTTCATGACGTGTCGCAAGCAAGGTGTGGCACAAAGTATACACTAAGTCAAGTTCTGCCAGAACAATTATATAAAATCCTCGTGTCGTATCTTGAGCATAGACTCTTCCGTGTGAAACTTCGAAACGAATATTCAGAGTTCAAAGAAATAATGGCAGGTGTACCGCAAGGAAGCGTCCTTGGACCAATCCTGTACCTCCTATTCACTGGTGATATCCCACAAACAAACGATACAACGTTTGCTGACGATACTGCTATACTAGCAGTTGGCACAACAATAGAAGAAAAAAATATCAAATTACAAAACGCTCTTAACGAGGTTAGGTTAGGTTAGATGGGCTGTTGACGCTCGGGTGAGTCGTCAAACACGCATAGGCCTACGTGGGCCCATAGCGATACCCTTCGAAGAAGTATCCTGAAATAAAGAAAGAGGATACCTGGTTAAGTTCGCTAGTGATACTTATGCGGTGCTGGTCTGTGTTGCTCCTTCAGCCTCAAAGAGGTAGTTGCTCCATCCTGATCTGCAACAAAAACGGACTATCAACGCTATTTGGATAGTCGTTAGGTCACTTAGGTCATCGAAGTAAAGGCTGCCTAGTATTTAAAATCGACTGCCACTGATCGCAGGGCAGTGGCATAGCAGGTGTGAGACATCTTCTTCGACGTCAGGGTCGCTGCATTTCCTGCAAAGTTGGTTCGCACCAGTCAGTTTTATCTTATTAGAGTGCTTACCCAACAGGTTGTGACCTGTTATCACTCTCACCGCTATAGAAATGGAAGCTCTATTCAAAGCTAATAGTTTGTTTGATTTGATGCCGCTTAATTCTGGCCAGAGAGATTTTGTGTGTGTACAAGTTATTGTATTTTGCCATCTTGTTATGGTTGCTTTTTGAGTGTGCTTAGTCTTAACGAGGTTAATGAATGGACAAAATCCTGGTGGATTGCACTTAATGAGAGCAAATCGATCCATGTAAATTTAAATAAACGGACAAACAATTTGCGTGTATTTCTAAATACGGTTCGAGTCCCGTTTGCAAATGAAGCGAAATATCTCGGTATGACACTCGATGCAAAATTAAAATGGAAGTCGCATGTAAAAAAGAAATGCGAAGAACTTAAGAATAAATACAGAGAACTGTACTGGTTGCTCGGAAAATATTCGAAGCTTATCCTTGATAAAAAGCTGCTATTATGCTAGCAAGTGCTAAAACCGGTTTGGACATATGGTATACAACTATGGGGTTGTACCAGTGAAACGAATTTGAACATTTTACAAACTTTTGAAAACAAAATGTTAAGATCATTCGTCAATGCGCCGTGGTACGTAAGGAACGAAGATCTACGCAGAGATCTGGGTATTCCCGCGGTTAAGGATGAAACAAAAAATTTTGCACGAAAACATCAAAAACGTTTATTAGGACACGTTAACACAACAGTCCTCCAAAACAAATATATTGCGGCGTCTTCAAAGAACTAAACCCTTAGATTTGGCCCGATAATAACAAACCGCGCTATAAATTGCGGAAAAGCAGGAACTCTCAAAGGAAAGTTACCTGCCAAACATATTATATACTCGTGTTAAAAAATTGCTGGATAAGTCGAATACTTAGTTGCAATAGAAATACAAAATGGGTGGTGGTTTTAGTGAGTAAAAATCTCACACTACTTTGGGCACGTGCTCATCGTGTCTATGAAGATTTCCACCAAAAAAAATTTCCCACGGAAAAAAAATGTATAAAACACTATCAGATCTGTGTCGTAGCGAGCTTAATACAAGCAGCATCTGCGAGCAGAGATTTGCCACCGCATATAATATGCATCCACAGGCTCATCATTTAGTGCATTTGTTAGTGGGACATAACAGAACATAGAAGTTATTAAGTTTGACATTACTAACAAAATCAGTAAACGATGAAATTACAATAAAGCTATATATAATTTTACATACACTTATTACGACTCTAGCATACAATTTCGCAGAGTATTTTTTAAACTACATTTACTAACATGTAGTTCAACTACATCGTTATTTTTATTGTATACCCTACTCATACGACTAATGGCCTCATGCATACCATAGTTCTGTTTATGATTAGGTATATGTAATATATTTAATCTACGCAGGTTGCAGGAACCTCCCCTGGTAATAAAACCAATGGCACTTAAAAGATCAGGAGCATCAATATGTCTTGATAATAATTGGTATAAGAAAACCATGTCATTGTTAAGTCTACGTTGAGACAAAGGCAATAGTTGCAGCAGTTTAATTCGACACCTATACGGAGACAAATTGTGTAGATCATCCCATGGAAGTCCTCCCAAAGTAAATCTTATTTACGTTGGACTGATTCAATTCTTTTCGAATGAACTACATAGAAGGGTGTCCAAACTTGTGAGGCATACTCCAAGTGAGGGCGAACTAGACAATTATAGAGTGAAAGAGTAACATATGGGCCATTAAACTCTTTTGACCACCTTTTTATAAATCCTAACATAGAGTTGGATTTACTGGCGATAACGTTAATGTGTTTATTAAACTCCATTTTTGGATCAAAATAAACACCAAGATTTTTAAACCGTCTACATGACAAAGAGTGTGCCCGGACAGAGTATATTTAAAATTACATGGAGCGCGTTTTCGTGAAAATGACATATGCTGGCACTTTGTAGGGTTCAGATTCAAACCGTTTTTAAGACACCATATGGTAAAACTATTTAAGTCGGTTTGTAGTGAAAGCGAATCGTTTAAATCCCCTACACATTTGAAAATGTTTATATCATCAGCAGATATCAATATTTTGCTATCTCGAATACAAGCTTTTACATCGTTAATTGCAAGTATAAATAAAATTGGTCCCAAATGACTTCCTTGAGGTACTCCAGATTGAGCAACAAAAGGGTTGGACTTGGAACCTCTAAATTTTACTTGGTATGTTCTCAATGAGAGATATGATTTAACCCAATTTATGAAACCTGGAGGGAAGCCATACGCCTTAAGTTTAAAAATTATGGTGTTATGAGATAACTAGTCAAATGCTTTGGAGAAGTCAGTGTATATACAATCGACTTCTTTTTTATTTTCCAAACTATTGGAACAATGATGCATAAAAGTTAATAGATTTGTTACAGTGGATCGATATTTCAAAGCCATGCTGTTCTTCACAGATAATGTTTCAACAAAAGAAGACTAATTTATCACAAATAATATGTTCGAATAACTTAGGAATGCAAGAGGGTTTTGAAATAGGTCTGTAATTAGAAATGTCTCCTCGTTAACCTTTTTTAAAAACAGGTGTAATAAATGCATTTTTCCATTGAGTTGGGAATATTTCTGTTTTAAGGGAGCTTTCAAACATATACAAGGTGGCGCAAAAGTAATCCTCCTATCAGAAAATGCTATAAATTTTGCGATTGGCCCCTAATGTCAGTTCTGTTTTGACATTTGTGTAGTAAACACATGCGAAATACACGTTAATAAACAATGTTACGTTACACTGCTCCAGACCGCGGAATATTGGTGACTATTTATTTGAGCAATAATCGGTGACTTTGGCACAACGTGAATTTCGACGCAGATTTCCTAGCCGTCCAACGCCTACTGGTGAAACACTGCGACGTTTAGCCGCTCGCCTCGAAGAACCTGGCACAACACGAGATGCTGCCAGGCGTGACAGACCCCGGAGTAGCCGTTCTGCAGAGAATATTGCTGCTGTAGCAGAAGATGTCATGGAAGCGCCGTCGACATCGACCAGACGACGTGCCACGCAAATGGGTATCAGTCGATGGTCTTTACAGCGAATTTTGGTACAAGATTTGAAGATGTTTCCGTACAAAGTCCAGACGGTGCATCAACTGTTAGCTGCTGACCGCCAATCGCATCTAACATACGCTCAAGCCATCCTTAATCACCACCAAGAGGAAGATGATTTTTCATCAAAAATCATGAGTGATGAGGCCCATTTCCATCTTAGCGGGTACGTAAATAAGCAAAATTTACGCTTCTGGGGCACTGAAAATCCGCGTGTAACCCACGAAGAGCCATTACACCCGCTCAAAGTCACTGTATGGTGTGCTGTTTTCGCTGGAGGAGTCATCGGACCTTTTTTCTTCGAAGACGTCGCGGGCCAAACGGTTACTGTGAATGGTGAGCGCTACAGAGCAATGATCAACGAGTTCTTTTTGCCGCAACTTGATGAATTGGGATTGGAAAACATGTGGTTCCAACAGGACGGTGCAACGGCACACACTGCACGTGCCACAACCGATATGCTGAAGGATGCATTTCCCGGGCGCCTAATCTCCCGTTTTGGCGATTTGCACTGGCCAGCAAGATTGCCTGATTTGACCGCTCCAGACTTCTTTTTGTGGGGCTTTTTGAAGTCGCGGGTTTATGTCAATAAGCCTCATACTCTTGCAGCTCTTAAAGACAATATCCGTCAAGAATGTGAGGACCTATCGCCGGAAGTTTTGGCCAAAGTGTTGGAAAATGCCATAAAAAGGGCTCAAATGACAATCAACTGTGGCGGCGGCCATTTACATGACATCATATTCTCGACTTGATGTAAAAAAAAATTAAAAGACCAAATAAAAATAATACACAAGAAGAATCAAAGTTTTTCATTTTTTTTTTAAATTACAGCCAAAAAACATCTGAAGGTTATTTTTGCGCCACCTTGTACTTAAGGTATGGCAAAAGGGCATCTTTGCATTGCTTTACGACTATTGGTGGGATTCCATCGGGCCCAGCAGAATAGTCATTATTTAATAAAGCGATATATTTAATTATTGTCTCATCGTCAAATGTGACGTTGCTGAAACTAACTTGAGAACAGTCATTAAGATAACTGAAATATTGTTCGTCTAAGACAAGAGCGGTATCAATAAATGATTTACTGAAATTCTCTGCGAATAAGTTAGATAAAATAATAGAGCTCGATATTTTTGAATTATTGTAAGAGAAGTTGGCTGGATATCCATCCGTTTTTCTCTTCGAATTGACAAAACTCCAAAAGCGTTTTGGGTCACTTTTAAGAGCGTTCTCCATTTTGGCTATTTGGCCATTATATAAACTACTAGACATCGCAGATAATTCATTAAAATAATTCAGGTACTTATCATAGTCGTAATGATTCTGGCATTTAACAAAATTATTCCAGGCCCGGTTTCGTCTGTTTCGAAGAGATTTAAGCTCTTTCGTGTACCACGGGTGCTGGATTTGGGCATTTTTAGAATGCTTGACTGGGATAGTCTTATCCATGCAATATTTTATTATGAAATAGAAATTTTTAACAGCTTCGTCTAAATTGGAGAAGCCGTCAATCTTCATATTCGAAATAATAATTTCTTCGGATAGCCTTTGAAAGTTTGCTTTCCGAAAGTCTAAAGAGTACGAACGATCGTACGAGTCAGCGTTTTCGTACAGATGTCCGCCTATGTCAATGAAAATATCTAGTGGAGGATGATTTTTGTCTATGTTAGTAATGCTGGTACTAGATTCTAATACTGCAGTACTAACAGAGTCAGAAGAAAAAACATAATCAAGAATTCGATTATTATGATTTTGTATACAGCTTATTTGCTGTAAGTCAAATGATAAAATGTTATCAAGTAATAATTGCACTTGTTGTGCAGAAACTTCTGATGGCATAAATGAGGTTCTCCCTCTGAAGGCACCCATTCTATGTGTGCTAAGTTGAAATCGCCCAGCAAAAAAGTAGTACTGCCACAACAAGATAAGTCAAAGATGTATTCTAAAGCCTTCGATAGCTCAGATTACAGAATGCATAGACGATATGAAGGAATGTACGCATTTGCAACATAAAGATATGTATTTCCAATTTTTATCTTAACACAGATTATTTCAATGTTAAGAGGGAATGGAAATTCTATTTTCTCAGAGGTAAGATGACTGCGAACTGCAGTAAGAACACCTCCACCAAGCGCTTTTAGGTCATTTATATGGCGGTCACTCCTATATACTGAGAACTCATGATTAAAGAGTTCCGAGACAAGTATACTGGCGTAAAGCCACGTTTCTGTCAACGAGAATATATTATGAGAAAAGGCTTGGGAATTAAGAAAAAATGTTTTAGTTTTTGTTCGGAGCCCTCTTACATTTTGGTAGTAGAGGGACAGTGGGTAGAATTTTTTGGTGCTGAGTAAACTCCGTGTTTAGCTCTACGTGGCTTAAACTCATTGACAATAGTGTTTAAAGGCCATGAGTCAGTGTCGCATACTTTATCAAATACACTTGGAGGTACTACTATTTTAAACGATGAAACGAAACTATCCTGTTTACTAATTTTTGTACATTTAATAGAAGTACCTGTAGGGACTAGATTTTTTGAAAATAAGTGACTAATCACGTCTTCGGAGGAAGTGCTTGGTTTAAGGCGTGATATAAAAATCGATTTAGGTTTTCGTATCGATTCAATTGAAGAAGCAGATGCAGTCACTGTTGGAACTACACTAGATGATAGGGCAGTAGGAGAAGTATTGGTTGGAGGCGACCCAACTGACGGAATTGTAACCAAATTATTTTTGTTTTGATCCCGACTTCTGAGATTAGAGCGTTTAGCTGTCGGATAAGCCGTTGATGAGTTGGTGTCAGCTTACGCTAATTATAAAAACAATTGCAACAAATTTGTAATCTAGGTTTCTCTCGAACCGTTAGACTTGTCAAGGCATAAACCATCCCCTGCATTGTCGACCCTTAATATAATACAATTGGTGTACATTTTTGCTTCTTTATAGATTCATTTGGGTAATTTTATGAAAAGAAAAATGTCAAAACTGCAAAGTCGAGATGTGAATTTTGTTATCTTGTATAAAATAAAAATCAAATGAAAACGGCTGCACCGATTTGGCTATTTTTGTTTTTAAATTTTCGTCATAACCCAATGTAAGTTTTTACGGAAAGAAAAATTGACAACGTCCACTTTTTTGATACATCTAAAAAAAAAATCTGACCGATTTTTGGCTAATTTTTTTTAAATGTTTATAATGATAGTCCATAAAGGTTTTTTTACGGAAAGAAAGTTGTCCACGCCCACTTTTTTTTTAAATCCTCGGGTAACTTCATGTAGAAGTTTAACTGTCCACACAAAATAGGGAAAGAAGAACTGGAAAAACTTTTTTGATAGGATTGATTTTGGTAAAGATACGCTCGCAATTCCTGCTTCATCAGGAATTGCATCTACATTGTTGGAAGGCTGTCGAACAGCTCATTCAACACTCAAGTTGCCATTGAATATGTAAATCTATACAAATCCAACGTGCAACTTTCCAAGAACAGTGCGATGGCCCTCGTTTTGCAGCAAAGCAAACTGATCGTTTGGGATGAGTCTACATTGGCATAAACAATCTTTCAAGGCATTGGATAAAAAGATGCAATTTTACAAAACAATCAAAAACGGTTTGGTAGTGCGATGATTCTATTGGCAGGTATTTTCGGCACACCTTGCCAGTGATTCCACGGCCAACGCCAGCCGATGAGCTTAATGCATTTGAAGTCATCCGTTTTGGAAACACTTTAAGAAACTCAAACTGACTACGAACATACGTGTTGAGCTGCAGAACGACCAATCTGGAGAAGTATTTTCAAAGCAATTGCTGGACATTGGCAACCACAAAATCTCTGTTGACATTTCGACTGGATATATTCAATATTCCGTCGCTTTCTGTCAGCTTACCGAATTAAAATCCGAACTCATCCTATGTGCTTCCAAACATTGCACAAAATTACAAAGATCATGATCGGTTGAGCAAACGTGCTATGTTGGCTGCAAATAATATTGACGTCGATGAATTGAATTTTAAGATTCATTCGTTTTCTTCCCAAGATTTTTTTTTTTGTGACGAAGGTGAAAATCTCTAGTGACACTATTGAAGTATTCGATTACCATAGTAAAGTGGGACTCGAACACCACTAAAAACACCTCCCTTATTAATCTACGTGAGATCGACAAGTTCTTAATTAAATACTAGGCTAGATCCATCTAGTAGTTTTACTTCAATAGAAAATACGCGTGTGGCAGGTAACCTCCCAATGGAGGCACCTGCTAAAAAGTGCCATAAAACGGCGGTTGTTATTTAGTGCACCAGATCGAACGGTTTGGTTCTTTGTAGTCTACACACCAAGTCTCTATCGTCCAGAATTCGGAGTATAGCTGTGTTGCAATGATTATGAACACGAATATAATTTTTGCGAGCGAAATTTCTTATTTCGCCATCAAGGGTAGCTATACCTAAGTCTCTGTGGATATCATCGTTTCTAATATAACACGGTGCATTTATAATTAAATTCCTTAGTACTTTATTTTGAAAAGTTTGTAAGATATTTCTATTACTGGTTTTTGTACAACCCCATAGTTGTATACCATATGTCCATACAGGCTTTTGAACTTGCTTATATAGAAGCAGCTTGTTTTGAATACTCAGCTTGGAATATCGTCCAATAAGCCAGTACATTTGTCTGAATTTGTTTTTAAGCTCGATATTTTTCTTTTTTACGTGCGATTTCCATTTGAGTTTCGCATCTGGCGTCATTCTCAAATACTTCGCCTCGTTCGTATTTGGAATGTTTACAGAGTCGATAAAAATAGGTGGATTGTTAACTTTTCGATACGTAAAGTTGACATGTGTTGATTTTGTCTCATTGAGAGCTATGCGCCAGAAATTTGTCCATTGTGAGATATTATTAATTGCTCGTTGGACTTTTTTGGTTGCTGGCTCGATAGTGCCACTAGTTGCTAATATACCCGTATCGTCTGCGAAAGTTGCTATCATAGTGTCTTCTTCTTGCGGTATATCGAGGATATAAAAGGAATAGTATCGGACCGAGGACGCTTCCTTGAGGAACCCCAGCCTTTATATCTTCAAACGTTGAATATTCGTTTCCGTGTTTTACACGAAAGAGTCTGTCCTCGAGATAGGATTCTAAAATAGTGCAAACCTATTCCGGAAGAACTTTTCTTAGTTTAAATATCAATCCTTTGTGCCAAACTTTGTCAAAGGCTTGAGATACGTCAAGGAAGACGGTGGAACATACCTTATTTTTTTCTAAGGCTTTTTCAATTTCATTGGTTATTCTATAAACCTGGTCAATTGTTGAATGATCACCGAATTGGTGAACAGGAATTAAGCGTCTTTGTTCTATCACCGGCTGTAAGCGCTTTAGAAAGATTTTTTCAAAAACCTTCGAAATTATGAGGATATTGGTCTATACGATTTTTTATCGTTTGGAGGTTTACCTGGCTTTGGAACCATAATGACTTCTGCGACTTTCCACTGGCGTGGTACATACAATAGTCTTAGCGAAGCATTTATAAGGTGTAGTAATTTAACTAAGGCTTTTTTCGGTAGCTCTTTAAGAACATGTTCGGTAATTAAATCATACCCAGGAGCCTTTTTTTCTTAAGGTTTCCCAAGATGATGTCGTCAACTATCCAACCGAGTTTTTAAACTCGCTGAAATTACCCGGATTATAATGTTATGAAATATAAACCAACCACATCTTTGTAATGCCACATCTTTGTAATGGCACTTTGTTGGCGGGGAAAAACCTGATAAACAACGTTATCGAAGCCACAATACGTAAAGGGAAGTACGAAGGAGAAGAAGTTTTGATACCACGAATCTCAATGGATAATCCTGTTTTATGACGAATCCGAACGGCTAAGTTGAGATAAGCTTTTCTTGAGAATTGATTTTATTTATTTAGGTGTTGCTATGGCTGGGAAGCGAACCCAGACCTTCTGCGTGGCAGTTCATCGCAGAATGTAGATAAAATACCTTAAGATCTATTGGAATTGCAAATGTCAATAAATTTAAAAATCCGTTTTGAAATGTGAAGGCAAAACGTTTGCCCGGTCAGCTAGTATTGAAATAATAATACAAAATAATATAAAATAATTGATATATGCCTTATCTCAGAGACTCATCTCAAATTATCTATGGATTTTTAACTTCAAGTATATAAGTTATATCACAGCCCACATCCACACACCTGTGCGAAAGGCAAGGCTGCAGTCTTTACAAAATCGAGGTTGGACAAAATATAAAGGGTTGGGGGCGATATGCTGCAAAACTGTTTACCGAAAAACGTTTGCCTGTATCACATTACACCGAATAACGTTTTACCAAAAACAATATCCCGAAATATGTTTTCCACGAAATTTGCCACCATTTGCATATAAAGTGATGGCAACAGTGACGACTTACAAATCATTTGGATTTGTTTCTCCAAAAAATCAAATTCTTTTAATAAATCGAATTCTATTTTGAAAAGATTGATTTTATTTTCAATATTATTATTACTTACATGTGTAATAGATAATCAAAATATCTATATATCTAAAAGTCTGAAAACATTTTTAGATAAAGAAAGTCGTCGGGCAAACGCCTTTGTCAACAGTTTATATAAATACATTTCACATTCCAAATTTTTCTTTTAAAAATAATTTGTTTCCATAAAATTTAACATAAAGATCAAAATATTAACCGATGAGAATCACGGAGAACGAACAATAAAAGTACTTAAGACGTTTAAGAGCATCGATTTTTTGATATAATTTATGAAATTAAATGCAAACTACTTGAAATACCATAAAAAATGTTTGTTGTCTTGAATTACGATCAAAACATTTATGTATGGAATTCGACTTGGTTCATATATCCACCACGGAAACGTATGCAGCGGTCAATACGTTGGACCCAACTTTCTATGACGCGACCGCACATTTAGACCGATACAGCCTCTAATTCTCGTTCGATATTGACTCTGAGCTCCTCTAACGTGTCGTCGACTTGTTGGCATAGACTAATGATATTATGTATCCGCATAAAAAAAATATGAGAAGGCTACAATCTGCTGTGCGAATCGTTGAATACCCTATCCCATTAAATCCTTAAATAAAACATCCCCAAAAAGTGGGTGGCATTATCACTATATATTGCTCGGACAGTTTATTAAAATCGTTTATGGTTCTGCAAAAAACAACGTTTTTCTCCTGCATATGAGGTAGGGTATCCAAATGGTTTTTATAAGGAAACTGCTACAAAAATTGGGCGTGGATTAAAATGATCTAAAGACGAAAAATTCACATAACCATGAACAGATTTTTTCGAATTATTTTTAATTTGACAGAAAAAAATTTTTTTTTACTGAAATTATTATTATTATTACTGAAAACGCCTTTTAACAGTGGGCGTGGTAAAAATATGATATGAAAGAAATATACACATTCAGATTGTATAAATATCTTGTTCAGACACTTTTTTAAAAAATTCTAAACCGTTGGAACAAATATAACATTTTTCTTAAAATTGGGCGTGTCAGTGGGAGGATTTTTAAAATATTTACATTTCTACAAACGTACAAGCATACTATATACCAAATTTCATTATCTTAGCTCAAAATTTAAAGCCTTAAAACCGGTGACCTACAGACGAACGGACGGACAGACATGGCTAAATGAGTCGATCCTTATACATAAGGCAAATTATAAAAAACTATTTCTCTATGTTATAAACTACCCAACTAATAATTTCGCATGAATGTATGAAATTCAATGCAATTAATTATATAAAAACTCTCATCCTAGGTTAGGTTAGGTTTGCGGGTTGGTGGAGTAGAGGATTCTCTATTCCGCCACACGTAGGTCCATGTGGACCCATAGTGATACCCTTGGTGGGATTACGTCCTTCCTTATCGTTACTATGGGTTACTCCACTCTATCCAGCCATCCTGATGTTCGTAGGAACCTGCAAAGATAGGGTAATGGAATATCGGATAGCTCTTGGATGTCTTGGAAGTAGTAGCTTCCAAGTGTTCTGTTCCTCAGGTGACAGAGACTCGGGCAGTGACAGAGGAAGTGAGGTGTATCCTCGTGTGCCTCCTCATCGCCGCAGCCTCTACAGATATCGTCATCCTTGAGATTTAATTTCATTGTATGGGTTCTGAGAAAGTTGTGACCAGTTAGAGCCCCTACCAGTTTAGATAAGGAGCTCCTGTCGTACCGCAAAAGTTTTTTGGTTCGGTTTCTGTTGTATTCTGGCCAGAGCTTCCGAGATTTTTCGCAGGTAGTCAATGACTTCCACCTGGTATTGGCTTTCATTCGGGTTTTGTATTTCGTTCTTTCTCTGAGGTTACAGAGTGGTGGTTCGACCGTTTGTAGTGCCTGATCATGATCTGTAGCAGATCCATTTCTTGCCAGTTCATCGCCCATCTCGTTGCCGTCTATGTCCCTGTGACCAGGAACCCAGCAGAGATCAGCATTATGCTGTGAGCAGAGAACCTTGAGCTCTTCGCGACAGCGGCGAACTAGCTTTGATTTAATTTCGATAGCAGATACTGCTTTTATAGCCGCTTGGCTGTCAATGAATATGGTGATATCACTGTGTGGTATTTCCATTATTGACACCAAATGAGCCGCTTCAGCGATTGCTAGCACCTAAGCCTGGAACACACTACTATGCTTCCTGATCATAGTAGTTTTGATTGATTTGTGTATTACTAATTCCTCTGAGAATATGCCAGCACCTGTTCCACAGTCCATCTTTGATCCATCTGTGAAGATGAATATCTATTTCCTTTTTGTGGGTTATTCTTGTCCCATTCGTCTCTGCTCGGAAACGAGCAGGTGAAGGGTCGATCGAAGTCTAGATAGGGAGATAGATAGTCAGAGTTTACTACGCTCCCTACGTATTTTTTTAGGACCTGCGAGGCTCGGGATCCAGCTGTTTGTTTGGCTGATCCTCGAGGAGCTTTTGGCAGCTGATTCCTGCATGTATAGATCCAAGGGCAGCAGATTCAGAATCACCTCCAATCCAGAGGTTGGGGTTGTTCTCATCGCACTGGTTGTCCCTATACACGCTAGTCTTTGTATTTTTGTCATTTGCTTCAAGTTGGTTGCTCTGTCTGTGACTTGCCACCAGACTATACTGCCATATGTGAGTATTGGTCGCACGATAGCCGTATACATCCACAGGATTATTTTGGGGCTAGGTCCCCACTTTCTGCCGAATATTCGGTTACATGCGTAGAAAGCATTTGCTGCTTTCTTAACTCTTTCATTGACATTAAGTTTCCAATTGAGCTTCCTGTCTAGAATTATTCCCAGATATTTCGCACTTTCAGCTATTTTAAGGGGTATTCCTTCTATAGCTGGTGGTTCGAAGTGTGGTATTGATCTTCTATTTGTGAACAGCACAAGCTCGGTTTTTTGGGGGTTGACCCCAAGGTCGCATTGCTTTGCCCACGTGTTGAGTGTACGGAGCAGCGAGTTTTCTAACAGCTCACTTATGGTTGGTAAAAATTTGCCTGTCGCAAGCAATACTACATCGTCTGCGTACGCAATTACTTTAACCCCCCTGTTTTTGAATTGCATTAGTATTTCATTAACGACAAGAACCCATAGTAGAGGGGAGATGACTCCTCCTTGTGGTGTGCCCCTTGAGGCGTTTAC
The DNA here is from genome assembly GCA_932526625.1 of Rhingia campestris. Classification (NCBI taxonomy): domain Eukaryota; kingdom Metazoa; phylum Arthropoda; class Insecta; order Diptera; family Syrphidae; genus Rhingia; species Rhingia campestris. The sequence continues at coordinate 38,900,847 of OW052183.1, forward strand.
TTTTAGTTCATTGTCGCCCAGTTTTGCCTTGATATTCCTTTCTTTGAGAAGACTTACAATCACGTTAGTGAGTGCCTGGTCAACGTTGGAATTCTGCAATGCCCTTTCCACTGCGCATGTTTTGACATTGTTGAAAGCTCCTTCAATATCTAGGAATACTGCGAGTGTGTATTCTTTGTCTTTTAGAGACTTTTCTATAGCACTAACAACGTCATCAACTCTCATCTTACTGCGATTTGAACTTGGGTTCTCACGCACGGTAGTCCAACACGCTATCCACTAGGCTGTACTCTCGAACATGAAAGACGAGTAAGTACAACGAAGTAGTTGAATCGGTTTGACTCATTCTCCGGTAGGTTCACAATTTTTTCCAATCTTTACACCTTGTCCCGATCTTTTAACCTTAGTATTTTTAAGCTTAACTTGGTTCATGTACACACATCTGCGGAAGCTTAAAAACAACCTTACAGAAGTTTCGCTATCACAATTTCGGTGATGCTTGTGAATTTTCCTGCATAATGTCTTAAACAAACTTCTACCCAAACAATCGACTGCCAAAATGCTAAACCTCCGTGCACAAATACTATATAAGGCCAATAGAAATAATTGCTTGTGAAAACTACATTTTTGTGACTTATAGAAGAATAATTGTTAGTTGGGTATGTAGCCTACAAAAAGTAGGCGTGGCTAAAAACTTAAAAATTGATGAAATATAATTATTGGAAGTGTCTAAATATCATGTTCAGACACTTTTTAAAAATGATTTACTGTTTAACCAAAAACAAAATTTTACTGAAAAGTGGGTATGGTGTCAGCAAATACCACATCGTCCCATCACACAAATATCTTGCAGCAAGCGCTTCCGCCTTCATGTATAAACACCTAAAAAGTGCAAGCAGAAAGTTTGCTCACAACGTGTTTGCATGCAAGCAAAAAGTCGCTTGCAGCAAACACTTTTCATGCATGGTGTGACTGCCCACGGCAAGCACTTGCACGGACATTTCAAAATTTGTACTCTTCAAACACTTGCTTCGAGCACTGTCCCTGCATGGTGTGACGGCACCATATAAATATTTCGACTATTTCATGTTCATCGTCTGCCTTTTAACAATATAAAGTTTTCATCCACTGACACTTTTTGGTGGTGCTATTTTAATGAACGATTTTGGTTTAATTCGACTCGCTAGCTGAGTCAATCTAGCCATGTCTGTCTGTTCGGTCGTCTATCTGTCTGTGTGTCAACGATTTTTCTTAAAAAAAAACCTTTTTCGTTTCAAATAGCCCGCCAAATGTGGACTTGGCGCGAACCCTCAAAAAACCGAACTGGTCCTCTTCAGCAGGAAATACAAAATCCCGCACGTAGACTCTCCAAAACTCAATGGCGTCAGACTCAAGTTTGTTGAATCAGCCAAGTACCTTGGCCTGGTCTTGGACAAGAAACTGAACTGGAAGCCAACATCCTAGAACGCGTTAAAAAATACACCGTAGCCCTATACTTCTTGTAAAGCTATCGGGAAAAAATGGGGAATGCAACCACATATCACACACGACTCGACTGGGAACAAGAATCGGTTAGATTGGACAACTCGATTCACATCTAAACAGATGCTCAACCTGAGCATATCCTTTCGCCTTCCCAATCATTGTACCGTTTTCCAGGCGGAAATCATGGCAATCAAAGAAGCCCTGTCCTGGCTGATCTACCGCATTCGCTTCAAAATCAGCCCACGAATGCCGACTGTCTCTTAACGAGATGGCAGAGCTATTTACCATTCACCTATTTTGGGTGCCGGGGCACAGTGATATCCCAGTGAATTGTAGGGCGGACGAGCTTGCCAGAAGGGGCACCACGCTTGATATTCTACCACATGTAGAAACGTTAGGCATGCCCCTCGCTACTTGTAAATCAACACTTAAACTAGATGCGATCAAAAATGCTAATTGTAGATGGACAAACGGCGCAACGTGTCTTATATCCAGGCAAATCTGGCCCATATATAGCCAGAAACGCTTACTTACTTACTTAAGTGGCGCTACAGTCCGGAATGAACCTGGGCCTCAACCAACATGCCTCTCCAATTAGCCCGGTCCTTAGCTAACTGCCTCCAGTTGCGCACTCCAAGTTGGTTGAGGTCGGTTTCCACTTGTGCGCGCCACTTAAGGCGAGGTCTTCCTCTACTGCGTCCGACGTCTGGCTGGGAATCGAAGACTCTGCGAGCCGGAGTATTGGTGTCCATTCGTTCTACATGTCCTAGCCATCTTAAACGTCCAATGCGGAGTTTTTTGACCAGGGGCATGTCGCTGTACAGCTCGTATAGTTCTTGGTTGAATCTTCGTCTCCATAGCCCGTCAACGCAAACGGGACCGAAGATTTTTCGAAGAATTTTCCTCTCGAATCTACCAAGGATTTCTTCATCCGCTTTTGATACGGTCCATGCTTCAGCGCCGTAGAGCAGGACTGGGATGATCAGGGTCTTATATAGGGTTTCCTTAGTAGTTCGAGTGAGGGCTTTACTACTAAATTGCCTTCTTAGCCCGAAGAAACAGCGGTTGGCAAGAGTAATTCTTCGTTTAATTTCTGACGAGATGTTGTTGTCAGAGTTAATAGCGGAGCCGAGGTAGACAAAGTCCCGTACTACCTCAAAGTTATATCTGTCAATGGTGACGTTCTGTCCAATTCGTCGATGTTGTGAGTCCTTTCGTGATGACAGCATATACTTAGTCTTACCCTCATTTACTGCTAAACCCATTTTCGCCGCTTCCTTCTCTATACTAGCAAACGTGGCTATGACATCACGTTGAGTCCTGCCAATGATGTCAATATCGTCAGCGTATGCTAGTAGTTGCACCGACTTTTGGAAAATTGTGCCTCTGGTGTTGGCTTTGGAGTTTTGCACAATTCTCTCAAGAATCAGATTAAAGAAGTCACATGACAGCGCATCGCCTTGCCTAAATCCTTTTTTGGTATCGAATGTGTCGGTGAGGTCGTTTCCGACCCTGATGGAGCAGCGAGAATTCTCCATCGTCATCCTACACAAACGGACGAGTTTGGGCGGTATACCAAAACTAGACATGGCTCTATACAGTTCGTCTCTATAAATGCTGTCATATGCGGCTTTGAAATCGATGAATAGGTGGTGGGTATCGATTTGGACTTCTTGAGTTTTTTCCAGGATCTGCCGAAGTGTGAAAATTTGATCGGTTGTGGACTTTCCTGGCCTAAAACCACACTGATAAGGGCCAATCAGGTTGTTGGTAAACGGTTTCAGGCGTTCACATATTACGGCAGATAGGATCTTGTAGGCGATGTTGAGGAGACTTATGCCTCTGTAGTTGGCGCAGTTCAGAGGGTCTCCTTTTTTGTGGATCGGGCAAACGATGCTGAGGTTCCATTCTTCAGGCATATTTTCATCCGACCAGATTTGGCTTATGAGTTGGTGGATGTTACTTACCAAGTCATCTCCGCCGGCCTTATAGAGCTCAGCGGGAAGGCCGTCATTTCCGGCAGCCTTATTAGGCTTGAGTTTAGATATTGCTATCCTCACTTCACTCAGGTCGGGTGGTTGGCAGTTTTCGCTGTCGTTGCCAATATTGAATGGTTCGTTCTGCCTGACAGCGGAATGTTGTTCGTCATCGCCGTTTAACAGTCTGCAGAAGTGGTTCTTCCATATCCTCAGCATCGACTGTGTCTCAACTACAATATTTCCTTGTTCATCTCGACAGGATTCTGTTCGAGCCTTGTATCCTTGGCTTTGACGTTTTACACTTTGGTAAAACTTGCGAACATCGTTCCTGGAGTGGCACCTCTCTATATCCTCGATCGCGCGCTTTTCTTGCTCTTTTTTCTTCTTGCTGAAAAGCCGATGTTCTTCCCTTCTTCTTTGCCTATAGAGCTCAATGGCAGCTCTCGTCTTCACCTGCAGCTTAGCCTTGTAGGCCTCGTTCTTGGCTGCGAGCATCTGTCGGCATTCCTCATCAAACCAGGGGTTTCTTGCTGGTGGGCGCGAGAAACCTAGCACTTCAGTTGCGGCTGATCTAATGGCCTGTTGGCATCGTTGCCATTGCTCTTCGACATTCGATGCTGGTGGTATGGTGTTAATCGAGAGGTTAAGGGATACGCGTTGTGCGAAGGTCTTGGCGGTCTCTTGCGATTGCAGTCTTCCGACATTAAATTTTTTCACAGTATTTCTGGATTGTTGTGGCGTGGAGGATATCCGCATTCTTACCTTGGCTGCTACAAGGTAGTGATCCGAGTCGATGTTAGCTCCTCGGAATGTTCGGACATCCAAAATACTGGATGCGTGCCTCTTATCTATCGCAATGTGATCAATTTGGTTGACCGTTCGTTGATCTGGAGACCGCCATGTCCCCTTATGGATATCGAGGTAACCGTGTGCTGGCTATAGTGGCATTTCGTTCCGTAGCGAAATCAATTAGCCTAAGTCCGTTACCAGACGTGTTGTCGTGTAGGCTATGTTTTCCGACAATACTTCTAAAGATGTCTTCTCTTCCTACCTTTGCGTTAAAATCTCCCAGCACGATTTTAACATCGTACTTCGGTAGTCGCTCATAGGTTTTGTCGAGGAGCTCGTAGAAGCAATCCTTAGCTATATCATCTTTTTCTTCCGTCGGAGCGTGAGCGCATATAAGGCTTATGTTGGCGAATTTGGCCTTGATGCGGATTGTTACTATGCGTTCGCTAATGTCTTGGAAACATAAGACTTCTTGCCTAAGTCTGGCACTTATAACAAATCCGCATCCGAATAGTCGCTGTTTCTGCTCACTATAACACGGTCCGTAGTATATGTCACAGTTTTTCATCCTCTTTTTGCCCGGCCCATCCCATCGTATTTCCTGGATGGCAGTAATGTCTGCTTTGTAGCATTTTAGGGCTTCCGCTAGTTGTTCGCCTGCACCTCTCCTGTTTAATGTTCTCACATTCCAGGTGCAGATACGAACGTCGTTGTCCTTTTTTCGTTTAGCAGGGTCGTCAACAATAAAATCAGTCCTTTCCGAGGCTATTGGTTGCTTCGTAACAATAGTTTTTTCCGTGGATGGGTAGTTAACCAAAAACGCTTCCTCAGTCTAATAATGCTGAACAGATCCACCATCAGCACCATCATTGGTGTCCTTACAGGACACTGCCCCATAGGCCTACATGCTAAAAGACTTGGCCTTTATAGCAACGACTTCTGCAGAAGCTGCATGAACGAGGAGGAGGAGGAAAGTATCACTCATCTTCTTTGTTCATGGCCAGCGCTCTCCAACAAAAGAAGACTCCACCTGGTAGACTACTTCTTCGACAACCTAGGTGACCTGATTAACATTGACATCAGGAACCTCCGCCGTTTTATTTGCAGCTCGGATTGGTTCAACTAGGCAGATGACACATAGGAAAAGATGTTTGATCCATGTGGTATCACAACGGACCTTCTTGGTCTATGTGTGCACACGTTCCGCGTGCAGTTACCTAACCCACGCCGACTTTTTGGGGCGTTATTCCAAAAAAAAAATATTTGGAAAGCCTATCCCATAGCATATTCATAGAAAAACGAAAGGAATTTCGAAAGAGCGTCTGACTATAAAAAGTTTTTTTTGCCACTCCCACTTTTTAGGGGCGTTTTCAGTACAAAACGTTTTTCGGTTAAATTTAAAATAAAATCGAAAAATCTTTAGATGCAAAATCTTCGGTTATGATAATATAAACATGTCTTTAGATAATTTTAACCCACGCCCACTTTTATGGGTCCCTTTAATGCTATCCTAGCATATGCAATGGAAAACGTTGTTTTGAAAAACCAATAAATAATTTGATAAACTGTCTGAGTATTATTTTGTGAAAATGTCACTCCAACGTTTTGGGATGTTTAAATAAATCCTTTTCATGTGTTTTAATATAAAATTTATATGCACTGACTTCAGGTCATTTAATCTGAACTGCCAATTTTTGGTCCATTCGGAAACATTGTTTACTGCCTTTTGAAGCTTTTTTGTTGCTATTTCGACACTTTCTACTACAGAAAGTATAGCAGTATAACCTGCAAAGGTCACTTTTTGGTAAATCTTTTGCCTCCAAATATTCTTTACATCAAAGCTGATATGACATTACAAAAGAAATACCACCGTCGAACTATCAAATGGACATACACACACAATTCAAAAAAATTTTTTTACTTCAACAACCAAGTTGCTCGGTCGAAAATCACACGTTAGCTTGCACGCAAGCAGAAAGCCCTTGCTGCATGTGATTTGCTTGCAAGAAAAGTGTTCCCTGTGCAAGCGTTTGCAATTTTGCATGCAAGAACATCTCTTGAAGCAATCGCATCGCTTGCATGCAGGGATTTTTCGGATTGTCACTTTGTAGATACACAAAATTTCGATGATCCCAGGGCTATGGGATAGTGTATTTCAAAATCCAGCCACTTACATAAACATATGAGATTGTAACGTTCTCATATGTTTTCCTTTATCAATAATTGGCAAATCATCGATAACGTCAGCAGGCGCAAAGCGCACTCGTTTCGTGATAATATTGCGCTTGACCACTTTAAACATATGCAATATGTAAATGTTATCGAATGTTATTCATTAGGCGCTTATAATATTAGCTAAATGAATGCAGTCTCGATCGTGTGTATACTTTTAAAAGTGAAAGTATATCTTGCACACTTTTTACTTAACTTTGAAAATCAATATGGCCCATAGACCGGAATAAACATTGGCCTCAACCAACATTCCCCTCCAAATAGCCCGGTCTCTAGCTAACTGCCTCCAGTTGCGTCTTTCAAGTTGACGGCAGTTTATAGGTACTTGTGCACTTTACTTAAAACGAGGTCTTTCTCTACTATGTATCTATGTAAAAAATGCAAGGATTTCGATATTAATGAGTGTGATGTTCTATTCGGAGTAATTGACTTGTTTGTTTTACTTAACCTGTGTTTTTTTATTTTTATTTTCCATTTTTAAAAGATAGAGGTTGAACCCTACAATCGGTTAAGTAAGTTTATCTTAACGATTCTAGTATATGCCGTCGTTTCGTCTCCTGTAAAATCGTTGTGTCCTAGAACCCCTACTCCAACCACTAGTGATTTGACCACATTAGATGTCATAGCTTTCATGGTATCCACTTGAATGGAGATATCCACTTGTGGCTAGGATTCCAACTGGGGTTGGGGCCGTCCTAGGGATCTACCCTAGGGCGCTGCAGAAAGTTAAGTATCCTGTCATTCGGTACAAGGGCGATATGTAGCAAATGGAGTGACCAAACCTAAACCAGCTTCATGAAGGTTCATTTAGTAAATGACTGCTAAAATTTTGCTGTAAGAATAACGCTTTGTGACGGGACACGCAGTGGGCATACCGGTAATTATGGCGTTAGTTCGATTAAACAATGTATTCATTTATAAAAAAAACTAAGTATGGGCTGCTACAAAGCAGACATTACTGCCATCCAGGAAATACGATGGGATGGGCCGGGCAAAAGAAGATGAAAAATTTGTTATTAGTCTTAAGTTTCCAAGACATTAGCGAACGCATTGACAAAACCTATGAGCGACCACCGAAGTACGATGTTAAAATCATGCTGGGAGGTTTTAACGCAAAGGTAGGAAGAGAATATATCTTTAGCAGTGTTGTCGAAAAACACAGCCTATACTACAACACGTCTGGCAACGGACTAATTGACGTCGCTACGGAACGAAGCCACTAAAGCCAGTATACGGTTTTCTAACCTCGATATCCATAAGGGGACATGGCGATCAACGACCGGTCAACCAAAATGATCACATTGCAATAGCCAAGAGGCTCACATCCAGTATTTTGGATATCCGAACATTCCGAGGGGCTTGTTGCAGTCAAGGTTTGAATGTGGAAAAATACTTTATTATCGAAAGACTGCAATCGCAAGAGAGCGCCTATGCCTTTGCAGATGGCGTATCCCTTAACCTCTGGCTTAACACCTTAGATACAAGGTTAAGCTGCAGGTAACGACGAGGGCTGCCATTGACATCTATAGGCAAAGAAGAAGGGAAGAAAACCGGCTTCTCAGAAAGATGGAAAAAGAGCAAAGAAAGCGCGCGATTGAGGAACGATGTTCCCAAGTTTTACCAAAGTGTAAAACTTCAAAGCCTAGTATACAAGGCTCGAACAGAATCCCATCGAGATGAACAAGGAAATATCATAGTTGAGAAACAGTCGATGCTGATGATAGGGAAGAACCACTTCTGCAGGCTGTTAAACGGAGATGACGACCAACATTCCGCTGTCAGGTAGAACGAACCATTCAATATTGGCGACGACAGCGAAAACTACCAAACACCCGACCTAAGTGAAGTGAGGATAACAATATCTAAACTCAAGCTTAATATAGCTGTCGGAAATGACGGCCTTCTCGCCGAGCTTTATGACAAAACAAATGGTGACAAAACGTCACTCAAAGATATAACTTTGAGGTAGTACCTCGGCTCTGCTCAGAACCTCTCGTCATAACTTAAACAAAGAATTACTCTTGCCAACCGCTGTTTCTTCGGAGGCTAACAAGGAAATTTAGTAGTAAAGCCCTCACTCGAACTACTTAGGAGATCGCATACATAAGAACCTAATCATCCCAGTCCTGCTCTACGGCGCTGAAGCACGTACCGTGGCAAAAGCGGATGAAGAAAAACTTGGTCGATTTGAGAGGAAAATTCTATGTAAAATCTTGGGTTCCGTTTGCGTTGACGGGCTTTCTAGACGAAGATTCAACCAAGAATTATAAATATGTACAGCGACAAGCTGTATAAAATTTAAAAGAAATTCCGACGTTGGTCGGAGTATCTCCCAATAAGCCAATACATTTTACTGTAGTGGATGTTTAACTCATCTCTTTTTTTCTTTACATGTGCTTTCCAGCGCAGTTTGGCGTCTAGAGTCATCCCTAAATATTAAGCTGTATTTGAATATTCCACTACATTACTATTTATGTATACTGGAATGTGTGGTACATTTTCTAACGTAAAATTTATATGAACTGACTTCAGGTCATTTAATCTGATCTGCCAATTTTTAGTCCATTCTGAGATATTGTTTACTGCCTTTGCCTTTTCAAGCTTTTTTGTAGCTATTTCGACAGTTTCTCCTACAGAAAGTATAGCAGTATCGTCTGCAAAGGTAGCTAGAGTGATTTCGTCACATTCTGGTAGATCACTAGTGAATAGGAGATATAGTACTGGACCTAAAACACTGCCTTGAGGTACACCAGTCTTAATTTCTCTTAATGTTGAGTATGTTGTTTCTTGTTTAATTCTGAAAAATCGCTGTAGAATATACGACTCCAGTATTTTTGAATACTGCTTCGGCAGTTGCTTTTGTAATTTATGGATCAATCCTTTGTGCCATACTTTGTCGAAAGCTTGTGAAATATCAAGAAATACTGTAGAGCATACATTTTTCTCTTCAAAAGCATTTTCAATTTTATCAGCGATTCTATGCACTTGGTCAATTGTTGAGTGTTTATTCCTGAACCCAAATTGATGGCTCGGTACTAGCGATTTGTCTACAATAATATTTTGCAGGCGTTTTACCAGCATCTTTTCGAATAGCTTGGACAACATTAGTAGTATCGATATTGGCCTATATGAGGTTACTTCGCTAGGTGGTTATCTGGTTTTGGAATCATTATAACCTCCGCGACCTTCCTTGGTACATATCTTAATCTAAATACAGCGTTTATGATCTGCGCTAGATGTTTCAGTATTTTTTTGAGAATTGTTTAAAAATTTCCCCCGTTATTAAATAAAACCCTGGGGCCTTTTTATGTTTATACCTTCTTTTATTTCTTTGGCAAGTTCTTTAGACGTAACCGGTCGAATTGGTTCATCTTCCTGGCACGTTTCTTCCATTCCTTGATAGTCTTTATCTTCATATGGTTGGAAGACGCCTTCAAGATGCTCAGCAAAAGTATTTGCTTTTTCTTGACTGCTTTTTGCCCAGTTTCCTTCTCTGGTTTTCACTGGTGGGATGTGAATGTTATGTGGTTTTTTTTGGTATTTGTATTATTTAATTCAAAATACAAAATAGTGTTTTTCCACACGGTTTTTAAAATTTTGATGTTGGAAAAGTGGTCTATTTTCCGTTTTTTACTAGAAAAAAGATCGAATTCACGCACACAAAGAAGTTTGTTTCAAAATAATGCCACTAGGTGGTGAGTTGGTGACATTCTCTTTTCATTATTCTCTTCTGTGAATTTTGATTTATATATTTTGTGTTTTTTTTTTCAACGAGTAGACTTGATGAATCTTGTGTGGACTGGACTTTACATGGTGGGGTCGCGTTTCAGAAGATTTGTTTACATTTTGTGTAGCTTATACGTATGTATATTTTTTGTAGGTTCTCTGTTGGACGTTTTTCACCTTTCATATGTTTTATTTCGTAATAATTTTTTTTTTACAAAGCCTGTGACCGCACGTTTTACAATTGAGAGATTTGACAAGTATTATCTTACTTCTGAGATATTATCTTACATTTCAAAATGATTTACAAGCAATTACAAATTTAATTTAAAGGAAAAATACGAATAAACCTTTATTTGAGTAAAAAAAAAGAAAAAAAAGAAGGAATATCTAATATAGGTACATAATTTAGAATTTTATGAATATTCAAGGAATGCTTTTTATATTAATAAATATAAGTTCATAAAATATTATCAGATAATAAAAATAAATTATATAATAAATAAATAAATAATAAACAAGCAAATAAATAAGTTAATAAATAAATAAATAAATACCAATGATACAAAAAATAAAAAAAAAATATAAATAAATAAATATAAATAAATAAAAATAAATAAATAATAATCAAATAATAAATAATAACCAAATAAATAAATAAATAAACAAATAAAGAAACAAGTAATTAAATAAATGAATTAATAAATAGATAAAAAATAAATATATAATACAAAAATTAGTTAATAATGTGTTAGTAGACGAAAACATGGGTGAGTATAATAATAATATTTGTTTAATAAATAACAATTTAACATAAAAACGAATAAGATAAATTAACATAGAATAAATAGTATTACAAACCTTAGTAAACAAATGATTACAAAAATAATAAATTATAAAGAAACGCAGACGAAATATAATATTCGACATTTTTGAATATGTTTGAATATATTTTAAGTTAACGCAGATAAATAAAGTTGGTTTATGAGGGGATTGTCAGCAATATCACAATTATTATTAAAATTGTTCGTGAGTTTCCGAATCCTTTCAGAAATCAATTCAACATCCGCTATTTTGTGCAGATCAAAAGTGGAATGATGCCAAGGAAGATTGAGCATCATTTTTAACACTTTATTTTGTGAAATTTGTAATTTTTTTATATGACATTTCGCAGCACTTCCCCATTTGGGCAACCATATAATAAAATTGACTGAAAAATCACATCTTAATTGCTATACTCATTTTCTTAAGAGTATTATTAATATGTGGGCTAAAGGTTAGTTTCGTGTCAAGATGAACTCCTAGATATTTAACGGACTGTTCCCATGCAATGGTGTTTCCGTTAAATTGAAGCTGACTACTGGGAAGATAGCAAGCCTTTCTTTTTCGCGAGAAAATAATAGCTTGCAACTTTCCAGTGTTCAACTTAATCTTCCATTTGTGATAATATTTTTCCAAAATTTCGATTGCATTTTTAAGATTATTCTCAATATTGAGAGCAAACTCATGCGACGAAAAAATGGCCGTGTCATCAGCAAAAATAGCTTAGTCACAATACGGAAGAGTTGGAAAATCTGATGTATACAGGTTGTACAAGGATGGACCCAGAACTGAACCTTGGGGGACACCAACGTCGAAACATAATAAATTAGAAACACCACAATTAACATGAACTTGGAAACATCTACCTGCCAAGAAACTCTGAACTATTTTACACAAATATAACGGGAAGCCAAATTGGATCATTTTATGCACTAATCCATTATGCCAAACAGAATCAAAAGCTTTCTCTATATCCATTAAAATCATTCCTGTTGACTGACCCTGTGCCCGATTTTGTACAACATGGTTACAGATTCTTTTTATCTGATGAGATGTGCTGTGAAAGCGTCTAAAGCCAAATTGTTCATCAGGATAAATTTGTTCAATTCCAACAAATTTTAAAATTTGTTCCTTTATAACCTTTTCATAAATTTTGCTTATGCTGCTGAGCCTGTAACTTGCAGACATTTCAGGTGGTTTTCCTGCTTTTAAAATGGGTACAACCTTTTTTCCACTCGTTAGGGAAATATTGGAACTATTTTGTCAAATTGAATGAAATTTAATATATATACTACTATTACAGCTTGAAGTAATTCCACATAATTAGTTTTAGCCCAACTATCACTAAACGGAATTTTCAGTTTCGGCAAATAACGGAAAATCATTATTGTTCACATTGACATCGATTCCTTCAAATTTCGGAGTAAACATTCGTATAAATACATTCCGACATTATTTATATCATTTTAGCATCAATAATCAAAATGCTTATGATTTAATCTAACGCCCAACTTGCTGTGAAAGAGAAAGTTGCGTACGACCCAGTCGTGCACCCACCACTCGTTTAATTACCTAAAGCATCACATTCATACTAATGTATTTAATGTCAACAAAAATTATAAGTTTGCTTCTGGGTTTCAATGAAAATGGTGGATCTGTTTTTTCAAAAAAAAAAAGTTTCAGTGTACGTTTGGGAAAAGTTGTTTTTAGAACAAAATTTATCGGGTTAGTACTTTCAACTGTGCTTTTATGATATTAGTGCATTCATTTGTAATATTTCATGATGTTTTGCAAATTTAAATTGAAGTTAACTAGTGGTTTTGGACTGTTCGAGAAAAGGAACCTAATTTTTACCGAGTTTCCTAATCCGAACACAACTGTTCGCAAATGGGCAACCGTGACAAAAATGCTTTTTGCCATTTTACTACCTTAACTTATTGGAAAACATTATTTTTTTTCTCTTTCTGTATCACAAATCACACATACAATAAGTGTTTCTATTTTCGAACACCATATTCGTTGGTGTTCGAAATAAGGAAACTGACAGTTTTGTGGTTTCCTATACTCGATCACCCAATATTTTAATTTTTTCATTTAATAAGTTGCAACACTGCATTCTCAAAAACACAAATATAGGTACTTTGGCATTATATTCGACGGCACACCCGGAGAATCACATATCGACCAAATGAGCGAGGTTTTTAGATACGTTCATATCCGGGGGGGTCATTAGCAATCGCTCAATAATCGTCTGTGATTTGACGAGGCTGTTAACCGATTGAAGTAACATTTTATGAAGATAGTTTTAACTCTTGAACTCCTTTGTGATCCTCAAAAGGAAAATTTGGATACAATAGGGGCTTCAACTTTACTCTTATTTGCTGTATAAGAATTTACGTTTTGTGTTATCTTTCAGAAATACTTTCAAACACCCAACCTCTTATTAGAAAAATCTGTAATAAAACTAAAGGCATTCGTGAGTTTTCTTCCTCCGCAGGAATTTTTTTTTTTTTTTTATAATTTGCGCGCACTCAAGGGGCTATGAATACCCTTTATATGTTTTAGCACAGTGCGGGCGTTAAGGAAATTAGGGATAAGAAGAAAGGAGATACCGATGCACATTGGTTTTAAATGTCTGTAAGTTATAATGGAAAGGAAAAACAGAGTTTGGTAGAGCATTCCACATTCGTGTTGTTCGGTTTATGTACGAATCTCTGTATTTCAGTGTACGTCCGAAGATAGGCTTGAGGGTAAACTGATTTGCATTCATTGCGTAACGAGTATTGCGGCTGAATTGTTGAATGGGAGGAATGCAGCTGGCTATTTCATTTGAACATTGGTTGTTAAAATAGCGATAAAACAAGGTAAGGCAGGAGATGTTTCGACGGTGTTCGAGCGAATCTAAGGAGTTCGCTATTCTTATGTCTCCTATAAGTTTTTTCGCACGCGTTTGAATCCTATCTAGTAGGTGCAATGTTGATTTTGGTGCACCTGACCAGACGTGGGCGTTGAATTCAAGTTTTGGGCGTATAAACGCTTTATATATTGTGGCCAGATCAGAGGGGGTGAAATATTTCTTACATCGATTTAGAAAACCTAGACATTTCGCTGCGTTTTTAGCGACTTCAAATATGTGGTCGTTCCAACGTAAGTCGTTACTAACACACATACCTAGCATGGAAAGCTTTTCGGTTTCTTCGACGTAAGTGCCATTCATGGATAATGGCTCAAGATTTTGATTACGCTTTAATGACAGAAGACAACATTGTGTTTTGGAAGCATTGAATTCCACTCTATTAGATTTACCCCATTTGATAATGCTGTCAAGGTCGGAATTCAATGAGCTTAACATATTTTGGCGTTTTGAGTCCACGTTCGAAGGTGAGGGACGAGGACCTGTAAACGAATATGAGAAGCTGAGGGTACTGTCATCAGCGAAGGAATGAATTGGATTAGAAGTTGCAGACAGGAGATCATTTATAAAAATGAGAAAGAGAGTCGGAGACAAAACTGAGCCTTGAGGGACACCAGCATTTATTTGGTGAGTTACAGACTTGAAACCATCCAAAACAGCTTGAATTGAACGTTTCGAAAGATAATGTCTAATCCATAGAAGAAGTTTTTCGTCGATTCCAAATGCAAGCATTTTCGACAAAAGGGCTTGATGCCAAACCCTGTTTGCACCTGCTACCCATTGATATTTAAGGCTACCAAATTGCAACTAGCTCGGCCATTTGACTTTAGTTCCCCCAAAAGTGATAAAAAATACAGAATGGCCACTCCACAATGCTACCATTACTAGGTTAAACTCCAGAATAAATTTCCAGGCCCATATCTTGTATTGGCATAACAGCAAACTTGTAGTCTTGCGATTATCAGATTTATCCTCAGTTGGGTCTGGGGTATATTGTGCTAGGTTTCTAAAGAGATCTGGATTTGGATTTGGATACAATAGCGCACTAATAGTTGAGATTCGGCGTTAAACAGGAGGTCCCCTTCATTGTGATGGGAGAATGTCGGGACATTGACATTTATGCAAATGATTTTCCAAAAGTTGTGTTGATGAAAAAGAAGAAATCCACAATTCTTCAACTTCTTTGTACCTTTCCGGTCCATCGAAAGCTTCACCTTCGTATCTTCTGCTTTTGAAATCTCTGTGATTATTCATGGAGGTGAAAAAACATATTGTCCGAATATATTCGACCATAAATTTAAAGACAGAGTGGCTGCCAGAGAGGTTTGCCAGTATGATTTCAAGAAAATATCAAGAACTCAATATGCAGATCTTGCTTTCTGCTTCTACTTTTTGAAAAAAAGTATTAACAACCACGGGGGTTATTGCCATTTGAAATTGGCAATTCGTACTCAAACTTGTCCGTACCAAATCAGTTGGCCATTCTACTGCGCAGGTCTCTTAAAATTTAATTTAGAATAGGCGACTCTACCCTACGACCCAGTCGTGCACAAACCACTCGAGGTAGCACTATTGTTTACCGTCCTATTATTTGATAAACGCATCAAATAATAGGACAATATGTAATCTATTCAGCGTTACTCGAGAAATCGAATTTTCACCCAAAGAAGGGTTTTCCTACCTCTCATTAATTAAGAAGAAAGTTGACCTAGGTAAGGTTTACACGTTTTTTTAATAAGATATAAAATGAAAACCTCATAAACTGCTTCTTACACCTCGCTGCCTTGCTGATAGCAACAATTTTATCATTTTATTATTTTTTCACGATACATATTCACATTCACACCATATCTGAAAGAATATTACAAAATTTGTATAGTCCGTACCAAATCAGTTGGCCAATCTACTGCGCAGGTCTCTTAAAATTTATTTTACAATATCTTAAATTGTTCTTAAATCCTCTCTCTGCGCATTCGACCGTTGGCAAACTAGTGCAAACCAAACCAGTTGGGCATTCTACATACTGCGCAGGTCTCTTAAAATTTATTGTAAAATATCTTAAATTTCCCTTAAATCCTCTCTCTGCGCAATCGACCGTTGGCCAACTGATTTGGTACGCACGATACATGAAATTTGAGTTGGTCGATCTGGGACACCTACCCTTAAGGTGGCTGCGACATGTAGAACGAATGGACACCAATACTCCGGATCACAGAGTCTTTGATTCCCAGCCAGACGTCGGACGCAGTAGAGTAGACGCACAAGCTGGCCGACCTCAACCAACATGGAGTGCGCAACTGGAGGCAGTTAACTAAGGATCGGGCTAATTGGGGAGGCATGCTTGTTGAGCCCCAGGTTCATTTTGAACTTTAACACCACTTAAGTAAGTAAGTATGGGCTCATGGAGCAAGATCTCGAAACTCTTAAACCGGAGGCCATTTTCTAAGTTAAGTTTAAGTTCAGTTTATTAATTTAGCCGCTGGTCCACAGTATTTGAGCTTAGTGAAGGGTTACCTTATACAAATCGTGATTCATTCTGCAGTGGACTGCATTTGAAATAGAAGCTATTAGAGCTATTCAGACCTAATTTATTTTGACAAAGAATTTTCTTTTAGTGCACATAGACTACCCATGTTTGAATGTAAAGGGTGATCCATTTCGAGGTTCCCTACTTTTTTAAAGAAAAAAACACAGAAAATTCAAATTTAATGGAGAATGTTTATTATCATTTGAAAGAACATTCTTTGGCATTTATTTTTTGAAGATTATGTCTATCAAATGTTGGCCGTTGCTACGTCGCAGATGGTCCATCCGTTGAGTACAATTTTCGATCACTCGTTCGAGCATTTCGACTGGTAACTGGCGAATGACACGTATGATGTTTTCCTCCAAGGCCTGAATCGAAGTGGGTTTGTCGGCATAAGCTTTTAAATTTACATATCCCCACAGGAAAAAGTCTAACGGTGTGATATCACACGATCATGGTGACCAATCGACCGGCCCAAAACGTGAAATTATGTGCTCACCGAAATGTTCTCTCAATAAGTCCATTGATTGATGCGATGAGTGGGAAGTGGCGCCGTCTTGCTGAAACCAAATTTCGCCGAGATCACGAGCTTCAATTTCAGGCATCAAATAGTCGGTTATCATGGCACGATAACGGTCGCCATTGACGGTTACGTTCGCACCGGCATATTTTTTAAAGAAATATGGACCGATGATTCCACCGGCCCACAAACCACACCAAACCGTTGTTTTTTCTGGATGAAGTGGGAGTTCTTCAATCTCTTCAGGTTGCTCTTCGTCCCAAATGCGGCAATTTTGTTTGTTTACATACCCATTGAGCCAGAAATGGGCCTCATCGCTAAACAAAATTTTCCTCGAAAACGTCGGATCTTCTTGGAACTTTTCAAGAGCCCATAGAGCGAAGCGATGTCGCTTGGGAAGGTCGAGCGGCTTCAATTGTTGCACAAGCTGTATTTTGTACGCTTTCAATTTAAGATCTTGACGTAAAATGCGCCAAGTCGTTCCATACGTCAGTCCGAGTTGCTGCGAACGGCGCCGAATCGACTCTCTACGGTCTTCGTGTACACTCTCAGACTCAGCTACGGCCGCTATATTTTCTTCACAGCGTGCTGGACGTGGTGTATTCGGTCGAATATTATCCAATAATGAATGCTGGGTCTCAAAATTGGTGATGGTGTTGCGAATAGTACGCTCAGTAGGCCGATTATGTTGACCATAAGTTGAGCGAAGTGCACGAAACACATTCCTCACAGAACGTGAATTTTCATAATAAAGTTGAACAATTTGTAAACGTTGTTCACGCGTAAGTCTTTCCATTATGAAATGCCAAACAATACTAAACAAAAATAACATGACAGCATGACACGACTCACACGTGATCTGTCAAAAAAGGCTATTGAAAAAAGTATCTCTACTTGGATCACCCGTTATAATCACCAGTTATGGAAGGTAATGTACCGAGTTATAATTTAGAGCTACTCAGACCTAATCTATTTTGATTTCTTTACGTTCATCTAGGGAAAACTGTTGAAAATTTTCTGGTGACACTGCCTCTATTCAACTTCAAGCTACAGATTCACGAAGATACACATTGTGTAAGCGCTTACGGGTTGCCTTGTTTTTAACTTTTCACTGAGCTACAGATACCAGCTACAGTTACGCATTCTGACCGGCCCTTAAGAATCCGGGTGTCAACTGTCAACTTCTAAAATGAATGTTTTCGGTGTTTTGCATAGAAAGGCTTAGAAACGCCAATGAACGGTGAAGCTCATTGGGTGCGTTCCGGATTTCAGTTTCACCAAGTTAACTTTGCCGGTGCACTGCTTTCATTGGTCAATCGACCATTTTAATCACGTGACATTTGAGGGGAAATGACTGGCAAAACAAGTTGAAAATTTACGCATGGACACCCAGCTATGAGTGAAACAGCTGTTTTTGCGTCTGTTATGAGGATGTTTTTGATTTCAGTAGCATTACCCAATATTATGGGTTTATTTAGGTTATTTCTTAATTTTTTGTTGAAGAATAATTATTCTGAATACATAAAAGTAAATAAAAATCTATAAATGTGGAAAAACGAAATTGCAAAATAGGGGTTTGTATAGTTTAACATTTACCTTGTCATTCATTAAGATTTTGCGTTCCACATCGCCTCACCTCATTTTGCAGTTGAAATCTAAAATCCGGAACACGACCAATGTTCAGCAGATAAATTTCAAAGACTTCTTTTTATTTATCTATACGAATGTAAGTGTTTATTTGCATAATAAAAAAAAATATTATTTACCAATATACATAAGGCTTAAGAATATTTTTCAAGTTGTGTTTTAATTTTAAATAAATGTCAATAAAACATTCGATTCTTTTAACCAAGCGATGTCGGTTTGACATTTCTGAGATAATTCTCAAAAGTTTTATCGTCCTGCGTTGTTGGGTCAGCATCATTGATAATCTGCACCAGCTTGGGATTGTCCAACATAGTAGAATGATTGCCTTCAACGAATTTCAAAGTAACCTTCTCCGTGGTCAATTTCGACAAGCAATAGTCCTCCTCAATGTCCTGCATTGATGTTTCCGATGGACGCACCAATGTTATCGGAGTCTTCAACACATCCAAAGCATCGACATCAAGCGTAGCGGCAATCTTAATTCGATTTATCATTGCATGCACAAGGATTTCGGCATATTCCCTGCTGTAGAGGTTTTGTTTGTCGACAAACTCCATGTACTTGACCATCTTCGCTTCGATAGTCTTGTGTGGTAACAGAATTTTAGCCGCCGATTCAGTGGTCTCATCGGGGAAGATTAAATTAATGACAGTTGACAAAATGAGATTACACAAATCCACGTCTTGGAAGTTCTCGCCTAAGTGACCTAGAGTTAGTTTCTGAAGGAAATGAGGAGCTCCATCGACTAACAAGAGTTGTCCCTGATAACCGGCTTTCTCGAGTAGGCTGGTAAGAGTAACGGCTATAAATGCACCGAACGAGTAGGCAATAATGTAGAACTTTTCCGAAATTTTAAGTACCGGTTTGACACTCTGAAAAAAAGATATACGAGGTTAAAAAAGGCACAATGAAAGAAGAGGACAAATAGACTTACATCAAAGAGTGTTTGAGCGATTTCCTTCAGGTCTGTTAAATTGGCTGTTTGGTGGAACTGCAGTACGACTGATTTTGAACTCAGCTGTCTGCCAATGGTATTCCAGGCCTGACCAGCTGTACCCTCAAGACCAGGAATTAATATGCTTGGGTTCAAATTGATCTTAGAAGAATCAGCAGAGGTCATCATCGGAAGCAGAATCTTATTGCAATTGGCCTCATCACCGAGATTTCGCAGAAGCAACTCCATTCCTAAGGGTTTATTTTCCGCTGCCAAAATTAGTTTCACAGTATCGCTGCCTTCCTTCTCTCTGGCTGCGGTGTACTCTTGTAGTTTCTGGAATGTCAGAGACCGCAAGTCCTGCGGTGTGAGTATCAATTCAAAGTCACGCTCTAGGGTTTGCTTTATTTCGACTGCCATTAGGGAGTCCATTCCCATTTCGGAGAGGGTGGTGCCAAGTGAGACTGACTTCAAGTCACGAATGCCCATAATGTTCATAACAGTCTCTGTAATACTTTCATTTCCGCCGCGTCCAACACGCTTTTCAGCCACCACCATACTGGCAACAATTGCATCAGGGTGTGATAACAGGGTATCTAGCTCCTGGAGGCATGAGGAGATTCTCTGCTGTAGAGTGCCGCCAATTTCCATGTCGATTTTATCCTCAGCCATGTCAGCAACTAATCCCACTTCTCCAACAGCACCCCATTGAATAGCCTTTCCAGGATATCCATTGGCAACACGATCTTCTACAATTCGCTCCATCACTGAATTGGCCATGCCGTAGTTGGTTTGACCGGCATTACCACGTCCACAAGACACACTCGAGAAGACGATGAAGTGTTGCAAGTCTGGGCAGAGTTTACGCGATAGTTCGTCAAGGTATTGAGTTGCAAACGCTTTTGGAGCAAATGACTCCACAAACTTGTCAACCGATTGATTAGAGAAGATGCCATCTCTGAGCGCTACAGCGAGATTGAATATACCGCCAACGGGTCCCAACTTCATTGCCTCCTTGATAAGCGTTTCACAGCCCTTGCGAGTTGTTATATCTGCGGTACTCACCACCACCGTACAGCCGTAGCTTCTCCAGAGACTGTGAGGAGAGCGTTATTAAAACATTGAAGGTACACAAAATATTTAATTTAAACATACGAAATTCGATAGCTTTGATAGTCCTTGCTTATCCCCCTGCTTGAACTTAAGACGATCTTCTTGGCCCCTCTCAAAGCCATCCAATCGGCCAACTCAAGTCCAAATCCACCAAGTCCACCGGGAATCACGTACGCCAGATCAGGGCTGAAGTAGATCTGCTTTAAAACCGGAACCGGAACTGTGTATGGTGAGTCTGGGTCATCTCGTAGACGTACCAATACCTTGCCTATGTGCTTGCCAGTAGCCAAGTACCTAAAGGCCTGTTCGATTTCATTAGCTGGGAAAACTGTCGATGGCAATGGCTGGACGATTCCTGCGGTTATGTCATTGTCGATCATTGATTTGATTTTCTAAAAGACAAACGAAAGCTGACATTGGCAATGGAATTTTATAAAAAAAAATGTGACCTGTACCTGAATCGTAGCTTGCGGAGCAAAAGGCAGATTATCGGCAAGGACAGCATGGAATGTCACCTCCTTAAGGAAGATGGACATACCCAGCTTTGAGTCATTGGCCATGTCGAATTTTCCGATTTCCAAGAAGTGTCCACCTTGTCCAAGGCACCGTACCGACGCAAAGAGCTTGTCTTCTGACAATGAGTTAAGCACAAAGTCAACGCCCTTACCGTTGGTCTCTCTTTGAATCATCGTTTCAAAAGATGTGTCACGCGAATTTCCAATGTGAGAATCTGCAACACAAACGTGGTGTGGTCAATTCGATTACAAGTTTCAAAATCTTCCCCAAACTCACCCTTTAATGCTGGGAATTTCTTTAAAAGAAACTCTCTCTTCTGCTGTGTGCTTACAGTTGTGAAGACCTCCAATCCATAGGCTAGTGCAACGGTTATTGCTGAGATACCGATTCCACCCGAACCGGCGTGAATAAGAATGCTTTTACCTTTTCGAATATCCACTGACAGGAAGAACGCATAATAAACGGTTATGTAAACAATTGGGATAGTGGCAGCCTCCTGGAGTGACCAACGATCAGGAACCTCCCAAATAAACTTCGACGGTTCTTCTACACAAGATGCTAACCCACCCTTTTGGACATTTCCCATTATACGCTTGCCGGTACGCATATTGATACCGGCATATTCGAAACCAAGCACTAAGCTCTGGTCAGTTCGACTACTACCATAAAGTTCTACGGCCAACCGACCGGTGGCTAACATAACATCACGGAAGTTGAGCGATGAGTAGACGATTTTAATCTCGCATTTTGAAGGTGTAAGCGAGCCGTCGAACCACTTTAGAGATGTCAGATCTCCACGATGAATGACGTTACCGTATATGTGTCCAAGTCTGGGCTCGCTCGTTATCTCTGGGAGAAGTTGAAGATGACGATAAGTTCCCCATTGACCCTAGAAGTGAATGAAAATGGATGGTCATAAGGGCATGTTGCTAGCGTCTTAAAATTTACTCACATTGCGATACACATTGATTCCCAATCCAAGCGCCAGTTGGTCCTTGTAGAAGGAATTATTCAAATCGAATGACGGTGCCGTCGCATCATCAACAAATACTCCTCGAACCAACTGACCCTCAGGCTCCTTTCTCAGGCAGTTAACCAATCCTATAAGCCCGTTGAATTTCTCATTTTCTGAGTAAAGTATCACGGGCGTCTTTGAATCAACGCCTTGTGTCGCTTGAATCCAATCAAACTGCTTGTCATCCGCGGAAACCTTTATAACTTTCGGCTCTATGGCCGACTTCAACATTTGCTTTTGCAAAAGCAAGATCACTTCGCTCTCCGTTGTCGGAATTACTGCCACCAATTTAAATTCGTTCGGAATATTCAGTCCAGAAGTATTGGCTCCCCCTTCCGTCTGTCGTGCCACAAGGAAACCACCATCTAAAAGACCCTTCTGCGCCGTTGCGAATATTTCCGGATGTGCCAGGAGATTCTTTGCAATGATAAAGTAACAATTCGTCTGGGTAGAGAGTTTTCCATTCTCCACATGCACGCCAGGCACATCAACAGTCTGTTCGCTTAGGAACATATAATCACCGGTGACCACAGGCAAATCTTCAATTGCATCCAAGAAGTGACTGACAAATGTCACTGCATTGCCTGTGTCCACTTCTACGACTTTAATTTTCAAAACCGGTACGTTTTCCAATCCTAGTTGTACACATATCCTTGCTGCATCGGCTGGAGTCATCGTTGGTGTCGGGAAATGTGGAACAAATTGATATCGCTCCAAAACTGGAATACCTGGTGGCTTCTTTCTCTGAACTGGACTTGCATGTAGTCCAATCATCTCAACGCCACCTGCAATTACCCGATCATAGGTTTTACTCGAGTACACATCAAATACGCGATCTTCGGGGTCCATCTGTGACATCATATCAAAGTGATGTCTGCCATTGATGCGTAGCTTTCGAATCTTTGTCGGCAGTAGAAGAGTTCGCGAATCTGTGCCAACAATGTGAATTTGCAACATGGCGTCCATGAATGCCACCCAATTGTAAAGCCATTCGATTTTTCCATAATGGCCGTCACTGCGGGCAGAACGGACTGCTCGGAAGGCTCCGGTATAATGATAGCCTCGTAGTTTAAGTTCCTTGTAGAAGTCCTTCTTACCCATCATGGGGAATGTTGAATTCTCATCGCAGGGAAGTTTCATTGGTTCAGGGGCGTTGGACATTTCTCTGATAGTTCCCGTCACTATCACGCTGTTTGATTCGGTGATCTGCAAAATTAATGAATGTAAATCAAAACGATACCGCTGCTTGAATAAGTTTGAAAATTACCTCGAAATTTCCAGTACCATAATGGATCATAACTGTTAACTCGACATTGCTACCCATTGACAGATTTGTGGCTCGCAAAAAGCGAACATCTTCAAACTCTACCGGAACGTCCATGTAACTTGGGCCGTGATACATAAGGGAAAAGGTCTCCCACACGTATTGTAAATAGCAAGTGGCCGGAACCAAAATCTTTCCATCGATGACATGACCGCATAGGAATTCCTCGTCGTCGCTCTTCAGATTAATTTTGAAAACACGCTCACCGCTGGATTTTGTCTTCATGTTCTCGTATTTGGTCACAAACCAATCCTCGCTGTGATCCCACTTCACCAGTGATGCAATGCCATGTGTTCCTCGAGAAACAGGGAACTGAATACGAGGATAGAGGTTTTCAAATGGAAGAGTCATACCATTGTTGAAAAGTCTACATGAAATCAAATTAGATATCACCTTACAGTCTTCAAAAATTAATTGCGATACTTACTTTCCAAGTGCTCCAAGGAAGAACAGAGAATTGTTTTTATTACCACGATTGGTCAGTGGAATGTGGACACCTCCAGGCATTGATCGTTTCAGGATTGCCTGTAGAAGCCCGTGCGGTGCAATTTCAATTGTCAATGCATTGTTAGGCAGCAGAGCGAAAGTCTCCTCAAATAAGACGCTGCTAAGAAGATTGTTTGTATGGTACTCTGCTGAGCAGAGGTCCCGCCCAGCTTGATCCCATTCAGCCTTTGGCACACTTGAGCTAAGCCATTTGGCAGACCGTTTCTTTGGATTTGGAATGGCCTCCTTTAGATATTTTAGAAGCTGCGGTCCCATATGAGCTATATACCTCGAATGGTATGCAATATTTGAGCTCGGAACTTCCTTGGCAAAGATGCCCTTAGCCTTTAGTTCAGCCACGAACTTGGTAACATCCTCGGCTGGTCCAGAAATTGTGCTGGAATCGGCGCCATTATGGCACGCCACTTCGATACTTTCGGGTAGCATAGTAACAATCTGCTTATAGCCTAAGCCTATAGCAGCCATTGACCCTTTGATCTTCTCGATTTCCAAACTTACTTTGCCGCGGTAATAAGACGCCAATATCATCTGCTCTGGTGTGAAACCACCGTCAGCATAGCCACAACCGAGTTCTCCAACGGAATGGCCAATAATGTGATCCGGTTCCAGATTTAAAGCTCTAAGCATGTCGACCAAACCTATTTGAATGGCCGCAATGCCCACGAATGAGTGGAGAATATTATCAAAGGTATGCTTTTCAGTTGATGTTAGAATCTCAATAAGATTCAGGCCCTTTGGTTTCAGTGTCTCGTGACAGAGTTCTATTGCCTTTCGGAAAATTGGGAATCCCATTAAGGACGCACCCATCTCAGTCCATTGAGAACCCATGCCGCTGAATACCCAAACCAGAGGTCGCTTAATGCCGGTAAAATGCTGAACATCCTTCATCAAGCATTTTGCATTTTCAATACCATTCTTCTCATATACTCCAAAGCCTCGGAAAACAAGACCAGTAACCTCCTCTTTCTGAATGTTATGCACAAGTCCGCAATATTCCGCATCAAGTGGACTCTTTTCAAATTGATCCAAAATCGATGTAACCGCCGTCTCCGTTCTTCCGGCCCATCCTACGATCCTTGGCACATCGTCGTCAGGTAGTCCAAAGTTTACTTTCTCCTTTTCGAAAGCCTTTAAAAGAGCGTGTGCATTAGCACCACCAAAACCGAAAGAATTAACTCCAATATAGGGTTTGGTTAGGTCTGTTAAATCTTTGACTACCGACAGTCTTCCTTCTGCCAACGCTGGGATCTCCTCTTTGATCGCGTTAAAGTTTATGTTCGGTGGAATTTTGCCAGTCTCAAATGCAAGTACAGCCTTTACCAAGGAGCAAATTCCCGAAGCCGCCTCGGAGTGACCAATGTTTGATTTTACAGAACCTACTAAAAGTGGTTCTGTGCGTTGGCTGCAAAGAACGTTGTCTATAGCTCGGCATTCCTCAGGATCACCGACCACCGTTCCAGTGCTGTGAGCTTCAAGATACCCCAAGTCATTGGGACTCACATCGACATCAGCGTAAAACTCGCGTAGGAGTTTCTCCTGAGTATCACCAGATGGATAGGTTATACCTTCGGGCTTATACCCATCGCAGTTTGTCTTCGAATAGATCACCTCGGCGTAGATACGTTTCGCATCCCGTTTACGTTGTAAGAACATGCAGTTGATTGCCTCTGCCCTGGTGTAACCGGTGGCATCTTTGTCGAAAGGTCGGCAAAATCCATTCGTTGCCAATACTCCCAACCTAAAATTTATTGGAATCCAGAATTAGAATTAAATTTTCCCGGTTTTGTGCTAACAGACTAAGAAATTAACTTACCTTGCAAATTGCAATGTCACGAATGGATGCAACAACAAATTGGCACCACCAATGATTGCAGCATCAATTTCACCATTCCTTAGCGCTGTAAAAGCATTATCCAAAGCATACATAGAGCTAGAGCATGCTGTATCGAGTAAATACGATGGCCCGTTTAAGCCTAGGGCATAGGAGATTCGATTTGCTAACATAGCACGACTGCAACCAGTGATACCAAAACCTCCAGATGACACTTTCTCGTAAAACCAAGTCTTCTCAGATTCAGAGATACACGATCCAACGTACACGCCTGTACGTGACCCACGAATAGCTTTTGGATTGACTCCAGCATCAATAACAGCTTCGTATGCGACCTCCATTAGGATACGACACTGTGGGTCCATTGTGTGCGCCTGCTTAAAGTGTACCCCAAAAAATGTCGCATCGAATTTCTCCAGATCGTACACCTTGCCAGCACGATTGGGAATCTCAGGGTTGAAATGCCTCCATCTACGTTCGTCATCGTCGACCATGTCAATCTGGAATTGTATTTATTTCGACATTAATCGGGCTCTAAAAATTTAACATCGAGAATTATATGTATAGCAACCCAAAAGCGACTTAGGTTGGCCTATAGTCGAACAGTTGTCTGGAATTTAAATCACCTTCCCTGGTTACATTTCCTCCATTAATGTATATTTAACAAAGAAAATAGGCCCTGTTTCCTAAGGACCCTGTTTCACTCCAAAAAAGCAGAAACCGATTGTTTTCGAAAATGGTATCAACTAGTGACAAGTTAGGGGTATGACCCAATATTTTAACGTTCTTGAAAATCAAAAACATGAATTTCGAAAATATTTCGAAGTTGTTAGTTCATGTGGGACACAAAGAGGACTAACTTCCTATTTTTGGGACTTTTCGAAATTCAAGTCTATTTGAAGACCTCCATAACGATATGAGTACTATTTATATTAACTATTTTTTCAACTCGAAATATAAGGATACATTTATTTTAAAATCTATGCACAGTCACTAAATTATCCTTATAACAATTTTGTCTCAATTCTGACTTCGAATTTCGAACCATATCTTCATTAAGTTATGAGTGACAGGGACCATTCTTAAGGTTCCTACTGTTGGTTAACTTTTATTTGTATCCTGCATACCCCGCTTGTTTTTATGAACATTTTTGAACTCAAGCCTTGTTTCTCCAGTCATTTATGTGTTCAATATATGTATCCTTGTTTGGCCTACAATTTAACTCTGTTTCCAAATTTGAGAAGCTTCTCATGAGAGTTTTGTGGGGTATTAAAACACTGTAGGTTTTCTTAAGCTACGCACACACTAGCAATAAATTTGCACCAAATCTTTGCCTGCAATCAAAATTGCATAATATGTGAACAGTAGAAAAAGCTGTTGGTTGCAATCAAAAATGTTTAACAACAATTTGTGGCAATTGGTTTTCATTAACTTCGGTTCTTCTTTTTCTGATACTATTTTGTGCTTAAATTTCTTTTTCACTTTTCCACGTTTTTTAGCAAGACATTTCGTTTTTGTCGATTTTAATCACACATTTCGGAAAAAAAAATATTTACAAGGGGAACTGTCAAATATATTAAAGGTAATAAGAAAAACCGTCAAAACAAATTTAATTTGGTGTGAACTAATTTGCAACATCTTGAGGCAGACAGTCGTGCAAACGAGTTGCATCAGCTTGAAAAAAATGTCAGCAAACTTTTTGGGTGCACATTTAGCTTAGGTACGCGATCGATCAACCATGCAAATACTTGCCGAAAATGCTTGCTGCAATTGTTCACTCCTATATAATTAGGTTTAGGCCATCATAAGGTGAGTGATCTTCGAAAGATCCGAAAGGGTCCGCCATCTAACGTTTTTTTTTCAACTAGTGCTTATTTCGTGAATGGTAACACTTACCTCATGTCTGATTTGACAGATAATTAGTTTTATCCTTCCGCTGAACGAATATAAATTTGTGTATACGCTTGAACAACTCTGGAAAATATTGCGATATTACTTTGAAAATCATGGTAATGTTGCAGAATGTGTGCGAAAATTGCGTACGGATTTTGGAAGAAGAGAAGCACCGTCAGCTCCGTATGTTCGTTATCTTGTGAAAAAATGGAATGAAACTGACATCCTCATCGATAAACCAAAGCGTGAAAAGCCAAAAACAGTGCGTACACCCGAGAATATTGCTGCTGTGGCAGAAAGTGAGCGTGAAGCGCCATCAACATCAATTCACCGTCGTTCTCAACAATTGAACATTTCGGAGACATCATTGAGACGAATTTTGCATAAAGACCTTGGTATGACGCCATACAAAGTCCAATTGGTTCAGGAGTTGAAGCCAACTGACCATCCAATGCGTTTTCGCTTCGCTAAGTGCGCATGCATCGACTTAGAGAAGATGCCGATTTTGCCAAAAAAAATCATCATTTCAGATGAAGCTCATTTTGATCTTGGCGGGTATGTAAACAAGCAAAATTGTCGCATTTGGGGCACAGAAAACCCGCACGCATACATTGAAAAGCCGATACACCCAAAACGAGTCACTATTTGGTGCGGATTTTGGTCCGGAGGCATAATTGGGCCATTTTCTTCGAAAATGAGCAAGGAGTGGCCAGTCAATGGCGATCGTTATCGGGCCATGTTGAACGAATTTTTGTTCACAAAAATTGAAAAATTGCCACACAGCCGAAGCTACACTCGATGTTTTGCGCCCTGTTTTTGAAGATCGCATTATCAGCCGCAGAGCTGATGTCGTTTGGCCACCTCGGAGCTGCGATTTGACACCGTTGGACTATTATTTGTGGGGTGCCGTAAAAGATAAGTGTTACTCCGACAAACCAGAGACAATTGACGCTTTAAAGGATAATATTCGTTAAGCCATTGGTGAAATACAGCTGCACACAATCGATAATGTGCTTAAAAATTGGACCGATCGTGTAGGAAATTATGAAATTATTTTCCATTATTAACCGGAAGGATTGTACTTTCCAATAAAAAAAAGAAATTTGAGAAAATATTCAGTAATTTTTTTTTTTTTTTTGCATGTTCAAAAAAAAAACGAGTGGTGGGTGCACGACTGGGTCGTACGCAACTTTCTCTTTCACAGCGAGTTGGGTGTTAGATCAAATAGTACGCATTTTGATTATTAATGCTTAAAATGATATGAATAAGGTTGAAATGTGATTATACGAACGTTTACTACGAAATTTGAAGGAATCGGTGTCTATGGGAATAATAATGATTTTTTGTTATTGGCCAAAACTGAAAATTCCGTTTAGATATGGTTGGGCCAAAACTAATTATGTGGAATTGCTTCAAGCTGTAATAGTAGTATATATATTAAATTTCATTCAATTTGACATAATAGTTTGCGAGAAATTATCAATTTTCCTTATATGGCCTATATGACAAAATCCGTTATATGGATTTTCTCGAAAAAACTGGGTATGCAGTTTTGTTGGAACTAATATAGTTATAGTATATATAAAGTTTAATCAAAATCGTTAGAGCCGTTTTCGAGAAAATTGAGGTTATGTGTAATTTTCATATGGCAGGTACCCTTATTAACATGGCTAAAAGCAAACAAAAAAATGGCCTAGAATTAAGTTTAGGCTGGGGAGACCATCACGGACAGACGGACCGACGGACCGACGGACGGAATTCCAAAAACCACTTTTTTAGGCTCCGCTATCATCGTAATGTTAGAATCAATCAAAATCTCGAGGTCGAAAATTTTCACGAAAACAATATCTTTCTCTTTGTAAGAGAAAGTTAAAAATTATTTGGCGGACCCTTTATAACACGATTCCTCATTTGAAAAAGCGGAGATTTTCTCCAATATAATGAAACTAACATTTCTTTGATTCATCTAAGTAAGAAAGCTGTTGCTTTGACAGAAAATGTAACCCTGATGACAATGTTGTTCAAAAAATCCCAGGTGAGAGAGCAGAGGAAAATCTTGGAGAGATCCGTAAGTGGAATACGTCTACTGAATGAATTTTTGTTTTATTTTCGCTATCACATTCAAAGTGAATGGTACACCACACAAAAAAAGATCTGTTCCCATACATTGCAGTCAAAATTTGTAAATTCTGAAATTTATTGAAGTTTGATAAAATTTTCTCAGAAAGAGACAAATTTACGAAAATTATGGCGAAAACAAAATCACGCTTTGGAGCCTCGCTTTGCCGACGTTATGCCCAACCCAACTGCTTTGTGCATGCTTTGACATATTCACTTACTAAGTGGTTTCAACTTCTGCTACAAAAATGGCGGAAATGAATAAAATCTCGGATATTCCACAACCCTCTCAGAAAATAATCCAGAAAACAACAACAAATATTTTGACAATTCATTCTTTTTCCAACCTGAAAGGCTGAAATACAATCGCTATTGGCTTTACACCAACGTTACGTTAAGATTTTACGTTTTTCTATTGAGCCATTGAAGTTGAAGCTTAACGCCAGGCAAGACTACATTGTAATAGGTTACATCGATTTCAAAAGGTTGAACTAGGTGCGTCAGCCAACGAAACGCGCCAAAGCGTGATTGTGTTTCAGCCATTATAAATTTAAAAACAAACGACACGAAACATATGTTTAAACAATCGAGTTGTCACTTTCAGAAACCAACTGACAGTTTACTGTTTTTTACGGCAATTATTATGTTGGTTACAGAAAAGGTTATGAATACAGTCGACTTAAACAAAGTACAATGATTCTTCTTCGAATATTCGTTTGTTGAGTTCTTAAAATAAATATAATTTCAGTTTTTTTACTAATCTTATGAAAGCAATACTCCAACCAATGTCAATATCAATCGGTCAAATTTCCAAAATTAAGCTTCATTCAATGTATACAAGAACCCCCTTATTCATTAGAATTCACTAAAACACATTTCAAGCTATACAGTGAAGAAGTATTTTCAGGTATTTTCGCACATATTAGGTCTGTTCCCGTACAAAATAATATTTACTGATTCTTACTGATTTTTAGTGATTTTTACTTATTGCCGTTCCCGTACGTAAAAATAAGTAAAAGAGACAGCTCACGAGAGAGCAAAAAACGACCCCTCCATAAAAATCTGTAAAAAAAAATTACTGCAGAAATTTCTGTTGGTAAAAATCAGTTAACTGTCAGTTGGTATCTAAAAGTGACAACTCGCTTGTTTTGACAGGCGATTTATGTCATTTGTTCTTTAATAGGCATACAAAATATATAATTTTACTGTTTTTTACTTAAAAAACGCGTTCTCGTACTTTTTGGTAATTTTGTCTCTTTCTGAGATAATTTACCCCCGCTCCAAGAAATTTTAGAATTTACTAATTTTTACTAAAAAAGTACGGGAACAGACCTATTCTTATTCATAAAATATTTCCCCACCCATGAAGGAATACAGGGTTTGTATCAAATAAATTACGAATCTATTACAATTAGTAGTTAGCTCGGTAGAGTTACCAAGCGGTAATTTTTATGGTTGCGAAACTCATGACGAAGTTGTCGTTTTCTACATTTTTATAACATTTTGGTGAATTTTGTTGACTCAATAACATCGTTTACAATGTTGAGTCTGTAGGTAAAGAAAAATTACCGTTTGAATAAATTAACCTGGACGATATTTTTTTCAACTAAAAATTAAATCTATGATCAAACCCTGATCCTCAGCCGTTTGTGTATACAGAAATAAAAAAAAATACCGTTATACGGACACTATTCAACCATCAGAAGTGTTTAGGTTATGCAGCCTCTATTCAACGTTGTATAAGTTTTATGAATAAGGTTTTTGCGTTTAGGGGCATTTTAAGGACTGCATAACTTTATACACTCCTTACAGTGAGTTTGTGAATAAGGCTGAATGAGTTTATGAATAAAGCTGGAAATGGAACGTGTTTCCACAGTGAAGGAAAATGATTTGCTTAATTTAATTTGCTGGGAAAAAACATCACGCTTTCTTCAAAAATGATACAACTTTTTCATTACTGGCAAACAAAATATTTAAGAGACTTTTAGGCTGAAACGGATTATAAGGCAATGTTACCAATGGCAATAGTAACATTGATTTTCAATTTTATTCAGCATATTAATAAACAGTAGGTTAACACTAATATATCGGTAATTCTTATTATATAATGAAAATGATCGTGTAGGGTTAAATTAAAATCGTTGAGCCGTTTTTGAGAAATATCAGTTTTACCAAAACTTTTATATTGTAGGTACTAGCTACCATTAGTTTGGGCCGTATAATGCCAACCCCCAAAACCCCTCTGTGAATTGACTCAAGAATCTAGTATGGTTTAATGTAAATCCATCCAGCTGCGATCACAGACCGAAAGACGGACAGATTTTTCGCACTCATTTTTTCTAGCTTCATCACAATCGTAATGTTAGGTTTGATCGAAATTTCGAGTTAATTTTTTTTTTCAGGAAACCAATACTTATTCTATCGGGAGCAAGTCAAAATCTTATCTAATGGAGCAGAGGAAAATTAAAGGGCATTTAAAGACTTTTTAAGGACTTTTACAAGACAACATCATTGCTCTATGCAAACAATTAATTCTTGCTTCACTTTACTGTTCGACCTCGTACTGAAATCTGAGAAACGTTATTGGCTGACAGAAAACTTTCTGAAGTTCTCTTAAATATTGGTATTCTGATGCATGTTACTTATAATCAATAATTTTCAGTTTACTAATTAATGGTTGAAGATGAAGTTAGAAAGTTTCTCAAAGGCACAAAAGTAGGCCTCTAATCATGTTAATAAATAAATATACACTGACAATATATTCAGGAGACTAGGACGGATAAACCTCTTGATCTATAAGATTAAGCTAAGACCAAGAAATAAGGAAATGATTTCAAACAAAAAAGTCTTGAAATCCGACAAATAATTTTGAATACTTTTGAATTTTATATAATTTAGTTTTTAATAATTTTTGTTTTTTTTTGTTTAATAAATTTAAAATGTATAGCTGTTTATGTCGTTCGACTTAACAATCCTACGAATTATGGAAACCAAACCCCAGTAAGTTTTTTTTAGATTGCGTTATAGTTATTCACTGTTGCAGAAGCATCCTTCGCGTACTAGTTCTGCACTATCATTTGTTGATTTTTCATTCCAGCGAATATATAATTTTTATATAGTTTTTACACAAATGATCACAGACAGGACTTTGCAAAACAAAAAAATTAAAGCTTTAGTTTTGTGTTACCCATTTCGAAATATTATTCAAATTAAAAACCAATTACACACAATTGGGTATTAACCTTATTCATCAAGTGATATTTGTATTCTGCTATATTTCTTGAATTTGGGAATTTTCCCGAAACTCCAGAGATCACAATTGCATCACCATCAGTTTCCGGGATCACTCTCGAAAATTTCTTATCTCTATTGGAAGCACTTTTTTTGTTAGAAGCCATCTTTTTCTTGGAAGTTTTTTGTTCAAAGAAATGTTTAAGCTTATTTTGCACTGTTCTTTGTTTTAATCCGTTGATCCTTTCGATCAACCACTACAATTTAAACGGAACAAATCACTTTCCCTTAGCCCTTTTTTGTATTTATTGTAAATCCGCACTGAATACACACGATCTCGTTGACTCGGCACAATTGGCTTAACGACCTCGCTGTTAAGCCTTTTTATAAATTTGCTAAAGCCTTATTATAAATTCTGAATATGTAGTTCGAAATAAAAAAAATATATTGAAGCTTTTTTTTAAATAATTTTTTCCGATCAATTGGCTTAAAGATGGGTACAATCCAGGGCTGTTGAAACATATTATTCATTACAATAAATGGTACAGACGTCAAAAATGTTAAGTTTTCATCTGGGGTATCAATTTGGACGTTATAATATTTATATTTTGTAATTCAGTGTTTGCTGGTTTTGGATCAACATTGGTTTACCCTATGGTTATTTTTAAAACAAACAACAGTAGTGATTAATTCATTTTGTATAATGAAAATGAGTTTGAATTTGAATGTTATTTGAATGAACAAATGCATGAATGCAATTTTGTTTAGCAGATATTTGAGTTTCACTCTTTAGACACTACCAATACTTATAAGCAGGGATAGGATGTTGCTAACTTTGTATTTTTATTTATTTTTATCGTAAGGAAGTATCGACTTTACACAAATACGTATCATGTCTTCCTGATTCCAAATGTATTTATTTCATTTTGCCTTTTTTTTTACCATAATTGCCCTTTTTGGATTCTTTTTATAGGGGTACCTTAGGTTTGCTACATAGTTTGTAAAGTATATGGATTGACGCACTAGCTGACTCGATCAAGCCATGTACGTCACCAGTTTTTGGGTCCTAAGTTGTGATCTGGACTCTTGAAGAAAAACAACACTTGTTGTGATTGGTGTACAAAAATAATTTTATACCAATCTGACGGAAATGGAAAATTTGGGATTGACATTCCATTGCACAAACTAAGTCGCCCAGAACTCGAGACATTCATTTAAAAATATATCCAGAAGAAAGTTCCAGATCAGTCGAAAAAACTATGTAGAAGGCTGATATCTAAAAGTTCTCGAAAACATAGGTAACGACACCATATTTGTATCGATAGACGAAATAACAGGCAAAGCTTGCGTAACAAGTGGTATTGTCAGGCCTCTGCGGAAAGGTGTTCGGGGATATTTGCTTACGCCTGAAGTTTAAGGGGCCGCCCAGAATGAGTATCTAATTCTGATGTTTGTAGCTGAGTAAAAAGTTAAAAAAGGCAACCCGTAAGCGCTTACAAAATGTCTATCTTCGTGAATCTGTAACTTGAAGTTGAATAGAGGGTAAGTTCATGCAAATATTGCTTTTTATAACAGAAGTGGCACCTTATATGAAAAACAAGTTTTAAATCTCTGCAAATGTTGTTTTCCATAATGTTTTACGTAACTTGCATCACTAAGGATGTGCATAATGTATGCGAAACAATTTGGAGCAACTACACCAAAATCGACGCATTTGTTCCAAATATGAATAACGCCAATCTCGAATTGCCTTTTTTTAAGTGAAATATCTTTTGTGAAGGTGTGAATTGGATTTTATGAAACGAAAAAAAAGATTCTGGAAAAGATTCTGTTCTCGGGGAGGTTTGAGGGTAGGTGGCTCAAATGGTTATTTTCCTCTAAATGTTAAAATGACAGCTGATCGAGGGTACCTACTGGCTTTTATTTGCTCTGTCATAAATGTGTTCTTGACGTTTGAAGTCTATAATTGAAGCTTGAATCGAAACAGGTAATTTTGATTCGATGTGTATGTGGATAGTGGTAATGAAGATGTATTTTTGGGATTGGAATGCTTTCTCCAGGAATG
Source organism: Rhingia campestris (assembly GCA_932526625.1). Lineage (NCBI taxonomy): Eukaryota > Metazoa > Arthropoda > Insecta > Diptera > Syrphidae > Rhingia > Rhingia campestris. The sequence continues at coordinate 38,936,032 of OW052183.1, forward strand.
ACGGTGTTTTATATTTTTAAAACGAGATGCTATCGGAAAAGCCTTTGACGTTTCTGGTTGTAAATATGAATGACCGTTCTTTGAAAAGGGCAAAGTGGACCAGAGATAAAGGATACTTCCCTTATCTCTGGATTTGACGAGAGAGGCTGCAAGATGAAGATGAAAATTTAAATGTGGTCTGATTGTTTCGGATGGAATGACATATTCAGTTTTATAACGATACTTTTGGCTAAGATTGTCTTTTGAATGTTTTGTTTCTCTGGGATAGCTTTGACGGTTTTATCAAAGCTTGGGACTCTTTTCGAAAGGTGGAGCGTGTAGTTTTTGGTTTCATTTTTTGAGTTGTTTACAATGAAGAGAGACTAATGGCAATTTTTGTTTGATTGTAATTTTTTTAAGTTTCTATTTCTAATAAAAATGACTTTACTGGCCTTGTGTTTAATGGGTTGGACGGGGGTCCCTTTTTCAAATCCCGAAGGTGAGAACGCCTAAAGTTTTTTCATTCGTAAACCTCCTGTGAAAAGCTGACAAATATCCAAGAGCAGCACTGCTATAAGAAGCTTCTCGAATTTGCAGGTCAGATTGAGCGTTAAACAAGATGTTTTCTTTTTTGTCGCGAAAAAAAGCAAAAACTTCGCACATACAAATGAAGGGAGAAGCTAATTTAATCTCAAATATTTCATTTTCTAGTAACAACGGCTCTAAATTTTTTAACTGGAATGTCCAATTGATTTCATACAAAAATCTGTAATGAAATTATGTAATAGGTTTTTGATTCACGAAGAAGATGAAACAATTCCTTCGAAAGAACACAAAACGATTTCTTCGTAAAAAGATAAAACGATCCGTTCGAAAGAAGATGAAATAATGATTGATTGGAGAAATTAGGTTTAAGTCTGTGTATAGGCCGTTAATGTTATTTTTTTTTTCAAGTTTCACGAGATTAAATTGTGTTCTCGATTGAGTATTGAGAACAAAATATATTACAGTACATTCCCACAGAGTCGAAATGTGTCAATTAATGAAACCCTTTTTCTCATATGAATAAAGTCGTCCACAAAAATATATGCTTTTCAAGTGGCACGAAAATGTTTTGTTTTCCTTTTTTTAAAAAAAACAGCGCAAGCAATTTAGTTCCTTTAACTCTCTCCGTGAATAACTATTTTGTAACCTCTTTTGTTTTTTGTTGAAAAACCGACAGTTCTCACTTAGTTATGTCTCAATTGACTGTATCATTTGTCATTTGAATTGGGTTTATTTTTATATGACGTACAAACAGCATTAATTTGACATTTGCAGATGACATAAGGTCTGTTCCCGTACAAAATAATATTTACTGATTCTTACTGATTTTTACTTATTGCCGTTCCCATACGCAAAAATTAGTAAAAGAGACAGCTCACGAGAGAGCAAAAAACTGCACCTCCATAAAAATCTGTAAAAAAAATTACTGCAGAAATTTCTGTTGGTTAAAATAAGTAAACTGTCAGTTGGTATCTAAAAGTGACAACTCGCTTGTTTTGACAGGTGTTTTGTGTCATTTGTTCTTTCAAAGACATACAAAATATATAATTTTACTGTTTTTTTCCTTCTTAAAAAAAAGATTTGTATATTTGTATGCCTCATAGCATATTTAATACAAAACTTTGTATTTTTCTGAACCATAAAAGATTTTGATTAACTGTCGAAACAATATATGGTGACCATGCCGTTTTCTATATTTCTTTCTTAGCCACGCCTACTTTTTGGAATCATTAGTTTTAAAGGTACGATGAGATGCTATTGGGTATTTAACGATTGGCACAGCTTATTGTAGCCTTCTTATATATTTTGTTTTCTAAATTTTCTTCACGCTGAATTTCTTCTGGTGAGAAAATGAAAACTGTGAAAGTATGACACCCCAGGAGTTTGACAGGAACCAACAAAATAATTCATTTTTTTATTCCAAATAATCGCTGATATGCGTATGTTTATCTTAATCTTCGAAGGTTGTTAATGCAAAATGCTTAACCTAACCTAGTGGAGCGATACTTTTAGCTTGTCGTCTCTTTCGAAATACATCAAGCTTTGACGTTTTTTTTTTTTTTTTCATTTTCGTTGAAATGAGTGACTTCTCTCGAGATATTAAAGATTTTACTAATTTTATAGTGTTAAAATGTCCGATGGCGAAAAGAATTTTTTGCACGTTTTCCTTTCAACTTTTCTTTTCAAAAGTCCATGCAAAAAGTAGAATGAAATCCATAAATGTTCAGGTTCATCCTATTTTAGTCGGTTATCTCAATAATTGATAATAATTTTAATCGTTGATTTAAATTAATAATTGTAGATAGCAATATGATATTAATTTTCCTTAAATTTAAAAAAAAATTAAATGATTACTAGTTCCGCGCATTGTAAATTATATTTGTCAATAGACTAGATTTTCTTAATGATTACTACCACAGTAGACAAACATTAATAGTAGTAGTACATTAATAGTAGATGTACTGTCAATACTTTCGAAACTCCTATTAGTATGTCGCTTTGAATAGGTGTGCAGGGTCAGTTCTGTACGTCATTGCAATCATAAAAATATTCAAACATTGATAGGACATTCTTAGAAAGCGAAAGTGTAAAAATTAAAATAATTAAATGTTTTACTCTTAATTAATAATTCGAACATCCGATTATTAGGATCAATCAGTCAAAGCTTATTATTCATCAATAGTGTAAATATTAAAAAGCAGTGGTGATGGATGTTTTTTTTAAATACTTAAAAGTTTTTTTTTCTTTTGTTTATTTATTTATGTTATTTAAGTTTCAATAAATTGACAGATATAAACATTTTAAAACATTTAAAAAAAAAATAACTCCTATTTCGAAAAGGAAATTTAACAGTTTAGACATTTAGATATTGCATTTCTTAAATGTAATTGTTTTCACCGAAAAATTAAGACAGCAATCAGTAGAATTGCATGTTTATCCTCGAATTTATTCCGTCCATCAATTGTAAAATGCTATTGCGATCTGGCCATATTCCCCCTTATTAATAAACGCAGATTAGCTAATCAGTGACTAACTTTTGACATTTTCGAGAGTATTTCTTATGAGGAGAACTGTCAAGCTAGACATTGATTAGCTAATCAGCGTTTATTAATACGGGGGATTATGTTTACCAGTTTCAAGAAGGTTTTTGGTCTTGAATTATGTGCTAAACAGCTATAATATTGAAAACGAGCAATCTCAAGCATTTAAGAATTGTTAACGTGTACATTCTGACAGTATTTTATCAACGGAAAACGCAACAATTAAAATAAGATATTTTAAGGAACATTTAGTTAGTGGCAAAGAAATAGTTTGGAATTTTTAAAAACATACATCTGAGAATACTTTTCATAGCTTGACATGATTTTTTTTAAGGTTTTATTAATTTTATGCAATTAGCGACAATTAATGTCGTATTTTCAAAATGACATCATCATGACAGAATGAAGTCGTTCTTGGACAATTTATATTTTCTAGCTTATATATGCTTATGCAAATTATTCAATACTATAACCAAATTCAAAAAGGCTTACCAGAAATTTGACATAACAACAGTACCTATATTTGGAAGTTAGTCCAAGCTAGCTGTTTATATTAAATATGGTAAACATGGTACGATACATCACGATCCAATGGAAATGCATTAAAAAGTAATGCAATAACCTTACTTTAATTTATTTAAGGTATTCATTAATTTAATAATCTTTCGATTTTGGCGTTAGCATTATTACATGTCAATCGATGAATATTCATGAAAGCACTTTTTTTCTATAAATATTTTTCTTTTGGTAGGTTTGCCCGTTCTGATGTTTTAGAAATTATGTGAGATCCAATGAATAGATTTTATTCTACATAAGAATTTACCGAACACTGTGATCTGATACACTTTTTGCTACAATCTTTTGTAAACAGGTGCGCTTGGGTGCTTTTTTAAAGAAGAAATGACATAAAACACAGTGAGTTGTCACTTTCTTATACCCACTTAGATTTTACTGATTATTAACGACAGACATTTCTGAAGTAAATTATTTTACAGATTTTGATGGAGGAGTCGTTTTTCCCTTTCTTATTATTTATTCAGTGCGAGATTAACCTAAATTCGGGATTAAACTCGAGTTAACTCGATAAACAGTTTTTCATTAGATTTAAATCCAGAGTTACTTCGAGTTAACCCATAATGTTTGGTGAGTTAACGCTTTGATCAAATGATCAGATGGTTTCGACAGATGATAAAATAACAAGCAAACAATTATTTTCCATATTTATGTGGACATTTTATTACACTTTTAACAAGTAATACGTGAACGATATATTCAGAGTCAGATCTCATCGATTCAGAATTGTTTAAAACATTAAGTTTAATTTTTTTAAAAATAAAAATATTTGTAAGATCAGGAAAAAGGCATTTTTATTTGTTTGGGGAAAATAAAACCAATCAGCTGATAACTGAGCAGTTCCAGATTCAAGATTCAAGAGTGCTACCAAATAAAATCTCCACAAACAAAGTCAAATTTAATCCTGCACTAAAAAAATGCTTCATGAGTTAACTCTTGATTAAATTTATTCTAGGGCTAGTTAACTCTGGTTTAACTCATAGTTAACTCAGCACTAAAAAACCGGGGCTTAAACCCATTCAATTGAAAAACAAACGTTGGTTTATCCGGTTAGATACCACGTTAAATTAAATTTTTTTTTAAAGTATCAGAGGGTTTTGCAAGCGAAAATGAGACCATAAAAACTGCTTGATTATAGTATTAACGTGTGAACGACTTAAACTGCTAGGAAAGCCCACAACTGACCCTTTCTTTGGTCTGATCTGTGCAAGATAACGGTGGAGAATTCTTGCTGCTCCTTGAAGTTTAAAGCTTTAGAGGGCATCAAAAGCAGAAAATCATATCAAGCTTACAATTTTTTTAAGAAATGATTAGTCGCTTTTGCGTTGAAGCAAGGAATCGGGTTAACAGGAGGATGTTGATTGAAACCTAGGTTCACCCAGTACTGAAGCACTTATGTCATTCTTTTGAATCCCGTGTTTAACCAATTAATTCTAAGACGTCTTATAATATCTGAGTTTCAGAACACGACCATTGACTTAAAAAAGTTAATGTTAAGTTAAGTTAAAAGTTAAAAAGGACATCTGAATAGTCATGAATCATGTCAATTATTCTAGATTTCTAGTGCTAATAAAACTGTGCCTGTATGTCTTAAGGGCCGCCCAGAATGCGTATCTGTGTGAGAATTTAAGAAACAAGGCAACCCGTAAGCGCTTACACAATGTGTATCTTCGTGAATCTGTAGCTTGAAGTTAAATAGAGGCAAAGAGGTATATAACTATAGAGTACGCATCACAGCTAAAGATGTTGAAGCTGTTCAGACGCGGGCGGTAAGAGCGAAGGGGAATTTTCGTCGTTTGTATGCATCTGCTATGCTGTTGCTTGATGCTGGAATGACAATGTGCACACTAGGGTATCAATATCAGTACCCCACATAGTAAATTTTAGTTCTACGAGATTCGCACTCTATGTAGTTCTATACTCTCTGATAGAGGGCAACTTCATGCAAGAAATGTATCTCTCTTTTGGCAGCGATGCGAGATACAAGCTACAGATATGCCTCTGGGCAGGCCTTAACTTACAGATACTTTCCTCCGCTTCCTCAGCTGAGACTTTTTGATTTAGTGGAACAAAAATCTCAGCAGAGGCTAACTTTTCTGTAAAAACAAGAGTTTCCTTACTGTACAGCTTATAATAATGATGAATTATCTTCATGATACCTACATACAAAATAACCAGAAAGACGCGAATCCACTTTTCCAAGTGAGTAATCGTGTTCCACTTACGGAAATCTCGGAGGAATATGTTTGTGGAACATGCCTATTAACAGCAAATTTAGAACAATACCTATGGTGCACGTTATGTTATTGTTCCTGTTGCTATATCGATGTCTTATAGGCATCACACTCATCAGGGATGCAATATTTCAGCAATCAATAGCATTTGTAGAGTTTAAAACGAATGGTGACCACTTATATGACATAAAAGTTTTTAAGTTCTTGTACAAATAATTTCTTGAATGATTTTTACTAACTTTTACTTCAAAACGTTCCGGTACACAATTTTTGTATGAAAAGAAATTTCCTCAGTAAAAATCAGTAAGAATTAGTAAAAATAATATTGTACGGAAATAGACCATTGACATTTCTACTTTATTGCATTTACTAATTGTGTGTGGCAGTTTAAAGCTCTGTTCGCATATAAAATATGTTTATACTTGTTCTTACAAAATTTTACTGCTTAAACTTATTCCATACAAAAACTGCGTTTTAAATAAAGTCAATAAGAATAAAAGAAAAAAAGAATAAACAAAAAATATTTATTAAGAAGTTACTTAATAATTTTTAAACTATTTTTGCGTATTTAAAAATTGAAAAATAATTACTCACCTTATTGAACAAATTATGTCCATATACACCGATATCCCGTGAGTTTGGAAATTTACCCGACATTCCGGAAATAACAATTTTATCATCATCACTATCCGGAAAGATTCTTGAGAATTTTTTATGTTTATTCGCACCAACTTCAGGAGCTGTTGGCATCTTTGGGTCAGGATTAGGTGCCATTTTGTCTCAAGGATGTCTTTTATAGAATTTTAGTTCAAAATAAAACTATTTTTTCTTTAATTTTTTTAACACTTGTACTATGCTTGGCTAGTCCTATCGCATTCACAATCACAATTTAATACATCTAGTAGCTTAGATTCGTATTGTTCAAAATATGAGATCCGTTATTTTAATCCACAAAATCAATGTTAACGAATTGCTAGACACACCGCAATTGTCCTAACAACATTGGTGTCAACTCTTTTTATAATTTGCCTGAAAGTCTAATTAGAAATTCACAAAAGAATTACCAAGGAATATATACAAGGTGAAAAAGAATAGGCAGTACCAGTGGGAAAGGGTAAAAAAAAAACATTTACTTAGTTTTAATTTATAAATAAAATGTAAATATTTAGGCTCTACAATGAATTTTAATTCTTTTTCCGATTGCATTTTTTTAAAATGATAATTAGACATTTTTGGACCTTTCTTTTTCTTTTTGAAGGTAGGTCACCGATCCCTTTTTTTAATTTGCAACAAGCGTGTGTGGGAACATCCGACTTTATTTTGAATACCTGGATCATGCATTTTATGTACATTGTACATAACTTGAAGTAAAAAAAACAAGAACTGACCTTCAGTATAAATTTGATAAAAGAATGCATGGGTTTAGATTTTAAATTAACATTGAGGTAGGTATGGGACGAATCGAAATACATAAAATTTTGTATTTTTTGTACATAGACTTCGTTAACTATTATACAATACTCAAATTATTCTAAGCAATAAACTAGGTTTTTCTTTCCCCATTGTACAATCTTTTGTAGGTCTTCGTTAATAGAACAGATTTATTAGAATCTATTCTGATGTGCGTGTCGTTTGAGTTAGTCGCCATTAGAGTACGATTTTTGAGTACTGTCCTCAAGAGATCATTAATGTGCAGCAGAAATAGATTAGGTGATAGAATTGATCCTTGAGGTAACCCAGCGTTTAAAAAGAATCTATCTGAGAAAATGTTATCTACCACTAGTTGCAAAGATCTGATTTAAAAAAAACTGTTCCTCCTTTTTTTTTTGGAAATCAGTTTGATTAGAGCAACTGAAGAAAATATTCTGGAAACAACGAGTACAAGTTCGGGTGTGCATTTCTTTAAGTACGATAGGTGGAACTCCATCAGGTCCAGTGGCTTTATTACAATCCAAATTATTTAGGATGTGTCTTATTTTTCCTGGTCAAAATTTTACTTTAACATCCTTGAGGATGCTCTATCGTTGGTGGCACCGCTTGTATCGAGATTAATATTGAATTTCCGGAAAACATTAATGGAAAAAGTCCGTCTCTCCTTTTCCTAGCGATCTATCAATCCTAATTAAGGCAGGGAATAAAGAGTAGCTAAAGTTGTTACTAACCAATTTTGCCATCGACTAAAAAGTCCGTGAGCATCTGTGACATGCAAGAAGTGTGTTAGGTACTTTTCGTTGAAGCCATGAAGCTGGTTGATGAAAACTAATCCTTTCTCTCCAGTTGCATCTGCCCGCCATTATCTGAACGCTTTCTATTTCGCTTCTACAACATGCTCGCATTTCTTATTGAACCACGTTTTGTTGGATCCTGTTTTTTTTAAAGTGAGGAACGAATAGTTCCATACCAAGAAGAAATATCTCTGTTAATGCATCTGCGCAAGTATTCGCATCAATGTCTGAAATAGATGTCTTCCTATGAAAGAGAACCATAAAAGTCACGCAGATTTTCCCAGTTAGTAATTCGGTTGTTCCTTAAACTCGTTGATGGTATTGTGTCCTTGTCATCGATATGGGTAGATATGAGTTTCCTAATAAAGCAGAAATTGAGATTTTATGGTTGTATGGATCTGAAGTAATATATATCCAAAGCCAAACTATTATTAAAGATGTAATAGATATCAGGAATATGTGTTGGTACCTCGACAAGTTGGGTCAAGTTTCTGGTAATTGCAAACAGTTCGGCCTGTCTGGCCCTAAATTCGCCAAAAATGAATAACTTTTCGGATAAATACTGAAATAGTGTCGAATGTTTATCATGTCATCATTAGGGGTGTATGCAGACACATGCACCACCCTTAAAACAAAGACGTGGATTGAGTACATAGTCAGGTTATGACCGTAGTCGAGTTAACTTGTGTTCCTTTAAGGAAAATAATGTGCGGTCTTTCTCTTTGGAGATGTTGGTGTATTAATGTATTATTATTTATTACTATTATTTCTTTATTTCATCAATTGAGTATCATCTACTGTGCTCGTAAGATTACTTAATACAATAAATACAAAATATCTACTTAAAATTATTAATTAACTAAATTAGTTTTAAGTTAATCTAACATGCAATTCTAAAATTAATTTCTTTTTAAAAGTATCTCTACGGAGATGAAAATCTATGAGATTACAATAATTATTTGATTCCCTGAGACATCTAGAGATGCAACCCTAGTTCAACGTTTTTGGATCCCCTCAATTCTAATAGAGTGGATACCATAACATGGATTCCAGACTATGCTACAGTACTCGAGATTAGATGTAACAAATGCAAAAAATAGACATTTAAGAGTGTAAGGATCTTGGAAGTCTTTAGAATAAATCCTAGCATTGAATTACTTTTGGTTATTAAGTACTCAATATGTTTGTTTTCTTTCTTTTTTGGACAGTGGTACATTACAGATCAGGTATGTAAAAGGAATTGGAGAAAGGTTACGACAAAAAGTGAGGCTTTGACATTTGGAAACATTCAGATGAAGATCATTACTATGACACCAATTCGAAATCCTTTCCAGGTCCTATGTACTCCTATGTACGGTCTTGTTTTGAGTTGTTTGGTCGAAATACTTTTAATCAGCAAACATTAGACATTAGGTCTGTTCTCGTACAAAATAATATTGACTGATTCTTACTGATTCTTACTGATTTTTACTGATTTTTACTTATTGCCGTTCCCGTACGCAAAAATAAGTAAAAGAGACAGCTCACGAGAGAGAAAAAAACTACCCCTCCATAAATATCTGTAAAAAAATTTACTGCAGAAATGTCTGTTGGTAAAAATCAGTAAACTGTCAGTTGGTATCTAAAAGTGACAACTCGCTTGTTTTGACAGGTGATTTATGTCATTTGTTCTTTAAAATGCATGCAAAATATATAATTTTACTGTTTTTTACTTAAACGCGTTCCCGTACTTTTTGGTAATTTTGTATCTTTCTGAGATAATTTACCCCCACTCCAAGAAATTTGAGAATTTACTAATTTTTACTGAAAAAGTACGGGAACAGACCTATTGGGAGTTTATAAATATTTTAGGAATGTCATTTATGAATAAAAGGAAAAGTAAAGGACCAAGATGACTACCCTTTAGTACTCCAGATGTTACATAAATAGGTACCGAAAATCTTCCCTAGCGAGGTATCCGTCGGAGCGGAAATTTTTCCGCAACGTATACTTCGTCGGAGATTCAAATTCCATTTGAGGTATGTATCATCGGAAAGAAATACTACACAAATGCGACGACGAAGCTCGTACTGTTGAGGGGTGGTTTTTTCCTTCGAACTCGTCCTGGAAACATAAATTCAAACGATTAGTACGAAAATTAATTAAATATGTAGTTTAATATAATTACTTACATTTTTTTATTACTCCACTTCACTTCGTAAACAAATTCCGCGAAGAATTCGGAAAAAGAATTGCACTTTGCTGTCAAAAATTGAACGAAAAATGCAGCTGAACGCAATTCGCTGGGATGCGTTACAAACTGTCGGAGAAATATTCCGAACAGCTTTTCAGTAGAATACCTCGAAGCAAAAATCATTGGAATCATACAAAATCGGAGAATTTTCCGCTCCGACGGATACCTCGCTAGGGCCGAATATGTCATTAATGCGGACTGAATACGCTCCTTTAGGTAGGAGCTTATCCATTTAAGAAGGTGACTAATTTCTAAAATTAGGTCCAAATTTAGCCAGTTTGAAGATTAAAATATCGTGATTAACACGGTCGATTGCTTTCTGTGTAGATAACATCGTATTGTAAGCCTTGCTCAAAGCCGTTGAGAATGTGGTGACAAAAAATTGAGAGATTGGTAGTAGTAGACCTACCAGCGATAAAACCATGTTTGAAGGGAGAGATGGAACTTTTTAAGAAAAGTGTTAGTTTTTTACAGACTATTTTTTCAAAAAACTTTTACATATAGGACGATAGTTGGTAACATCATGTCTTGATCCGGACTTATAAACTGGTGTAAAGAAGGAATATTTTTACGCTTTCAAAAAATGTCCGTTTTGAAGAGATATGTTTATGAAGATGTTAAGTATTTAAACAGAGGGGTAAAGAAAGCGCAACACTTAGAACACTTTTGTAAAATATAATTGACGGGATGCCATCGGCAGCTGCACTTTTATCCAACTTTAATGCAGATAGGGCTTATTTGACTTCAGTCACTGACCACTCAAGTTTACCGACATTTATAAAGTTAGAAGACGAGGTTTCAGATGTAACTTCTGAAATGGGGTTACTACAAGTATAGACAGATTGAAAGTGACTAGCAAACATGTTACAAAAACTTAAAAGATTGGAAGAAGATGTATTTTCAAGGCGCATAGAATTAGTAACACCATTGGATTGCCTTTTGCTATTGTTAAAGCTCCAATAACATTTACATTTTCAATATGTGCTTTATATCAAAAAATAAGGACAATGACAATAACGATAACCTAGGTGGAGTTGTTGAATTTTGTATTGACTGGTACTTATAGCTGCAGATTTTGAAGGTAAATTGATTTCGTCATAGCGCCATGAAGTTCTGACAGCAGTTTAAATACCGCCGCCCCTCATACGTTCGGTAATGGCTGAGGAACGGTTTTTGCGAAAGACTATGTATTGGTATTTGTTGAACAATTCCTCGTCATGATGGTTATTAGTGAGCCAGGTCTTAGTGAGAACAATTAGATCATATTGATCAGATGATGAAAAGAGTAGAACATCTCAGAGTCTCGTACGAAGACCGCCCGTATTTTGACAATACAAGTTGAAAGTCGAGGATGTTTTATCATTTAGTTTGTTGGACATGTTTGGTTCTGCCAAAGTCTGAAACGTAGTAACAACTACTTGACGGAGCCTATATCATGATGTGATTGTATCTCACCGGAAGACAAGGGAGTGGGGTCTAGTTAACCAACTACAAACAAGTTAACCTCAAGCAGCCTATACATAGAGTCCAATATGACAGCATTTATAACGACAAACTGTGCAGAGCCATGCCTATTTTTGTAATACACCTAAAATCTTCCGTCCATAAAGGTTGATGATGGAGAATTGTCGCTCGACCAAGTCCTCAATATTGTTCTTCCGAGCCAACACCAGGGGTATGATCTTCCATAAATCTGTGCAACTACTATCACACGTCGACGATATTGACATCATTTGTCGGACTCCACGGCAATAGCGGATGAAAAAATGCTTGATTGTTTTGAGCTAAACAATTTTTGGAAAGTCTTAGGTCCCGTTTGCGTTTACTGGCACGGAGACGAAGATTTAACTAAGACCTGGCTAAAATGCACAAAAAAATACTTAAATGGTATACACAAGTAGAAACGGACCTCAACAAGCTTGACGACCACAACTGAAGTCAGTTAGCTAGAGACCGGGCTAATTGGAGAGGCATGTTGGTTGATCATGGATGGTATCAAAAGCGGATGACTTGTTGGTTATGTAGCGTTCTGATCAAATAATCCGGCAGTGGTTGGTTGTAGACACCGCCATATTGCTGTTCTGTTGTAAAGCAAAAACATAATAGCATTGCTGTAGTCACGTTTTAAATACTGGTTTTGAGAACCATCTCTTGAAAGTTTATCAGCTGCGTAATTCTCTGCAATTTCCGAATAAATTCCCGCAACCCAGAATTGTGTGGCATGTGGTGGTGAGGAATCTAGATTTTAGCGTGTTGAATACGAGAGGGTTCGGGCTATCAATATAAATAACATTTTTTCTACTATCCATCGACTATCTATAAGGATTGATAGAGGTTCGCCATTGAGGGCTTTTCAGGTACCCACAGCGTAATTTCTGTCATTTCACGAAAGTTTTTTGTTCCGGACATGTCATGTTATTTAGCTTTTTCTAAACATTTTAGTAGAGTACCATCAACCTTAGGCTGGATGAAAATTTGTGTTGTAAAAAGAGGCAGGTCACAGCTTGTTGTCCGAAAATCCAGCTTATTTAAAGTTTATGCACTCGAAACTTAAGACATGGTGTACATTATGGACCAATAGTTACGTTATGTCTAATATAACGATTGATATCCGCACCCTCCTTAAGAAAATACAAATCGTCCACACAAGACAGTGTGTTCGAAATTACATTTTCGTTGTAAAATAAAGAAAACTGTAACACTCCAAACTGTAGACATACGAATCTTCATATGACAAGAACCTGGAACTTCTCGGTAAATTGCAAAATTTTAACGAAACAGTTCAAACAGGCCGTGGCTTAGATTTTTGGTTAAAAATCTTCGAATATACTTCCAGTTTAGAAAATGCCACTTGCCACAAATAAAAAAACAACAATTTGAACCCAAGTACCAGAAGATAATAATGATATACGAGTACAATTATCCTTCTTAAATGCAAAGATTCTAACCTGAAGTAAATCTTATCCGTCACACTTTAAACTTTCGTCCAATAAGTAACATTGTCCTCTGACCGACATCGCTTAGAATTCTGCGCTTTAATTTCATGTTAAATCACAAATCGTGGTCGGATAATCACCTCGGTACCTACAGGATCTAAACCTATCTGTACTTCTCAAACGGCATATCGGCATTTGCATACCTATCATCGTCAAGCAAAGGACATTCGTGACATCTCTTGGCCGCCATCTGACTGCCCATTGAAGGCCAACTGAGGTAGAACAAAAAGGGGACGCCATTGCGGTATGGAATGCATTAAGAATGGTATATGAACATGCGCCAAATGTTCAAAGCTAGACAAAAACTATCCAGGTGATAAAATTCAGTCAGGATCTGCCTTCTTTCCCTCCTTTCAAGCATTTGGTTAGCATCAAATGAGAATGAGAGATACATTTCACCCTGGCATGATATACAATATACTATACAGGTATATGAGCTGCCCTAAAGTTCACCGAAGTCCTGCAGTCACAATCCCCAAGTTTCTTTTAGACGGAAACGTATTTCCTCAGTGTGTGTCTCTTTCTTACGTTATCTGTCCTCAGTAGATCTTGACATACGGATGACGTTGTAGCTGGCTGTTAATAGATATTTTGGATAGCTAAAAGCACCTTCCTTTCGGACATAGGACATAGGACTATGATATTTTGCTCATATAACCCCTTAGCACAACTCGTTAGTGAAATCTGATTTACGTTAAAATTATCATGTTTATGTTTTTGCGTCGGAAGTTTTTCCAAATTTCCTTAAAATTTTGACGAAACCGTTTTTTTGCGTAAAACGCCCACTTTTTGTGGTGAAAAAAACTTTATAAGAACGAAATATAGATATCGAGATGGTCTAAATATGTTATCCAGACACTTTTTCAAAATTCTTTACTGTTTGACACTTGTTCTGTAGCCTCGGACAAGGATCCTAACAAATTTCATTATCCTAGCATAAAATTTAAGGCCTAAAAATCGATAACATACAGACAGACAGACTGACGGACGGACGGACAGACAGGCATGGCTCAATGGAATCAGCTAGCGATTCTGAGTCGATTCATATATGTACTTTTAGGTATATCTAGCTAAACTGGCTCAGTGGCGCGATGGTTAGTGCGATGAACTGCCGCGTAGAAGTGATGGGTTCGATTCCCAGCCGTAGCAACACCTCAATGATTTTTCACTGGCTCTTCTCTCGTGATGATCTGACAAATGATTCGAGTAGTATCAATTGTCAAGAATAGCTTATCTCAAATTAGATGTTCGGAGCATAAAACAGGAGGTCCCGCAATCATGCACACATGAATGGTTGTTAAAAAGCTATGGGATAGGTATAAAAAGCCAGGAGGGTCATTCCGTAACTTTGAAAACGATTATCACTCAGACGAGACCTCATGAGCAATCGCTCAATAATCGTCTGTGATTTGACGATTATTGTTTTACGTGAAGCAAATAAAGTGATATCGCCGACAGCAAAAACGACTATTGATCCTACGTGATGCAAGATGTACCGTCAAAATGTTGTCTTCAAACGATAATCACTTTACGGAATGAGGGCATAGGCTTTGAGTCCCTGTTGGACGAAAACTTAGTTTTTGTATTTCTAAATTACATATAAACTCATACGATATTCTTATTGTAGAGAAACAAATCAATAAACCTACTCCTTAAGGTATCATTTTTAGAGTATCCAACTCTCACCCTATACTAACCCTACGATCCTTAAATAAATGCCATGAATATTTATAATATTTTCTTTTTGTTGGCTTCAGTAAAACCTTTCTATTAATTGTTAATGTTTGAATGGAATGTAATGAGTGCTCAATCCGCTCGGTGAGTAATCCTAGTTTATATTTTCTAAGACATGTACTTGCTATCAAATATATCAAACGGTAGCTACCTATATATTCATCCACATAATGCACTTTCAGTCATTTTATCGATTACACTTTAAAAGACCATTTGAATATGCCTTCCATGATTGTCTGGCCATTCGGGGTTTGTTAAAATTTAAAATTCAAGTTCAATGTGAAAGCACTGTCGGCAACTCGCATGAATAATACGCGCCAAGTTCATTTGCCCCGAAAGTATAATTACAAATTAAATAGAAAAGTTTATTTCTTCATTTTCCACGTTATAGTGTAAATCGGCGTAATTTGGTTGGAATTTTTTTTGGTATATATGCCGCTGTACAGCTTGGTTTGTTTTATGAGAGTTCGACATTAACAAATTTCATTCCCTAAGCGATTCTCTGGGAGCATACAAATTAATAAGAAAAAAGAGTTCCGGTAAAACAATATGATATTTCAGAGCTAGTTAAAACGTTGTAAAATTTAAAAATATCATGAACGTCATTTAAAAACAAAACAAAAAGCAATGGGCCTAAATGGCTACCTTGCGGGACACCGAATGTTACATCAACCATCGCTTTCTTTTGTTAAATAATTATGAAACCATTTAAGCATTGAGGAATGAAAACCCAGTTTTTCTAAAGGTAAGGTGTGATGCACTCTATCAAAGGCTTTTGTAAGGTCAGTGTAGAGTATACGTCAACATGTAATCGTTCTTCAAAGCTGTTAAATACGTAATTGGTTAACAAAGTTAAATTGGTAGCACAGGACCTACCTCGAATAAAAACATGTTGTTTTTTTCGAGATGACCACTTTTCCTTCCTTCCTTCCTTATCGGGCTCCCGACCCGTGAAGAGTCTCTGCCTGAGACACTGCAGCCTTCCATCCTCTACGATCCCGGGCTCGCTGCTTCCAGTTGTCTACACCAAGCGCTCTGGCATCCGCGATGGCTTGGTCTTTGAAACGGAGGTTCGGTCTTCCTTGCCTTCTTGGGGGGCTATGATTCGAAGATCCTCTTAGCTGGAGCATTATTGTCCATTCGCTCGATGTGGCCTAGCCAATGTAGTAGACGTGTTTTGGCTTTTTGGGCTACATCCACATCTTGGTACAGCTCATAGAGTTCGCGGTTGTATCTTCTCCCCCATTCGCCCTCCTCGTGCACAGGACCAAAAATCCGCCGAAGTATTTTTCTTTCGAAGGAGCCCAGTATCAGCTCTCCCTTCTTTCTTATCATCCAGCACTCGGCACCATATAGCAGAACAGGCAGGATAAGGGTTTTGTAGAGCACACATTTCGTCCTTCAAGTAAGGAGTTTTGAACCCAGTTGTTTCGCCAAACCGAAGTAGCAACTGTTTCCTAGGGTAATTCTTCGACGGATCTCTACTAGGTCATTCGTGGAGTTTATGTCAACTCCGAGGTAGGTGAACTCCTTAACTACCTCAAAACTGCTGCTATCAATAGTGACGTTTTGTTCTAGGCGGTGGACAGATGCTTGTTTGTTTGTTGATAGCATGTACTTAGTCTTGTCCTCATTTACTTCAAAACCAACGATTTCGCCTGTTCTTCAATATCCGTGAACGCTTGTATCACGGCAAGTTGGGAGCGACCGATGATGTCAATATCGTCCGAATAGCCCAGCAGCTGGACGGACCTGTTGAAAATAGTGCCTTTCGCGTTAACACCTGCCCTGCCCACTATCTGCTCCAGTACGAGATTGAAGAAGTCACATGATAGCGTGTCTCCTTGCCGAAATCCGGTGCACGTTTGGAATAGTTCGGAGGAGCTACTTCCAAACTGCACGTTGCAGCGCGTGTTTTCCAGCGTCACGCGACACAACTGAATCAGTTTTGCCGGGATTCCGAATTCGGCCATCCACTTTTACTACGAAGAAAAGCTTCTCCTTAATAATGCTTTCAAACAATTTAGGAATTACAGAAAGCTTCGATATAGGTTGATAGTTTTTTTTCTTTTTGTCTTAAACCGTTTTTATAGTTTGGAGTAATATAAGTATATTTCGTTTGACAACGCCTTCAAGAAAGCTTGTCCAAATCGCAAAGGCAAAAATAACCAAAGTCAAAGTCATTGGTGGTCCAAAGAACTCAAAAGAATCAAGGGAATTATTCAAGACGGCAAAGAAGACAAACAATGTAACAGAATCTCTACAAAACCAGCCTAAACAAATTTAAAAAAAGATATAAGAACGACAAAGAGGAACATCTGGAGACATTTCTGCATTAGTATTGAAGGCAATAACGAATCTGCCAGATTAAGAAAAATACTATGTCAAGGGAAGCAAGCAGCCCAGGTTTTCTGAAAGCCTCAGAAGGCAAATAGACAGAATTCAGCAACGAGGCACTAGATCTGCTCCTAAACACCCACTTTCCCAACTGCAACAAGGTATCGGATGTTGTAAACACAAACGACTACATACAACCGCGCTGCTCATCTGGTGACAACTCCAATATAGACAATGTTATATGCAAAGAGAAATTCATATGGGCCATCAACACCTACAAAACAGCACCCCCATGATGCTACAAAAACAGTTAACTACATTATGCCAACATTAGTCAACACCTTCCATTAATGTCTAAAGATGAAATATGTTCCCAAAGCTTGGCGTGAAGTCAAGTTGATATTTATACCAAAAGCAGGGAAATGTAGCCACACTACTGCAAAGGACCAATTAGCTTATATTCTTTCCTGTTGAAAACATTGGAAATACTACTAGACATCTATATACGCAGTAACTTGAATCCGAGGGGAAGTAATCAGTGTATTCAAGGAACTTTTCTGTACGTATTCATGGTGAATCACAGTGTATTCACACGTATTCGCATGTATTTAAGTGTATTCACGTGTATTCAATGTGTAGTCAGAACTGTGCTTACTTACTTACTTAAGTGGCGCTACAGTCAGGGATGAACCTGGGCCTCAACCAACATGCCTCTTCAATTAGCCCGGTCCTTAGCTAACTGCCTCCAGTTGCGCAATCCAAGTTGGTTGAGGTCGGTTTCTACTTGTGCGCGCCACTTAAGGCGAGGTCTTCCTCTACTGCGTCCGACGTCTGGCTGGGAATCGAAGACCCTGCGAGCCGGAGTATTGGTGTCCATTCGTTCTACATGTCCTAGCCATCTTAAACGTCCAATGCGGAGTTTTTGACCAGGGGTATGTCGCTGTACAGCTCGTATAGTTCGTGGTTGAATCTTCGTCTCCATAGCCCGTCAACGCAAACGGGACCGAAGATTTTTCGAAGAATTTTTCTCTCGAATCAACCAAGGATTTCTTCATCCGCTTTTGATACGGTCCATGCTTCAGCGCCGTAGAGCAGGACTGGGATGATCAGGGTCTTATATAAGATCTCCTTAGTAGTTCGAGTGAGGGCTTTACTACTAAATTGCCTTCTTAGCCCAAAGAAACAGCGATTGGCAAGAGTAATTCTTCGTTTGATTTCTGACGAGATGTTGTTGTCAGAGTTAATAGCGGAGCCGAGGTAGACAAAGGTCCCGTACTACCTCAAAGTTCTATCTGTCAATGGTGACGTTCTGTCCAATTCGTCGATGTTGTGCGTCCTTTCGTGTTGAAAGCATATACTTAGTCTTACCCTCATTTACTGCTAAACCCATTTTTGCCGCTTCCTTCTCTATACTAGCAAACGTGGCTATGACATCACGTTGAGTCCTACCAATGATGTCAATATCGTCAATATGCTAGTAGTTGCACCGATTTTTGGACAATTGTGCCTCTGGTGTTGGGCTCTGGAGTTTTGCACAATCCTCTCAAGAATCAAATTGAAGGAGTCACATGACAGCGCATCGCCTTGCCTAAATCCTTTTTTATAATCGAATGTGTCGGCGAGGTCGTTTCCGACCCTGATGGTGCAGCGAGAATTCTCCATCGTCTTCCTACACAAACGGACGGTTTTTATACGGCATACCAAAACTAGACATGGCTCTGTATAGTTCGTCTCTATAAATGCTGTCGCATGCGGCTTTGAAATCGATAAATATATGGTGGGTATCGATTTGGACTTCTTGGGTTTTTTCCAGGATCTACCAAAGTGTGAAAATTTGGTCGATTGTGGACTTTCGTGGCCTAAAACCACACTGATAAGGGCCGATCAGGTTGTTGGTAAACGGTTTCAGGCGTTCACATATTACGGCAGATAGGATCTTGTAGGCGATGTTGAGCAGACTTATGCCTCTGTAGTTGGCGCAGTTCAGAGGGTCTCCTTTTTTGTAGATGGGGCAAACGATGCTGAGGTTCCATTCTTCAGGCATGCTTTCAGCCGACCAGATTTGGCTTATGAGTTGGTGGATGTTGCTTACCAAGTCATCTCCGCCAGCTTTATAAAGCTCAGCGGGAAGGCCGTCATTTCCGGCGGCCTTATTAAGCTTGAGTTTAGATATAGCTATCCTCACTTCACTTAGGTCGGGTGGTTGGCAGTTTTCGCTGTCGTTGCCAATATTGAATGGTTCGTTCTGCCTGACAGCGGATTGTTGTTCGTCATCGCCGTTTAACAGTCTGCAGAAGTGGTTCTTCCATATCCTCAGCATCGACTGTGTCTCAACTACGATATTTCCTTGTTCATCTCGATAGGATTCTGTTCGAGCCTTGTATCCTTGGTTTTGACGCTTTGCACTTCGGTGAAACTTGCGAACATCGTTCATGGGGTGGCACCTCTATATCCTCGATCGCGAGCTTTTCTTGCTATTTTTTCTTCTTTCTGAAAAGACGGTGTTCTTCCCTTCTTCTCTGCAACTCTATTCTTCACCTGTAGCTTAGTCTTGTGAACTGGTTCTCGGCTGCGAGCATCTGTGTGCATTCCTCATCAACCTGGGGTTTCTTGCTGGGCGTGAGAAACCTAGCACATCAGTTGCGGCTGATCTAATGGCTTGTTGGCATCGTTCGTCGACATTAGATGCTCTTGGTATGGTATGAATCGAGAGGTTAAGGGATACGCGTTGCGCGAAGGCCTTGGCGGTCTCTTGCGATTGCAGTCTTTCGACATTAAAAATTTTCACAGTATTTCTGGTTTGTTGTAGCGTGGTGGATATCCGCATCCTTTCCTTGGCTGCAATATGTAGGGACGCTGAAAGGCTAGGCCTTCAATTGAATTCTGCTGGAGTTGCATGGGCGACGAAGAAGAAGAAACATCATCTTCTTTGTAACTGTGCTGTCCAATCAAACAAAAAGACTCTTCATCTTGGATCTTAATTCTTTTAAAATCTCAGCGATTTGACAAACGCGGAAGCCAAAAGTCTCCTCCGTTTCATTAAAAGCTCAGATTGATTTTCTTAGAGGTAACAAGGAGAATGCACAAGATCCACCTGGTATCACAATGAACCAAAAATTGGTCTAGGTGTGCTAGCGAATCGCTGGTAGCCACTCTGTCGAATAAATTTAAATAACATCTCGAACTCGTTTTTTAATGGCATGTTCAATCGGATAGTCCACAAAACTTTACACATGAAGAATCTGTCTAAGAGGATCTCCCATTCGGACATGACTGTGCCAATTTAAATGATAAAGTACGTACATCCAGGATCCGTTTTTTTTGACCCTACAACATATCAAGAACAACTGCATTATCGTATCGTTTGGCCTTTGTGTACCCAAATTAATCTTATCAACCGAATAAATCACACAAGAAAAACACCTTGGAATCGTTCCTTTTCGCTTATCAACATTTTATTTATAGATTTCACTAATAAAGTGCAATTCAGAGAGAATATCAACAACAGAAAACAACTTTCTACGGCCCTTTACATTTAATCACTTTAAGACTTGGCGACAAAGTCAACGCCCTTTTTGATGTTCTTTTGCAATTCGGGGAGGGCTTCGACCAACAATTTCTTCTCGTAATCGTTCAATTTTGGCAAACCAAGATTCTCCTCCATGCCGTTCTTGCCCAAAACCACTGGGGTCGAGAAGAATCTAGCCTCTGTGACAGTGGATTCGACGTAAGCGCATTCGATGACGTTCTTTTCACCGTTCAAACCCCTGAGGAGGGAGTTAGCCAGACGGGCACCAGCATATGCCATTGAAAGAGTGGCAGAGCCAGCTCCAGCCTTGGCCTTGACGACTTCAGTGCCGGCATCTTGGATCCTCTTGGTCAGAGCTTCGATGTCTTGAGCGTCCTTTTGGTATTTAGGTTGACTCTGTGACAATACTGGGATGATGGTGACACCGGAATGACCTCCAATGACTGGGATTTCAACCTTTTGTGGGTCGGCGTTGAGCTTGTGTCCGATAAATGCGCGAGAACGAACAACATCCAATGTGGTGATGCCGAAAAGACGTTTTGGGTCGTATGTACCGTTCTGAAAGAGAAGAAAACTTACGTTCACATGGGAATGTAATGTTGTGATTGAACTGGTTACCTTCTTAAGGACTTCGGCAGCAATTGGAATAACAGTGTTCACTGGATTGGTAATAATGGCGAGCATTGCTTTGGGGCAGTTCTTTGAAACGGCAGCAGCGATATCACGAACGATTCCAGCGTTCATGTTGAACAAGTCATCGCGGTCCATGCCCGGTTTACGGGGAACACCAGCAGATACGACAACAACATCGGCACCTGAAACATACGCATAGATTTTAAGGATGGAATTGAAAAGTTGATCAAGGGGTGAAATGGATATGGATATGAACAATAAAGGGTGCAAAAAGATGGGAAAGTTATTAAAATTCTATCCTACCACCGCCTATAGATTAAGAAGAAGGTGTAAGTATGTGAGTATGTTTATTACCGTAAGTATGCTTCTCAGCAACATGAGTTAATGCTCTTAGCAGTAATACAAGATCAAGATATGCTTACGGAAATACTATGCACATAGTAGTATGTCAAATTAAATAAATGAAACACGTTGTCTACCTTTTAAACTAAAGTGTTAGGTGTTTGAAATTTACCCACTAAGTGGCCCTAAATGTTTGACATATCATAGGTATAGCCTTTCTTAAAATTAAATCTTGTTACGATAAAATTTTCCGCAACAAGTCTCACTCTCTTATTCGCTTAAATCCTTTCGTTTCTTCTTTTCTTTTTGGTCGCAAACTCGAAATTTGGAGGAAGTGGTGGGTAGCCATAGTTCCATCAGCCACTATTGCACGACCTTCAGATCTGGAGAATGCAACCAATAACAGGTCCAGCAAGCGAGTGATGGTTATATCCGTGCGGTGCAGCCCCAGGGAGTGGGGAGACTCACCGCGGAGCAACATAAGCGTGCGACAGGCGGTCCACTAAAATACACCGTCGCGTCGTCGAATCCCACGGACGGTGGGATACTTGCTACGGGCAGCATCAGCGGGACGATCTGAATGGTTCGATGGGTGAGGGAAGAAGATCCCTCGTCGACCCCAACAAGATAATGACGGGTGGGGGAGGACGTTCCGTGGATCCTACACCCCAACGATTTGTTTGCGCCACCGTATTAACAGTTCGATGGCATGGAATAGACGTTCTCCTATTTCACCCAACGAGACAGCGTCGAAGGAGCAGCAGAGGCGTGGGGCGGACGGCCCAATAGACACCTCTCCAATGAAGTCGAAACTTTAAAAGCTAGGGTCGATGGCTAAGAGAAGACGGTCTCTTCCCCGCAAAGCTGGAGCAACGGAGGAGCAACCAAGGTGTTAAGGCGGACGGCCTTGAACAAACACATTCGCTACAAAAACACCAAACGTAAACATAGACACAAACATGGACGCGAAAGACACGGTCAATGTGTCCAAGGGCAGCTGTCGTATTATCCGAAAGCTGTCATATTGTCCAACAGCTATCAAACCGGCAAGCACCGGAGAGGACGACGGTAGATGTCCCAAACATCAGAGACACCAAAATCACGGGCCATGGGCCAAAGCAAAAAATAACTAAAAGGTGGCACCTGAAGGGAAATCCCTGCCCCAAAACCTGCACGCAACCACAAACATTGTTTGCGGAAAGTTTGGATTTTTTATGACAGTTCACCTTCTCCTTCATCCTCAAAGCGCACTGCTTCTGAGAAAGTGCGGTTCCCTCCTTCCTTCCTTCTGATATTTAATCATCTCCATCGAAGTTCGGTTTTCGGATTCGTTGAAGTCAATCAAGTGCTCAGTGGCACGATGACGCGCAGAAGGTCTGGGTTCGATTCCCAACCGTAGCAACACCTAAATCAATGGCCCTCCTCTCGTGATGATCTGACAAGTCATCCGAGTAGTATCAATTGTCAAGAAAAGCTTATCTCAACTTAGCCGTTCGGATTCGGCAGAAAACAGGAGGTCCCGCCATCGTGCAAGAAGTACACACGCACACATGAATGGTTGTGAGAAAGCTCGGCCTTGGGTACTAACGAGCCTGTTGCTCCAAAAATTTGTATTTTATTTGCGGTCAATCAAACATAGGCTATTGGGGCAAATGTTTGATTGACAGAAAATAGTTGTCCAGGATTGACACCCGGGTTTTCCTAAAACACCGTGACAAGTGGCTACGGAAAAACAGGTGTGATTTTTAAAACCCAATTGGAATGAGCAAGTGTGAGGTGTCAGAAAGCGATAGAACGCGTCGGCAAAATACCTAAAAAATAAAATGAGCAGTAAGACCAGTCACACGTGAACGCGGGTATCTCAAAATGAGTAAGCGCGAACGCAATTTCCAGCCAAAGCGCAGAAAGTGTGAGAGGTCGCATTAGTTTTACTAGTGGAGAGTACTTATTGTGAATGTATGTGTGTGAATGCAAAACGGGTTCGATTCTGGACAAAGAGAATCCACTTCTTGTATATCTAGTGGAACGGTAAGACGTGCTTTTTTGGATCAGTTAATTCGCGTGGAACGTTGTTTGAACTTTTGGTGAAAAATCCTTTCGGGAGAAAATAAATGAATTATAGAGAGGTAGAAGGGATATCGAGAAGGAATAAAAAGCAGGAAGAGCGGAGGAAAAAGGAGAAGAAAAAAGATAAGTAGAACTAGAGTGCTTTATAGTGTGAAATCGTGTAGTGCCAGATTGAGTAAATCGTTGGTTGTTCCGCGGAAAAATCGCAAGATGAGACGGGACACGCGACCCTTTTAAGTCCATTTTTTATAAATTTCGGGAAATAAAATTCTTTCGCTGGACATCTTCGTGGTCCGCCTTTATTTTCTGATACACTTCGAAAATACAAATCGTCAAAATAAAATTTCAACTGGACGGTGCACCACCATTTATTTCACGACATCGGGTTTAGTTTCCTTTTGTATTCTTTAAATTTTCGTTTGGCTTTTTCAGGTTTCGTAATTTTCCATAAAATAACATGGCGTCCAAAAAATGTATCGTTCGCTTGGAAGCAAATGCCCTTCAACCCAACTCGAACCCACCCCGCACAATGAGCTAGCCCAACTTTTCGTAGCCCTCCCACGAGAAGTTGCAAATCTTCATGTGAGTGATCTGTGGTTAGCAGTTCACTCGCAGGAAATTTCATAGCAAGCTAGACTAACTCAAAATTGTAGAGCTGTTCGTAGCTCTTTGTGGAAATTTTGAGATTAACACAACATACGTCACAATCAATACATAAACTCAACTCTACAGACATGACAAATCAAAACCACTCATTGATCTAAATAAACCTTTAACCTAACTGACGTGTCATATATCAAATGCATGTGTTTTACTACCTATACATCTCCATTATATAAAATCAAACGATTGGCTCATACATAACAATAAACGTTACCCGGCCATTCGATTAGATTAGTCGAGTAATTGTTGATATAAAAAAATGGATATTACCATTAATGGGAGATATGAGCAGTCATCGGTGCATTTGCATAAAGGAGGAGGGATGGCAGACAAAGCCATAACACATAACGCTACTACGCAAAATTCAAGCACTTGAAATACATAGACATACAATCCAACTAACAAATCGCCGTACTTTTGCTTCTTAACATAAATTAAATTCAAAGACATATGAGAATACTACAATCCCCAGTGCGTATGGATTTATACCCTATTCCATCAGAACGTTAAAGTAAGCAAATACACAAAAAAGCTTCCATGGCAGTGTTATACTCTTCGATGTAAGTTAGACTTTCGAAAACAAAGCCTACACGACAACACGTCTGTGCTAGGTTTCACGCGCCCAACAGAAAGCCCTTGATTTGATGAGAAATGCGGACAGATGCTCGCAGCCAAGAACGAGACCTACAAGGCTAAGCTGCAGGTGAAGACGAGAGCTGCCATTGAGCTCTATAGGCAGAGAAGAAGGGAAGAACACCGGCTTTTCAGAAAGAAGAAAAAAAACAAGAAAAGCGAGCGATCGAGGATATAGAGAGGTGCCACTCCAGGAACGATGTTCGCAAGTTTTACCCAAGTTGTAAACCTCAAAGGTCAAAACAAGGCTCGAACCGAATCCTGTCGAGATGAACAAGAAAATATCGCAGTTGAGACACAGTCGATGCTGAGGATATGGAAGAGCCACTTCTGCAGACTGTTAACCGGCGATGACGAACAACATTCCGCTGTCAGGCAGAACGAACCATTTAATATTGGCAACGGCAGCGAGAACTGCCAAACACCCGACCTAAGTGAAGTGAGGATAGCAATATCTAAACTCAAGCTTAATAAGGCCGCCGGAAATGACGGCCTTCCCGCTGAGCTTTCTAAAGCTGGCGGGGATGACTTGTTAAGTATCATCCACCAAACCATAAGCCAAATCTGATCGGATGAGATGGAACCTCAGCATCGTTTGCCCGATCCACAAAAAAGGAGACCCTCAGAACTGCGCCAACTACAGAGGCATAAGTCTCCTCAATCGCCTACAAGATCCTATCTGCCGTAATATGTGAACGACTGAAACCATTTACAAACAACCTGATCGTCCTTTATAGGCGTGATTTAGGCCAGGAATGTCACAGCCCATCAAATTTTCACACTTCGCCAGATTCCGGAAAAAACCCATGAAGTCAAAATCGATACCCACCACATATTCATCAATTTCAAAGACGCATACGACAGCATTTATAGAGAAGAACCATACAGAGCCATGTCTTGTTTTGGTATACCGTCCAAACTCGTCCGTTTGTGTAGGATGACGATGGAGAATTCTCGCTGCACCATCAGGGTGGGAAACGACCTCACCGACACATTCGATACCAAAAAAGGATTTAGGCAAGGCGATGCGCTGTCATGTGACTTCTTCAATTTGATTCTTGAGAGGATTGTGCAAAACTCCCGAGCCACATCACTCAACGTGATGTCATAGCCACGTTTGGCAGTATAGAGAAGGAAGCGGCAAAAATGTGTTTAACAGTAAATGAGGGTAAGACTAAGTATATGCTGTCAACACGAAAAGACGCACAACATCGACGAATTGGACAGAACGTCACCATTGATAGATATAACTTTGAGGTAGTACGGGACTTTGTCTACCTCGGCTCCGCTATTTACTCTGACAACAACATCTCGTTAGAAATCAAACGAAGAATTACTCTTGCCAATCGCTGTTTCTTCGGGCTAAGAAGGCAATTCAGTAGTAAAGCCCTCACTCGAACTACTAAGGACCCTGATCATTGCAGTCCTGCTCTACGGCGCTGAAGCATGGACCGTATCAAAAGCGGATGAAGAAATCCTTGGTCGATTTGAGAGGAAAATTCTTCGAAAAATCTTCGGTCCCGTTTGTGTTGACGGGCTATGGAGAAGAAGATTCAACCATGAACTATACGAGCTGTACAGCGACATACCTCTGGTCAAAAAACTCCTCATTGGACGTTTAAGATGGCTAGGAGAGTAGAACGACGTCGGCCAGACGTCGGATGCAGTAGGATAAGACCACGCCTAAAGTGGTTCGCACAAGTAGAAACCAACCTCAACCAACTTGGAGTGCACAGCTGGAGGTAGTTTGCTAATGACCAGGCTAATTGCAGAGGCATGTTGGTTGAAGCCCAGGTTCATTCTGGACTGTAGCGCCACTTAAGTAAGTTAGTAAGGTTGCAACTACAACAGCGTTAACGCCGATTTTCGGCCGCTTGTCTGAGTAGAAAAGTCAGAAAATTTGCTGATTTATGTAGCCGTCCCAACGAGACTACGTTTTGCCCTTATTGTGGAGAATATTGCTGCCGTAGAGGAGTCCGTCGCAAAAGAGCCAAATCATTCAATTTCAAGAATGGGGCCTCTCCCAGACCACATTATTGCGAATTTTTCGTAACGATCTTGGCCTACACCCTTACAAGATCAAGCGACTAATGAACTAAAGCCCCTTGATCATATGAAGCGACGTACGTTCTCGAATTGGGCTCTGGCAATGGTGGAGGAAAATGAAGAACCATCGCAAAACCATCTTCTTAAGCGATGAGGCGCATTTATGAAGCCACGTACGTTCTGGAATTGAGCTCTGGACATGATGGAAGGATATAAAGAAATTCATTGCAAAATCATCTTAAGCGACGAGGCGCATATTTGGTTAAACAGCTTCGTCAATAAGCAAAATATGCGTTACCGGGCAGGTAAGAACCCGAATGAGCTTCATAAAACAGCACTTCATCCGCAAAAAGTCACTCTTTAGTGCGGTTTTTATGCCGATGGCGTCATTTGGCCTTTTTTCGTCGATGAAAATGACCGTAAAGTTAAAGTAAATGGTGTTCGCTACAGAGACACGTTATTTCTTTGAGAAATTGCATGAATTCAACATCAGTGATATGTAGTTTCAACAAGACTGTGCCACAAGCCACATAGCGGGTGCAACAACCGAGAAATTTAAGTCTCTGTTCGGTGAACGTGTTATCTCGAGAAACGGACCCGTCGACAAGATTGTGTTGTTTAATGCTACATTAAATCATTGGTCCATGCCAACAAGGCGGTGACGTTAGAGGAGCTCAGAGCCAATAGGTCTGTTCCCGTACATAATAATATTTACTGATTCTTACTGCGGAAAATTATTTGCATGCAAAACTTGCGTACGGGAACGGTTTTAAGTAAAAATCAGTAAGAATCAGTAAATATTATTTTGTACTGGAACAGACCTAATATTGAACGAGAAATCGCGACCGTATCGATCGAAATGTGCTGC
Source organism: Rhingia campestris (assembly GCA_932526625.1). Taxonomy (NCBI): domain Eukaryota; kingdom Metazoa; phylum Arthropoda; class Insecta; order Diptera; family Syrphidae; genus Rhingia; species Rhingia campestris. The sequence continues at coordinate 38,964,210 of OW052183.1, forward strand.
CGAGTCATCGAAAATTGGGTTCAACGTATCGACCGCTGCATATAAATAAAAACCCTCTTTGGGACACCTTGTAAATTTATTTGCAACGACGACATAGCGATATTTAAAACACAATCTACCAGCAATAATAGATAAATTGAAGGCGTGGATGTGTCAGCTAAGAATAAAATTTTATTTACAAAAAAAATCGAAGAACAACTCTATAATTGGATTTTGAAAAATTCACAAATAAACACCATCCAACAGCATTCGTCAAAACAAACTGCGTAGCTACTGCCTAAATCTGAAAAAGCCGTTCTGACGTCAACCTTTTTTTTCCTATCAATGTCGCATCTCTGTTGATGCAGTAGGTACTCATATATTCCACCCTAGGACTTTGTATTCCGTTTTAAGATAAAAAACATTGTTCTAGAACAAAAAATACTCAGATTTGCACATCGACGCGTCGCACCAACCTTATCTAATCTTTTTTTTTTTTTATTTAAAAAATTTGAAAGTTTAATTACGACCGCATGATACCTACTCATTGATGATAATCAAAAATGATTAGAGCGCTTCTGGAGCAGCGCTACCAAACTGGTTTTGATTTAAAAATTACATAAACTGTCCATAACTCAATTCCCATTTTGATTAACGTGTTTTGACTTACCCTTCAAGGCGGCGCCCAACTCCTCGGGACCCTTGAATCCAGCTGTCCCGCTGGAGGTATCAATGTGAGACAGATCGGCTGCAACACCGGGTGTACCGACAATATCGTACAAGTTCAACTGTGTGACCAATGGATTCAGCTTCAGCAAGAGAGAGAGAGGTTGTCCAATACCACCATTGGCACCACAAACAGTAACTTTGAAGTTGCTCTGGAAAGCAAGAAAAAACAAAAAATATGCAAATTATCCACATGCCGGTTGTTTTCCATAGTTTTGCTAAATGTGCTCTTTGCTTGAATTAACTAGAATGCCAGATAGTTTTGCGTTTGAAAACTGCAAGGTGCCACCTATTTGGCTAATTTTCTTCGATTTGTAAGATTACGTAAACGTGTAATGCACCTTGCATCGATGGGACGAAGATTAATGTGAAAATGCAGTCTTTTACCTGTTTGCTGGTGGAAAAGTTCCTTGTAGCTTGGAAGGCTAACTGCTTGCTGACTTGCTTGAACATATTGATACCGCTAGATATTCCCTTTAACGGATGTTATTATAGAAAAAGATATAAGATGCACTTGCAAAGTGATACACTCGACGACCGACCTTCCCAACAGAGGTTACACGAAAAATGATAAAAATGAAGGCAGAATGAAAATTATTCGCATAAATGAATAAAACGATTGACGTTTCAAATGTGAGTGAAGGTGGATGCTGTTGGTTAGTGAGTACATCAACCGATTTTTGAAACTGATGGTGGGTTGATTGGCTGAATGGGTTCCACATTTGTGCGGGTTTTCACAAGAAATTAGGTGTGAATAGATTTCGGTAGATTTAGAACGTTTCCCATAACTCGCAAAACTATTCTTATCAAAATACATAATCACTTTTTGACAGTGGACTAATAGTTTTACTTATTGGTAAAAAAAATCAATGGCCATCTTCTGGGTTTTAGATTTAGTAAGTATTTGAAGTTCTGTTAACATTGGTCAAACTTGTCGATTGTCTATTAATAACGCTGATTAGGTAATCAATGACTAATACTACGTTCTCACTGAGCGAAAAAGCTCATTTCGGAAATCAATTTGCAAATACGATTAAATTTCCCATACAAAATCAAATTTCCGTAATGTGATAATACCATCACATTTGTGGGAAATGTCGTTTCTAAATAGAAAAAATAAGAGGTCAAACAAACGAACAAACCTTTTTTCATTGGAATGGAACAGCTAAAATGTCAAATTGGGGGATTCATGTGACAAAAAAAGGAGGAGTTGATTGTAAAAATGTAAACATTGGAAACTTTCTCCCGAAAAATGTATTTTTTCAGTTTGTTATTTATACAACAATTGATGGTACATTTATTGCTCTGTATTTGCTGCTATTATTTCGTCCACAACCTCCTTGGAGTTTTCCATTTTGATTTCAGAGTCGATAAAATTTGAATCCGGAACCGAAGTCCTTGCATATCCCACTTCTTCTGATGTTTTCAAACGCCAGTTGTCAAACGTAATTCGTAATTCGAGAACACCTTTTTGGTGAAATTGGAAATAATCTCATTTGAACCCCAGTGAGAAAGTAGTATAACATATCAGTTTACGGAGGTTCGTGTTGTGCCTATAAAACCTCAGCTGCCGTATTACTTACTTACTTACTTAAGTGGCGCTACAGTCCGGAATGAACCTGGGCCTCAACCAACATGCCTCTCCAATTAGCCCGGTCCTTAGCTAACTGCCTCCAGTTGCGCACTCCAAGTTGGTTGAGGTCGGTTTCCACTTGTGCGCGCCACTTAAGGCGAGGTCTTCCTCTACTGCGTCCGACGTCTGGCTGGGAATCGAAGACTCTGCGAGCCGGAGTATTGGTGTCCATTCGTTCTACATGTCCTAGCCATCTTAAACGTCCAATGCGGAGTTTTTTGACCAGGGGCATGTCGCTGTACAGCTCGTATAGTTCTTGGTTGAATCTTCGTCTCCATAGCCCGTCAACGCAAACGGGACCGAAGATTTTTCGAAGAATTTTCCTCTCGAATCTACCAAGGATTTCTTCATCCGCTTTTGATACGGTCCATGCTTCAGCGCCGTAGAGCAGGACTGGGATGATCAGGGTCTTATATAGGGTCTCCTTAGTAGTTCGAGTGAGGGCTTTACTACTAAATTGCCTTCTTAGCCCGAAGAAACAGCGGTTGGCAAGAGTAATTCTTCGTTTAATTTCTGACGAGATGTTGTTGTCAGAGCTAATAGCGGAGCCGAGGTAGACAAAGTCCCGTACTACCTCAAAGTTATATCTGTCAATGGTGACGTTCTGTCCAATTCGTCGATGTTGTGAGTCCTTTCGTGATGACAGCATATACTTAGTCTTACCCTCATTTACTGCTAAACCCATTTTCGCCGCTTCCTTCTCTATACTAGCAAACGTGGCTATGACATCACGTTGAGTCCTACCAATGATGTCAATATCGTCAGCGTATGCTAGTAGTTGCACCGACTTTTGGAAGATTGTGCCTCTTGTGTTGGCTTTGGAGTTTTGCACAATTCTCTCAAGAATCAGATTAAAGAAGTCACATGACAGCGCATCGCCTTGCCTAAATCCTTTTTTGGTATCGAATGTGTCGGTGAGGTCGTTTCCGACCCTGATGGAGCAGCGAGAATTCTCTATCGTCATCCTACACAAACGGACGAGTTTGGGCGGTATACCAAAACTAGACATGGCTCTGTACAGTTCGTCTCTATAAATGCTGTCATATGCGGCTTTGAAATCGATGAATAGGTGGTGGGTATCGATTTGGACTTCTTGAGTTTTTTCCAGGATCTGCCGAAGTGTGAAAATTTGATCGGTTGTGGACTTTCCTGGCCTAAAACCACACTGATAAGGGCCAATCAGGTTGTTGGTAAACGGTTTCAGGCGTTCACATATTACGGCAGATAGGATCTTGTAGGCGATGTTGAGGAGACTTATGCCTCTGTAGTTGGCGCAGTTCAGAGGGTCTCCTTTTTTGTGGATCGGGCAAACGATGCTGAGGTTCCATTCTTCAGGCATATTTTCATCCGACCAGATTTGGCTTATGAGTTGGTGGATGTTACTTACCAAGTCATCTCCGCCGGCCTTATAGAGCTCAGCGGGAAGGCCGTCATTTCCGGCAGCCTTATTAAGCTTGAGTTTAGATATTGCTATCCTCACTTCACTCAGGTCGGGTGGTTGGCAGTTTTCGCTGTCGTTGCCAATATTGAATGGTTCGTTCTGCCTGACAGCGGAATGTTGTTCGTCATCGCCGTTTAACAGTCTGCAGAAGTGGTTCTTCCATATCCTCAGCATCGACTGTGTCTCAACTACAATATTTCCTTGTTCATCTCGACAGGATTCTGTTCGAGCCTTGTATCCTTGGCTTTGACGTTTTACACTTTGGTAAAACTTGCGAACATCGTTCCTGGAGTGGCACCTCTCTATATCCTCGATCGCGCGCTTTTCTTGCTCTTTTTTCTTCTTGCTGAAAAGCCGATGTTCTTCCCTTCTTCTTTGCCTATAGAGCTCAATGGCAGCTCTCGTCTTCACCTGCAGCTTAGCCTTGTAGGCCTCGTTCTTGGCTGCGAGCATCTGTCGGCATTCCTCATCAAACCAGGGGTTTCTTGCTGGTGGGCGTGGGAAACCTAGCACATCAGTTGCGGCTGATCTAATGGCCTGTTGGCATCGTTGCCATTGCTCTTCGACATTCGATGCTGGTGGTATGGTGTTGATCGAGAGGTTAAGGGATACGCGTTGTGCGAAGGTCTTGGCGGTCTCTTGCGATTGCAGTCTTCCGACATTAAATTTTTTCACAGTATTTCTGGATTGTTGTGGCGTGGTGGATATCCGCATTCTTACCTTGGCTGCTACAAGGTAGTGATCCGAGTCGATGTTAGCTCCTCGGAATGTTCGGACATCCAAAATACTGGATGCGTGCCTCTTATCTATCGCAATGTGATCAATTTGGTTGACCGTTCGTTGATCTGGAGACCGCCATGTCCCCTTATGGATATCGAGGTGAGGAAACCGTGTGCTGGCTATAGTGGCATTTCGTTCCGTAGCGAAATCAATTAGCCTAAGTCCATTACCAGACGTGTTGTCGTGTAGGCTATGTTTTCCGACAATACTTCTAAAGATGTCTTCTCTTCCTACCTTTGCGTTAAAATCTCCCAGCACGATTTTAACATCGTACTTCGGTAGTCGCTCATAGGTTTTGTCGAGGAGCTCGTAGAAGCAATCCTTAGCTATATCATCTTTTTCTTCCGTCGGAGCGTGAGCGCATATAAGGCTTATGTTGGCGAATTTGGCCTTGATGCGGATTGTTACTATGCGTTCGCTAATGTCTTGGAAACATAAGACTTCTTGCCTAAGTCTGGCACTTATAACAAATCCGCATCCGAATAGTCGCTGTTTCTGCTCACTATAACACGGTCCGTAGTATATGTCACAGTTTTTCATCCTCTTTTTGCCCGGCCCATCCCATCGTATTTCCTGGATGGCAGTAATGTCTGCTTTGTAGCAGTTTAGGGCTTCCGCTAGTTGTTCGCCTGCACCTCTCCTGTTTAATGTTCTCACATTCCAGGTGCAGATACGAACGTCGTTGTCCTTTTTTCGTTTTGCAGGGTCGTCAACAATAAAATCAGTCCTTTCCGAGGCTATTGGTTGCTTCGTAACCATGTTTTTTTTCTGTGGGTGGGTAGTTAACCCAAAGCACAACCCCCAACCTGGAGGGCCAGTTCCAATTTATTAGATACCCCTAGGACACGGGGCCATCAGTATCCACTACGGGATTGAGCGCTGCCGTTGGCCTTTCGGTTCATCCGCCACCATCTCTGTTCAAGGGGCCTGACTAACCCTTGAAATTCCTAGACAACCTGTTGTCCGAATATGTCAGAGCAGCTCATCTAGGTTCGCCTGGGACAGCAGGCCGGGTATTCATCCGTGCCATTCTCACCAGGGTGTTTATAGTGTTGCTGTTTTTCGTCGTGTTATCAACACTCGCACTTATCGTTTAGCAAGTCAAATCCGGTTGGATGAGACCAGTATCCGATGGTTACCACTTGGAGGTAAAGATAAGCACATTTGATGTGTAGTCAAAGTTGCAACACTGGGCATTGCCAAGTTAACGCCAATCAGAGTCTACCCTCGTTCTACAACACCCAACCATCCAGCTGCCGTATTAATAAACGTAAATAAAGTGTGAATTAGCATTAATCAGTGGATTATATGAGAAATCTTTATAATATACATAATTTGAAGTTAATTCACGTTGTTAAACATAAAATTAAATAATTCACCGAAGTAAGTGAAAGTATGTTTAAGGGCATAGTTATAGCTATCATTGGAAATTTTCTTTTACTTCTTGCGGTTTTTTTTTATAAATTCAATCATTGGCAAGTTGGTGTCAAAACAAAGCTTATGAATTTTAGAACATGATTATCCAAAAATATTTTAATTTTTAATTCTAGTTATCGCAGAAAATCACTTTTATTTTTCACTGATCAAGATTTATTTCTGTGAAGTAATGTTTGTCATTCCACCGAAATGAAACGGAATTTTCCAATTAATCCTATAGGTATCTATGGGGAAGAATTTCAATTCCATCATGTTTTTAGTCCCAATGAAGTTGTTCAATGATAGCTATACTGAGCCCTAATTGAAATTTGACGGAAAGATGATGTCAATTGGGATTTCACTTTTGTTTTTTTTAAGTAAAGTAACGTGAAGAATAGCTTAATGGTTTAGTGATTTTTTTAACACATTTACATTTATTTATACTCATTTATAGAATAATTGAGACTATTTCGGCACAAAGTTGCCGCAATAAAATCCATAAGTAGTTTTATTTATTTGTTGTATTTATTTTTGTAAATTATTTTACACATATTTTGTCGCCTTGTGTCCAATGTTCGGTTCTTTTTATACCCTATCATATTAGGGTATATTAGTTTTGACATTAACTTTGTAACATAAAGAAATAATTTCGATAGATATACCTCAAAGACTCAGAATCGCGCTAGTTGAGTCGATCTAGCCATGTTTCTAATTGTTATCACCATAAAGCCCACATTTCGGTGACATTAATTTTAAGGATGATATGTGATAGGGTATTGATCCGTACAGCAGATTATAGCTTTCTCATATGTTTTTCTTTTGTAATTTGCAGTTTCATTAGTAATAGGGGTATTCATGCAACGTCGGAAAGTCGTCGTAAACGTTGAAAACGTGATAAAATTACGACGTGATAAATGAACTGTCAAAATTTGTATGGGAAATCTTTTCCAACAATATCGGAATATTCTCACAGAAATTGGGTGCATAAACTAAGATGGTAAACGTTGTAAACTTTTGAAATACTCTTTTGACATTTAATCAGTCATTTTCACACATCAAATGTATACGCTAAACTGAAAAAAATTATCGAGAACGGAAAGAGAACAATAGGAACAAAAGTCTATCAATAAATAAATTACTAATATGAGATTGAATTCATTGGGTTACCGAGGGATCAGTGGCGCGATGGTTAGTGCGATGAACTGCCGCGCAGAAGGTCTGGGTTCGATTCCCAGCCGTAGCAACACCTAAATGATTTTTCACTGGCCCTCCTCTCGTGATGATCTGACAAATCGTCCGAGTAGTATCAATTGTCAAGAATAGCTTATCTCAACTTAGCCGTTCGGAGTCGGCATAAAACAGGAGCTCCCGCCATCGTGCAAGAAGTACACACGCACACATGAATGGTTGTGAGAAAGCTAGGCCCTGGGTACTAACGAGCCTGTTGCGCCAAAAATGTGTATTTGTTTTTTTTTTGGGTTACCGCATTATTTAGTGGTGCAGTCTTAGGGTCGTTCAAGAAAAGTCGTCGTAAAATTATAATTTTTCACACGTAGTAAAATTACGATGTTGCATGAATACCCTTATTGTTTTAATTATATTCTCACAAAAGGCGCTAGTGTGTTGCTTTGGCAACGGAGTGGAAAAAAAAATTATAACGGCTGATGACAACGGATTTTGTACTAATTGTAATAGAGTCAGTAATAGATTTGTCAAAAAATGTCAATCAGCTATTATATTTATTTTTTATAATAAGGAATCTTAAAGCATAAATTAACTTTTAATCCACAGATTAGATAATTTGTAAATTAGAGGATAATTATTATTTTGTTATTAATATGGCTGTCAAAAAAAATTTTTTTTCGAACTAAATTCAAATGAATTTAAAAAAAAAACGAATTTCCGCATATAATGTGAATAAAACAAGTACTACTCGCTTGTTGGTTTCTGTCAATCTCCTGATAGGCTGCCATCCTTTGAAAGTTTTCATTTCGTCACCAGCCGAAATTCTAGTGAACAAAATTGAACGTTCGACATTTTCGCAAGTCTTTCTTTAGGAAAAAATGTTATGTTAGTCACTGATTATCTAATCAGCGTTTATATTACTATTAATCGGGTGGTAATGTTATATTTCTACGATAAGTTTCCTTAAGTTATTTCATTTGCTTATGTGGCGCCTTAGGTCGCGTTTGGGTACTTTTGTGTAAAGAGAAATGAAAATGTCAAATCTACAATATCAATAAACATATGAAGGCTAAATCCACTGTGCGAATCGTTGAATACCCTATCTCATTCCATCCTCAAATTAAACATCCCTAAAAAGTGGTCGTGGCATTGTCACAATATATTCAATGGTTGGACAAAAAATAACGCTTATTATCTGCTGCATATGCTATAGGGTCAACGTGATGTCATAGCCACGTTTGCTAGTATAGAGAAGGAAGCGGCGAAAATGGGTTTAGCAGTAAATGAGGGTAAGACTAAGTATATGCTGTCATCACGAAAGGACTCACAACATCGACGAATTGGACAGAACGTCACCATTGACAGATATAACTTTGAGGTAGTACCGGACTTTGTCTACCTCGGCTCCGCTATTAGCTCTGACAACAACATCTCGTCAGAAATTAAACGAAGAATGACTCTTGCCAACCGCTGTTTCTTAGGGCTAAGAAGGCAATTTAGTAGTAAAGCCCTCACTCGAACTACTAAGGAAACCCTATATAAGACCCTGATCATCCCAGTCCTGCTCTACGGGCTGAAGCATGGACCGTATCAAAAGCGGATGAAGAAATCCTTGGTAGATTCGAGAGGAAAATTCTTCGAAAAATCTTCGGTCCCGTTTGCGTTGACGGGCTATGGAGACGAAGATTCAACCAAGAACTATACGAGCTGTACAGCGACATGCCCCTGGTCAAAAAACTCCGCATTGGACGTTTAAGATGGCTAGGACATGTAGAACGAATGGACACCAATACTCCGGCTCGCAGAGTCTTCGACTCCCAGCCAGACGTCGGACGCAGTAGAGGAAGACCTCGCCTTAAGTGGCGCGCACAAGTGGAAACCGACCTCAACCAACTTGGAGTGCGCAACTGGAGGCAGTTAGCTAAGGACCGGGCTAATTGGAGAGGCATGTTGGTTGAGGCCCAGGTTCATTCCGGACTGTAGCGCCACTTAAGTAAGTAAGTAGTAAGTACTATCAAATATTGCTCGTGGAGACGCAGTGTGAGGATTGGATTCAAGCTGAATACAATGCAATTGCTACCGTTTTATCTATACCGATATGGACTAAAGCTTGTGTCCTATTTTTCAACTCTTTTAGCTCAATGCATAATGCGTTGAATACAGATCGGTCAATTCGAAAACATTTTTAGCAAAATTGAATCAGAAGCTTTTCGGAGTCTATAAATATTGATGATAGATATATTGCTTTATATTTTGCGCATATAATTATAGCTGTAGTATGTACTTTTGTCTTCGTCCAGAAACTCCTTGGTGTATTCCGTTTTAAAGTCAATATCGACAACAATCGATGTCTTTGCATATCCCGCTTCCTCTGTTTCAAACGCCAGTTGTCAAACGTAATTCGAAAAGTTAGTGAGAACACCTTTTTGCTGAATATGCAAATAAGCTCATTTGAACCTCAGTGAGAACGTAGTATTATACTACGTTCTCACTGAGCAAAAAAGCTCATTTCGGCAATAAATTTTCAAATACGATTAAATTTCCCATACAAAATCAAATTTCCGTAATGTGATAATACCATCAAATTTGTGGGAAATGTGGTTTCTAATATAAAAAAATACGATGTCAAACAAACGAACAAACCTTTTTTCATTGTAATGGAACAGCTAAAATGTCAAATTGGATGGGATTCATGTGACAAAAAAAGGAAGGGTTAATTGTAAAAATGTAAACATTGGAAACTTTCTCCCGAAAAAATGTATTTTTTCAGTTTGCTATTTATACAACAATTGATGGTACATTTATTGCTCTGTATTTGCTGCTCCTTGGAGTTTTCCATTTTAATTTCAGAGTCGATAACATTTGAATCCGGAACCGAAGTCTTTGCATATCCCGCTTCCTCTGTTTTCAAACATTTCAGTGAAAACGTAGTATTTTACTATTTTTTCAAAGAAGGAATCTGAATTGAACCACGCCCAACAACTTCTAAAAGAAACGTACCTTTTCAAGAAACCTACTTATCTTCAAACGAACAAAGCTAAAACGAATTTAAGAACCCACCACTCTACCGCAAAGGAAAAGGTAAACAACAAAAAATTCCGGAACTCCATATAATTGCCAAAAGTGCCATCCAAATCCATTCCACTGGTTTACGAATCGTTTATTCCACCCAAATCATTTTTTCATTAATAAATGGCATCTACAGAAAAGGACTTACAAACTGAAGAATCCAATGATGAGTGCGAATCCAGTGGTAGTGATGAAAGCGACATCGATGATTCTGAAGCTGATGAAGACGATGATGATGACGAAAGCGAAGGTGATAGTGATAATGGAACTCGCATTGTATATACAGATAAATTCTTTGGTGAACAGAATTTCGATTACCTTTCTGAAGCAGTACAACTGCTGGAAAATCGTGCCGAAGTCAATTCGGAAAATGCGATTGCTCTCAATCGAAGCTTACAGGATATGCTCGAGACGCTCCGTCGCAAAATGATTTCAATGCTGAACACATGTCGTCAGAAATATATGGAAAATCAGCACAAGCTATCGAATTCCACGACTGTAATCAAAACATTGAAAGGCATCGGTAGTTGTGCTTCACCATTCTTTAAGGACGCACTAGGCAAATATTGTCCGCCAAATGATGACTACAAATACCGCAGTGAGGTCGAGAAGGAACTTTTTCCATCTGATCTGGAACTATTTCCCCATTTAATGTGGACAGCAGTTGACAAGCTGAGTATATTGCAAGGTGTCAAGGAGCAGGTATGTAACAGCATCTTTATTTAAGGATTCTTTAAATTTATTCCTTCGTCAGGTGATCGAACACATCGAACGGGTGCAATCCTACCCGTCGACCAGTTCGGATAAAAATCAGTGCAAAATAAAAAAGAAAGTAAAGCTGCACTCACTCAAACTCAAGGAATTGCTTGAGAATGTCGACAGTGAGTTCACCGTCGATTGGAACCAAATTGCTACATACAACTTAGACTCACGACATACGGCCAACAGCTGCTTCGCCATTTGGAATGTATACCTTAAGCCAGAATTGAATCGTGACGAATGGTCGGATGATGAAAACCTACAATTGAATGCTCTTGCAAAGAAATACAAATTTCAAGATTGGATCGCCATAGCAGCAGAGATGAAGGGTCGATCGGATTATCAATGTTTTGTTCAGTATCAAACGGTGGTGTCGGTAAGAATGCGAGAAGATAAAGGTGAACGCTGGACAAAGGAAGAGGATGAACTGTTGCTGTCTTTAGTTGAAAAGAATCGAGTGGGAAACATGATTCGATGGAATCCGATTTGCTCGCAGTTACCCAACCGGACGAAGAAACAGTGCTTTGCACGTTACAAGTATGGAATCAATCCGTCTATACTGAGAGGTATGCGAATACTAATTGTTGCACGGTTGGGGACATTTGTTTTTGCAGTTCCCCATGGTGGACATGTTTCTGTGTTTTTTTTGCTTGATTAGGAGTTTATGGGCGCTATCTGCAATAGCTTTAAAAGGAGGTATTACACATGACTGCCGTGCAAGAGTTTGAGCTTTAGCAGAACCAACTATGTGATTTATTACAAGATTACTGCCTGCATGTTCGCACACCGGGTTATAGTGGCGTTGTGCGGCTAACTATATAGGATACACCATGCGATTAAAGACTCGTTCTGCACAGATATGAGCAACATTTCAAAAATATTTTCGTCGTTGGGATTTCCATTCATTTTTCCATTCATTTTGCTACACAAATATCGAGTCGAGATTACAGTTATCTCATTTCCCAGATTACCAAACCGTGTACCTGCTTACCTTTTCCCACTTTGCCACTGACCCATAAAGTTATAAACATCATGAGGAGCTCTTACTTACTTAAGTGGCGCTATAGTCCGTAATAAATCTGGGTCTCAACCAACATGCCTCTCCAATTAACCCGGCTAACTGCCTCCAGTTGCGCACTCCAAGTTGGTTGAGGTCGGTTTCTACTTGTGCGCGCCGTCTGTATGGGAATCGAAGACTCTGCGAGCCGTAGTATTAGTTTCCATTCGTTCTACATGTCCTAGCCATCTTAAACGTCCAATGCGGAGTTTTTTGACCAGGGGTATGTCGCTGTACAGCTCGTATATTTCGTGGTTGAATCTTCGTCTCCATAGCCCGTCAACGCAAACGGGACCGAAGAATTTTTCTCTCGAATAGACCAAGAATTTCTTCATCCGCTTTTGATACGGTCCATGCTTCAGCATCGTAGAGTAGGGATGGTCAGGCTCTTATATAGGATCTCCTTAGTAGTTCGAGTGAGGACTTTACTACTAAATTGCCTTCTTAGCCCAAAGAAACAGCGGTTGGCAAGAGTAAATCTTCGTCAGATTTCTGACGAGATTTTGTTGTCTGAGTTATTAGCCGAGACAAAGTCCCGTACTACCTCAAAGTTATATCTGCCAATGGTAACGTTCTGTCCAATTCGTCGATGTTGTGTGTCCGACGACAGCATATGTGACAGCATATACTTAGTCTTACCCTCATTTACTGCTAAACCCATTTTTGCCGCTTCCTTCTCTATACTAGCAAACGTGGCTATGACATCACGTTGAGTTCTATTGTTTTGTATGTATGTATTTATTTATTTAGTATATCTAATACTACTAATTAACAATAATTATTTTTAACAAATACCTAATTTAATAGGTCAAAATCAAACATTCGTTTTTATGTAATTTAAGAGAAGCGATTTAAAAACTCTAAAATTTGATTCATTTTTAATAACATTTGGCAGTTCGTTAAACATTTTTAATCCTTTATACAAAATTGTGTTTTGAGTTTTATTGTTTCTACAGAATTTAAGTCGAAAGTCTGAATTATTTCTTAAACTATATGGTTGAGTTTCTTGTATATACACTAAGTTTGTCGATAAATAATCAGGGACCATTTTATGTTTCATCTTGAATATGAAAATTAGGGTGTTGAATTGTATTCTCTGCTGAATGTTGAGCCACTGCAAAGTAGAAAGCATCCATTGGCTTGATGTATAGTACCCGCATTTCAAAATTATTTTCATAGCCTTGTTTTGTAGAATTTGGAGGCGGTTTATATCACCACTATTTCCTAAAAATAAAATTGTTGAACAAAATTCGAAATGTGGTTTAATAATAGTGTTGTAAATATTTATTGCACACAAAGTAGATATATTTTTTCTAATTCTTTTAAAGAAACCGATTTTCTTTGATATCTTTTTTGCAGTATAAGCCAAATGATTTTTGAAATTTAGATCACTGTCCAGCATTACACCAAGGTATTTCATCGACTGTACCTGCTCGAGATTAACGCCGTTTATTTGAATATTATGATTAAATTCACTATTTATTATCATGTATTTTGATTTATTTACATTGATTTTCAATTTATTTATTTCTAACCAATTGCAGAGTTTGTCTATATCATTTTTTATATAATCAGTGATAATATTTATGTCTTTTCCACACACGAACATTAGAGCATCGTCTGCAAACAATGATATTTTGCAATGCTTAAGAACTTTACTTATGTCGTTTATATAAATTAAAAATAGCAACGGACCAAGTATAGTACCTTGTGGCACACCAAAAGTAGTTGCCTTAACATCAGAAAACACATCATTAAATTTTGTTCTTTGGTTTCGATTTTTTAAGTAAGACCTGAACCAGTTTAATTCCTCATCTTTTACTCCATATTTTTGTAATTTTTTTATAAGAACAACGCGATCAATCGTCTCAAACGCTCTCTGAAAATCCAAAAATAATGCAACAATTTTATTTTTAGCATCTATTTCGTGTTTCAGTGAGAAAATAAGCCAGTTTAATGACGTTTCACATGAATATCCTGGTCTAAAACCCGACTGATTTTCAATTAGTATTTTATTTGTCAAGACGTATTTATAAAATTGTTTGTACGCAACCTTTTCAATAATTTTTTCTAAGGTCGGAACCATGTTAATTGGTCTAAATTTATCACATTTTCTTGCACCATTTTCTTTAGGTATGGGAACAACCACCGATTCTTTTAAATTTTCTGGAAAAATACCCGATTTGAATGATTCGTTTATTATTTTTAGTATCATAGGCCCAATAATATCGAAACAATCCATTATAGTTTTTATGCTTATGTTCGAGATATCAGATTTTGAATTAATTTGTTTGCATATAATCCGAAGTTCATTTAGGGTAATGTCTGAAAACTTAAAAACTGCTTGAATTTCTCTTAAGCCACTGTTGTTCGAAGTATGCACTCTAATAGAATTACTAATATCATTTATGCTTTCTATGAAATACGAATTAAATTTATTTGCTATAGTTATATTATCACATTCTGTTTTATTCTGAAATTGCACTTCTTTTATTTCTTCTTTATTTTTTTTTAACACTAATGACTTTATGACATCCCACATTTGTTTTTGACTGGTACACATATTGATTTTATTGCACGTATATAACTTTTTTGCCAATTGTAAATTGTTTATATATATATTTCGAATTCTTTTATATTCTACCCAGTCCACGTTCGTATTAGATAAACTAGCCTTTTGTTGACAACAGATTTTTTGCCGTTTAAGTACTCTTAACTCGTTTGTGAACCATTTGTTATTGCACTGTTCGATACGTTTTTTTTACTGTCAATTCAAACACTGAACTATTTAATGCGTTTTGTAATGCTATTGAAGTATCATTTAAATTGTACACACTAAGGTTCGTGAAATTCACTAGTTTATTTTTTAGTATTTCTCGGAATTTATTTTTTTGGTATTTAAATTTATTAATATACCTAATATTGTTTTTAGTTGTATTTGCCCTCACTGGAATTTCTACTAAGATTGACTCATGGTCACTCACGTTGAGTTCAGAAATAGTGTCTGCCCGTATATTTCTTTCCGCTGTAGTAACAACGAAGTCAATAAGTGTTCGTGATGAGTTCGTTATCCTAGTCGGCTTACATATTAATTGCTTACAGTTGTTGTTTGCAAATATTCTGTTCATTTGGTCCGAATATGTAAATTTAGATAACATATTTATGTTAAAATCACCCACTATAATAATTTTCGGGTATTTAAGGTTTATTTTTTCAAGCCACTCTGTAAAAAATGTACAAAATTCACTTTCCGAGCCACTGGGGGACCTATAAATTACAGCCACTACTTCATTTATCTCGTTTGAGGTAATTTGCACACATAAACACCATATTTTCATTTGTACATTAATTGTATTAATTATTTTAAATCGCAGATTATTTTTAATATACATTATAACGCCGCCCGTATGACTACTGGTGCTATCACATCTAATAGTTGAGTAATTCGCTAAGCAAATTTCACTATCATTTACTTCATTAGTTAAATGGGTTTCTGATGCAGCAATGATTTCAAAACGTTTTCCACTTACTAAAGCTTCTATTTGATTAAAGTTATTCAATATTCCTTGGGCGTTAAAATACCAACAATTTAATTGCTAGTATTGAATTTTTTCTTTAAAAACTTTAAATTTTTTTAGAAATACTGGGCATGATTTATCAGTTGCTTCATGTTCGCAGTTTGAGTTCATTCCAAGGTTTTCGTTTATCTTCGAACAATTTATGCATTTTATTGTACAATTAGTGCAATCTTTTGTATTATGTTCCCCACTACACTTTATACAAGCTATTTTGTTTTTACAAGCACTTGCCTTGTGGTTATAACCTTGACACTTATAACATCTTGTAAGATTATAAAACTCACGTACAAAACATTTCACCCAACCAACATTCAATTTACCCATTTTTAGAATTTTATGGAAACTATCACTATCAATTTCAATAACGACATTTTTATTTCTCCACCTATTTTTATTATTAAACACTTTTACAAGTTGCATGTCACTGTTTTTTATTTCCGGGTTTTGGTTTTTTATTTTTTGTATTATTTCGTTTTCTTCTTCATCATTTTCAATATTCATGATACACACTTTGGGTTTTATTAAATTTGGCGATTCAATATTATAATCTTTATTCATCTTTTCCTCAATCGAGTTTTTTAATTTTTCACTGGAGTCTTTATTCGCACATTTAATTGCCACACCGCCGTTGTTCTTGTTTACCACACTGTTGATCTCGATGTTTGTTGGATCTATGTTTAGTTTAAGTTCTTTCCTTGTTTTTTCTGAATCTTGTTTATTTTTTGGATAGACAAGGATCGACGGTTGACTTTTCCTCACAACATCGGAAAAGAGACTCTCGCTCTGACTCTTTCCCACCTTCTCCACATTTTTATTTGTATTTTTCTTCATATCATTTTTTATCTCACTCACCGATTTCGCTATATATTGTACACTTTCTTTAATGTTCTTGTCTTTTTCACAATCAATCGCTTTTGTTTTCATTTCCTTTATTTCACTCACACTCTTCTCACATATCTCTTGCACTGTTTTCATAGCATCCAGCCTTTTGGAATAACGGTCCTCGATCACTTCAAGTAGAGTTTTTATTTCATTTTCGTTTCTCTTGAGACACTCTTCAAATTCTTGTTTATATTCATTAAGGTAGCTGCTATTTTTTTTTTACTGATACTTGCATCTCTTTTATCACTAGATCAATGTCGTGTATGTATTGCATACAGTCTTCGCACATAAACTTGATCATCGGATTTAAGAGACATGCACTAGAGTAAGAGTCTATACCACTACATTTAACCACCGTATGAAAAATTTTTCCACAAACACCCGCGCATCTTGTACCCGTTTCTCCGCGAATTGTTAATTTGCATTTAAAGCACTTTTCTTCCATGTCGTTAAAGAATTTCGATGCGTATTCAAAGGATAAAAAATACAAAAAAATAAAGTCTCTGTCTTTTTAAATCACTTTTCAGTATTTCTACTTTGTATATACGCCTTAAGATAACACTTTTTCAACTTTGCTTTTGGAGCTTATTTCGAACACAACTTCAACCATCAAAATTACATGTGTTATTCCGATGCACTTCTACCGATGCGGTCAATATCGTCGTGCCTCTGGTGTTGGCTCGGGAGTTTTGCACAATCCTCTCAAAAATCAAATTGAAAAAGTCACATGACAGCGCATCGCCTTGCCTTAATCCTTTTTTGGTATCGAATGTGTCGTTGAGGTCGTTTCCGACCATGATGGTGCAGCGAGAATTCTCCATCGTCATCCTACACAAACGGACGAGTTTGGGCGGTATACCAAAACTAGACATGGCTCTGTATAGTTCGTCTCTATTAATGCTGTCGTATGCGGCTTTGAAATCGTTAAATAGGTGGTGGGTATTGATTTTGACTTCATGGATTTTTTCCAGGATCTGCCGAAGTAAGAAAATTTGATCGATTGTGGACTTTACTGGCCTAAAACCACACTGATAAGGGCCGAGCAGGTTGTTGGTAAACCGTTTCAGATAGGATCTTGTAGGCGATGTTGAGGAGACTTATGCCTCTGAAGTTGGCGCAGTTCAGAGGGTCTCATTTTTTGTGGATCGGGCAAACGATGCTGAGGTTCCATTCTTCAGGCATACTTTCATCCGACCAGATTTGGCTTATGAGTTGGTAGATGTTACTTACCAAGTCACCTCCGTCGGCTTTTTCTCAGTGGGAAGGCCGTCATTTCCGGCCTTCCCACTGAGCTACATCGATTGTGTCTCAACTACGATATTTCCTTGTTCATCTCGATAGGATTCTGTTCGATCCTTGTATCCTTGGCTTTGACGTGTTGCTCTTCGGTGAAACTTGCGAACATCGTTCATGGGGTGGCACTCATATATCCTCGATCGCGAGCTTTTCTTGCTATTTTTTCTTCTTTCTGAAAAGACGGTGTTCTTCCCTTCTTCTCTGCAACTCTATTCTTCACATGTAGCTTAGTCTTGTGAACTGGTTCTGGGCTGCGAGCATCTGTGTGCATTCCTCATCAACCTGGGGTTTCTTGCTGGGCGTGAGCACATCAGTTGCGGCTGATCTAATTGCTTGTTGGCATCGTTCGTCGACATTAGATGTTCTTGGTATGGTATGAATCGAGAGGTTAAGGGATACGCGTTGCGCGAAGGTCTTGCGGTCTCTGGTGATTGCAGTCTTTCGACATTAAATATTTTCACAGTATTTCTGGTTTGTTGTGGCGAGGTGGATATCAGCATTCTTACCATGGCTGCAGGAAGGTAGTGGTCTGAGTCGGTATTAGCCCCTCTGAGTGTTCGGCCATCCAAAATACAGAATGCGTGGCTCCTGTATATCGCAATGTAATCAATTTGGTTGACTGTTCGTGGATCAGGAGACCGCCATGTCCCCTTATGGATATCGAGGTCAGAAAACCGTGTGCTGGCTATAGTGGCATTTCGTTCCGCAGCGAAGTCAATTAGCCTGAGTCCGTTGTCAGACGTGTTGTGGTGTAGGCTATATTTTCCGACAATACTGCTGAAGATGTCTTCTCTTCCTACCTTTGCGTTAAAATCTCCCAGAACAATTTTAACATCGTACTACGGTAGTCGCGCATAGGTTTTATCAAGGAGCTCGTAGAAAAGGTAGTTCGCTATATCGGAGCATGAGCGCATATAAGGCTTATGTTGGCGAATTTGGCCTTGATGCGGATTGTTATAATGCGTTCGCTAATGTCTTGGAAACATAAGACTTCTTGCCGAAGTGAGGCACTTATAACAAATACGAATAGTAGCTGTGTCTGCTCACTATAACACGGTCCATAGTAGATGTCGCAGTTTTGCATCCTCTTTTTGCCAGGCCCATCCCATTGTACTTCCTGGATTGCAGTCATGTCTGCTTTGTAGCAGTTTAGGGCTTTCACTAGTTGTTCGCCTCTACCTCTCCGGTTTAATGTTTTCACATTCCAGGTGCAGATACGCGAACGTCGTTGTCCTCTTTTCGTTTAGCAGGGTCGTCATCAATTATATCAGTCCTTTCCGAGGCTATTGGTTGCTTCGTAACAATTTTTTTTAATGGTCATTCTGCCTGACTGCAAAAGATTACTCCGTTCAGCAGTCTCCAGAAGTAGTTCTTTCATATCCTCAGCATCATTAACCTCTTATATGTATGAAAACAATTATTCCCTGTAGTGTTGCTTTCCCACATCACCTCACCTTACATCAAATCTCAATCAGCTCAAAAAATGTAAATCATGAACCCTTCTCACTCTCTTTTACTCCTCAGCACCATTCACACAAGAGGAAGACTGCATCATTCTGGCTGCCGTTCAGGAGTACGGTGAGAACTTCAATTTGTTCCCCAAGGCGCTCTTCCCCAATCGTACTGTTGTTCAAATTCGCAACCGATACAACAATTCAATTAAAGCCCGCGAACATATGCGCGCCTGGACGCCGGAAGATGATAAAATGCTGCTGAATCTCGTCGTCAAATATGGTCGCGATTGGAAGAAAATTTCCGTAGCATTAAAAGCTCATTCACGCACGAGTTGTCGCACCCGCTTTTTGGTAATCTCAAGGTTTCTCAAAGAAAACCCCAATGCTTCGATTCTAGATTTGCCTAGAAAAAATCGGACTCCTCTCTCTCCCGTTACCAAACGTAACTGGATGAACAAATTCGTAGAAATCAAAGCTTCTACAGATAAAAGAGTTCTCAAAAAAAATACATACCGCAGTCGATTACGACGAAAGGAACTCGCGTGGCACGACTTTTTAAAATTTAGCTACGATTTTAAATTACTCGGCGGTTACAACAAGGTGTCGGAACGCCTGCACAGTCTTGAATTTGCGAGAATTGCTTTTGATTTACAACAGCAGCCTACTGTTAC
Organism: Rhingia campestris; assembly: GCA_932526625.1. Lineage (NCBI taxonomy): Eukaryota > Metazoa > Arthropoda > Insecta > Diptera > Syrphidae > Rhingia > Rhingia campestris. The sequence goes on from OW052183.1 coordinate 38,984,136, forward strand.
GTATGATCGCAAAACACCAGCGGTAGTGCGTGTGTATTTTCAAAAACTACAACGACTGCATTGGGACGAAAACAAGTTCAGGTTGAGTGATGCGCCGTATATTGGGTATACGCTTCCGCCGAGCTATTGCACCATGCTCGGCTTTAGAGCACTTTGTATACTTTCCTCATCCGACGACAACACGGGTGAAGATATATCTTCCGCAATAGTTATGAAAGAACTTCCCGAAGTACAAGCGGCCAAGGAGAAATTTCGTCAGCGTTTGAAAAGTCTCCTATACAAGACCACCCTTCTTAGTCGTTTGGATCCTGGGATGGTGGTCATTCACGATCACTATGAAGTCATCATACACCCGAGCAGTAAATTCGTTAACCTAGCCAAGGCCAAGGCTAAGGTCGCCCAGTTTAATGAGATCGCCAAGAATCTTCAGATCGCCACTTACAAAGCGAAAAGAAATTCTTCGAGTCCACGACAGCCGAGTAAAAAACAAAAAATCCAACCCGAATAAAATAGCGTTTGGTAAAAATGTCAATTCGTGTTTATTTTCTCTTATATTCTTAATTTACAGTTATTAAACGGATTGAAAGAGATTACCTACCACCCGGTTGTAGTGTTCGCCAAGCGGCGCATTCTTCTCGTATTCCTGTCTTGATCTCGAATCTTCTTTTCCATTTCGGCGTCAGTGAGCGTCTCGAGGAATGGTGCCCATGCATCGGCATCACTTGGATTACGAAATGGTACATCTATCGTTGACAATGGAGCTTCGGAGAATGCATAGGTGCGCAAGTGCCATGACAATTGACCTCGAATTGAGTAAGCGATCGCTGTAACAAATTCACCACCCAAACCGAGTTCGGCACAAAGTTTCATAGCGAATTCTTCCGGATTGTTGTTCTTCTCGGACATATCCCATTCGACCTGATCCACTAGTGAGGTGTTGCCGACGTGAATGTTAAGTTTAACGATGACTCGTTGATCGCAGCTTTCCTCCAGAATTGGCGGCTCATTGGGGAATGCTTCGATTTGTTGGCGAATAGCTTGTGAGATAGCCGGCACAAATGGCACCGGATTTAGATCCAAATCATCGCATAAGACTTCGGAAAATTGCTCAGGAGTGATCATGCTTTCTGAAAGGAGAAGCAAATGAATCAAATTATGTATATGTTGGTGGATAATGAACTTTGCTGGTTAGAAACTTACCATTCTTATTCCAAGTAAATGTATCTCTCAATTTCTGTCCCTCCAATTCCATGTCCAACCGAATCGGTACCAAACACTCACGTTGTGAAGCATTTTCCATATTGGCCGTGGGATCAGTGTCATCGAAACACATTGGAAAGGTTCGGACTTTTTTCGTATGAACACGATTGCGATTGATTGGTGTTGCCTGGGGCACAGCATCCAGGTGGCTCGAATTGGGCATTGTGGGAACCCATTGGGGTGGCTTTTTCGATTTACTTTCCCTTGGAAGCGGTGGTTCTGATGTATTCACTGATATTGCTCGGTATCTGTTAAAAAGTAGTCATACACACAAATGCAAAACAAAAACTCTATGTACACACTTTTCATCGTTTCCAGCTATGATTTCGTCAACTTCTGTGGCTTTTAGTAGCGACACTGAACTGGCCAGAATATGGTTACTCAAACCGGCGTCAGATAAGCGTTTTCTTTCATCATTGGACAAAACAATTCTGGTCATTCCAGGATATTTCTTATAGAGAATACCACGGAAGAGTCGCAAATAATTGCCAACCTCAGAGCCGACATAGTAATATTCACCGCCATCTTCCAGCTGAAAACTGACTGGCTTATCACCGTAAGTAGGAACAGCCATGGTTTTTTTTTAATTTAATACTTTGATTAGAAATTCGATTCTTTTAGAAGAAGAAATCAAGAATAAAAGAGTTATGAAAAAAGCGTCCCGTATGTGACAAGTTTTAATGGCGACTTTAGATAACACTGTTTGATTTTTTCATTTGTAAAAATATTCCGAGGTATGTTTGATTGATGAATAGAGTACATTTTTGTTTGACAGATTGTTGTTTAATAACAGACTTATCAATTCAAAGGGCCATTGCACACGAGTATGCTTCAATCTGTTGAACCTCATGTTATAGTACGTTTCCACCGGACCGAAACTCGTCATTTCATTAACGAAATTCAACATTTGAAAATAGTGTTCCCACCAAAAATAAACGCATTCCAACCGTCAAAACAATTTTTTTTTTCACTGGATCTCTTGCTATGATATGACAAAACACCCGGGTACTACCAACTGCCAAGAAAACCTTATCTCAACATACCTACTTGTTCTGATTCTCAAAAAATAAGAGCTATGAACGGTTGAGAGAAAAAGCCAAGCCCCGGGGTCTAACGATCGTGTTACACAAACAAAATTGTATTTTTTTTTCGTATGTAATCAATAAAGCAAACACCAGGGACAACGGGTATCGAGCAAATCTGGCCCATGTTCAACAATTTCATAATTATGTTGTTATTCCGAAGATATGACATTTGCAGAAGCTATTTTAAAAGAAAAGGCAATGGGACATCATACGATTGTTCATTAATTATTAAGACTTTATGCATTTTCTTCTTAAATTTAAATTCGTTTTCCGAACGATTTTTCCAAATCAAATTACAAAGCAGTTCGACGTTTCTGGGAGAAAAAACTGGTTTTTGCAGGGGAAAAAAGTAATGTTTGATTTGACATAACTCGGTTGGACGTCATTTGAAATAGCATTTCAGCGGAATGCCGAATTTCAGAATGTGAAATTATACGGCGGAATGCTTTACATTTCGGCTGAAATCACGCATTTCGACTCGGTGGAAACGTACTATTAGTCGGAGTGACATGTGAGGAGGGCAGACAGTTTAAGAACCACTGGAAAGCAATTTTTCATCCAAAATTAAGTGGTTGAAGAAGTGCAATCTACCAACACATGTATCCTTTCTTTCTTTTTATTGAGTCTTATGGCGTTTTCCATTGGGAAAAAAATCAATTTTTTTTTTGATCTGAGGACCGATTTTGACAGTTGTTGTGTTCCATTGGGCGAAAAAATTGATTTTTTTTGATCAGATATCAATTTTGCAAATCTGAATTTTTCGGCAGATTTACCAATACCAATACAGATGATAGCTGTCAGTTTGACAAGAGTGATTTTGATTTTGATTTTTTACTTCGGTTGTGAAAAACAAGAGTGCTTTGGGTTTAATTAATAATGGATATAGACACAGAAAAGAAAGTTATACGAGAACTATTAAATATTTTCAAATGTTTGTTATGTTTTTAATGTTGGCAGCTACACCGACGCTAACTTCACAGACACGAAATGACGCCAATACAATGACAAAAAAAAAATAAATCTGCATCGTGTTCCATTGACACTCAAAAAGGTCAAATTTCAGATCAAAATCAAGATTTCCCAATGGAAAACGCCATTAATATAAATCAGTTTTACATGTTATGTGTGCATATGTCAATGTGTTCTTATGGCGTTTTCCATTGGGAAATCTTGATTTTGATCTGAAATTTGATCTTTTTGAGTGTCAATGGAACACGATTCAGATTTATTTTTTTGTATTGGTGTCATTTCGTATCTGTGAAGTTAGCGTCGCTGTAGCTGCCAAAATTAAAAACATAACAAACATTTTTTTTTTTTCAATCAATTTAATAGTTCACGTATAACTTTCTTTTCTGTGTCTATATCCATTATTAATATCTAAACCCAAAGCACTCTTGTTTTTCACAACCGAAGTAAAAAATCATTTGTATTGGTATTGGTAAATCTGCCGAAAAATTCAGATTTGCAAAATTGATCTCTGATAAAAAAAATCAATTTTTTCGCCCAATGGAACACAACAACTGTCAAAATAGGTCTTCAGATCAAAAAAAAAAATATTTTTTTCCCAATGGAAAACGCCATTAGATACTACAGCGGCTGTCAAGTATAGCCCGTACCAAATCAGTTGGCCAACGGTCGATTGCGCAGAGAGAGGATTTAAGGGAAATTTCAGATATTTTACAATAAATTTTAAGAGACCTGGGCAGTAGATTGGCCAACTGATTTGGTACGGACTATATTGCCTGCTTTTTCTTTACTTTATTGCTTGCCACATGACTTTCTGTTGGATTTCTGTTTGACTGCTCTTGCTCATGAGCGAGGTTGAGTTACGTTGACTATTTGCTTTAATAAATAATACATATATACATTAATATACATATATACAGAGGAGCTTAATCAAATCCAACTTAAATCTACGGGAGTGAGAGTGAAACGAACGTATACACAGTATACAGAGTGAGTCTCTTCACTAAGGAACGAATGCGCTAGTGTGCGCTACATTTGGTTGTAGATACAATCTTATTGCGAGTGCGAGAGTATATTATATACTAGGTCGAAAATGCACAAACATATTTGAACAATTATGACGTTCATATAGAAATATCACATAGTTGTAAGGTTTCATTTCAGCGAATGCTTTCGGTTTCATTTGGATATCACAGTTTAGTTTGAATGTAATAATCTAGTAGAATAAGTTAGTTAGTATTACAGTCTAATGTATTTTTTTTTCTTTTCTTCTTTTAAATTTACAATTTGTGTAAAGGTACTTATGTAATGTTAATTTTTTTTTATTTTTTCCTTGGTTTGTTACGGTAAAATTTACCGCAACAAGGCTCACTCTCTTATCCCTTAAAATCCCTTCGTTCCCTCTTTTCGGTGTGGGCGCAAAGCCGGCATTTGAAGGAAGTGGCGGGCAGCCATGGTTCCATCAGCCACTGGTCCACGACCTTTAGATCCGCTAAGGCAACCCAAAACAGGTATAACGAGTGCGACAGAGGAGTCCATTCAAAAGACGTTTACCCAACTCTGTTCGGTGCAGCCCTAGGGAGATCAGGGAGACTCACGACAGAGCAACGCCACAAAAGTGCGACAGGAGTCCACTGTAAAATACCGTCGTCGAAGCCCAAAGGACGTGGGAGACTCGCGACGGGCAGCATCGGACAGGAGCGGTCCGAAAAGTTCGATGGGTAGGGAGGACGATCCCTCGTCGACCCCAACACGATGATCTTTTCCTCCTTCCTCAAAGCTCACTGCTTCTGAGGAAGTGCGGTGCCCTCCTTCCTTCCTTCTGGTATTCAATCTTCTCCACCATAGTTCGGGTAGTTCGGGTTTCGTATTGGTCGCGGTCAATCAGACATAGGCATCCGGGGCAAATGTTTGATTGACAGAAAATAGTTGTCCAGGATTGACACCGGGATTTTCCTATGGAAAACCGGTGTGAATGTTAAAATCCAATTGGTGTATCCAATTGGAAAGAGCAAGTGTGAGGTGTCTGGCAGCGATAGCACGCGTTGGGGAAATACCTGACGTCGATGCGTTAAAATGTGCAGTAAGTCCAGTCACGTATGAACGCGGGTATCTCGAAACTAGTAAGCGCGAACGCACTTTCCAGCCAAAGGGCAGAAAGTGTGAGAAGTCGCAGTGGGCTTACGAGTGGAGAGTACTAAGTGTGAATGCATGTGTGTGAATGGTTAAACGGGATCGATTCTGGACAACGGGATCGTTAAAACAAAGAGAATCCACTTCTTGGATATCTTTCAAAAGTATTAGACGTGCGTTTTTTTGAGTAAGCGAATTTTCGTGGAAAAAGTTTCGATTTTAGTTTTTCGGAAATTTCCTTGTGGAGGAAAATCATTTAAAAAAAAAAAGAAAAAAAAGAAAAAGTAGAGAAGAGGAGAAAAATACCAGGAAGGGAGTAAGGAAGAAGAAAAAAAAAGCAGAAAAGATAAGTAGAGTTTTCTTGTAAAATCGAGTAGTGCAAAATAGTGCAATTCGTTGGTTGTTTCGCGGCCGGAAAATTCCCGAGAAAAGACGGGACACGCGACCCTTGTTTTTGAACATTATATAAAATTTCGGGATAAGATTCGTTCGGGGGCCATCTTCGTGGTCCGCCATTTTGATACTTTGGTATCAAGAGAAAAAAAAATCGTCACAATAAAATTTAATTGGGCGCACCACCCCCATTTTGCAACGTGGGTAAAACATTCTGGTTTTATTTCACTCTATCGGTTTTGCTTTTCATTTTATTTTCTTTCAGATTAGTCGGTTTCAGTTTTTTATATATTTTTTTCAGGTTTCGTAATTTTTCCGAAAATTACTTGGCGTCCAAAATCCATTGTTCACTTGGAAGGCAAAGCGCTCCAAGTTTGAACCCACCCCGCACGGTGAGCTAGCTCAGCCTCTCGTAGTTCACCTACGAGAAGTTGCAAATCTCTGGGTGATTGATCTTTGTTTGACAGATCGCTCGCGTTGGAATTTTCGCAGCAAGTGTAACGGCTATAAGGTTAGCGTTAATAAAAATGTTAGTAGTTACAAGATTAAATGTGGAGAAGGAGGAGAGAGTACTGTCCACCTGTTAAGAATGACCATAATTATTATTAGTTTGTTTTTTTTTGTTTTAGATTTTGGAAGTTTGATTGGGTAATAGTAATAGTGAACCGAGGTGTAAGAAGGTGGTCAAAAGTACTTTAGCCGCGATTGTGACCAGGTATGGTTTTTAGGTAATATGGCACTGGGGTGTCATAGGGAGCTGATTCAAAGTCGATTAAAGAGACACCGACTGGGGAGGGTTAAGCTTGGTTGTCCCAAGAGCAGCCCATCTGTGAAGCGATAATGTCCTTAATAAGGTCGTTATCCGTGGAGATTAGTTTTGAGATCGTTTTTTCATGGAGGCAAGGGCGTATCTCGTAAACGGAATGATGTTGGTTTCTTTGTATATTGTATCGTTGGAGAAGCGTTTTGTCCTGGATTCGTAATGTTTCCCTGAGCAGAATCTGAGAATTTTCCTCTCCAGAATTTCCAGTTCTGATGCTACTGTTGGGGAAATTGCAAACCAGATTGGAAATGCGTACACGAGAATCGGTCTGATAAGGGTTTTGTAGAAAAGTAACTTCGTTTGTTTGTTAAGTTGGCGGTGTCTTAGAAAGGGCATTAGCATATTGGTTACTTTCCTAGATTTTGCTAATATTGACCTCACATGTCCGTTGAATTTAAATAGGTTATTGAAGTTAACTCCAAGGTATTTAAGGTTTCTTTTAACATGATAACGCAGTCGTTTAGTCGTAACGCCAGGTTTTTGCTTTACCTGACCACCCCGACTGGGCCCTTTCCACTAGCATTGCGGAAACATATTAGTTCGGTTTTATTATTATTGATTTTAATTCCCCAGGTACGGTAGTAGTCGTTGATGATTTTGATATGTTTTTCGAGGTGGCGAAGGGCTATTATGGGGTATTCATGACTGGAATACGCGATGGTGTCATCAGCGTAGAGTAAGCTGTTGGAAGTTAGGTTATTCTCCGAGAAGATGTGGATAGAGCCCTGAGGTACTCCACTGTCACAGGCGCTTTCGTTGGATGTGGTGCCTTGGATTTTAAGATAAAATTTTCTGTTTCCTAGAAAGCTGTCAAGAAGATAAACAATGTGAGGGGGGAAGTTAAGCAACGCTAATTTGTAAATGAGGCCATCCCTCCATACACTGTCGAAGGCCTTTTCTATGTCAAGAGAGCACGCCACGGTGCAGCGTTTGTCTCTCAGATGAAGGGTGATGTCATTATGCATCTTTAGGAGTGCATGGACCGTAGAGTGTCCTCTTCGAAATCCGAATTGGTAGTCGGGGATGGGCTCTATTGGGTTCTCTACTGGTGACGTCATGTTGTTGAGGATGACCCTTTCTAAAATCTTACCGACGTTTGATAGTAGTGAGATGGGTCTGTAATTGTTAATGCTAAAGTCGTTCGGTTTTTTTAGGATTGGGATGATTCTGGCTTTTTTCCATCCGTCAGGAAAGTAGCCGTTGTTGATGCAATTATTGAGGATAATAGTTAAAAACTTAACTGCGGTGTGGGATATTTTTTTAAGGGCAAAATTTGTGATACCGTCGGGGCCTGCAGATTTTTTCGGTCTTAGTTGGCTGATTATACTGGATAAGTCTTCGGCGTCAGTAAAGATATGGGCACCAATCGGGCTTAGTGCAGAGTTTACGGGCCCAAAGTTAAAGATACGCTGGGGTCTGGTAAGTCGAATCTGTCCTACGGTACGTAGGGACTCTTCAGTGGTTTGAGGGTTGAAGTCGGGAATTTGTTTTGAATAAGTCTTTTTGAAGTGTGTTTCAAAAGCATTAACTATACCTGATTCGCTGGTGAACGATTCTTCGTTAGCTACCACTTTACTGCAAGAACATTGTTTGTTCTTTCCGACTATTTTGAAGACATCTTTGAAGGCGCTAGGGCCCGGCTTTATTTTTGATATTCTATCTCCGAGTTGTTTGTTGAGCCATATTCTAATTTTATCTTGAATAATTTTGCTCAGGAGAGATATGTTGGATGAGAGTTCTCTATACGAATTATTGACTCTGTTATAAGAGTTGTGGTAGATGTTTTTGAGTCGTTTTTGCCACTGGTGTTTTGTTTTGAAGAGGAGCTCAATGTCCCTCGGTAGGTTTTTGTATTTCTTGAACGAAGATGTTATCCTGGTGGAGTGCCTCTCCAGGCAGTCAAGGAGGATTTCATTAAAATGTATGATGTGGTCATCAATGTCTGGGTTAGGTTGGCAGTTGCTAATGGATAAATCCATCCAGGTCCTCCCTGAACGAGTCCCAGTTCGTGTTCTTGAATGACCTTGAAGTGAGGGGTTCTTGTATACAAATTCTGGCTTCTTCAAGCAGAATAGTCAAAAGGAGGGAGAAATGGTCTGAAAAGGTTGGAAGTGTCTGAATGTCAAAATTTTGGTCGATTCTGTTAAGAAGGTGGTTTGAAACCAGGAAGTGATCCAGGAAGGAGGAGCTTCTGGGGAACGTCGGAGAGGTCGAGGTGATGTTTGTCATTGAGGGATTTTGTGAATGTAGCCAGTTTTCAAGTGTCCTACCATTTAAGTTCGCAGTAGCGTCGCCCAGGATGGGCTTTTTCTCCGATGATTGCTCCGTCGCAGGAGTTGGCTAGGTTCTCTATCCTGGTTAGCGCGTTAGTTAGGGACGCAACCGGTATATTCGAGGGAAAGTATATGGAACCTATGAGGATTTTTTTTGTAACATTGTTTATCTTTATTTTTCGGTTGATAAAAAGGCATGGGATGAGAGAAGAATGAAAGTCAACAATCTCATATTGTAGGTTTTCTTTGATGACAATAGCTACCCCTTGTTGGTGGTCATTTTTAAGAATGTGGAAGGAGTCAAGCAGGACCTTGTGTCGGCAGTTTAAGTGAGTTTCTTGAATGAGTGCAATTGAACTTTTGCTAGCTTGGAGGATCTTAAGGGGTTCTAGTCTCCGCGCTTGATGGATTAGGGACGAAATGTTGTATTGAAGGATTTTTAGGGACATTATTTGTTGCCAATAATAAGTTGGTTGACTAACTCTAGGTACGCCAGTCTCTTTTGTAGAACCGATCCAATGGCGCCCAGGTTAGCCATGAAGGTTTCGATTTTTAGGATGAGGGTGTTCATTTCCATCCCAAAAAGTTCTTGGGAAAGGTCCATGAACTGGTTGAGTGCACCAGCTCCAGTGTCATGATTGTGAGCGTTGTTGATTATAGGAAAATCGTTTTGCTTTGGGGTTAATGGGTTGTAGGGTACACCGGAATTTCCGAAGTGAATTGCATAGGACACCCCTCGGGTCGTTAGGTTTCCATTGGAAATGATTTTGGATAGAACTTTAGCATTGCTTCGTTTGTCGGTAGCTTCTTGGATAACTTTTTTTCTTTTTTCTTCGTAGTTCTTGTAGGCCACACAGCCCCTGAAATTAGCTGTATGGTTTTCACCACAGTTGACGCAAATGACTTTGCTCCCTTCATCCCTAACTACTGGGCATTGCCCGGGTTCGTGGCGGTTGGTACATTTGACACACTTATAATTGTAAGCACAATTCTTAGCCATGTGTCCAAACCGTTGGCATCGCCTGCATTGCAGGGCCCCTTGAAAAGGTACTTAATTTTAAGAATCTCTTCTGAATTGGTTCCCGGAAGGAGCCGATCAAGGAAAAGGTTGTACATAATTTTTTCCTGTTTAGAGCGCAAAGTTTCGAACCTTGAGACTTTATCCACGTTAGGAACCCTAGACAACAGTTCCTCCAGGATCTCAGATTCAAGGTAGTCAGAGGTGAGTCCTCTTAGGACAATATTGATGGTTTTATCCTCCTACCTTGTGAAGGAGTATGCCTGCACCTCTTTGGTGTCTCTTAAAAGACTCATCAGCTCTCGATGAACCTCTCCTTTATCTACATAGAGTTTACTTTTTATACCCCGGTTTACTATTTTATACCTAAAATCTACCGAATTTCCTCTAAAGTCGGAAATAAGTTTACGGATGTTCACATTCGTCATTATAATAGGTGGACAGTACTTACCCCTTGTTACATTCGGTGAATTACTTATATTAATGTTAGTAGTGTTGTTCTCGTTCTCTGCTTTGGCTTGTAGTCCCACGGTGGTGGTGTCCTCCGTCGATTGTTGATTGATGTCATCTGTTTGGGTGTTATTGGATGTTGTCTGCTGACGTTTGTTTTCCGTAGGTGAATTGGCTGGATGAGTCTTGCTGGGCTTGATGATGACGTTGCGAAGAATAGCGAATTGGTTGTTGTCACATGGTGGGGCTACGTCCATTTCAAAGGGGTGAGTCTGGACGTCTGTCAGCGGAGGCGGTATGCCTCTTGTCTGGTTTTTGCCAGCCTTGATTTTTTGAGGTTGTTGCAGGCACTGTGTTTAGTTCCTTGTTGGGGGCATCTGAAGCGCTGAGCTGCGATGAGCTAGGTGGTATATTCGTCGTAGTTGGTCGGATTTGCTGGTTCTGAATTCTGATTAATAGTAGCCAGTTTCCTTTGAATTATGGTGGAAATCGGAATTGATTTCCTTGATGGAGCTTTATATTTATAGATGATTGTGTCTTCCTTCGGCCGCATCTTGTCGCATGTTGTTATTGATTTGGCGATGGAAGTTAGTGGTCTGAACCACGTTTTTTTATTGGATTTTAATCCAAAGATAACCCTTTAAAGTTGGGGCATCCACTATCCCAAATCACTCCTAAAGGATGAGCACTGACTGTTTAGAGCAGTTCTGTAATTATTTTTTATGTTTAAATTTACTTTACGGCGAAATTTTAATTTTAATTTGGATTCTGTGTCGATAAATAAAAACTTTTAGAGAAAAAACCCCAACACATGTATGTGTGCATGTTTTCTGACAGTTAAACATACAACGCGGAGTTTTTTTTGACCAGGAGATTGTCGCTGTACACTCGTATAGTTCGTGGTTGAATTTTCGTCTCCATTGCCCGTCAACGCAAACGGGGCCGAAGATTTTTCGAAGAATTTTTCTCTCGAATCGACCAAGGATTTCTTCATCCGCTTCTGATACGTTCCATGCTTCAGCGCCGTAGAGCAGCACTGGGATGATCAGGGTCTTATATAGGATCTTCTTAGTAGTTCGAGTGAGGGCTTTTCTACTAAATTGCCTTCTTATCCCGAAGAAACAGGGGTTGGCAAAAGTAATTCTTCGTTTAATTGCTGAGAAGATGTTGTTGTCAGAGTTAAAGGCGGAGCCGAGGTAGACAAAGTCCCGTTCTACCTCAAAGTTATATCTGTCAATGGTGACGTTGTGTCCAATTCGTCGATGTTGTGTCTCCTTTTGTGTTGACAGCATATACTTAGTCTTACCCTCATTTACTGCTAAACCGATTTTTACTGTTTCCTTCCCTATACTAGCAAACGTGGCTACGACATCACGTTGAGTCCTACCAATGATGTCAATATCGTCGGCGTACGCTATTGGTTGCAACAATTTTTGGAAGATTGTGCCTCTGGTGTTGGCTCGGGAGTTTTGCACAATCCTCTCAAGAATCAAATTGAAGAAGTCATATGACAGCGCATCAACTTGCCTAAATCCTTTTTTGGTATCGAATGTGTCGGTGAGGTCGTTTCCGAGCCTGATGGAGCAGCGGGAATTCTCCATCGTCATCCTACACAAACGGACGAGTTTGGGCATTACACCAAAACTAGACATGGCTCTGTAGTTCCTCTTTATAAATGCTGTCGTATCCGGCTTTGAAATTGATGAATAGGTGGTGGTTATCGATTTGGACTTCTTGGGTTTTTTCCAGGATCTGTTGTGGACTATCCTGGCCTAAATCCACCCTGATAAGGGCTGATCCGGTTGTTGGTAAACGGTTTCAGGCATTCACATAATCAGGCAGATAGAATCTTGTAGGCGATGTTGAGGAGACTTATGCCTCTGTAGTTTGCGCAGTTTGGAGGGTCTCCTTTTTTGTGGATCGGGCAAATGATGCTGAGGTTCCATTCTTCAGGCATACTTTCATCCGACCAGATTTGGATTATGAGTTGGTGGATTTTACTTACCAAGTCATCTCCGCCAGCTTTATAAAGCTCAGCGGGAAGGCCGTCATTTCCGGCGGCCTTATTAAGCTTCAGTTAAGATATTGCTATCCTCACTTCACTTAGGTCAGGTGGTTCGCAGTTTTCGCTGTCGTTGCCAATATTAAATGGTTCGTTCTGCCTGACAGCAGAATGTTGTTCGTCATCGTCGTTTAACAGTCTGCAGAAGTGGTTCTTCCATATCCTCAGCATCGACTGTGTCTCAACTACGATATTTCCTTGTTCATCTCGACAGGATTCTTCCAGCCTAGTATCCTTGGCTTGCTTTGACGTTTTACACTTTGGCCAAACTTGCGAACATTGTTCCTGGAGTGGCACCTCTCTATATCCTAGATCGCTCGCTTTTCTTGCTCTTTTTTCTTCTTTCTGAAAAGCCGATGTTCTTCCCTTCTTCTCTGCCTATAGAACTCAATGGCAGCTCTCGTCTTCACCTGCAGTTAAGCCTTGTAGGCTTCGTTCTAGGCTGCGAGCATCTGTCGGCATTCCTCATCAAACCAGGGGTTTCTTGCTCTTGCCCGCGAGAAACCTAGCACATCAATTGCGGCTGATCTAATGGCTTGTTGGCATCGTTGTTATTGTTCTCCGATGTTCGATGCTGGTGGTATGGTGTGAATCGAGAGGCTAAGGGATACGAGTTGCGCGAAGGGCTTGGCGGTCTCTTGCGATTGCAGTCTTTCGACATTAAATTTTTTCACAGTATTTCTGGTTTGGTATGGCGTGGTGGATATCCGCATTCTTACGTTGGCTGCAACAAGGTAGTGGTCCGAGTCGATGTTAGCCCCTCAGAATTTTCGGACATCCAAAATACTGGATGCGTTCCTCTTGTCTATCGTAATCGCAATGTGATCAATTTGGTTGACTCTTCGTTGATCTGGAGACCGCCATGTCCCCTTATGGATATCGAGGGGAGGAAACTGTGTGCTATAGTGGCGACAATACTGCTAAAGATGTCTTCTCTTTCTACCTTTGCGTTAAAATTTCCCAGCACGATTTTAACATCGTACTTTGATAGTCGCTCATAGTCCGAATAGTCGCTGTTTCTTCTCAATATAACACGGTCCATAGTAGATGACACAGTTTTTCATCCTCTTTTTGCCCTGCCACCTCATCGTATTTCCTGGATGGGAGTAATGTCTGCTTTGTAGCAGTTAAGGGCTTCCGTAAGTTGTTCGCCTGCACATCTCGTGTTAAATGTTCTCACATTCCAGGTGCAGATACTAACGTCGTTGTCTTTTTTTTTCATTTAAAAGGGTCGTCAGCAACAATACCAGTCCTTTCCGAGGCTATTGGTTGCTTCGAATTTAATACTTGCCAATCTAAACCCCAAGTTACTCACAGACTTTTCATTTAAAATTGATATGGAACGATTATGCTTCAATCAGTTGAACCTCATGTTTGATGCTTGAACGGGTAGGGAGTGAGCACATTTTGAGAGCCACTGGAGACCAATTTTTCATTCAAAATTAAGTGGTTGATAACAGAGATCAGGTAAAGAACGTAAAAGCGACACGTAAGAAATCGGGTGATGAATGGGAAGACGTACGAAAGTTCCCTATCTCTTCCTTACTTGATCTCTGGGTTGATAAGGTGTAAACTACCAACATATGCATGTGTTTCTGACAGTTGTGATATATAAAAAACAAGACGGCAGCTAATTCTGTGTCAATCGAATTAAATCAAAAAAATGTGTTTACAACTCCAACACAAAATGTTTGTACATATATATAAAACACCGAATAATACGCACTCTGGCTGTTATTTGTTAAGAGTTAAGTATTTAAGGTTGGCAGCACTGGTTAGTAATGGCGTCCAAACGTCATTTGTCAAAGTGAAAAGTGTTCATATACTCTGCCATTTATTCATGGAAAGACTTACAAACGAGCAACGATTGCAATGGGCGTGAACAATGTGCACCGTTTGTTACGACCATATTATGGTCGTCACAGTCGACCTGATGATACGTGACTTTTTTTTGCCCCCTATCTTTAAGATAGGAAGATAAAAGTTTCACGGCGCTCGACGAGAAATTAACGTTTCGATGGAGTTTTCGACATAAGAGATTTTGGTCGACCAAAATGTCTTATCTCGAAAACGCTTTGGAGAAATCCAGCAGAATTAGGAAATTAATATGATCTTTGTCAAGCGCTTGTCTCATATCTTCTATTACTTTTAATAAGGCTGTCATACAACTGTGCCCTTTTCGAAAACCAGATTGCTTCGATGTTAATAAGTTAGAAGAACTAAGATAAATGGTCATTTGGTTTTGTAAAAGCCTTTCAAAAATTTTAGACAAGAAAGGTAAAATTGCTATTGGTCGGAATTCATCACCTTTGGAGTTTTTAGGGACGGGTATTATCTTTGCCAATTTCCATTGCACTGGGTATATGCCTGTTGTTACAATGCTATTGAAGATATACGTTATTATTGGCAAAACGATTGGTAAAAGTATCATAAGAAATTTAGGATGCATATCATCGAGCCCCACTGCATTTGATTTTATCGAAAGTAGACTTGCAACTACTTCGGTGCTATCAATTTGAATTTATAGTAATATCATTACTGATAAAAGCCTCGGTATTGTTGGAACGTTCAAAGGGACTAACGGTGAGTTACAAATATCCTGTTTAGCTCATTACTATCCATTCCGTCAATATGATTATTTTTGACTTTGGCTTCTCCAACTTGACGAAGATTTTCCCAGAGATCTTGTCCGCTGAGCGATGGATTTAGTCGAAAGGAATACATTTGACGTTTTGCAGTACGTATAGCCATTACGACTTCGTTGCGAAGTAAGCGGTACACGCGGTGATGTTCTTGCAGACGATAACGTTTCCACCGATTATATGCTTGATCGCGTCTTGACATAAGCAAGCGAATCTGAGACGAAAACCCTGGTTTTTCGACTGATGTGTAATTCCTAATTGTAAGTGGTACGTGCCCCTCAAAAAGTGAACAGTCATTTTCATTAAGTAGGCCAATTTGGTCTGAGGGGTTTGGTAGGTAACTGTTCGTCTTCCAGTTGATGCTTCTAGCTTGTTCTTCCAATAGACCATAATCAATGTGCTTAAAATCCCTGTATTGAATGGTTTGGACAACGGGGGATATTTTAAAGTCAAATGTCATATATATAAGGTCATGCTTGTAAAATGCAGGTGCTGAAAGTTGATCATAGAAGGTTACTTTGTCTAGGTTGCTTACCCAAAATATATCCAGTAGCGTTGGAAGATGATTCGAGAAATGTGTTGGGTTAGTGGTATTAACAGCACTCAAGTCTAGCGCTTGCATTGCGTAGAGAAATGATTGATCCACCAAGATATTGCTATTGAAATCACCACAGACAATTATATTGGGACTGGAGACTTTTTCTAACAGGTTCAGAAACGGCGAAAAATCAATGGTTCTATTTGGCCTATATACACTACCCAATAGAAGCTTGTCCCCTTGACCCAATATCTCGACGAAAACGTATTCAATCGCACTCTCAGAAGTGGATTGATACTTAAGCTTGCACTTAAGATCATCCTTGACATAAATCGCAATACCACCACCGACACGACCTTTTTTATCAAAACGAACAATTTTAAAGCCTCCTAAGCAACACAAAGGGTCTGACAAACTCTCATTAAACCAAGTTTCGGTTACACATATTACATCGATATCTGATCCTTCAAATAAGTCTCGAAACTCGACTATTTTATGTATTAAACTTTGTGAATTTATATGACAAACCTTAAAACCATGCTTTTGACGACTCAAAACCCTGATCATAGAACGCAATACTCCACTTCCATCCATAACCGTAGAACGTATTAGGTATATAAAAAATAAATTTCACGAAAAATAATAAATATCTTTTAGTAAGAGAGTGTTAAAAATTTGATAAGAGAAACGAACGATGTAGCAAAGCAATAACATATAAAAAACAAAGGAGATTTATAGATTTTCTTTACTTTCCTTATTTTTTAGTTTACGTATTTGAATACTTTTTTTCTTAATGTAAGTTAATGAAATAGGAAAAAATGTATGAATAAATACAGAAATAATGAATAAGAAATTAAATATTATAATGAAAAAGAGAAAAAAAAGAAAAATAAGAAAATGAAAGGGTTAAAAACAGAAAAAAAAAGTATTTAAAAGAAAAACGAATTAGATTAAGGTTTAACTATTTATTCATTTCCTAATGTGGCAACTCCTTCTAATTTTTCCATGCAGTCAATTAATACAGCTGATTCATTTTGATTGCTTTTTGCATACACATATCAGGGATGAAAATTGGCTTTTCAGCATTGTTTTGAAAGTTAAAAAAAATGTATTGAAATTGTACTGGTTGATTTTGATCATTGTTTGTTGTTTTGCTAAGCTATTTATTTTATACAATTATATCGTCAGTTCAAAGGTAAAAGTAGGAACAAAATTGGTGAAAATATGTTTTTTTTTTAAGAAAATAACTATGATTTTTCACGTTTTATAGCTGTGGAAATAATAATCGAGGCATAATTGATATTTTTACAGGAATTTCGAAATTATAACAATCATTAAGTGCAGGCATTTAATTTCTCTTAAAAGAAAAAAATGTCTATCTCACTTAGTTTTGTTTTCCAATGCACATAATGGCCGTAACGGTCACTACTTATGATCATTTTTTCCTTTTACCGCAACTCTTTTGTCAGCTTTTAGTCATATGATCATTTAACGGAAAAAAACTTCATTATTTTTGCGAAATCGTGTAATATTTCTGTTTTGAGTAAACTCTCTTGATAGCTTGCCAGGATCAGTATTATGTTTAAATTTTGAAAATCGTTGCTTACAGCAGTCATCAAGATTTCGTTTTTTTCTATTTTCATCATTTACAAAAAAATAGAGTTAACGTTTTTTAAAGTCAAGGCGTTCTCTACAAAATTTCTGTCTTAAAATTTAGTCGTTAAAATTTGAAGAGGACTTTTAAGGCCTTTTCGGGAGTGAAGTCAAAGAGAAAGCAGTTCTTCAGTCGATTTATATCTAGAGCTAACCCCGGGATTAAATGATCAGATGTTTTTGACAGACTATAAAATACCAGGCAAACATTTTTGTCCATTTATGTGGACATTTAATTTAATTTTGAGAAACTAAGTGCAGATCTTAGCGACTTGAAATTGTATGAAATATTGAGTTAAACTGTTTTAAGAAAATAAAGACTTGCAAGTTTGCGACAAAGCATTTTTATTTGTTTGGGGAAAAGGAAACCAGACAGCTGATAAAGTGATAACTGAGCAAAATCAATAAATCATGAATGCTACCAAATAAAATCACCACACGGAGTCAAATTTAATTTTGTACTGAAAAACTGCTTCATGAGTTAACTCTAGATTAAATTTATTCCGGGGTTAGTAAACTCTGTGTTAACTCAGCACTGAAAAACCGGTCCTAAGATGGCTAGGACATGTAAAACTGTAGCGCCACTTAACGAACGAATGAAAAATAATTTAAACTTTACCCCCTATTAATAAAAAATCACTATCCGCTCCTTAACACACGAGTTATGTAGCTTACGGATAGTGAGCTTATCCGTTTGCTATCTTTTGTTATTAATAAATATATTTTATATAAATGTTTGTTATCCGCTCTCTCTCATAAAAAATCCCGACAGAGCATGGCAGCACTTTACTAAAAAGTATTTAAAATAATACGATCCAGGTATACGTATGATAAAATAAAATAATAAAAAGTATTATCGTGAGTAATGTACATGTATGTGTTAAGTCAATGAAATCGAGAAAAATATTTTTGAATTAAAAAGCGAAACGTCATCTCACAAATAATAAAAGTTATCCGCTTCTTATACACGAAATTCGATGAGTTAAGTTATCCGTTGTAGAAATGTTTTTTTTAATAAGAATTACAAGTTAACAGATGTGTTAGTGCTAACTCACCGTTGTTCGTTGTTTATTAATAGGGGGGTAAAAAAATATCTGTTTGGGGGATCTCCTGTGGCACTTACACCCACTTACCAGGGTAAGTTACCCATATCAAAACCAAAATTCACTCGCGATCTAGCTTTCATAGTGTACGGTTGAGTTTTTCCTTGAGTTCTCTAAGAGTATTATATATTATAATTAAAATGTCTAAAGACGAAAAAAAGTGCTTAAAATGCTTAAACCCCATCCTTAATGACGGTATTAAATGCTCGTTCTTTTGCAATAACTTCGTTCATAAATTGTGTGCGAATGCTACCGAAGAAATATGCAAACAATTGCTAAAAAAAGGTTCGGAGTTTGTATATCGTTGTAACGAGTGTGAGAAATACCCAATAAAAAATCTCTTTTTTCGGGTTAATAACCTTGTGTCGGCTATTGACGTTTTAACATCAAAAATAAGTGATATCGACGCTCTTCACTTAGATATTAGAAAATTACTAGCCGCTGTTGCTATACCCGCTAATGATAAACAAAAAACAGCTGTGTTAAACAAAAACAATCCCATCGAGGAGAGTGATACTGTTTTCCTACCCAGTGAAATTAGTGCAAATGGTTTAAGCTTAACTAAATCACTTGATTCCGTTGAGTCTATGCTTTGCTCTTCTAACAAGCCCTCTTTCTCCGCTGTTGTTTGTTCCCCTCCGCAACCACCACCCAAGCCGACCGCTATAAAGATTACCACCAGTGCCCCGGATAATTCCTTACACCCACTGTCATCGACTTCTAACAATAACACAACAACTCGCTCATTTATTGAAACCAAGAGCGACAAACCGTTTCAAAAGCGCATCACCGGCAATAATATTAATGCGTTTGAAGGAATTGATGTAATGCCCTCATACACTTGGCTTCATCTCTCTCGATTCTCACCGACAACAACCGCAGCAGCAATAATCAACTACACATCACAGAAGCTTAACACTCCATCAGAGCAATTAACATGTATACCACTCATCAAAAGAGGTGCGGACCTATGCTCTCTTAATTTTGTCAATTTTAAGCTAACGGTACCCTCGACTACCATGCATGAAGCTCTAAATGCAAACAACTGGCCTCTCAATGTGCATGTAAGAGAATTTAAATCGCTTCCAAAAAACGAAAAGTTAGCGGTTTCACTACCAGCGGAATAACAACACAGTCAGCTGGTTCACTGACGCCACAGAGAATGTATAGCTGTTTATCATCGTCATCATCATCACCATCATCTGTTTTGCATTTCCCATCCCACTTTTTCTCCGTTTACTATCACAATGCCAGCGGTATGCGTACAAAAACAAACCAACTTTACATTGGTGCTTCTACACATGAATATGATGTCATAGCTATCACCGAAACTTGGCTCAATTCTAATTTCTTATCATCGGAATTATTGGACTCACATTATGTTGTATACAGACACGATCGGCCTTTATCAACTGGCTAAACAAAAGGTGGAGGAGTACTGCTGGCGATTCATTCATCACTGTCGAGTAAGGAAATCATTCTTCCAAATAATTCTGATGAGATTGAACAAATTTGTGTTTACGTTGCTGATGCTATTGCACATAAAAATGTATTTATTATCTTATCATATATTCCATCTGGCAGTTCTTTTTCTGCATATGAACCATATATCATGAATATTGATCATGTATGTAAAAATTTAAACTTTAATCAGTATCCAATTGTATTAGGTGATTTTAACGTAGGAAGTATTGATTGGAGAGAGACAGGAAATGATAAATTATTAACACCATTTAATGTAAAAACTGAAATCGAGTCGTTAGTAGTTGATTCAATTTGCTCTTTATCTCTCTTTCAAATAAATAATATAAAAATGATTTAAATCGAATACTTGATCTCGTATTTATAACAAATGATTATAAATTTTATGTAGATAGAGACGATTTTTCATTATTACGCAATTCACCTCATCATAAAGCTATAATTATTTACCTGAAGTCCTATGAATATATAAATGTAAATAATAATTGCAATATACCCATATTAAATTTTAAAAGAGCTAATTTTGAAGGCTTAAATAATGCTTTAAATTCAATTAACTGGCATAATCGCTTTTTAAACTTAAATCTAGGCGAAATGTACAATCATTTTCTCAAAATTCTCTTTGATACGCTAAAGATATTTGTACCTATAGAAAAAAAGAAAGCAACTTCCAAACTGCCATGGTTTAACGCGCGTCTCAAAAATTTAAAAAATATTAAATCTAAATCATTTAAAAAAATGAAAAAATCAAATTCTACTAGTGACAGACAGAATTTTCTTCGTTTAAGGAAAGAGTTTGATTTTTTAAACAGATTTCTATACCGCAGTTATATAATATCTATTGAATCAACAATTAAAAGTAACAGTAAATCATTCTGGTCCTTTTACAATTCAAAACGTAAGGTATCTGGGTATCCAAGTGCAATGGAATATCAGACAGAAGCATCTCAGGGTGGTAAGTCCACTTGTGAACTTTTTGCCAAATATTTTTCAGAAAACTTTCTGACGTCTAGTATTTCAAACCCACCGAATTTCTGTAATCTTAACCAAATCACTGATATTGGACATTTAGATATTTTGGAGGCATTGTTAAATGTTGACGCTAGTAAAAGCCCAGGTTTAGACACCTTACATCCGATCGTACTCAAAAAATGTGCTAAGTCGTTAGTTGTTCCTATAACAAAAATATTCAACACTTCCTTATCAACTGGAATATTCTTAGATCAATGGAAAATCGCATATATCTCACCCAATCATAAAAAAGGCGCAAGGCATCTGATTGAAAATTACAGACCCATTACAAAACTTTCATGTATTCCTAAACTTTTTGAAAAAATAGTAAAAGAAATAATTTATAATGATATTAAGCAGCATATATCACCAATGCAGCATGGGTTTGTTAAAGGTAGATCAACAACCACAAATTTAACAATTTTTACGAAATTTTGCCTGGATACAATCGAAAGTGGTGCACAAGTTGATGTTTTGTACACTGATTTTTCAAAGGCTTTTGACAGAATTAACCATGATATCTTAAAACGAAAATTGGCAAAACTTGGTTTTCATTCTAAAATACTTCAGTGGTTAAACTCATATCTAGCAGATAGGAAATTGTTGGTTAAAGTTGACAACTTCTACTCAGAGGTATTTACTGCGACTTCTGGAGTACCACAGGGTAGTCACCTAGGACCGTTGTTGTTTACTTTGTTTGTTAACGAAATCCCGTCACTTCTATCAATCAGTAAATGTCTTTTATACGCAGATGATATTAAGATATTTATGAAGATATCTAATAATAGGGATTGTATTCTTTTTCAAAATGAAATATCTATTCTCGAGCGCTGGTGTAAGGCGAATCAATTACAACTTAACCTGCCCAAATGTAATGTATTATCAGTATATAGATCGCGAACCCCTTTACAATACCAATACACTGCGAATCATGTTATTTTTACACGTGTAACAGAAGTTAAAGATTTAGGAATACTGCTCGATAATCAACTGAGTTTTAAACTGCACATTGATTACATTATTTGCAAGTCTTACTCAATGTTGGCGTTCATCAAACGAAATACCACAGATTTTCAAGATCCTTATACTCTAAAAGCACTTTATTGTTCTTTAGTTCGTTCTTTAGTGGAATATTGTTGTGTAATTTGGGATCCTGCTTACGATGTTCACTCTAACAGAATCGAGAGAATACAAAAATCGTTCACTCGTTTTGCTTTACGAAGGTTTAACAGAAATGATGAGTTACCACCATATAGATCTCGTTGCTTACTAATTAATCTCCAAACTCTTTTTGTTCGAAGAAAAATGCTATCATTAGTATTCCTTAGTGATGTGGTTAATAACCACGTAAATTGTGAAGAGTTGCTTTCTTCGTTACCTTTTAACGCTCCTTTGAGGTATCTAAGAGAACCAAGTTTATTTATTTCACCTTTACATAGGACAAACTATGGATCAGCTGAAACCATTACGCGTTGCATTAATTTATACAATTCGGTAGTAACAATTGACCTAGATTTAACTTTAAATCGCGATTGTTTAAAAAAAATTGCACTTGAAATTTTAAAAGCCAAATATTCTTAAATTAATATTGAATTTTGTTGAATTTTTATTTATCATATTAATTCATGAATGTAATATTATATAATAAGTATAATTAAGTTATTAAATCAATCTGTAAAGGTTTTACCTGGTAGATATATAAATAAATAAATAAATAGAGGAAAAAAAAAAATTATTGGATTTGGTCAAACATTCCGAAAGAGCTTGTGCGTGTATAAGGGCCTTCCAACCCATTGTCTTAAAGATGCAGAGCACTTGCTGGAACCTGATCAACTGAGAGTGATTTAAAATTCAAAACTAAAATGTTTTAATTATCTGAAATACATACCCTAAAAAATAATTTTGTGTACAATACAATAATGTTCGAAATCCCATACAGGTAAAAATCATTAAGTACATTTCTCTTAAAATCATGTAAATTAACTTTTTTTTTGCTTATAGAAAGTATGGCATCAAGTGCGTAAAAACAAATAACAAGCTTAAATCAAAAATCCATGTTTATCAGCACAATTGTAATTTTAAAACCCAAAATGCCTTTAAATTGAATTATCTCCTTATCTCCTTATTAGAGGGCTCAGTGGCGCGATGGTTAGTGCGATGAACTGCCGCGCAGGAGGTCTGGGTTCGATTCCCAGCCGTAGCAACACCTAAATGATTTTTCACTGGCCCTCCCCTCGTGATGATCTGACAAATCATCCGAGTAGTATCAATTGTCAAGAAAAGCTTATCTCAACTTAGCAGCCGTTCGGATTCGGCAGAAAACTGGAGGTCCCGCCATCGTGCAAGAAGTACACACGCACACATGAATGGTTGTGAAAAAGCTAGGCCCTGGGTACTAACGAGCCTGTTGCGCCAAAAATTTGAATTTTTTTGTATCTCCTTATTGTATATATTATTAGTTAATGACTTTCACCTTTGAACCGACGATATAATGTCCATTTGTACAAAGACATTTTTCTACTCTAAGATCCGAGAATATAAGAAGACAGTTGGAAGGTCCAAAGGGAATCATCAAACAGCTGATAAACTGTATACAATCAAAAATGGCAAGAAAATTGAATTGAAAATTGGTACTTTCAGTGGTATTCATATAAATTCGAACGGATTTTTGATAGCAAAGCAAATTATGTGATGTTTTGGTTTTTAAAACCATATTTTGATGAAAAATACATATTAAAATAGCTGCAGCACAAATTGGATCGAATTTTATATAAAGTGTATTTGTGTACTGAAGCAAGGTCGATTGTATCGAAAATAGTACAATTGTAACGACTTTTGCAACCCTGACACATCCCCGTGCAGTATATACTGATAAGAGTTGTTTATGTTTCTTCATGTCCAGAGCGCGTTGTAATAGGAGTTTGTTTTGCGTTTTTTTTTAGTAATTTTAAGAATCATATAAATGGGAAAAACTACAATTAATATAAAACATATAGCATAAATTATGAGTTATGATAGCTATAAAAAGAATTTTTTTCTTCCGTTTACCTTATATTTAGAACAGTACATTTTTGTCTGTCCCGAACAGTTGGGTAACTTGCACCTTCCCTTTTTTTTCGACAATTGTCCAGTGGTCTGTCTTATCTAGCCGTATGTCTTTAGGAGGAGCATGGGATGAATTGGGCTTGGAACGTTTGGTTTAAATAGGTGATTCCAAAGATGTCGGCCGCCCACGTTTATTAGGTTCCACAGAGCCGTAACTAAACAAAACATCTGCAACTTCCTACTTAAAATCGATGAGCCTCATTTGTTTGTATTCACGGCGGCCTTTGTTGATCCTTTTATGCAACATCTATGCATTTACTGCAGTCATATCTAGTATATTAAAAAATAACCGGTTGGTCCATTTTTGGCTTTTCATGTCTATTTTATGGCGTCCCATGATACTATACATCAGATCCACTCCTTCCATGTGCTGATTATAGTTTTAATAATTTGACACGATATCATTTTTACAGACTTCTCTTTTCTATCGAACCTCCTTACACTTACACCCGTTTGACTATCAGAAGAAGGAGGTTTTATTCCGAAATATGTTGCCACGAGATTGACTACACGGTTGTCCTTGAATAGAAGCAACAAATTCCTGGCTTGTTTCACGTTCGCGTTCACGTTTTTTTTATTCTGTTTCGACGTATAGTACCAACTGCAAGTATGCCTTGAGTCCGAAGATATGTCACCAAAGACAGGGTTGTGAAGTAGTTTTCCCAGTATATAATGTAATTTTTATACCGTAGCACTTCCCGGAGCAATCTTACAACAATATCTGCCGATGGTTGCAGATCTGGTTCGTCTTTAGATGGTCCTTCAGGGGATCCGCTGTAAATATTAAACTTATAAGCGAATCCGCTTATGTCGCATAAAACAAATAGCTTGAATTCCCACTTGTGAGGCTTGTTTGATAATTATTGCTTCATAAAATGTCCAATTTTTGATGACCACATTTTCTCATCTACACAAAGCCGGTCTAATATTGGTATGCTTCCAAAAGTTTTGTTCAGATATTCATCTGTACTACCCTCATTAGTATCGTCAGTTATATACATCTTCAGACTAGTTTAAGTGCACCGATACACAACTAAAGCCAACTAACTTGCACTTTGTAACGATACGCAGCTACACTGAATACAGAGAAAATGAATAAATAAGAAAAATTCAACCGAAATCTTGATATAGGCCGCAATGCCAAGCGCATCTTTAAAGATACAACCATTTACCGCTATTTATAAGAGCTAGGTAAATCGTATTATGTTAAAATAATATTTTAATTTTATAAAATAAAAAAAAAAAATGTTGTTTTTTTTAAATTGTTTAAAAAAAAAGGTAATATTTGCTTATAACAAATTTAATTTAAAAAGTAAGGATGTTTTTTTTACAGTGGATACATTTTGAGTCAATAAAGCAAAAATAGTAAGCCATAATCAAATGAATTCAAAACTAAAGGCTGAACTATAATAGAAGATGGTTGCGGACGACCACTTCCGTAACTGTGCGAACACATGCAATGTGTATTGTACGACCTACGACCATAATAGCTTTTCGCTTCGATTCGTTCAGTTTTCGTTCACTTTTGCTCACTTACGAAAAAGCGAATTGATTCGCTCTTTCTCTTTCTATTTATCTTGCATACAACAGTTTGACATTTCACTTTAACAGCTGTGTACATTTAAATTTGTAAGTTCATAAGCAACGACATTTTGTTTTTATTGTTTGTAAGGTAAGTGCGTTTGAAATTAATAAAATTATCATTTGAAAGAACACAATCGTTTTAAATTTCATATGTATAAAAAGCATTTATCTACACAAATTGCGGCTTGCGCAGAGGATTACGATTTTCTTTCCCAGCTAAAAAACTTTGTTCAACAAAATAAATTGCCTTACGAAAAAAGGGATCCGTTTTATTTCATTCGGCTGAAGAAAGAAAAGGCTTGGGAAGATATAGCGAGACAAACTAACAAGACAGGTAAAATAAAACAGCATATAAATAAACTTTGTTCCAAATCCGAATGTAAAACGAAGTGGACACATCTCCGGGAGAAATTCTGTCGAGAACTGCGCAAGGAGGACAGGCCGTCAAGGATACTGGATGGGCACTATTCTCCGATATGCTGTTTTTAAAAGATTCCATGAAGCCCAGACGGTAAGCAGGGCTGCCGTTAGTACTACTATGGGAGTATTTGTACTCCGCTCCATTTACCGTACTCCCATACTCCTCTCTCTTCAATTTTACTCCCCTGGAAAATATTTCAAAATTAATTATATCTAAAGGGTGATCCAAGTAGAGATACTTTTTTCAATAGCCTTTTTTGACAGATCACGTGTGAGTCGTGTCATGCTGTCATATTATTTTTGTTTAGTATTGTTTGGCATTTTATAATGGAAAGACTTACGCGTGAACAACGTTTACAAATTGTTCAACTTTATTAAGAAAATTCACGTTCTGTGAGGAATGTGTTTCGTGCACATCGCTCAACTTATGGTCAACATAATCGGCCTACTGAGCGTACTATTCGCAACACCATCACCCATTTTGAGACCCAGCATTCATTATTGGATAATATTCGACCGAATGGACCACGTCCAGCACGCTGTAAAGAAAATATAGCGGCCGTAGCTGAGAGTGTACACGAAGACCGTAGAGAGTCGATTCGGCGCCGTTCGCAGCATGATAACCGACTATTTGATGCCTGAAATTGAAGCTCGTGATCTCGGCGACATTTGGTTTCAGCAAGACGGCGCCACTTCCCACACATCGCATCAATCAATGGACTTATTGAGAGAACATTTCGGTGAGCACATAATTTCACGTTTTGGGCCGGTCGATTGGCCACCAAGATCGTGTGATATCACACCGTTAGACTTTTTTCTGTGGGGATATGTAAAGTCAAAAGCTTATGCCGACAAACACTCTTCGATTCAGGCCTTGGAGGAAAACATCACGCGTGTCATTCGCCAGTTACCAGTCGAAATGCTCGAACGAGTGATCGAAAATTGGACTCAACGGATGGACCATCTGCGACGTAGCAACGGCCAACATTTGATAGACATAATCTTCAAAAAATAAATACCAAAGAATGTTCTTTCAAATGATAATAAACATTCTCCATTAAATTTGAATTTTCTGTGTTTTTTTCTTTAAAAAAGTAGGGAACCTCGAAATGGATCACCCATAACTTATTATTTCTATTTTATTTAAATTTTTATTTGATCCAATTTTATGTTTTCATTATGTGGTCTAACTTATTCTGAACGATTTCATCATTAAATTCACTAAAATCATTCATTTATTTAACCCTTACCTCAGCCGCTGTCAATGAGCAATTGGCAACAGTTGCTGTCAAATTTGAAATCTGATGTCTTTCATTTAACGTTTAAATTTGTTGGAGATCGGAGTGTTCCAGAAATAATAGAAAGAAAATGGATAAGTAAGTTTTTATTAAATGGAAAATATTGTCATCACCTGAAATGCATAATTCTTGTATAGGTTTCTAATAAAGTACAAAAAAAATTCAAACACGAAACCGGCGACGACGCCGCCAAACAAAATACCGAAAACACCTACAACTTCGAGAGAATCATTACCGTCTTTACCTGCACCGACTAATTTAAAAATTTAGCTCCAAAACAAACAACTGGACGAGCTACATTGGATCTTGAGATTGAGACAACGTCGGCGTCGCCGCCGCTGACACCTTTAGCTTTGCCAAAATCATTGCCATCTTTACCAACACCGACTACTTCGAATCCTCCAACTTCCTCATCGCAACTGAATCCATCAGCTCCAGAACAATCAACTGTATAGTCCGTCCCATAAAAGAAGAAAGATCCCATTTAAGGGAAATTTTCTCTTTTAAGGTATTTTTGATTGCATGAAATTGTTAATGCTTTTCTGTACTTTATCTTTTTTGCAGCGATATTGGAAAACGTAATTGTTTTATTATTGATACGTGTTTTAACTGTCATTGAGTTTCACCAATAAATTATTGTAGTAACTCATGAAAAAAGTTTCATGCACGAAGTAGAACATTACATTCAAGAAAATAAAGAAATAATAAAAAATATCAAAATTGAAATAAAATAATGTAAAGCAAAGAAAATGAATACGTATCAAAAAAAGATATTGTTTGAAAAAATAAATAGTTGAGATTTTATTTAGAGTTATAAATAGTGTTTTTTTTTCATAAAAAGTTATTTGTTTTATAAATAGTGGATAATATTAATCGGAATCCGTTGTGTCGGTTTCAAAATCATCTCCATCAGATGAATCATCTGCTGGGTGTATAACAATTCTTTCAGTTATTCTATCCCATGCAATTTCTGCGCGATGATATTCATCTTCTGTGCGTATTGCTTTTTCACAAACAGAGTTCCAATTTTCCGGAGTTATTTTGTTGAATTCTTCTTCCGCAATATTTTTGACATCGTCCAGTTTAAAAGTTGTATTTCTTGCTGCTACTCTGCTTTTTACTATTCGCCATATATTTTCTATTAGATTTAGGTCCGGATGATAAGGGGGTAATCGTAAGACTTCATGGCCTGCACTCCTAATGATGTCATCAATTTGAAGCTTTCGGGAGGACTTGTTTTGTTTTATTAATCCATATAGCTGTACTTTGCAGCTAGCTGGTTGGTGAGGTATTTTGTTTTCGGATAGCCATTTAATCATATCAGCCTTTAATGATGACGAGTTGGGGACAGTACCATCAATTTTATTGTGATATGTTGCATTGTCCATAACAATAACTGACGGTTCTTCTAAGTGACAAAGAACTTGTTCCCTTAACCATTTTGAAAAGTTTTCGTAGTTCATCTCATTATGGTAGTCACCAGTCTTGCTTCCAGATTTAAAAAGCAGTAGTCCATTTCTAACAAATCCTCCTTTTCCACCAGCATGAGCTATAATCAACCGTGATCCTTTGGAAATATTTGACTTTAAGCCGTCCAAGCTGCCATCTGTCCAAGTATTGGGTCGAGTATGTGTGCTATGAATATATATGAATATGAATATAACTTTCATCTATATAAATAATTGCGTAGCCTTTCTCTCGGAATTCTCGTACTTGGGCAATATACTCGTAGCGTTTAAGTTTTATATCCGTTCGTTCGCATAAAATTCTTCGGTTGTTCTCTGTTTTTTAAATCTGTATCCATTGTATTGTAAAACCCTGTGTACAGATGATCGGCTCATGTTGATCTGCAAATCCGAAGCTATTCGTTGGTTCAGTGCATTTAGTGTAATTATCATTTTTTCTTCTTTATGAAAATTTTGAATTATTCTTTTCATTACGCTGATGTCAAAGTTGTCCAGTCCGGTGACATAATGGTTGTGAGGTCCTTTTTTTTGGACTTCTGACTGTACCGCTTCTTTCATACTCTTTAAAAATCCTCCATATTGAGCTTCTGGATACTCCTGTTGTTTTGGATGCTTCATCAATAAATTTCCAGCTCTGAACTCTCAAATGTGTTTCGGCCTTCTCCATCTCATGTTTTATAACGTTGATGATAACATATTTGAGAAGTGCAACACCCAGCAAATTTCCCTTTTCTTTGGGGTGGGTAAAGTGTATCTATTGCATGCGCCAACGACGGTTCTGTGTGGACAATCAGTCATTCCTCGATCGTCGATCGAGAGAGATGTTTTCGCAGGCAGGGGTATGCTTGCTTCATGAAATGCGTACACATTTTTTTTAGCTGTAGTTTTTGTTGGAAAAGTAGTTTTGCTTTCTCTAAGAGAATAAAATCCCTGATGTGAAGAGACCTGCGCAAGATATTTTCAGGTACTTTGGGACGGGCTATACCTACTTCGTCGGATCTTGAAATCGTGACACCGTCGTCGCCGTCGCGTCGTCAGCATTGTCCATCACACCTGATATTGCCGGTCCAAAGAAAAGAAAACACACAGAGTCCAGCGACAGGAAAAAACAACAATTCCGAACAGTATGGCTAGCCACATTCCACTGGATTGAAAAGGTAACATCAAAGAGAATATAATACATAGAGTGCGCATCTCATACAACGAAAATTTTCTATGTGGGGTACTGATATTGATACCCCAGTGTTCACATTGGTCCATCTTACGTTTGTAAGTATTTTATCAACTCAAACTCGATCAGTTTGGTGGCGTAGAGGACAGAGCGTTCGACTCTCATGATTTCGGTGTGAGTTCAACTCCTGTGTTGGGCTACCCAAATTTATTTTTATTTTTTGTAACGAAATCTTTTTTGTTGTGTTGTTGTGGTTTACGAACTCTTTTATTATGCATTGCGGCTGTATGTTTGCTCTTTGTATTTTTGCGCCATCTTCTTTACGTCGCATTTGATTATTAGTTGTTGGTGGTTCTTATTTTTATTTTTTCTGCAGACAGAATACAATGTTTTATTATTGCTCTTATTTCGATTTCGTTGCCCAAATTTATCGTTACAGTTTTCAGGGTTCCGCGACTTTCTTGAATTAAGAATAGTAAAACACAAAAATAATTTTTGTAAGTTTGCAATTACAAACATTTTTTTGCAAAAAAATGAATAAATGAATTTTTGAAATTGAAAAAAAATTTATTGATATATCTATCGACGGAGGAGCCGCAGCAATGGTAGGAAGGGTTAAAGGGGTCGTGTCAAAAATTAAAAAAATTGCACCAGGAAGAAACAGCAGTTATTGCATTTCGAATCGTTATGCACTTATAAGAAGGATGCCAACTGATTTGAAAAAAAGTTTTCGATGGAGCTGAGAAGATAGTAAATTTCGTTAAAAAAAAATCGTAAAATTTCGAATCACTTCTTTTGCACACGGAAATAAGATGGCAACCTTTTGATGTATTGCATGATTTGGTATTTTCCTATATACCAAATTATAATTCTCCTAGCTCAAAATTTAAGGCCTAACAATCGGTGCCATACAGACGGACAGACATTTTAATTTAATTTGAAAAAAAAAAAACATATGAGAAGGCTACAATCCACTGTGCGGATCGTTGAATACCCTATCCCATCCTATCTGTAATACTAAAATCCCCAAAAAGTGGACATGGCTAAAAACACGATGTGGATAAAATTAAGAATATGACATGGTGACAACAAATTCTTCAGACTGCTTATAAAAAACTTTTACGGTTCTACAAAAGACAAGGTTTTCTCCTGGATATGTTATGGGGTAGGGTATAAAAATGGTTTTTATATAAAAACGCCCCCAAAAAGTGGGCGTGGGTTAAAATGGTCTATTGACGAAATGTTCATATTTATATTACTAATGATTCTGCATCAAAATTTTTTTAGAAAATTTTAAAATTTGACCGAAAAACGTTTTTTATTAAAAACGCCCCCAAAAAGTGGGCGTGGCAAAAAACTTTATATGGACGAAATATAGATATTAATATTGTCTAAATATGTTGTTCAGAAACTTTTTTAAAATTCCTTACTGAGTTTTTCTGAAAAGGGGGCGTGGCAGTGGGCGGATTTCAAAAATTTTTACACTTGTTCTGTAGGCAGAGACGAGGATCCTATATACCAAATTTCATTATCCTAGCTCAAAATTTAAGGCCTAAAAATCGGTGACGTACAGACGGACGGACGGACGGACGGACAGACAGACATGGCTTAATCGACTCAGCTAGCGATTCTGAGTCGATCCATATACTTTGAGGTATATGTAGCAAAATTATTTCTCTATGTTACAAACTAAGTATCAAAACTAATATACCCCTATGGGATAGGGTATAAAAACATGGAGCCATCGTGGGACGGCCGAAAGATGCGGAGCTTTTATGTGTTGGCCCGTGTGACATTAACGGTACGGTGACGGTCACGATTTCACTTTTTCTCGGTTCACTCCCCACCTTCTAAGTGCGCCATAGAGGGGGAAGTTAACGGTACGGTGACGGTCACGATTTCCCTTTTTTTCGGTTCACTCCCCATCTTTATACCCTATCCCATAGGGGGGTATATTAGTTTTGATACTTAGTTTGTAACATAGAGAAATAATTTTGCTACATATACCTCAAAGTATATGGATCGACTCAGAATCGCTAGCTGAGTCGAATTAGCCATGTCTGTCTGTCCGTCCGTCCGTCCGTCCGTCCGTCTGTCTGTTCGTCACCGATTTTTGGGCCTTAAATTTTGAGCTAGGATAATGAAATTTGGTATATAGGATCCTCGTCCGTGCCACCGGAACAAGTGCCACGCCCCCAGGAAAACTTATTTTTGGCCAAACCGTAAGGAATTTCAAAAAAGTGTCTGAGCAGCATATTTAGACAATCCTAATATCTATATTTCGTTCATACAAAGTTTTTTGCCACGCCCACTTTTTGGGGGCTTTTTTAGTAAAAACCGCTTTTTGTCCAAATTTTAAAACTTTCGAAAAAATTTTTGATGCAAATACTTCCGCAATGGTAATATAAACATTTTGTCCATAGATCATTTTCACCTACGCCCACATTTTGGGGGCATTTTCTTACAAAAACCATTTGTATACCCCATCCCAAGGCATTAGCAATAGAAATACGTTGTTTTTTGTCAAACCACACAAGATTTTGAGAAACTGTCTGAGCAATATATTGTGACAATGTCATTTTCTGTATTTCATCGCCATAAGGCCTATATTTTGAGGATATTAATTTAAAGGATGGAATGGGATAGGGTATTCAACGATCCGCATAGCGGATTGTAGCCTCTCATATGTTTTTGAATAAGTTTTATAAGTGACCCACCGACCGTCCGTAAAAAAGCTACCTTCGCTTCAAAAATGTTAATGTGAACATTTCGTCTATAGTTCATTGAAGCATTTTCTGTTCGAAGAGCCTTGATCGCATGAAAGGATTCTAACAGATATACCAAAACTGCTGACAAGAGAAATGTTATCTTTAACAATCTCTGTGAGTGTTTTAGAATTCAATCCCTTTTCTGAAACAAAATAATTCAAAATTGTGCTCCAATTTGAAAATATGGATCGGAGTATAAACACACAGCTTGCTTTGCAAATGCATTGCTTCGCGTATTTCCGTTTGTTTCAAATCCGTCAATCAAGTCGATATCTTTGTTGTATCGGACCTCTCTTTTAAGGGCCATTTCATCTATTGGCAGAACCATTTGTGTGTCTCCTTTTACTTTGAGCTCCATGAACATTTGCTTTAAGGTTTCAAAAGCGCTATTTTTCAAGCCCGCCTGAAGAAATTTTATTGGGGACCAACGGTTTACCGAGCTTATATGTGGCAAATTCAAATTCAGCCTATCTCTAAGGAACACATAATGTGGAATGGGACTTATAAAAAATATTTTGAGAAAGATAGGTATTTGGCGTCTTCGGAATATTTTTTTGGCCTGCTAGAAATGAGGAGTTTGCAAAATGTCTTAGATTCTTTGCTGATATTTGGCAAGGAATCTATCGCTGCTCCTAAAGTTTTCCCACCAGATCCCCTTTTCAGTTTTTTGCCTTTATTATTTTTCAAACGTTTTTCCAAAAGGTTATTTTTCTTTTGCAACTTGCTCATTTTTCGTTTGTAAAAATTTACAAGTTTAATATTTTTTTCGCACTTACTGCACACGACCTCTTCGCAATGTGCACTATAAGAAGGGAGGTTATCAGATTGGAAATCATAATCCATATCCATATATTCAGAATCATCTTGCGAAGTAATTGTTGGAATAGCTTCAAATTTGAGTTTTTTACTTCCAATATACGTACTGCAAAAATGATCCTAGCATATAAATATTTTTTTATTATAATTTTCCAGCGTTACTTTACACTTCTCTCTCCAAATTTGCCCCATCATTGTATCTCCATTAGGAAATTTAAACTATTGCAAAAATGCGTGACTTCGTCTAGATTTTTTGCAAACATAGCTAAATTGATTGCCGGACGGCCGATTATTTGCTGCTTTGGTGCTCATACTGCTCACTTTCCGCTTTGACAAATTCAAATTCAAATTCAAATGAAAATAAGAATGAACTGAAAAATGAAAATGTTTGAGCACATTGCACATGCTTACATTTTTTCGTCAGAATTTTTTTTATTCTTTCCTCTTCTCATTCTTCGTTTCAACCGCAAGATGTTACATTGCAATAGCATATATATAGCATTGTTCGTGTATCAAACACGAACACAGCCACCACAAAACGAAATACGGAAATTCCCCTTCGCACTTACCGCCCGCGTCTGTGACGGCTACAACATTTTTAGCTGTGATGCGTACTCTATGTATTATATTCTCTTTGGTAACATGCAGTGATGGTATTGAGAAACCATTTTGCAAATGGTGCAATAAAATACTGTCAAACAATATAAAACACATTGAAAGACACTCTAAGGCCGATTATCATAGTCAATCAATAAAAGCGCTTAAAAATCAGCCCGGTTTATTTTCCAAACAGGCTGAACAACAAAGACTGAACCAAAAAGAAAAAAATAAACAAATTAAAGCGGCTGAGTTGAGAATAATAATGTTCCTGTTAGAACATAACCTTCCTTTTATTTTAATTACCCCTCTAATATTTTTGATTAAGTCTGTTGCTAAAGATTCGGACATAGCAAAAGGTTTGAAATGCGGGAAAACTAAAGCTGTAGAAACAACGAATACAGTTCTATTAAGTGAAGGTAACAATTCGATTGTTACAAATTTTAAAAAATCAAAAGTTTTCATTAATAATAGATGAAACGACTGATACGAGCTGTAAAAAATGTCTTGTGCTTGTAGTGAGGTACTTTGATTTTATGCGACAAAAAGTCGCCGACAGCTCAACGGCTCAATCAATTTTTGATGCCATTATCAATTATATTAAATCGATGGACATACCGATTAAAAATATAATCGGTTTCGCTGCAGATAATGCAACAGTCATGATGGGAAACAAAAATTGGGTGAAAGCGTTATTCCAGCAGATAGTTCCGAACATCTACGTCATCGGATGTACTTGCCATTCTTTGCACTTGTGCTCAAGTGCTGCTTCTAAAAAATTGCCAGAGAAAATAGAGGCACTCGCAAGGAATATTCACTTTTTTTTTCACATAGTTGTAAAAGACAGCATGATTTCAAAGAGTTTCAGGAATATTTTAATGTTGAATTTCATAAAATCTTAAAAACTTCCTCCACCAGATGGCTTTCCCTAGAACAAGTAGTTAACAGGATATTAGAGCAGTGGAATGCCTTGTTTCATTATTTCTTTTCTTTTGAGTTAGACAAAAATGCAGGCATAGCCCATGAGATTTTTTGGATATGAATATAAAAAACAGAATTTATTTCCACTTTCTTTCCTTCGTTTTGAAAACAATAAATAAAATGAACTTAGAGTTTCAATCAGAAGAACCACGAATACATATTCTCCTTCCCACAGTTAAAATGTATTATAAAACTCTTTTGCATAATTTTTTGAAGGATTCTTTTGTCGTTGAATCAGAACATAATAATTTTGACATTGACTTCTTAAATGAAGAAATTTTTCTTGAAACACCTCACATAGGTGTTAAAGCGAGTCTTTTGTTGACAGGAGGGCAACTAAAACCTGATGAAATTAAAGATGTTTTAAAACGATGTCGCGAGTATTATATTGAATTGTGTAAATAAATCAGTTCAAGGATAGATTTTAATGACGAAGCGCTAAAAGCACTTAACATTTTAGATCAAAAAGCGAAACATTCGTCAATAGTACCTACCTCTCATTAAACTATTTCCAAATCTTGTAGCAGAGGATGTTGAGGAGCTGGAAGAAGAATATAGGTCATTACTTTTTCATGAATCAATTGACAGGGAGTGTAGTTTGGAAGAGTTTTGGTGTGCTGTATTTAAGATGAAAAATGCGGTTGGTGAGCCCATGTTCAAGGAGTTGAACAAATTGATAAGCTCGATTATTTCATTGCCTCACAGTAGTGCGAATGCTGAACGCATCTTTTCTCAGTTGTTTTTAATAAAAACCAAAAATAGGAATTGCCTAGCTGTTCCGACAGTTAATGCAATTTTAAAGGCAAAATCACTTCTTCGGAACAAATGGGCATCGAATTGGGAACCTTCAAAAGAACTTCTTGAAAATTACTATAAACGTTACCTTGCATAAATTATTATTATTATAAAACTTACATAGTGCGCTTTTG
Organism: Rhingia campestris; assembly: GCA_932526625.1. Classification (NCBI taxonomy): domain Eukaryota; kingdom Metazoa; phylum Arthropoda; class Insecta; order Diptera; family Syrphidae; genus Rhingia; species Rhingia campestris. Next base: position 39,020,163 of record OW052183.1, read on the forward strand.
GTCGTTTCTTTCTATGCAAATGAGATCTTAAAACAAAGTTAATTTCATAATGTCTCCGATGCTTCGTCAATTTTTTGTTGACATCTTCCCAGGGGTGAATCTTTCAAGGGGCGAAAATAAAGAGCGTGAAATACTCCCCTGCAAACATTTGAATGCTCCGCATCGAAAATTCGAAACGGCAGCCCTGACGGTAAGTTTGTGTATCTATTGATCTGATTTGGAAATTGATATTGTTTCGTTTTTGTCACAGAACGCGATGTAATGAGATATTGGATGACGTGACGGATTCTAACTCATGTTCACCTGGTGAATTTAGTGGCGAAAATAGTGGCCTGGACCAGGCCTTCACTGAAGACTGCAACCAGTCCTTTGCAACGTCCACTCCCGCAAAGTGTAGAAAAGTGACAATTGGGGATTTATGTGACCGATTCGGATCAGCAATAGGGAGGATGGAAGAACGCTTCTCAACCAGCATGCCAGTTGCAACTGACGACAGTGACGATTTGTTTATGAGAACTGTTTTGTCGATGATGAAAGATCTGCCATTAGCTGCCAAAGATAGTTTAAAGGAGCACATATTTGTAAAGGTCCTTGAAGTAAGAAGGGAAAACCAAGAATAGTTTAAGTTTTTTTTATTATCATTATCTTTTACTAAATATTTATTATTATTATCAGCAAAAATGAAGTGCAAATATTATGTTATTTTATTGTTTTTATTATTAATATTACTACCCTTATGAGGTACAAAACTGAAGTGCAAATATATTTTAAAAAACAAACGTTATGAAAATGTTGTTGTTTTTAATTTTGGCTTAAAAATTCCGTGAGAATATTTCGTACGGCTGTTGATGATTTTCCTCCATAGTGATGAATATTGCCTGAAGACACAATTGATGTAACTTCACTTCGCCATAATCCATCGTGATGTTGGCCATCTGAGTCTTCCAATCCACATAGTTGTTAGGATAATAAGATGAATCATTGCCCTTGTTTAGCATTATAAAATTGTGTAACACCACACAAGCTGAAACTATTTTTTCGGCATTTTCTGGGAACATGTGCAGAGTTGTGAGCAATACGCGCCAACGGGAGACAAGGATTCCAAAACTGTTCTCTATGGTACGGCGAGCTCCCGACAGCTGTTTGTTAAAATTTTCCTTATCTGGTGGCAACAGCACGCCTGAATGTGGACGCATTAAATTTAGTCCAAGGGGAAAGGCAGCATCCGCATTTCCGCAACAAAGTAGTGAAGAATTTCCGTTCGGCTGTTTGGCAAGTTTTTGGTGGCAGGAATTGGAAGATCATTGCTCAAAAGCCTCTTTCCAAATCGACTTACTTGAAAAATACTTGCATACGATTTGAAAAGTACCATTAGAAGAGATTGAAAGCATATTTTTATATATTTTTATTACCTCCGTCACTTTGATTCCCGTATGCGCCAATATCTACGTATGTGAACCGATATTTAGCGTCACATGCTGCCATAGCAATAGAATTGGCTGCCACTTTTTGGAGGACACCTTATTGCAATGTGCTTGCCATCAATTGCGCCAATACAGTTGGGCATAACCCACATATTCCAAAAGTCGGAGGAAATCTGCCTGTAATCGTCGGTGTTTGGCTCGGACATATATATAAGGAAGAGAGTTTTCCACAGTATTTCTGCTGTCTCCAATATAATACATCGTACAGTTTCTTTCCCCAGCTTAAAGGACCAAGCCAGCGACTGTATCGATGTACCTTGTGATAAAAAACTGATGAAATAAAACGAAATTACTTATCTTTGTTGAGGAAAATAAATACACATGCTTACAGTAAAATTACACCGTGTCGACATTCTGCACTAATGGATTCTCTGATGGATGTTTTTGTCAGGAACGCTTTTATTAAATTCAACGACACAGTATAAAGTTCTTTACTCATCCTGGTGTAGATAAAAAACTGAGCACTATCTTACTCTGTCATTTTTATAAATGAAACACTAAAAAAAACATTTCGATTTCGGTTTCGGTTTATTCGGCGCACACAACAGGATCTTTTTTTTTTTATTATTATAAATAATTATATTGTATATTGGACTAAAAGCATCCATCGCGAGATGCAACAATTTTAAATCATCCAGTAATACTGAATGTGTACTATTCATTTTTTGAATAATATTGTAACACACACAAATGCTCGCAAAACGATTTCCACTCTGACAATCGCTTCCATTCACAAAAATCTATTATGGGCAACTTGAGTAATTTTCAGTACTGAAGAAAACTTAACGTAGAATTTTGACATTAGCTTCCGATTGCTTCCGACTATTATAGTTCAGCCTTAACAAAGAAATTTTTTTTAACGGTTGTATCTTTAAAGACACACTGGGCATTAGTGTTGCCAGAAATTTTCTAAAAGAATATGCCAGATTAAAAAATAAATATGCTAAATTATATGGGGGAGTAAAACAAAATATGCCAAAGTTTAACAATAACAGCTTTATTGCACTAAAAATAAATTAGGTTGAACAAAAAAATAACAAAAAAAACATAAACATAAACACAAAATTACTTCTAATTAAGAAATCAGCAAAAATTCAGTCTTTTGTAATAAAAATTACATTAACGTTAACATAAACAGAAAATGACTTCTAATTAAGAAACAAAAAAATTCAACAAAAAATGAAAATTACATTAAATTACTAGAAACCTCATCAATTACAGAACTTAGTTCATCATCTTCCCCTTCTTCGTCAGCGTCCTGATATTTTGCCGAGTCTTTTATTTTCTTACTGACATCTTCCGGTATTTCGTAGGACATGCAGCATTTATCCTCTAATCTTAACCCTTCTCTTATGTATAAAATACTATTAAGAAGGTTTGATTTCATTCTATTTCGAAGCTTGCATTTTATAACATTCATTTTGCTAAAGAGCCTTTCCACTTCTGAATTTGAAAATGGTAAAACCTTTAAAGAAATTGCGAAAGATGCCAATTCATGATAAGGATTTTCATTCATTGCATTGCATGAATATACTTCAATCCAAAACATTACAGTGTCAATATTTTGTGTTGAACTCCATTTAATAAATGCAAGATTTTGCCATTGATTTTCGATAATGGTAATCAAACTTCGTTCTATTTGCATGTTTTCTAAAAATATATTTATCGGATCCTTTATAATCTTCAAATTATTTTCAATTGAGAATTTCTCGATGTTTTGTAAAATATTTATATTTGCAGGCAAGCGATGTCTCAATTCATTTATTAATTTTTTCATGTAAGATAGGCAAATAGATCTTATAGTTTCTTCATCTTTGTTGCAAATTTTATTTTCACTTTTCATCTTTGTTAATTCAGATTCAAATTCATAACCTAAATAAGGATGTGGTAGTGCATACGTGTCAAGATCACAAGTTAGTAAGTTTAAAGATTCATCATTTACGCAGATTTTTAATGTCAATGTTTTAATTAAAAATACAATATCTTTTAAAATTTTTGTTGGATCAGCATTATTGGCTGGTATCACAAGGACGTACCATTTGAAGAGGACTTGTGTCTTCGTTTATGGCTTTATATATATTTTTATAAAAATATTGACGTGTGTGATTTCGAGAACTAACTAACGGGTGATTTTTTTGCTGGTTTGGTTTTGGCAACACTGGTTTTGACAGCTGACGTGTGTTTAGTACCTTGTGTCACTGTCAAACAGCTTCAGTTTGGTTTGCAATTTAACCATGGATCGTCTTACAAATGAACAACGCTTGCAAATTATTGAATTTTACTATCAAAATTCGTGCTCGGTTCGAAATGTTCATCGCGCGCTGCTTCCATTTTATGATCGGCATTCTCGACCTTCTGAGCAGTCTATTCGGAAGATTGTGACCAAATTTCGCACCAAATTTACTTTGTTGGACATTAAACCACCAACACGTTTACGTACTGTGCGTAGTGAAGAAAATATTGCGGCCGTATCAGCTAGTGTGACAGAAGACCGCGAAATGTCGATTCGGCGCCGTTCCCAGCAGTTAGGCCTTTGTTACAGCACTACGTGGAAAATTTTGCGGAAGGATTTGGGCGTAAAGCCTTTTAAGATACAGCTGGTACAAGAACTAAAGCCAGCCGACCTACCACAACGCCGAATTTTTGGTGAATGGGCTCTTGGAAAGCTGGCCGAGGATCCGCTTTTTTATCGAAAAATTGTGTTCAGCGATGAGGCTAATTTTTGGTTGAATGGGTACGTAAATAAGCAAAATTGCCGCATTTGGAGTGAAGATCAGCCAGAAGCATTGCAACAGCTACCAATGCATCCCGAAAAAGCCACTGTTTGGTGCGGTTTATGGGCCGGCGGCATTATTGGGCCATATTTCTTCAAAGATGATGCGAATCGCAGCGTTACTGTCAATGGTGAACGCTATCGAGCGATGATAACAAACTTTTTTTTGCCCGAAATGGAAGTTCTTGAATTGCATGATATGTGGTCTCAACAAGACGGTGTCACATGCCACACAGCACGCGAAACAATGGCGCAATTGCGAGGCGAGTTTGGTGAACAGTTAATTTCACGTTTCGGGCCGGTCAATTGGCCACCTAGATCGTGCGATTTGACACCATTAGATTATTTTTTGTGGGGGTATGTCAAGGCTAATGTCTATAGGGACAAGCCCGCTTCGATTGACGCACTGGAAGCCAACATCCATGCATTCATTCGTGAGATACCGGCCGATATGTGTGAAAGAGTATGCCAAAATTGGACTCAGCGGATGGGCTACCTGAGACGCAGCCGCGGTCAACATTTGCATGAAATTATCTTTAAACATTAAATTGCAAGGTTCAAACTATCGATTCAAATAAATATTTCATTCATTTTTCCGAATTTTTTGTTTTTTTTTTTAAAAAAAGTTCTAAACCTCTTAAAAAATCACCCGTTATAAGTTTCACTTACCATAAATTCAATATCTGGAGGTAAGAACTCCTTGGATGCACGTGAAACAGCTAGTTGGATAGAATGACACGCGCAAGGAATTAGTATTAAAAATGGCTTTAGTTATTTTAGCCTTTTATATACTCCAGTCCTCTTTCCCACCATAACGGCTGCGTTATCTGTAGCAAAGCCAGACATTCTTGAAATGTCTAAGTTGAAATTCTTCAGAACTTGTTCAATCGCAGCTACAAGATCATCTGCAGTACTGAAATTCATTTCTACCAGAGCGAGATATGTTGTAATAATCTTTTTTTTGGGCTGAACTAAAATATTTGATTACTATCCCTAAATATTTATGTATCGAAATGTCTGTTGCCTCATCCACAATAAGGCTGAAAGAACTGTTAACAATGTCTTCTCTTAGTCGGTATATAAAATGAGGCCCCAAGACATTTTTTATTACTGCAATACATTTCGTTCTTTTAAGTTGCATTCCACAACTAATTTGGTCTTCTTTATGTATATCCTTTTCACAAATAATAAGGTGATCAACCGATTTAATTGAAGCGTGGCAGCAAATGTACAAGCAGTATTTAGCTTCTGCTTTACTTGAGATCTTCTGCGCATGATTGCTTGAAGTAAAATTTGTAATCGTAATTCTTGATCCAAAAACTTTCATTGATTTTACATGCTTTGTTATTTTAGCATGTTGTTGTAAGCATGATAATTTCGCTTTAATGGAAGTCTTACAAAATTTGCAGGTAACATTTTCCTGTCCAAGATTGTCTTCTTCGAGGATAACCCAATTTTTAAATTCTTCTTTGCACATCCATTCCTTCCTAAATTTTTGTTGGTAGTTCTTTGCACTATTTTTTCTGTAATTCAATATTTGTAATACACAATTATTTGCAAAATTCAAGAACCTACTCTTTGCCATCACCGTTGTCGGTTGCCGCCGATTCTTCGCCTGTTTTTTTGGAGATACTCAAAAACCTATTGAAATGTTTTAAATTTGGTTTGCTTATTTACGTTTCATATTTATGTTTATATATTTACCTCTCCATTTAGGAATCTTTTCAAATAAAATTGAGCAGCAATTCACGGGCAGTTGGTATTTGAAAGTGAACTGAACGTTTATGAGGCTTGACATTTGAAATATGCTAGATTGCATAGATATAGCATATTTTATTTACACTTTTATGCAATTGAAGGTCCAAATATGCTAAATTTTGCATAAAAAATGCTAAAATGACAACAATTCTAAACTAATTCTATACATTCTATACATTGCGTATGAGATACTCTGAGTGAGTTTAGAATTATTCTTGCTTGAAGAGCTTTCAACTAAAATGGTTATTGTATGTGCTACAGTGGGGTGAGTTTAAAATCTATTTACTTGCTGAGTTTACACCTTCAATGGTTATTGTATGTGATAATCTATGTGGGTTTAGAATTATATTTACCTGAAGAGCTAACAACTTAAATGGTTTTTGTATGCGATACAGTGGGGGGTGAGTTTAAAATGTGTTGAAAATGTGATAAAACTGAAAAGGTTGCTATAATTTTAAAAATTGGTTTGGACGTCTACCGTGACTTGCGTATCGTAAAACTACTTATAATGAGAAATACGCGTCATTTTGTCTTAGCTATCCAAAATCATACATGTTTTCGTGTTCGATAAAACTGACTGAAATGTGTTAACAACTCCAATACAATTTGTTTGTATATATCCACAATACACCAAATAAAAGTGCATCCAGAAATATGTCGATAAACGCGTTCAAAAAAAATTATTTTTTGGGTGAATTTTTGAATTTTGAAAATTGTTTCGAACCTCTACCGTGACTTGCGTATCGAATTCCCAGCTAATTCTTCGACCGATTTTGATGGTCGACCCCTTATTATAAAGCTGAAGAGGTCTTCTTAACGGAAAAAAATACAACATCATCACAAAACTACGTACAATGAGAAATACGTGTCGTTTTGTTAATCTGAGCTATCCAAAACCATACATCTTTTCGTATTTGTTCGATAAAACTGACTGAAATTTGTTTACAACTCCAAACCAATTTTTTTGTATAAATCCATAATACACCAAACAAAAGTGCATCCGGAAATATGTTGATTAAAGCTGTTGAAAAAAATTATTTTTTGGGTGAATTTTTAAATTTTGAAAATTGGTTTGGACGTGTGACTTGCGTATCGTATTCCCAACTAATGCTTCGACCGATTTTGATGTTCAACCACTTATTTTTAAAGCTGAAGAGGTCGAGTTAACTAACAAAATACAACATTATAACAAAACTTTATGCAATGTTAATCTGAGCTATCCAAAATCATAGATCCTTCCGTTTTTTTCAATCACTATTTAATTTTAAGAGTGAAATAAGACTTATAAGCTGTCATTTATTTTATAAACATAACTTACATAATGCTCCCGAATAGTATTTGTTCATTTGGTAGGATATAATTTTTATTTTTAATTAATTTGATTTTGCATGATAAATTGTAAACGTTTCGTTTGTTTGCTGTTTACATGGAAGAAATTCCTTTGGAATTGGTTAATCTCCTTGCGATTATGAAGAGGTGGCCACAAAGTTGTGATGCACAAATGTCTAGTTCGAATGATAGTTTCCAAATTAATTGTATTTTCAAAATAATAATCGAAACAATTACCTATTGAATCTTGCAGCATCATAAGCTGTCGGCTGGTAATCAAGCATCCTTTTAAGTTCGAGCTGAAATTGCTGTTCATATTCAGCAATTTTCTTAGAATACCGCAAACGACATGTCATATGACTTTCATGTTGAATAAAAAAAAAACAATCGCTAGAAATACATTTCTTTTGTATATAAATAAATTGATTAAAACATACTATGGAACTTTAAATTTGGTATAACTTGGATGTATGCTTTCATCTATTTCATCCTTGTGTGTTCTGCCTCTGTTTAGAATATCATGAATTATTGCGTTAGCTCGATCAATTTCATCCCTTGAAGAACGGATTGATTCACGAATGCTTTTCTGGGATACATCGCTTTTTCGCGATAATCTCATAGAATCCATAAAAACTAAACAATTAAAAGCGTGTCCTTTTTTAGGTTGCCATTAAAATAAATGATAAATTTAAATATTTTATTTTTCGTGAATACAATTTTTAAAGCAATGCCAGCTATGACTATATATTTTTAGAGTTAAGGTTAAACTTATCGCGTGGTAGTGAAAATCAGGATAAAGGCAGACAAAATCGGCTAAAGACTTGGAGTAGATACTTAAATATTTGTGTGCATGGCAATTAAGATGAATCACATAATCCAGTCATTTTACAAGACTGTCAAAAAATATCTTTATTATAAATAACTGCACCTTATCCACTACCATTGATATCAAATTTGTTATAAATTAGTTTTTACGTAAAGACCATCGGCTGTTCCGGATACTATCAAGATCCTATAAAATATCCTATCCTCTTGTTTTTCACTAAGATATTGTGATAATAACTCTGGGAGGTAATATTTACTACGTTTTGGAGTTTGCCAGATGAGTCGGTAAAGTTGGGAATCCAACGACACGATGGCTCATTCTGAAAATAAGAAATTTAAATTAACGAAAACTGTTAAACTGTTTTTAAACACATTTCGCCTTGGTTAACCTCTGCTCCATTCACATAAAGTCCCACGTCGCTCAGTGGGGCAAACGTAGAAAAAAATCATTTTTCGTGAGTGTGAATTTTAATGATTAATTATTAATTTCTAACAGTAAAATAGTTGTAGAATCAAGAAATGATAAGCATTTGCTTAATAAAATATTTTGACACCTGAAGTTTAGCGTTCAAAGTTGAAAATTAGAGAAATAGATAAAAATATGGTAATTTTTACACGATCCGTTCACACGAAAATCTGAACTTTTTCAAATGATTCTTCTATTTCTGGGATTAAAATATACCCATTAATAATAGAAGTGCATGAATTGAGCCGAAAAAATAATATTATAAATATTTTGGGTATAAAGAACTTAATATTAGCAACCATTTCCAGTCTCATAAGGTTTTAAGTACTTGCGCCAATCTGCTCCAATGATTCGTTCTTTTTGGCAGATTGTCAAGAGTATAACCAATACTTTCCAGCAAAGAACTCATCCGGATACATCCGGATTCGACTACCAATGCAATTTGAAGTGGGAATGTCATACACTTAAAAAAATTGTTTAAAGTAAAAATGATGAATGGACAAAATAATCAGGGACCTGACTTGCATTTTTTGTTAAAAATAAAATATTTTATTTCATATTTTATTGTTTACATCAATCATCTCGATAGTAATCGATACTATTATAATTATTATAATTTATAATTAATTAAAACTTGTTCAAGAAGAAAGACCGTTTTGAAAAATCTATGACCGTCTTCAACCCGTTATTGTCGAGCTCTTAGGTTTTTTTTTTGAAAGAAACGCCTGACGTAATAAAGGGGGAACGGTAACGCGTAGAAAGTGAAATATGGGATCTTCGAGACACTAAAATCGAATACAACGTATTACTCATCAAAATCAACCATATTTTGTATTTCACCATGATTGATGGAAAAACCGAGCAATTTGTTACAAATACCACTTCCAGTAGTAATTGTATCATTTGCGGGGCAAAGCCATCGGAGATGAAAGACATCTCAAAACTTCAACTGAAACTACCAAATGTTGATTCGTTCATGTTGGGAATGTCAACCTTGCACGCCAGAATCCGCTTTATGGAGTATACTTAGCCTATACATTTCAAGGCTGCAGAAATAAAGAAGGAAACTAAAACGAATATTCAAAATCAGTCTCGAGAAAAATTGGGACTACTCGTTGACATAGTAAGTAAGGAACTGGGACAACGAACAGAAACTCTTGATGTTTTTTTGAGAATTATTCTGTGACTGTCGAAATTACATAAATAGATGAAACACTCATAAAACGATTTGGGACTATTTTAGATGTAATATGTTGTAAATATTATATCGATTCGGATAAATTTCATGATTATGCCCTTCGAACTGCGAAAATGGCTTTTTAAATATACCCTTGGTACTACTTACCTGCAAGCGTTCAGAAAATTCTTATGCACGGCAAGGAAATAATTCCAACGTTTTGGCTCTTTATCCGATGAAGCGCAAAGAGCCGTAAAAAAGATTAAAGATTTTTTCGGTCCCACAATAGCAGAAAATCACCACGAACGGCTACATATGAAGATGTTTTTCATATTTAGTTTTAATTAAAAAAATTCTTAATTAATGTTTTTTGAAAAAAGTGGGCATGGCAGTGGGTTGTTATTTGGTGTGTTCGTTTCTCATCCTGCTTATTACAATGCCTGTAAGTTTCATCAATATCGGTTCAGTGGTTCAGTTTTTAGGGACTTTTTTCCAGCCTCCCATACAAAGTGCCCCACTGTGCGTCGCGTCGGTCGGCAGCACACATGCATCCGTTTCGTTGGCATTGAATCGTTATGATGAGTCAGCAAGTAGATCAGCGATAAGTTGATGACGTATGGCGTATTAGTTTGTTAACTCTTCCCCCTTTAAAGGTCTGCGTTCCGTAGATCGCTGATGACGTCAGAGCTAGAGGACCAGATTCGCGTTAGGCAAGTTTAAAGAACTCGGGCAATTCCTCCCTATCCGCAGGTTCTGGATTGCCCTTAAGCATTATTACAGGTGGAATCATAGTGTCCATGCTAATTTTTCACCACAAAATCCATGCGTTGACTGTGACTGTGATTGAGAAATCCCAAACAGCAAATCTTTTTGTCAAATCGCTGAGGCGAGCTATGTTCCTGATACTTATACCGTGTACAAGTTCAAGGTCTATTTGTGTACCATATCCCATAGGCTTTTGGTACATAGAGAAATAATTTAGAAAACCGCCCACTGCTATGCTCCTTTTTTGAAAAAACGTAGTTTTTGGCCAATCCGTAAGGAACTTTGAATATGTGCCTGACCTACATATTTAGACAATCCGAATGTCTATATTTCGTCATATAATTTTTTTTGCAATCACCACTTTTTGGAGGTTTTCAGTAAAAAACCTTTTTCGGTAATATTTTAAAAAAATCGAAAATTCTTTCGATGTAAAATCATTGGATTTCGTCTATAGATCGTTTAAACCCACGCCCTCTTTTAGGGGTCTTTCGTCTTTTTCTATTAAAACCATTTCTATACCCTCGTTGTTTTTATACCATATCCCATAGGGGTATATTAGTTTTGATACATAGTTTGAAACATAGAGAAATAATTCAGCTAGATAAACCTCAAAGTATATGGATCGACTCAGAATCGCTAGCTGAGTAGATTTATGTCTGTCCGTCTGTCCGAACGTCACCAGTTTTTGGGCCTTAAATTTTGAGCTAGAATTATGAAATTTGGTACACGTGGTCTTTGTTCTGCTGGGAGCAAAGCAGAACGAGTGAAAAATTTTTGAAATCCGCCCACTGAAAAACGTATTTTTTGGCCAACCGTAAGGTATTTTGAAAAAGTGTTTGAACAACATATTTAGCGAATCGCAATATCTATATTTCGTCCATATAAAGTTCTTTGCCATGCCCACTTTTTGGGAGAGTTTTTATTAAAAAAACGTCTTTTGGTACATTTTTAAAATATTTGCAAAAACTTTTGATGCAAGATTATTGGATATAATAATATGAGCATTTCGTCTATACATCATTTTAGCCCACGCCCACTTTTTGGGCGCGTTTTCCTACAAAAAACATTTTTATACCCTACCCTAAGGGATATGCAATAGAAAAACCGTTGTTTTTTCACGAACCATAAATGATTTTGATGCTAGTGCTTAAGGGTAGGTGTCCCAGACCGACCAACTCAAATTTCATGTAAATGCATTTGAATGTGTTGGTAAGCTCTCTTTAATTTTACTCATGTGCTCTTTGCTTCAACGCAAACGAAAACTGAAGGAAAAGACAAAAAGTAGCAAGCGCAGACTAATATTACATATACCTACCTACCTACATATGCAATATACAGACACCAAGCAAATAACTTGAAAACAAATATGGAAAGAGAAGGAAAAAAATCAAGTTGAGGGTTGGTTTGGTGTACATATTTTGTTTTGTAATTTTCTTTCAGATTTGGTGTGAATGTGAATATGTATTGTGAAAAAATAATAAAATGATAAAATTGTTGCTGGCTGCCGCGCAGCGAGGTGTAAAAGCAGTTTTTGAGGTTTTCATTGTATATCTTATAAAAAAATGTGTAAACCTTACCTAGGTTAACTTTTTTCTTAATTTATGAGATGTAGGAAAACACTTGTTTGGATGAAAATTCGATTACTCAAATAATAGGACGGTAGACAATAGTGCTACTGATTCTCGTCGCAACAATAGTAGGATGAAATTTTTCAAATCAAATAACAAAACATATGAGAAGGCTACAATCCGCTGTGCGGATCGTTGAATACCCTATCCCATCCTATCCATAAAACTAAAATCCCCAAAAAAGTGGGCATGGCTAAAAACACGATGTGGATAAAATAGAAAAAATGATATAGTGACAACAAATGATATAGGGACACCTACCCTTAAGGGTAGCTTTCTGATGCTTGCGTTTCGGATTCGTTGCACTCCGGCAGAGGAGTTTAGCTTCACGTGTCCATTAAGGGTAGGTGTCCCATGCAAAAATAGGTTGGAGTTTTGCGCAAAATTGTGTAGCGCTCACAATTTTCCGAATATTTAAATGAAATAAACGGTGATCGATTGGAAATATGCAAAGTACTTGTTTAGCATTTAAAAAACATTAAAATATCTTTGAGCCTCAAAACCGCCTGACATGTAGAAAAACCATACAAATAAGTTAGATGCTAATTGCGTTCCATTTTTATCTCTTTATATACATATTTTTTATTTTTTTTAAATTTTTTTTCTACAGACAATAGATTTGCGCAGATAACACCGGTCGTTTTTTGTTGTGAATTTTATTATTTATCCCGAAAAAAATGCACAAAACTATGAAAAATAAGGTAAATTTACAAAGTTTAACTAGATATAACTTCTAAAGTATAAAAGGTAACGAAGTCAAATTAGCTTTTTTACAAAGCTAATAGATATGTGCATATACTGTTTTTTTTTTTTTTTTTTAATTTTGTACAGTAATTTTTTGGTGACAAAATGGAAAAAAGGTGTTTTTTTTTTAAACGTTTTGGGTTTTTTGGCTGGGAAATCGATAGTTATATTTCCTAATTTTTGGAAATAATTTTTTAACCAAGCGACAATATATAGGGCACAACGTATCGGTCTTAAAAACATGTTTTTTTTCTTCTAACATATTTAAATATGCAATTCAATATGACATTATTTGCAATGCCGCTGTGAAAAAAGGACAACCAAAATGATTCCGACATATTTTTTTTATTTTTTTTTTGGTATTTGTATTATTTAATTCAAAATACAAAATAGTTTTTTTCCACACGGTTTATCAAATTTTGATGTTAGAAAAGTGGTCTATTTTACGTTTTTTACATAAAAAAAGATCGAATTCACGCACACAAAGAAGTTTGTTTCAAAATAATGTCACTAGGTGGTGAGTTGGTGACATTCTCTTTTCATTATTCTCTTCTGTAAATACAGGCACTAGGCAGGCGAGATTGTTATTATGTATGTATCTTTTGTTTACCTTTTCGGGTAGACTTGATGAAAGTTCGTGTGGACTTCACGTGGACATGGTACAGATCGTTACATTATTGAAATGTTTGCTATCGCTGCTGATGAATTGTTTTGTATGCGTATGTTTCAACGTTTCAACGTCTATCGATATATTCGCAAACCGTTATATGGGAAGTATAGAGATGCAAACAATGCATCGATGTTATTTGGGGCGATGTTTTACATCGATGTTTTTTTGGTTTTTTGTCACTCAGAATTTTGAAAAATCTCTCCATTTTTAATTTCCACGATTTCACCCGCTAAATTGGAACTTTAGGAACTTTAGGGCAAGTTGTTATATTATTTTGTTAATTTAATTGTTTATGTTATTTTTTATATTGTATATACATATGTATATTATATGTATATATATAATGTCTGAACAACATTTTTACAGAATATCAATATCTATATTTCATACATATAAAGTTTTTTGACATGCCCACTTTTTGGGGGCCGTTTGTATACCCTACCCCATAGCATATGAAGGAGAAAAACGTTGTTTTTTGTCGAACAACAAAAGATTCTGATAAACTGTTTGAACTATGTCATTTTCTATATTATATTTATTAAATTTATTTGATTTTTTATTTACTAATTTAATTTTCCGAAACTTTACAATTTACATATTGATTGAAGGTATGTTGTAAAAAATCGTGTTTCGGAAGATCTTTCTTCAACGTCAACAACATTGACGAACGTTGAAATTGAAAGTGATCACGTTTTTTTTATATAAGGTGCTTAGGTACCTTCATAACGAGCATTGATAGAAGATGGGGTGACAATTACCTAGATAAATATCTATCATTTTTATACCCTATCCCATAGGGGGGTATATTAGTTTTGATACTTAGTTTGTAACATAGAGAAATAATTTTGCTACATATACCTCAAAGTATATGGATCGACTCAGAATCGCTAGCTGAGTCGAATAAGCCATGTCTGTCTGTCCGTCCGTCCGTCCGTCTGTCTGTTCGTCAGCGGTTTTTGGGCCTTAAATTTTGAGCTAGGATAATGAAATTTGGTATAGAGGATCCTCGTCCGTGCCACCAGAACAAGTGTAAAAATTTTTGAAATCCGCCCACTGCCACGCCCCCTTTTTAGGAAAACTTATTTTTTGGCCAAACCGTAAGGAATTTCAAAAAAGTGTCTGAGTAGCATATTTAGACAATCCTAATATCTATATTTCGTTCATACAAAGTTTTTTGCCACGCCCACTTTTTGGGGGCGTTTTCAATAAAAAAACTGTTTTCGGTCAAATTTTAAATTTTTCGAAAAAAATTTTGATGCAGAATCATTAACATTATTAATATAAACATTTCGTCTATATACCATTTTAACCCACGCCCACTTTTTGGGGGCGTTTTTATATAAAAACCATTTTTATACCCAACCCCATAACATAGCTATGCAGGAGAAAACCTTGTCTTTTGTAGAACCGTAAAACTGTTTTGTAAGCAGTCTGAAGAATTTGTTGTCACTATATCATTTTTTCTATTTTATCCACATCGTGTTTTTAGCCATGCCCACTTTTTTGGGGATTTTAGTTTTATGGATAGGATGGGATAGGGTATTCAACGATCCGCACAGCGGATTGTAGCCTTCTCATATGTTTTGTTATTTGATTTGAAAAATTTCATCCTACTATTGTTGCGACGAGAATCAGTAGCACTATTGTCTACCGTCCTATTATTTGAGTAATCGAATTTTCATCCAAACAAGTGTTTTCCTACATCTCATAAATTAAGAAAAAAGTTAACCTAGGTAAGGTTTACACATTTTTTTATAAGATATACAATGAAAACCTCAAAAACTGCTTTTACACCTCGCTGCGCGGCAGCCAGCAACAATTTTATCATTTTATTATTTTTTCACAATACATATTCACATTCACACCAAATCTGAAAGAAAATTACAAAACAAAATATGTACACCAAACCAACCCTCAACTTGATTTTTTTCCTTCTCTTTCCATATTTGTTTTCAAGTTATTTGCTTGGTGTCTGTATATTGCATATGTAGGTAGGTAGGTATATGTAATATTAGTCTGCGCTTGCTACTTTTTGTCTTTTCCTTCAGTTTTCGTTTGCGTTGAAGCAAAGAGCACATGAGTAAAATTAAAGAAAGCTTACCAACACATTCAAATGCATTTACATGAAATTTGAGTTGGTCAGTCTGGGACACCTACCCTTAAGGATAGTGATGGGATTATATGAGGACACAAGCGTTCTCACTCTAGCCTCTCACTATCAACTCCTACTCTCACCTCCACGCTGGACTCATTTGAGTCAAAAGGGACTCATTTTTTTTAGCTTGACTCAGGGACTCATCTTTTTAATATTTGGCTCATTTTTTTGAAAGAATACAAATAAACTTTTAATATAATTTGGTACAATCAAATTGAAAGTCTAAAGACTTTTATATCAATTCTCAGAACAAAAACTAATATTCAAAAGGTTGCGTAGTGTTTGCTAACTTCATTATTAAACTGATGACATTTCCTCAGAGCTCTGCAGCCGTAGAAAAAAAATGTTCGGATCTTCAGCTGATCAAAACAAAAAAATCTAATAGATTTGACTTGGACACTGTTCAGGCAATTAACAAAAAGTTTGGACTGCAAATTGAAAACTATTCTTATCAATATTGAAATTTTGTTTTGTTTATGGTGTTTTCCATTGGGAAATCTAGATTTTGATCTGAAATTTGATCTTTTTGAGTGTCAATGGAACACGATTCAGATTTATTTTGTTTGCCATTGTATTGGTGTCATTTCGTGTCTGTGAAGTTAGCGTCGGTGTAGCTGCCAAAATTTAAAACATAACAAAAATTTGAAAATACAGAAATTATCTTCATCACTTTCGGAAGACGAAGTCGAACTAGATGAATTTAATAGTTCAAGTATAACTTTATTTTTTGTGTCTATATAGATTACTAAATCCAAACGCAAAGCACTCTTGTACAACCAAAGTAATAAATCAAAATGAAAATCACTCTAGTCAAACTGACATCTATCATTTGTATTGGTATTGGTTTATGTGCAGAAAAATACAGATTTGCAAAATTGATCTAATAGCGTTTTCGATTGGGATACAAAAAGCACTCTTTTTATACTCTAGAGCACTTTTTTTTACTCTAGATCTATTTTTTCGTGTTTGATTGGGATACAAAAAGCACTCTTTTTTTACTCTAGATTTACACCAACATGCACCAACACAAAAACATTTAACATCTGACTTAATATGTCAATTTGAAGTTTGCATTTCGCAGTTTGATGATTAACAAGTGATTTTCGGGGAAAACTATAATTAGAAATTAAGATATTTTTGGATAATCATGTACTAAAAATTATAAGCTTTGCTTTGACACCAACTCGCCAATGGTTGAATTTATAAAAAGGTTTGACTAAAAGAAATTTTCAAATGATGGTTTTCGTTGATAGCTAATAGCTTTGATTGCGGCCTAAAGATAAACAATAAGCTGTCAAATGGCACACTTACACACACACAAAACCAGAGTAACCTCTTTAATGTTAGATTGGGACGGGTAAAATCTGAAATCTGAGAGTAAATCTTAAAATCCCAATCGAAAACGCTATAAGATCAAAAACAAATGAATTTTTTTGCCCAATGGAACACAACAACTATCAAAATCGGTCTTTTGACAGCTTCAGATAAAAAAAAATGATTTTTTTCCCAATGGAAAACGCCATTAATTACCTCCTGAATTGTTTCCTTTTGTTTTTCTTACAATGCACTATTTAAAATTTTTATTTCATAATATTCTTTTATACTTTGGAAGCACATACATTTTTTGTGATAATACGTATGTGATTCATGTACAATTAGTTAGTTACTAATATTTATGAATTATTTTTTTTTATTTTGTTTATTGTTGCTATTGTTTATCATAAACCTAAAAAAATATTTCAAAAGGACTCATTTATTTTCAAAACGACTCATATTTTTAGTCTCTGGGACTCATAAAAAATTGACCCTGCGGTAACACTGGTGCCTAGTACCACGACTGGAGATGGGGTATTGAACCCCTGTGGAAGGTCGTTGGTGGCAGCAAACGAGAGAGGGGGGGGGAGGAGTGTCCTCTCACTCACTCTCAGGCGGCAGCGGAGGAATTCCCTAGATGGAGTCAACGGTGGCGCCTACAGCTCCAGTTTGATCGAACTGGTAGTGAAATCCCTATATGAGCTGCTTCGACATATTTGAACACCAGGTCTATAGGGATTTCCAATACTGAGCCAGGGTATTGGAAAAGAGTTGGTGGCGGAGGAGCCCTAATTGGTCAACGGCAGCGCTCATACCCCAAAAATGGGATACTGACATCGGTATTTTTTTCGGCCCGCTGTTCTGGGGTAAAAACAAGGGCCTGGCCCTCCAGGTTGGGGTTGTGCTTTGGGTTAACTACCCATCCACGGAAAAAAAATATTGTTACGAAGCAACATATTGTTGTGCGCGGATGTTGAGCATTTTTGCAGTCGATTGTTTTGGTAGAAGCCTGTTTAAGATATTAGACAGGAAAATTCACAAGCATAACCGAAGTTATGATGGTTTAACCTCTGTAAGGTTGTTTTTAAGCTTCCGGAGACGTATGAACAATGAACATGTACCATACGTTTAGATGTTTTGGTAAAAATTCGGATGCAGACTTAAAAAGCTAAGGTTAAGAGATCGGGAAAAAAGTGAAAAGGTCGGGAACCTACCGCAGAATGAGTCAAAACGATTGTATTTACTCGTCTTTCATGTTCCAGAGTACAGCCAGCGAGATAACGCTAGTTCGAATCACAGTAAGAAAAGAGTTTTTATATAAATATTTGCATTGAATTTCATACGTTCATATTTCATAATTGAATTTTTATAATTATAAGAGATTGAAATTGAAATTAATAAAAGTAAATAATATAAGAAAAATAAAAAACAAAAAGAAAATAATTAAAAAATAATTTAATTTTTCAACTTCGAGAAGGCTTGCAAATATTTTAGGAAAGACTTTTTGCGAAGCCTATAATTTGCTTTTGTAAGGCCTTTTATAAGCAAACAAAGTTTTTACTGTAAGGCTTATTAGAAGTCTTCTAAAAGTAAATAGCTTCCTAAAAGTGCGCAATGTTTTTTTCCATAAGACTTCATACAGGTAATATTGCTGGTGGGGAAATAACTTCGATAGTGCTTTATCGAAGCGAAGTTGTTATTTGGGTATACGTACCGCAAAGATATCAACCCAAGGTTAGGTTAGGTTAGAGTGGCTGCCGGCGTTCGCCAGCACACTTAGACCACTTTGGTCCGTTGTGATACCACATGGATCTTGTCCAATCTCCTTACTATCCGTGGGAAAACCATTTTGAGCTTTTGATGAAGCGGAGGAGGCTTTTCACTTCCGTTTTTGCCAAATCACTGAGATTTTGAAAATAGTAAGCTCCGAGATGTAGCTTCCTTTTATTTGATGGGGCCGGGCAGTTACAAAGGAGATGAAGTATTGTTTCCTCCTACTCCTCGTCCATGCAGCTCCTACAGAAGTCGTTTGAGAAGAGGCCTAGCCTTTCTGCGTGCCTATCTATTAAGCAGTGTCCCGTGATGAAACCTATGGTATCGCAAATATGCGGTCTATCGAGCGAAATCAGTCCCTTTGATCTTCTCAAATCTAGCTTTGGCCAAATTTCCCTGTAATGTCACTATGCCCAGGCACCCAGCATAGGTGAATGTTAAAATGCTTTGACATCTCCTGCAGAGATGATCGGCAATCTAGGGTTGTCGTTGAATTTGTTGAGACTGATTCCAGGGATTTGATTGCCGCTTGGCTGTCCGAGAAAATGCTAATATCCTTGGCAGATATTACATTCTCTTTCAACCAGGATAAGGCTTCTTTGATCGCATGAGTTCTGCCTGGAACACGCTGAAATGATCAGGAAGACGGAAAGATAGGCTGAGATTTAGCCTGTCGGAGAAGACACCAGCACCCTCTCCGTCATTTGCTTTGGAACCATCGGTATAAAAGTGGATCGAGTCATTTAGCACAGGTTCGTTGCTCTCGCATGACGTTCTGTTTGGGGTTGTGACCCGGAAACTCTTATCAAAGTTTAATCTGGTGAGGGTGTAATCGGTGTTTTCAGGAACATTTGTATATTCGTTTAGAATTTTTGAGTGGCCATATTTAATATTTGACCACTGTTGGATGGCTTTAAGACGTATGGCTGAGTTAGCTGCCATTTGTTTACCCAAAATATCTAGGGGTAGTAGGTTGAAAAGAATGTCTAATGCCGCTGAGGGTGTCGTGCGGAGTGCTCCACCAATGCACAGACACGCAGTTCTCTGCACTTTGGCTAGTTTTTTGCAGTTTAAAGGTATTTCTAGTGCTGTCCACCATACTACTAATCCATAAAGAAGTATCGGTCTTATAACCGATATATAGAGCCAATTCGTGACACGAGATTTCATTCCCCATTTCAAGCCTATGGCTTTCTTGCAGGAATAAAGTGCTACCGTCGCTTTCTTTACTCTTTCTGGTATGTTTAGCTTCCTGTCCATAATAAGTCCCAGATATTTTGCTTTGTCTGAGAAGACTAGTTCGATTCGATTCGATATAGGTCTTAGGTCTTTCGGATTGACATGAGTACTTTTACCAGATTTAGGTATGAATACAACTTTGACTTCTCTGCAAATCTTGGGAATATAAACCTGCTCGATGCAGCCCCTAAGGATGGCTTCCACCCAGGGTAGGATGAGATCCAAAGTACGCTGCAGCTCGGCTGGTATAATCCCGCGGATTTAAAGGGTTTGAAGCTATGTATTGCCTAAAGTATTTTATCTTTTGTGATAAGATCTTGTAAGCTGCCAGTCAATAGATTGGTTCTATTGATGTCGTCTTGAAAAGCTTCCTGTGAGCTACCTGGGAAATGGGTGTCCATTAGTAGCTCTATGGATTCTTTGCTTGAGGTCGTCCAGGTGCCATCTGTTTTTTTGAGATAGCTTGGAACAGTTGGACTAGTGGATAGGATTTTCGTAGTCCGGACATTTCGGAAGTCTCCTCTATTTTTTCAAACTTTTAGCTTAATAGTTTTCTACATTTCTGCCTAAGCATACCTAGATTCTTAGATCACAATGGAGGTTTTTGTTTCCCTCTAGGTTTCCTTAGTGGACAAGAGCATGACAGTGATTAAAAGCAGATGTTAGCTTCTCAACATGGTTATCAAGCTCTTGGGTACTTCTAGGAGGGCTAGGTTGAGCGGAGGATACTCGTCTTTTCATAGTTTCCCTATATTTTAGCCAGTATATTTTAGCCAGTTGGTTTTACGTTAATTTCGAAAAATCGGTTTGCTTGGGATGAAATCGTCCAGACCAAATTGTTTGTATCTGTGGTCAGAAAAATAGTGCTCACTAGATACCTTCCAGTCTTTGATCATGTGATGGATGTAATTTGAAACAAGCGTGATGTCAAGGACTTCTTTTCTGTTGCTGGTGATGAATGTTGGTTCATTTCCATTGTTGCATAGCAAGAGATTTGTACTTAAAAGATATTCAAAAAGTAACTCACCTCATTCGTTAATGTCAGAACTGCCCCAGATTGTGTGGTGTGCGTTAGCATCACTTCCTAGGATGAGTGCAGTTTTTCTTTTCTCCGCATCTGCGATCGTCCTCCCCAGGTTTTCCTTAGGGAAGGGGCCACATGGTCGTGGGCGAGATAGGAAAGAGACCAACCAGTACTTCCGGAATTGACTTCCAGTTGTGTTACAGTTATATCTCGATCGCTGTAATTGGAGAGTAAATAAACATTTAGGCTACTCTTTGCGAGTATATAAGATACTTTGTATGCAGGAGAGTATAGTCAGGAGTCTTGAGTCCACATACCAGATAGTTGACGACCCAAGGTTCCTGGATCAAGACAATGTCTTCTCCGAAGGTTGTTAGACGGAGAAAAAGTATGGCCGAGGCCGTTTTGGAGTGGTGGAGTTTAATTTGTGTTAATCGCAGCATTTTTGCTACAATCAGATCTCTCCACCAGGGTGGTTAAATTTTAAGGGCCGATGTTGATTTTGAATAAAACACAAATTTTTTAGGAAATTATTGTCATTTCTTTTTATTATGATAATATTGCTATGGTTCAATTATGGAACAAAATATCAGCCAAATGGCCGCCGCGACCTCGGCAGCACACCTCCATCCAATAGTCCAAATTTTCGATCACGCTGAGGCATAATTTAGGTTCTATGCCATTAATGTGCCGAATTATCTCATCCCTTAGCTCTTGAATTGTTGCTGGTTGCTGGCAACGGTGTCAAATCACATGATTTTGGCGGCCAATTGACATAGCCACCATGTGAGATAACACGGCCATTGAATTTGTCGCGCAAAAGAGCCATTGTTTCGTTAGTTACATGCACCGTCCTGTTGAAACCACATATCGTTCACATCCATATCTTCCAATTAGGGCCATACAAAGTTCGTTATCATCTCACGTTATCATCTCATCACAGTAACTGCCTGACCGGCCTCATTTTGGAAAAAATATGGTCCGATCATGCCGCCAGCCCATAAACCGCACCAAACAGTCACTCTTTGTGGCTGTACGAGCATGCACTGGTGTTTTCACATCTGCTACAGACCCGGTTTGCTAAAATTTTTGCACGATTTTTCCGATTGTACGCACATTTGGACGATTAAATTGACCGAAAAAATCACGAGGTGCACGATATGCATTTTGATTTGAACGCCCATTTTCATAATAAGCCTGAATTACTTAAACGCGTTGCTCGATTGTGTGTCTTTCCATGGTTCAAATTGAATTAGTCTGAAATTGAGAAATGTCAAATGAAATGCAGAAAAAAATTGACGTTTAGGTGTGGACCACATTCAACATCAACATTTAACCACCCGTTTTATATTGAATGACAGCCAGTAACTAAGCAAAGCACTCAGTAAAATTTAAAAATTATAAAAAATACGTTAACCACCAAATACAGTCAAAACAAATGCAATAAAATCCTTAATGCTTGCGCTCTCATATAAGTGTAAAACAATTTCAAACTGACAATCCGTTCTCTTGCAATCCATGAGACAAGGAAGCTAAACATCAATTCTACCGACCGATACAAAAATGCAAAAAAATGTTTTTAACTTTCTCTTACAAAGAGAAAGATATTGTTTTCGTGAAAATTTTCGACCTCGAGATTTTGATTGATTCTAACATTACGATGATAGCGGAGCCTAAAAAAGTGGTTTTTGGAATTCCGTCCGTCGGTCCGTCGGTCCGTCTGTCCGTGACGGTCTCCCCAGCCTAAACGGCTTGACCGATTTTCTTCAAACTTCGTATCCAAGCTTGTTTTGGTCATAATTCTAGGCCATTTTTTTGTTTGCTTTTAGCCATGTTAAAACTGGTACCTGCCATATAAAAATTACACATAACCTCAATTTTCTCGAAAACGGCTCTAACGATTTTGATTAAACTTTATATATACTATAGCCATATTAGTTCCAACAAAACTGCATACCCAGTTTTTTCGAGAAAATCCATATAACGGATTTTGTCATTTAGGCCATATAAAGAAAATTGTTAATATCTCGCAAACTATTGTGTCAAATTGAATGAAATTTAATACATATACTACCATTAAAGCTTGAAGCAATTCCACATAACTAGTTTTAGTCCAACTATTACTAAACGGAATTTTCAGTTTTGGCCAAAAACGGAAAATCATTATTTTTCACATTGACATCGATTCCTTCAAATTTTGGAGTAAAAATTCGTATAAATACATTTCGACATTATTTATATCATTTTAGCATCAATAATCAAAATGCTTATGATTAGATCTAACGCCCAACTTGCTGTGAAAGAGAAAGTTGCGTACGACCCAGTCGTGCACCCACCACTCGTTTTTTTTATTTCTTAGGGAATTTAATGTTATTAACTAAGTACTCGGTTCTATTTGAATTGTTAATATTGAATTAGCCATTCTCAATTTCTCAAGTAATATGCATAATAGGCCTATGGTACAGTGTTCTGTAGGGACACCGATTATGGTGCTGATGTTTGATCTGTTCAGCATTGTCAAGCAGATGGAGCGCTTCTAGTTAAAGTTAACAGAGTTGCCTGGATATTTGACACATTATGCCGTTTATCCATCTGCGGTTTGCGTTTTTGATCGCATCCTGTAATTTACATTTACCGATGGACATGCCTATCATATCTACTGGCGGTAGAATATCAAGGGTTGGCTAGCTCATCTGCTTGTAATTCCCTGGTATGTCTCTGTGGCCCGACACCCAAAAGAGGTGTATGGTAAAATGCTCCGCTATCTCGTTGAGACATAGTCGGCATTCGTGGGCTGATTTCGAATTGAACTATATTGCTTCCAGGGATTTGATTGCCGCTTGGCTGTCGCTGAAGATGCTAATATGCTTCGTGGATATTTCATTCCTTTTCAGCCATGGAAAACGATACAATGATCGGGAAGGCGAAAGGATACGTAAAGCATCTCGGGGAAAACACTTCCACCCACTCCAGATTCTGTTTTAGATCCATCCGTGTAGATGTGAATTGAGTTATTGGATCGAATGCGACTCTCATTCAAGGCGAATGGGAATGGTTGTCCTGAAGTTATGCTCAAAACTGAGTTGGGTAATGGTGTGGTCGGTGTTTTCTGTAATGTTAAGGAGATTCAAAATCTTTGTGTGTTCACCATGATTGGGTGTACATTGTGATGAGGCTCTCATTCTCACAGCTGCACAAGCTGCGGTCTGTTTGTCGTAGATATCTAGGGGCACTAGATATAGGATAGCATCTAGGGCTGCGGAGGGAGCTTATCATAGAGCTCCGCTAATGCATATGTAAGCTGATCTTTGAACTCAACCTAGTAGGTTTCGGTTGGAGGCTGTTTCTAAAGCCGTCCACCAGACTAAGACACCAAACAGAAGTATTGGCTTTCCACTTCAGTTTCTTATCCAAAACCAAAACCAAAACCCAGGCTGATTCGGCGAACTTGAGATTGACGTCATGAAGTTTGGGAGGGTCAATGTACGAAATTTTGTGTTTCCTGCTGAAAATGACCAATTCGGTTTTTTTAGGGTTCACGCCGAGTCCACAATTGGCGTCCCAATTAGAGAGTACAGAGAGACCATTTTGTAATAGATCTCTAAGGGTATTAAGGTATTTCCTTGATACAGCTATTGCCACGTCATCAGCGAGTCTACATTTAAATACGAGACTGCATTTGTGATTGCTTCTGTTTTGACATTGTTAAAAGCTCCTTCTATATCAAGAAAGGCAACCATCCTCCTTTATTCTTAGTGAGTTTTCAATGAAGCGTAATAGTGAGTGAAGCGCTGTTTCAACCGACTTACCCTTGCAGTATGCATGTTGGGAGTTGGAGAGTGCAGTCGGTTCAATACTGGTACGGAGGTGTAGATCAATTAATCTTTCCAAGGTTTTAAGCAGAAACGAAGATAGACTGATCGGACGGAAATCCTTCGGATTTATATGAGAATTCTTTCCTGCTTTGGGGATGAATACAACCTCTACTTCTGTCCATGTCTTGGGGATATGTACTAACTGTAGACAGCTGGTCATGATGATTAGTACCCATGGTAGCAGGATATCATGGTTGTATTGCAGTTCCGCAGGTATGATACCATCTGGTCCAGGGCATGTAAATAGTTTGAACTTCTTAACGGCCCAATTAAGTTTTTCTTTGATGATGATAATGTTGGTATGTGGAATGGATGTACCGAACGGCTCTGGTTCGGTATCCGTGGGGTTTGAGGAGCTACCAGGAATGGGCGTCCAGAAGTAAGTCAATGGTTTCCATGCTGGAGGTTATCCATTGACCATCTGGTTTGAGTCGGTAGTTAGATATAGGTTTTGAGGTTTCTTCTATGTTGCCACAGAAGGTACGCCAGGATGCTATTTTTTTTTTCAATCCGCTTTTGAGATCTCGAGTGACAGAGTAGGAGATTTGTTTCTTAAATATAATCAAAGAGTAACTCACCTCGTTCGTTGATGTTGGAGCTGCCACAAATTGTATGATGAGCATTAGCATCACATCCAATGATAAGGGTAGTTTTGCGCCTCTCTGCTTCCGCAATCAGGTTCCTTAGGTTGCCCTGAGGTATTGGTCCCACATGGTCGTGAGCCAGATATGCCGAGAACAGCCAATAGTTGTTGTCTTATGTTCCAATATTGACTGCGACAGTATCCTGATTGCTGTAATTAGAGAGTTAAAATACATTTAAGGAGTTCTTAGTAAGATTACAAGATCTGGGTTAACCTTCATTTCTTACAAATAGCAGTTTGTAGTTAGGAGTTCTGAGTCCGCACACCAGATTGTTGACAGTCCATGGTTCTTGGATCAGAACTATATCTTCCCCGAGTTCTGTGAGTCGGAGAAGAAGGGCGGCGGAAGCCGCTTAGGAGTGGTGGAGGTTAATCTGTAAAATTTCTATTATTGGAACAATTTACAGAGGCCAGTACCACCGTGTTGTTGGCATCCAGGTCTGTTGACTTGGTGTCAACCCCGGAAAGGCAGTGTTATGGGTTTCTGGATGTGAATCC
Source organism: Rhingia campestris (assembly GCA_932526625.1). NCBI lineage: Eukaryota > Metazoa > Arthropoda > Insecta > Diptera > Syrphidae > Rhingia > Rhingia campestris. The sequence continues at coordinate 39,046,303 of OW052183.1, forward strand.
TGTGGGGCTACCGCCTTTCCCGAGTTTGTCGGCATAGTGTCGACCACCGGTAGGGATGACAGAGGATTTTGTTGTGAGGAGCTTGAACTTACCATCTCTATGTCCGCCGACTTATCATCGACGTCTGGTGGAGATGGTGCAGTTTTAGGGAGAGACTGACAGACTGAGAAACTGATAAAAACGAGATTCTAATAATTGAAGTTGAAGGTGCAATAATATCTGATCCAATTTCTACTGCTAATCATTTTAACGAATTCTGTGTCTGTGGAAACTGAATCAATGCAGCTCCCTCCACAAAATAATTGTAATTGTATTTTATATGCAGATGTAGTTGATGACCCATCTCAAAGCAATAGTTTTGTTTTTAAACCGTTTACCCCATTTGAAATTCATAAGCAAATCATATCGCTTGATAACAAAAACTCCAGCACTTCTGACGGTATCACAAACTGCCTTCTAAAACGTATTTCACTGTTTATTATTGATGTCTTGAGTAATTTATTTAATTTGATTGTCAATTGTGGTTACTTTTCTCGTCTCTAAAAGCGGCTGAAGTTATTCCCCTGTTTAAAAAAGGTGCTAGAAGTTTAATGTCGCAGTACAGGCCTATTTCTATACTTCCAAAATTTTCTAAATTACTTGAAAAACTTGTAAAAGTGCGCATAATAAAACATGATGATTAATTTGGTTTTCGAGTGGGGAGATCCACTGAAGATGCCATACTTAAATTGAGTAGTGAAATTAATAATGGTTTTAACAACAGTAGTACTAGTATAGCTCTCTTTATTGAAATGACTAAAGCATTCGATATGGTCAACCATTATATACTTTTAGACAAATTATACAAAGCTGGGCTCAGAGAAAAAATTTATATCTGGTTTTCTTCGTACTTGTCGGGGAGAAGTCAACGAGTAAAAATAAAAATAAAAAAATAAAACACAGCGATGAATTAAAAATTACTATTGGTGTACCCCAAGGATCAGTCTTGGGGCCAGTTTTATTTTTAATATATACATACAAACTCTTTGTTTATTCAAAACGTTAGTAGCTGTATAACAGCTTCTGCTGATGACATTACATTTACGTAAACAAACAACAACTTATTTGAATCAGCTGTAAAGCTTCATATGGACTTACAAATACTACGTCAATGGTTCGCCAAACATGAGTTACTTATTAGCAACAAAACTAAACTTATGGTTTGTAACTTAAAAGGTTCATGTCCGAATGATTGCGACAAAATCTTCCACTCCGCTGCTTGCACAAAATTGTCCTTAGCTGTTGCGGACAATGTAATTTTTCAGTAGATTCTGTGTGTAGTACAAATTGCTTAAAAGTTGAAAAAAGCCTTGTACCGCCTGAGGACAGATTCAAGTTTTTGAGTAGCACCCGGGGTGTAGAGTGTTCGTACATTCTAGGTGCATACTCTCCTATCATAGTCCATTGACGTTCCGGGTCTTGTTGCCATATGAGGAGTTTCATTATCCAAGGCTGGTTGTGTCTCTCTCATAACTAATGGTTTTTTCCATGGTCGGGAAAATACCCCGACGGCACAACCCCCAACCTGGAGAGCCGGAGATACCGATGTCAGTAGCCCATTTTGGAATATGAGCGCTGCCGTTGACCCATTGAGGGCTCTTCCGCCACCAACTCTTTTCCAACACCCTGGCTCAGTATTGGAAATCCCTATGGACCTGGTATTCATATATGTCAAAGCAGCTCATATAGGGATTACACTACCAGTTCAATCTAACTGGATCTATAGGCGCCACCGTTGACTTCATCTAGGGAATTCCTCCGCTACCGCCTGAGAGTGAATTCCTTAGTCAGAGGACACTCCTCCCCCTCTCTAGTTTGCTGCCACCAACGACCTTCCACAGGGGTTTGTTACCCCATCTCCAGTCGAGGTACTTGAATATGAGCCCCTCTAGTTGGGCTCATTTTTGGATTTGGGTAACTCCAAATAATTCTTAAGGTTATCATTGATTAGTACAGTCGATATAAAAAAAGGAAATAACCCCCTGCGAGGCTGTTAAACCAATCCGCGAGGATGGATCACAGCAGGCTGGGTATTCTGTGCCATTCTGACCATGCTGGTTTTAGTGTTGTTGTTTTTTTGTCTTTTTACCAACACCCGAACTTATTGGTTAGCAAATCAAGTATTTGATGAGACCAGTATCCGATAGTTACCACTTGGAAGTAAAAATAAGTACAGTTGATGTGTAGTCAGAGTTACAACCACTGGGCATTGATAATATAAAGCCAATCAGAGTTTACCCTCGATCTACAACATCCAACGATCACATTATTAAATCATTTTTCGAAAACTTTAATACGATCTAAGGGCTAATACTATTGAGATACTTCGAATTTCGTAAATAATTGATTCTAATTTCAATAAACAATAAAATAATAACTATCCACTTTTAGATATTAACATCCTCTTTAATTTATTTTAGGTATTCCACCATCAATCGGATACAAGTACCGGCAAGAATACATGCACTTTTGGAATAAAGAACTTCCAGATGAACTTAATCAAATCGGTACAATCCAACCAAATGGTTTCCATACCTTCTCACATGCTCCAACACAAATACCACGCGGAGGAACTTCCATTTATCCCACCGAAGTTGTCACTGGACATATGAGTAAATTTCCACCACCACCCAGAGAACACTATACCGATGATCCCCAAAGGACATTAAGATTGCTACTTCAAAAGTCCCATCCGTCGGCGATAACAAAAGAAACTGCCGACAATATGTACAACGCACCACCAACCTTCGGTGTCATTCACCATGGCAAGTCAGAGGATGATTCTCAAATGACAACACCAATTCCAATCGGCACTCCGTCTGCAGATGACAAAGACGTTGCAAAATCTGAGAGCACAATGCAACTTCTTATCGGTTTGATTGCAGTCTTCATAGTCCTCAATGTCATCATATACTCAACTTTTCTAATACAAAATAAGAAAAAAACCACCATTATGAGTCGAAAATTGGGTATTCTCTCCTACGATGGTACCACCGATGACGACCTTAAACGTTCAAAAAACAACGATGGCGACGACAGCTACATCTTGGACATGGTACGAAAATCTAACACCTACGAGGCAGTCAAACCCAATCAGTCCCCAATTAATGGCTTTAAAATCGCACGTCAATTAAGTTCCAGCACGGTGGACGCCCACACCAAAGTGTGTGATTGGATGTCACAGGAAAACGCCTCCAAAGGAAGTCCAAAAAGTTCCAAGCGAAATTCTTCACCTACATACCCAGTTTTTTTTCGAGAAAATCCATATAACGGATTTTGTCATTCAGGCCATATAAAGAAAATTGTTAATTTCTCGCAAACTACTATGACAAATTGAATGAAATTTAATATATATACTACTATTACAGTTTTAAACATTCCACATAATTAGTTGTAGCCCAACTATCACTTAACGGAATTTTCAGTTTTGGCCAATAACGAAAAATAATTATTATTCACATAGAAACCGATTCCTTCAGATTTCGGAGTGAACGTTCGTATAATCACATTTTGACATTATTTATTTCATTTTAAGCATAAATAATAAAAATGCGTACTATTTGATCTAACGCCTAACTCGCTGTGAAAGAGAAAGTTGCGTACGACCCAGTCGTGCACCCACCACTCGTTGAAAATTGTAAAATATTTATTATGAATTTTGTATTAACATTTTAAGAAACACAATAAATAAAAAAAAAAAACTATTTTGCTGTGGGAGGAAACCAGTATGCTGGACCAGGGTGTATGTCGGAGAAGTGGATGAACCATTCTCGGTAGTGCGGGGTCTCAACGCGGTGCGAGCTCGAAGCCGAACAGCCGGTTAGACCTTTAAGGTTTGGGTGGTTTGGGAGAGTCCTCTTGCAACGCCTGTCCAAGGTTTGGGTTTGGACCAGGTTTTAGAACCAATGTCTGCACCGTCTCTCTTGGAGCAGAAGTGCACTCAGCAGCCTTTGGGGTTCCTTCCTTTCCACAGTTGCCTGCTCGGCTCAGACCAGGTTTTCCCAAATTCATTTTTGCCTTGAATGCGGCAGTGCTTCCAGGTGTCACTCCCGAGGTGCTGGAAAAGGGTTTTTTTTGGAGGACCGACCTCCCATTTTTTTTGTTGTCTGTTTTTTTATGTTATGTATTTTTTTTTGGTGTATTCATGTTAGGTCCCACGAGTAGCGGAGAAAGTCGGTACACCTACACATGGATCCGCGCTATGTAGGCAAGGCAGGGCATACTCCGTTAGCGACTGAGCATTTGGTAGGTCCCTCAGCCCGGTCGAATATCGACACGGGACGTGTGACACCTTAATCCAGCCTTTAGTTGTTTTTGGTCCTCGAGTGGTATTGAATATTTCCACCAGCCCTGCGAGTATGTCGGCCATAAGGCTTACACACACACACAAAGGCCCCCTATCCGCCACCCGAGGACGCGCACCGATAGGAAAACAACTAAACTCCAAAGTGTGCGCTTTCATATAAGTGGCTAACCGTTTCAATCTGACAACCCGTTCTCTTGCAATCCATGTAATAAGGAAAATAAACATCAATTCTACCGACCGAACCACAGTCAAAACTTCAAAACTTCTGAAATAATATTTCTAACTTTCTTGCAATTCATGTCGCAAGGAAGCTAAACATCAATTCTGGGGTTTCTAAAAAAATCCATCGCTTGATACCCGCAAAAATATTATGGAAATATTTGTCTGTCTCAAATATTTTAAATACACCTATTTTATAATCCAAAAGCCATTTATAATTCATCTTCTTCCCGGTCGAATAATCAAAGCATACCATCATGTGTACGGGTCTATCAATAATTTAAATTAAATTCAACTTTTTTTTATCATCATTTTTAACAGCCTTACTAAGCCATCAAAACATACTCCACGTTGTCAACTATGTTAATAAAAGATTTATGTCTCGTCCTCACAAGACCCAAAAACTCAACAAACAGTATATTGATATCCTCCCCCATATCCTTATGCCAGCCTCAACTTTTGTCAAACAAAAATTTACCATCGAAAGAAAGTTTTTCTGAACAAGAAAAACAACGAAAGCCAAAGGTAAAGAAAACAATGAAGCGAATCCTTACTCCCAACCTTCCTATAAGCGTTCCTTTTTCTACTCAACCACTTTATTATATTTTCATTCACGCTGATGTAATCCTTCGAATGTTTGAGGGTGAAATGAAGTACGTTTTTCGGTTGAATATCCTTTTGCCTAGTGAAATGCGTGGTTCAGTGCTTTTGAGGAGAATGGTGCTTTATATGAAAGCTTGAAAAACTCTCGTTGTCGTCATATTTTGTCGACTTTTAGCCGCGATGGAGGTATGCTTGTTGTCCTTCACTAGCGCATGGGGAATATGTGGTGAATATACGAGCTTTCAACCTCCTCCAGCTTTGCTAGCTTTGCTGGTTCTGGAGGAGATGTTAATATTCTTGTCAGTCGGTAGTGTTTTGCCAAACCGAGGAGTTTGAAAAAGTCGTCAAATTTTAATTTACCGAAATAAATTACGAGTCATGCGTTAGAAGAAGTGATGAACGACAAACACACCCAAACAAACACTTAATTCTCGTTTAAGGATCATATATCCTCAAGCACTATTTAATGGGGATGGGGGTGAAATGAAATGGAAATATGTTGCCAGTGGTTTGAGATTATCTGGATGCCAGCTCATGGATGGAGTTGTGGAATATTTCTTATTTGCCATTCGTATAGATAACGACTGTCATATATATATTTTATTTTTTGAGTAAAAAGGATGTAGCACTTTCTCAACTCCCATCATATAAAGCAAAAACTGAATTTACCAACTACATCTAGAGGATAATTGTATGCATGCCGCAGTGCTATGTCGCTAAGGAGTTGGTTCTGGTGATGCACACAGAAGGACGATATTTTATATGTGTTTCCATCGGTTATTTTCTTTGTGTCCTGAATTAAGTTGCATTTCCCTCGTTGTGATAGAATCCTTTTTTTTTTGTTTTCAGAAACTAAGTTGTTCACAAATGGGACATCGTAGAGGAATGGGTGTTTTTTTTTTTGAAGAATAACATTCGGACACTCTGACTCTGACCCGAATCATGTTGAATTTCTTTTGTCGGTCCGTTTTCTTTTGAATGTGGTAGTGATGGATGTTAGTGTTCAATGGAATGTCGATATGAGAAGAAATAACATGTGAATATCATGTCTCGGCTGCCAATCACTGGTTGAGTTGGGATAGACTTTAAGACCGAACTCAATGTTTATCGCTTTATATTGATATTTCAAAAGGTTTTTAATGATGATTCGATGGTCGTTCAAGAGATAAAGGTATTGAGTTTTTGACCATAACGTCTATCGATATAAATCCATTGCAAGAATGATATGAGTTTTTTTTAGAGCAAGTTTTGTATTAATAATGCTAAATGGGATGTTATGAAATTCGACCTAAAAATATCCAGGAAATACGATGGGATGTGCCGGGCAAAAAGAGGATGAAAAACTGTGCCTTCTGCAACGGAACGTACTACAGTGAGCAGAAACAGCGACTATTTGGATGCGGATTTGTTATAAGTGCCAGACTTAGGCAAGAAGTCTTAAGATTAAAAGGCATAAGCGAACGCATTGTAACAATCCGCATCAAGGCCAAATTCGGCAACATAAGCCTTATATGCGCTCACGCCTAGAACGAGGAAAAGATGATATAGCGGGCGACCGCTTCTACGAGGGCTAAAATTGACTCGGACCACTACCTTGTTGTAGCCAAGGTAAGGATGCGGATATCCACCACGCCACAAAAAAGCAGAAATACTGTGAAAAAAATTAATGTCGAAAGACTGCAATCGCCAGAGACCGCCAAGACCTTCGCGCAACGCGTATCCCTTAAGGGTAGGTGTCCCAGACCGACCAACTCAAATTTCATGTAAATGCATTTGAATGTGTTGGTAAGCTCTCTTTAATTTTACTCATGTGCTCTTTGCTTCAACGCAAACGAAAACTGAAGGAAAAGACAAAAAGTAGCAAGCGCAGACTAATATTACATATACCTACCTACCTACATATGCAATATACAGACACCAAGCAAATAACTTGAAAACAAATATGGAAAGAGAAGGAAAAAAATCAAGTTGAGGGTTGGTTTGGTGTACATATTTTGTTTTGTAATTTTCTTTCAGATTTGGTGTGAATGTGAATATGTATTGTGAAAAAATAATAAAATGATAAAATTGTTGCTGGCTGCCGCGCAGCGAGGTGTAAAAGCAGTTTTTGAGGTTTTCATTGTATATCTTATAAAAAAATGTGTAAACCTTACCTAGGTTAACTTTTTTCTTAATTTATGAGATGTAGGAAAACACTTGTTTGGATGAAAATTCGATTACTCAAATAATAGGACGGTAGACAATAGTGCTACTGATTCTCGTCGCAACAATAGTAGGATGAAATTTTTCAAATCAAATAACAAAAAATGATAGATATTTATCTAGGTAATTGTCACCACATCTTCTATCAATGCTCGTTATGAAGGTACCTAAGCACCTTATATAAAAAAAGAAGTTTACGAAAGTTAATTTAACCGCTATAATTAATTTTTGTAGGTTCAAGGTGTCAAATTCACCAAACAAATACTATTTGAGTCGAATTTTAAAAAAAACGAAAACGTTTTTCCGTGCAGCGAAATGTTTTTTAAACTATTGAGAAATGTATTTAAATCAATTATACGCCTGCCCTCCGGAACAAAACTACAGTTGTCCTTCACTGTAATGTCCACCTCCATAGGAATTTCAAATTCCTGACCCTGATGTTTTACGTGATCACTTTCAATTTCAACGTTCGTCAATGTTGTTGACGTTGAAGAAAGATCTTCCGAAACACGATTTTTTACAACATACCTTCAATCAATATGTAAATTGTAAAGTTTCGGAAAATTAAATTAGTAAATAAAAAATCAAATAAATTTAATAAATATAATATAGAAAATGACATAGTTCAAACAGTTTATCAGAATCTTTTGTTGTTCGACAAAAAACAACGTTTTTCTCCTTCATATGCTATGGGGTAGGGTATGAAATGTTTATATAATCATAACCAATAATCCTGCATCAAAAGTTTTTTTCAAATAAGGGGTCCGCCAAATAACTTTTTTTTTTTTTTTTGAAAATGCTATAAAAAAACTACTGAATATTTTCTCAAATTTCTTTTTTTATTTGAAAGTACAATCCTTCCGGTTAATAATGGAAAATAATTTCATTCAAATGGCTGCCTCGGCTGGCCATGCAGTAGCCTACACGATCGGTCCAATTTTTAAGCACATTATCGATTATGTGCAGCTGTATTTCACCAATGGCAGACCCGTTATTTTAAAAAATGTACCTACCGAAAAACGTTTTTTTACTAAAAACGCCCCCAAAAAGTGGGCGTGTCAAAAAACTTTATATGTATGAAATATAGATATTGATATTCTGTAAAAATGTTGTTCAGACATTATATATATATACATATAATATACATATAATATACATATGTATATACAATATAAAAAATAACATAAACAATTAAATTTTTTTTTTAAGTTGTGTCACAAATGAATTTGCCGCAAAAAAATAACACAGTAAACAACACTTTACTATTCACAAAAATTATCAAAATTATACACACAAGTACCTACACTTTGACTTACTTCCCACTCAACCCTTTCTGTCACGTGCAAACATACGCATACAAAACAATTCATCAGCAGCGATAGCAAACATTTCAATAATGTAACGATCTGTACCATGTCCACGTGAAGTCCACACGAACTTTCATCAAGTCTACCCGAAAAGGTAAACAAAAGATACATACATAATAACAATCTCGCCTGCCTAGTGCCTGTATTTACAGAAGAGAATAATGAAAAGAGAATGTCACCAACTCACCACCTAGTGACATTATTTTGAAACAAACTTCTTTGTGTGCGTGAATTCGATCTTTTTTTATGTAAAAAACGTAAAATAGACCACTTTTCTAACATCAAAATTTGAAAAACCGTGTGGAAAAAAAATATTTTGTATTTTGAATTAAATAATACAAATACCAAAAAAAAATAAAAAAAATATGTCGGAATCATTTTGGTTGTCCTTTTTTCACAGCGGCATTGCAAATAATGTCATATTGAATTGCATATTTAAATATGTTAGAAGAAAAAAAACATGTTTTTAAGACCGGTACGTTGTGCCCTATATATTGTCGCTTGGTTAAAAAATTATTTCCAAAAATTAGGAAATATAACTATCGATTTCCCAGTCAAAAAACCCAAAACGTTTAAAAAAAAAACACCTTTTTTCCATTTTGTCACCAAAAAATTACTGTACAAAATACAAAAAAAAAAAAAAAAAAAACGGTATCTGCACATATCTATTAGCTTTGTAAAAAAGCTAATTTGACTTCGTTACCTTTTATACTTTAGAAGTTATATCTAGTTAAACTTTGTAAATTTACCTTATTTTTCATAGTTTTGTGCATTTTTTTCGGGATAAATACTAAAATTCACAACAAAAAACGACCGGTGTTATCTGCGCAAATCTATTGTCTGTAGAAAAAAAATATAAAAAAAATAAAAAATATGTATATAAAGAGATAAAAATGGAACGCAATTAGCATCTAACTTATTTGTATGGTTTTTCTACATGTCAGGCGGTTTTGAGGCTCAAAGATATTTTAATGTTTTTTAAATGCTAAACAAGTACTTTGCTTAACATATTTCCAATCGATCACCGTTTATTTCATTTAAATATTCGGAAAATTGTGAGCGCTACACAATTTAGCGCAAAACTAAAACCTATTTTTGCATGGGACACCTACCCTTAACCTCTCGACTCACCACATACCACCAGCATCTAATGTCGAAGAACAATGGCAACGATGCCAACAAGCCATTAGATCAGCCGAAACTGATGTGCTAGGTTTCTCGCGGCCAACAGCAAGAAACCCCTGGTTTGATGAGGAATGCCGACAGATGCTCGCAGCCCAAGAACGAGGCCTACAAGGCTAAGCTGCAGTTGAGACACAGTCGAAGCTGAGGATATGGTGACCGACCTAGGTGAAGTGAGAATAGCAATGTCTAAACTCAAGCTCTAAAAGGCCGCCGGAAATAACGGCCTTCCCGCTGAGCTTTATAAAGCTGGCGGAGATGACTTGGTAAGTAACATCCACCAACTCATAAGCCAAATCTGGTCGGATGAATGGGAACCTCAGCATCGTTTGCCCGATCCACAAAAAAGGAGACCCTCTGAACTGCGCCAACTACAGAGGCATAAGTGTGCTCAACATCGCCTACAAGATCCTATCTGCCGTAATATGTGAACGCCTGAAACCGTTTACCAACAACCTGAACGACCCTTATCAGTGTGGTTTAAGGTCAGGAAAATCCACAACGGATCAAATTTTCACACTTCGGCAGATCCTGCAAAAAACCCTCGAAAAAACCCAAGAAGTCCAAATCGATACCCACCACCTATTTATCGATTTCAAAGCCGCATACGACAGCATTTACAGAGGCAAACTATACAGAGCCATGTCTAGTTTTGGTATACCGCCCAAACTCGTCCGTTTGTGTAGGATGACGATGGAGAATTCTAGCTGCACCATCAGGGTCGGAAACGACCTCACCGACACATTCGATACCAAAAAAGGATTTAGGCAAGGCGATGCATTGTCATGTGACTTCTTCAATTTGATTCTTGAGAGGATTGTGCAAAACTCCCGAGCCAACACCAGAGGCACAATTCTCCAAAAATCGGTGCAACTACAAGCATGCGCTAACGATATTGACATCATTGGTAGGACTCAACGTGATGTCATAGCCACGTTTGCTGGTATAGAGAAGGAAGCGGCAAAAATGGGTTTAAGACTAAATGAGGGTAAGACTAAGTATATGCTGTCAACACGAAAGGACACACAACATCGACGAATTGGACAGAACGTCACCATTGACAGATATAACGTTGAGGTAGTACGCGACTTTGTCTACCTCGGCTCCGCTATTAACTCTGACAACAACATCTCGTCAGAAATCAAACGAAGAATTACTCTTGCCAATCGCTATTTCTTCGGGCTAAAAAGGCAATTTGGTAGTAAAGCCCTCACTCGAACTACTAAGGAGATCCTATATAAGACCCTTATCATCCCAGTCCTGCTCTATGGCGCTGAAGCATGGTCCGTATCAAAAGCGGATGAAGAATATTTTCAAAATCGACTTTATTAGAGTCAACATTTTGATTAGTCGGTATTTTTACTAATCGACTTTTTGAAAGTCGACTTTATGACGGTCGATCTTTTTGAATCGACATTTTAAAAATCGGCAATTCATACCCAACCCTATTGACCGATGTTTTTGAAATTTCGACAGAAATTTTCAATTGAAAACGTACCTCTTCAACATATGTACGTAGTAATGGAAAGTATTGGGATGGTGCTCGTTCTTTATTTGAAAATAATTTGAAAAAAATTATGTTAGTTGTGATCGGGTTCTAATTGTGCGCGCCGCTTAAGGTGAGGTCATCCTCTACTGCGTTCGACATCTGACTGTTCGGCTTGGTCTTTGAAACGGAGGTTCGGTCTTCCTTGCCTTCTCGAACTTGGGGGCTGGGATTCGAAGATCCTCTACACTGGAGCATTATTGTCCATTCGCTCGATGTGGCTGAGCCAATGTAGTCGACGTGTTTTGGCATTTTGGACTACATCCACATCTTGGTACAGCTCATTGAGTTCGCAGTTGTATCATCTCCTCCATTCGCCCTCTTCGCGCACAGGACCAAAATTCCTCCGAAGAATTTTTCTTTTGAAGGATCCCAGTATCAGCTCTCCCTTCTTGCTTATCGGCCAGCACTCGGAGCCATAAAGCAGAACTGGCAGGATAAGGGTTTTGGAGAGCACACATTTCGTTCTTCAAGTTAGGAGTTTTGAACCCAGTTATTTCGCCAAGCCGAGGGGTGTCATTCGTGGAGTTTATGTAGGTGAACTCCTTAACTGCCTCAAAATTGCTGCTCAATAGTGACGTTTTGTCCTAGGCAGTGGACAGATGCTTGTTTGCCTTGTCCTCATTTACTTCAAGGCCAACGGATTTCGCCTGTTCTTCAAGCGCCGTGAACGCTTTTATCACGGCACGTTGGGAGCGACCGACGATGTCAATATCGTCCGCATAGCCCAGCAGCTGAATGGACCTGTTGAAAATAGTGCCTTCCGTGTTGACGCCTGCCCTGCGCACTATGTGCTCCAGTACAAGATTGAAGAAGTCACATGATAGCGCGTCTCCTTGCCGAAATCCGGTGCATGTTTGGAACAGTTCGGAGGAATTACTTCCAAACTGTACGCGACACAGCTGAATCAATTTTGCCAGTATTCCGAATTCGGCCAACGCCATATAGAGCTCCTGACAATGTATGCTATCATACCCGGCTTTGAAGTCGATGAATAGGTGGTGAGTTTCGACTTGGAATTCGTTGTTCTTTTCCAGGAGTTGCCTCAGTGTGAATATTTGGTCTGTCGGGCCGGAAGCCATAATGGTACGTGCCGATTAGTGTGCTGCAGAAGGGTTTTACGCGTTCACGAAGTATGTTGGAGAGGATCTTGTATGCGACATAGAGCAGGGATATGCCTCTATAGCTCTTGCAAGACATAGGATCGCCTTTTTTTTGTAGATAGGGCGTATGGAGCTGATAGTCCAGTCATCGGGGATGTTTTCCAATTATACTTGGTTGATGATTCGGTGCTTGCTCGCTACCAAAACATCACCACCGTTATTAAAGCCATCAGAGCCTACGGCCTTGTTGTTCTTTATATTCTTTATAGCAAGGCCAACTTCTTCTATACTAGGTGGTGGAACTAGTTCTTCATTGACTGGACGTGGGTTCTCTTCTTGCCCTATCGCTCTCTCTACATGATGTCCATTTAGCAGCTGTTGTAAATGCTGCTTAAACAAATCTCTACTATTCCCTGCGCATCGGTGACTAAGTTTCCTTCTCGCGGTCTCGAAGAGCCTGCGTTCCGGTTTTGTAGCCAGCAGCCAGTTGCTTGGCCTTTTCATAAAACCTCCGGATGTTGTTACGATCGCGCGACTCTTCGATCTCATTAAGCTGGGACGCTGCCCTCTTCTTTCAGGATTTTCTTTTCCTCCCTTCTCCTGGCTCTATACTCTTCTCCCGCTGTTCTTGTTTTGCGCTGCAGCGCTTTATTGTGTGCATCTTCTGTCACCTTTTTCTTGTACACGCATTCATCATCATACCACGGGCTCTTAACCGGGGGTGGCTGCTACCCTACAGTGGTTTCGGCTACCTCCTTGATGATGTCGCGATACTGGCACCACTGATTGTTGACGTCTGTGGTAGGTGAGTGCACAGAGGATAGTTTCATACTAAGGCGCTCACAGTATTACGACCTGCTGCAAAATCGATTAGTCGGTAGCCGTTGTCTGTTGTCGTTTCGTGGATTCTGTGCTTACCAACAAAACCGATGTTTTGCTTTCCGACTTTAGCATTGAAATCCCCGAGTACAACTTTTACACCATACTCCGGACAGGCTCCGTACGCTCCATCTAGGAGGTCATAAAACTCCTCCTTGATGGGATCTTAAGCCTTGTCGGTAGGGGCGTGTGCACATATTGGGCTTATGTTTTGGAACGTAGCTTTGATGCGAATCACAGAAAGGCGATAACTTATCATCTTGAAGTCAATAACTTTTGTCCTAAGCCGATTTCCCACGAAGAATCCGCATCCTAAGACATGCAATCTTTTCTTGCAGCTGTAATAAATGTCGCAACTTCTTCTCTTCATTATACCTGATCCTATCCATCGTATCTCCTGGATTACGGGTATATCTTCCTTGTACCGCGTGAGGACAGATTCAAGGGTTTGAGTGTTCGGGGTGTAGAGTGTTCGTACATTCCAGGTACATATTGTCATACTCTCATATCATATTCCATTGACGTTCCGGGTCTTGTTGCCATATGAGGAGTTTCATTATCCGAGGATGATTGTGTTTTCTCATAACTAATAGTTTTTTTCATGGTCGAGAAGTTACCTTTTTTGACCCTAGGACAGCGTGCCGGAAATACAGATGTCAGCAGCCCATTTTAAGATATGAGCGCTGCCGTTAACCCATTGTGGGTTCCTCCGCCAACAACTATTTTTCAACACCCTGGCTCAGTATTGGGAACCCCTATAGACCTGGTATTCAAATATGTCGAAGCAAGTCGACATCAAATCGTGTAAAAAAAAAACTAAAATGATTAAGTAGAAATAAATAGTTGCCAATAAGAGTCTTTTGATTTTTTTTCAATGTCCAGCATTGAGTGCTTTTAGCAGTTCAAATGTTTCTTTTTGCGATGGTAGTGGAGCAAACTTCTGCAAGTGTACTTCTTTTGACATTCAAAGCATTTGTACGGATGGATATGCATATGGATGTTGAGAAGATCTCGCAGCTTATAAAATCGCAACAGCAGTTTGTTGCAGATGTTACAAAGAAACTTCTGCCGATTTTCGTTTGCGGTCAAACATTTTGTCCACATTTTACCCTCGTAGCTCTTGTAGATCTGAGAGAGCCATGAAACATTCCACTCGTTGGGGCATTCGACTTCAATATTTAGAGGAACAACAGATCTCTCCATAACCACGTTAATTTGAAGACTACTACTAGATGCATTATCTGGAAAATTAGCAAGGAAATGCATGTCGTTAATTCAGAAAATACATAAGATGTTATGATATTGAACTTACTGTGGATGTCAGTTGGGTGATGTCTGGTTTTTATTCGTCGTCGACCTAGTGAAAATGGAAATAGAAACAGTCTTTGTTAAAGGTATGTAACTACAACGAATATGTGCACTTTTTTTAATAGATAAGGCATAGAAAGTGTCCATATTCATTGAGCTCAAATAATAAACATTTGGGAACAATTTTACTGTAGCTGCCACTCACTTTTTACATTTTATTTTGATTAAACGATTTGTCTCTGCGTGCTATATTACTAAATATCACATTAAGTTTAAATGTAATGCTTGAAAGAAAACTGCACCTTCGCAGCTTAAGCTAATTTATGCCAACATTTGTAATTAATATAATTTTCTAATATTAAAACACATTAAATAGACAAATAGAATTAAAATCTAAATAAACAAACGAATATAACACGTGAGTGTATATATAAAAAGCAACATCATGTATGTCAAAAAAACAGAATTGATATTTGTACGTATTTTCAGAAAACACTTCGAAATTATTTAATTTAAAATGTCGTTAATTTAGAAAAAAATAAGATCACAGACATATAGTTTACATATATATCACACGCCAAAGGAACAAATTTAACACATTTTCATTTGTTTCGGATTTGCTACTACGTCACAGGTCCAACATTTTGTTTTAACCAAACCAGTCGAACTTGAATTCATGTGGTTAAGTGGCGATTCTCTGGTATGATGCAAATGCAACCTTCTACACAAGAACAAAAAATAAATAAAAAATCACAAAAAATCTGGTTTTCTGGTTATGTGGGTTAGGAATGTAAAGTGAGGATAGTAATATCTAAACTCATTTCTATCTGTCAACACAAAAGGACACACAACATCGACGAATTGAACAGAACGTCACCATTGACAGATATTACTTTGAGGTAGTACGCGACTTTGTCTACCTCGGCTCCGCTATTAACTCTGACAACAACATCCTGTCAGAAATCAAACGAAGAATTACTCTTGCCAATCGCTGTGTCTTCGGGCTTAGAAGGCAATTTAGTAGTAAAGCCCTCACTCGAACTACTATGGAGATCCTATATAAGACCCTGATTATCCCAGTCTTGCTCTACGGCGCTGAAGCATGGACCGTATCAAAAGCGAATGGAGAAATCCTTGGTCGATTCGAGAGAAAAATTCTTCGAAAAATCTTCGGTCCCGTTTGCGTTGACGGGCTATGGAGACGAAGATTCAACCACGAACTATACGAGCTGTACATCGACATGCCCCTAGTCAAAAAAACTCCGCATTGGACGTTAAGATAGCTAGGGCATGTAGAATGAATGTTCACCAATACTCCGGCTCGCAGAGTCTTCGATTTCCAGCCATTTGTCTGGAAATCGACATATCATATGTTAGTGTTTTTTTTTAAAAAAATGTGTGTTTGCCGTCCGGAGTTTCTGTTCTGTGATCTGGAGTCTGTTATCGATACTGGAGCTCTGTCGAAATTTTGGGTATGGATGTGTATTAATGGTTTTTCTACAGTTGGGTTTATGGAATTTGACTTCTAGCACTAAAATTAATGGTACTTCCCATATAACGATTTTCAGTCACTAGTTCGTTGTCGCATTTTCATTTCAGTTCTTGTGGTTGTGGTTGATAATACACTACGTAGACACGTTGTTACAGACCTTAAGTCTATGAAAACATGCCTTTGCCACACACTGTGCAGACAATCTGCACAGATATCCGTGCAGTCACAAGGATACACACCACACAGACGGTCTGCGTAGATATGTACACAACAACAAAATATAGTGGTCTGCAACGACGTTGCTGCGTAGTGTATGGCACCTATAAAACAGCACACGATCGCAAGAATTGATTTATGTTTGGGAGTGTATTTTGTTCATACAAATCTTTCCAACATCGAGATTCGAAGTAAAAACTGAGAATTTAAAATGTGTACAATTATTTCCTTCGGCGTGCGATATCTATATTTACTATAATATCTGTGATAAGATGTTATGATAATGAACTTATTGTGGATGTCAGCTGCGTGATATCTGCTTTAATTTCGTCGCCGACCTAGTGAAAAGTGAAATAAATAGTATTAGTTAAGGGCATGTAAGCCACCCTTGATTCCATTTAGGAAATTCCTCCGCTGTCGCCCAACATCCAAGCCGTGCAAGAATTGAAGCCAAAGGATCACCTAGAAAGGCGTAGATTGGGTGAATGGGCTCAAAATAAGTGTTGTGAATATTAAATTAATATACAGATTGATACGGATTAATGAAAGAAGTGTATGTTCCTTAAAGTATATATTTCAAGTAAGATAAAAATGCATACTAAGGAAATAGAGGTTAAATCTAAATAACATGTAAGATGCGTTGAAAAGATAGATGGCAGCATTAATCCAATATTAAGTGTTGCCAATAATATTAGATAAGATATATTTTAATAATATTTAATACACCCTCTCAACACTTGAACAATATTAATTTAATTTAAAAATACTGTTTAACATTAAACTCAAAAAAAGAATCAAAAAGCTACAAGTCATCAATTTATGATCTCAACTATTTTATTGGAGCAGGTAATACACGGTCGACAGACAGCAATGAAAGAGACCGAGTAACGTATTATAAAAAACAAGTAACCAAAATTGAATATAGCTTAGTGAACTGTATAACATAGAAAAGAGACAACAGTCATTAGAAAATCATTTTTGCATTTAACTGCATTACACAAAAAAAGAATCGGTAAATTTAATACATTAGAACATCAAGAGAGAGTTACGTTAGAGAATGTTAGAAAACTGATAAGTATATAGGAATATAGGGTGATATGATACCATCAGGTAGGTTAAATGATGCGCAGATTACAAAACAAATACCATACCAAGTTCACTAAAACAAAAACGATGCTTTGATTTGGATTAGCATTTAGTTAGTGCATCAGCCAACATTTGTTCTGTGGGCAAGTACTTCAAAGGACAGTCCCATCAGCAATAGCTTCTCGAATGTAATGGAATCGTAGGTGAAGGTGTTTAGTGCGAGAGCGCCTTCCTTGATAGTTTGCGATGTATTTAGCACTCTGACTATCAATTTACAGGACAATTGGCTCGTCCTCCCCATGTAGTCCCAGTTCAGAAAGTAAAAGTTTGAAATATTTTGCTCTCTTGGCACCAGCAGTTAAGGTAACGTACTCTGCTTCAGCGCTAGATAATGTTACAATGGATTGCTTGCGGGATTCCCAGTGTCAACAGTTCCTCCGAACAATACGAAACCATCCCCGATTGCGATTTTCGATCATTAACGTCTTCTGCCCAACTTGAATCGACGTAGCCACAAATCGCCGCACTCTTGGACTTCGATCTGCAAAACATAATTTTATTATTCTGAGTTCCTATTAAATATTTAAGAGTTGATATAACAGAATTCCAATGTTGAACCCTAGGATCTTGGTTAAACTGAGATGAGATATTCACGTAATATGAAATATCTGGTCGGCTAAAAGTTGATAAATGCAACAGGCTTCCAACGAGCTCCTGAAAGTCCTTTTTGTCGATGGGCTGATTTTCACCCTTGATTTGCGGTTCCTTTTCCAGTTTTGTTTTATGTGGCAGAGGCAGCATACACGGTTTACAGTTATCAAGACCATACTTATTAATCAAGGTTTCGATTGACGATTTCGTGAAATTTCCAGACCTACAGCAAGTTTTGGATCTCTCATCTCTCGAATATCAAATGAGGCTTTAAGATGAGATATTAGTTAAAAATACAAATTTTCACTATTTGTGGCAACTAGCAAATCATCTACACACGCTGATAAATAGATAACTGAGTTTTCATGTTTTTTTTTTTAAAGTATATGCATTTGTCATAGTGTAGCATTTACATTTTTGAATTATGTTTTTTTATTTTGTTAACTGAATTAATTAAATTATTTTGTTTACTTTTGTTTTCTCAAAAAACCAACAAGGAAGTACATTAGTGTATAAATAAAGCTCTTTTGATATGTACTTTAATTAAGCTTTTGAAATGTAAATTAAGGTCTTTAAAATATGAATTAAGCTCATTTGAAAAGCACTGTGTTGCCCATAATATTATAGTAAAAGATCTGTTGCCTATATTTTATTGTTAAAAGCTCAGCCACAAATTATATAAAAGGCGAGTACCGATCATGTCAGAGTCAGTCGCTAAGAAGTTACTCTAAGGCCCTTTCCTCTGAGATTTCCTGTGTTGTGATTATTTTGATTTGGAGACATAGTCAGTGGTTTTTTCCTTTGGCGTGTTAACTGATCATTAAAATTATAACAAGCGACTAGTATTTGTATACCTTCGTTTAATTTTTCTTCCCGAATAAAAAAACTTCCAATTATAAGAAGAACACCCGCATTTTTTAATTTCTTAAGAAATTCCCCTCTACAATTGGCGCTCAACTCGTAGCCTTTTTATATGACAGAGGAGTTTATTCGGAGAAGCGAACGTTTAGCGAAGCAAAAATTAAGGATGGCGAATTTTTCCGAGGACCAGTTTACTCAACTGATTTCGGTGTTAGCAGCATCGAAAACGCGGAATGGATCATTTACTACGTGCACCGCACGTTTCCGTGGAGAGAGAGATGCCACGAAACTGGAGGAGTTTATCGCAGCAGTGACAACGTTCAAAGAGCTGGAAAACATTAGCGATGTGGATACAATAAAAGCTATGCCCATGCTTCTGGAAGACTATGCCGCGTCATGGTGGATCGGTGTAAAGTCCAACGTGAAGAAATTCGATGAATTAGTTAAAATCTTGCGGACTGTTTTTTCACCACCTAAGCCCGACTGGCGCATATTTCTGGAAATAATGGACGTCAAACAGCAGCCCAATGAACCGATCGATAGTTTTATCTGTAAGAAACGCGTCTTGTTTTCAAAACTTACAGACGAAATCAAGGAAGGAATACAACTTAATATGGTATACACCAAAGAATTCGAGTGTCTATAGACGAAGTCGATTCTTATGGAAAACTTCTTCAGAAGGGAAGGGAAGCAGAACTCGGAATAGCAGAATGCTTTAAGCCAGTAGTTGCGGATCAAAAAAAAGAAACCCTGAAAAACGATAATTTCGAAAAACGATGCAATTTTTGCCGAAGAAGGGGGCACATTGCAGAGCAGTGTTTCAAAAAGAAAAATATGCAGGAGAATACCGCATCTCAAAATACTAGACCTGTTCTTGCATGTTACGGATGTGGAGCCCCTGGTACTACACGAGCAAACTGTACTTTCTGTTCCAATGCAAAGAAGGAAAGTCCGAAATATCTAGATTTTAACCTCATCTCAACAACAATCATTGGAAAAGGTGCTCCAACAGTGCGTATTAAAATGTTTGATCTGCTTGGCGAAGCTTTCTTTGATACGGCAGCAAGGACAAGCGTGGCAAGCGCTAATTTGAAAAAAATTGCTTACGGATAAAAGATGTTTGATGCAGAAAGTGAAAGCAGATGTTACCCTTGCTGATGGAACAACCACCAACCATTACGATTAGATGTTGTTGGACTAGTTCTGCCCAAAGGAATTCAGGCAGACCAGCTTGAATAATCAAGCAACGGGCTATCTCTTTAAGTGTGCGATTTGCACGTTCGGCTACCCCATTTTGCTGAGGTGTGTATGGGCAACTGACCTCTTGTTTGATTCCATTTGATTGGCACAATTCTTTAAAAGGATTATTGGTGTATTCTGAACCATTATCGGATATTATCCTTTTAATTTTGGCATTCAACTGATTCTCTACATAAACTTTAAAATGTTTGATCATTTCTGACTTCTTACGAACAAAATATACGAATATTTTTCTAGAATAGTCATCTATAAATGTAACAATATAAAGAGACTTACTCAGGGACTCAGCTTTCATAGGTCCACATATATCCGGGTGAATTAATTCCAGGCAGTGCGATGTTGATTTTTCCAACTTCGATGTAAAAGGCAATCGCGTTTGTTTTCCTCGAATACACGTTGTTACTCCTTCAAACCTCTGAGCACTACCTGGACGGACTAATACACTTGGAACGCTTCAATATCCCTGAACTAGGTAAAGTCGGATAGGGTGGGTTGTTAGTCCCTAGGTAGCCAGAAGAAACAAAAGATAATTTGTCAAATGCCAAGATTTATATAAAAACAATCGGACGGACCTTACTACTTTAGCCTTCATTATAATCGCGTGGCAACTGGTGTAGGTTGCTTATAAAATCGCAACAGCACTTTGTTGCAGATGTTACAAAGAAACTTCTGCCGATTTTCGTTTGCGGTCAAACATTTTGTCCACATTTTACCCTCATAGCTCTTGTAGATCTGAGTGAGCCATGAAACATTCCAATCGTTGGGGCATTCGACTTCAATATTTAGAGGAGCAACCGATCTCTCCATAACCACATTCATTTGAAGACCACTACTAGATGCATTATCTGTTTCAGATAAAATCTGGAAAGTTAGCAAAGAAATGCATGTCGTTAATTCAGAAAATACATAAGATGTTATGATATTGAACTTACTGTGGATGTCAGTTGGGTGATGTCTGGTTTTTATTCGTCGTCGACCTAGTGAAAATGGAAATAGAAACAGTCTTTGTTAAAGGTATGTAACTACAACGAATATGTGCATTTTTTTTAAAAGATAAGGCTTAGAAAGTGTCCATATTCTTTGAGCTCAAATAATAAGCATTTGGGAACAATTTTACTGTAGCTGCCACTCACTTTTTACATTTTATTTTGATTAAACGATTTGTCTCTGCTAAATATCACATTTAGTTTAAAAGTAATGCTTGAAAGAAAATTGCACCTTCGCAGCTTAAGCTAATTTATGCCAACATTTGTAATTAATATAATTTTTTAATATTCAAACACATTAAATAAACAAATAGAATTTAAATCTAAATAAACAAACGAATATAACACGTGAGTGTATATATAAAAAGCAACAACATGTATGTAAAAAAACAGAATTGATATTTGTAAGTATTTTCAGAAAACACTTCGAAATTATTTAATTTAAAATGTCGTTAATTCAGAAAAAAATAAGATCACAGACATATAGTTTACATATATATCACAAGCCAAAGGAACAAATTTAACACATTTTCATTTGTTTCGGATTTACTACTACGTCCCAGTTCCAACATTTTGTTTTAACAAAAACAAGTCGAACTTGAATTCATGTGTTTAAGTGGCAATTCTCTGGTATGATGTATGCATATGCAACCTTCTACACAAGAACAAAAAATAAATAAAAAATCACAAAAAATCTGATTTTCTGGTTATGTGGGTTAGGAATGTAAAGTGAGGATAGTAATATCTAAACTCATTACTATCTGTCAAAACAAAAGGACACACAACATCGACGAATTGAACAGAACGTCACCATTGACAGATATAACTTTGAGGTAGTACGGGACTTTGTCTACCTCGGCTCCGCTATTAACTCTGATAACAACATCTCGTCAGAAATCAAACGAAGAATTACTCTTGCCAATCGCTTTTTTTTCGGGCTAAGAAGGCAATTTAGTAGTAGACCCCTTACTCGAACTACTATGGAGATCCTATATAGAACCCTGATTATCCCAGTCCTGCCCTACGGCGCTGAAGCATGGATCGTATCAAAAGCGGACGAAGAAATCCTTGGTCGATTCGAGAGAAAAATTCTTCGAAAAATCTTCGGTACCGTTTGCGTTGACGGGCTATGGAGACGAAGATTCAACCACGAACAACTAATGATTAGCATGACAGCTACCGAGTAGACGTGTTCTTTAAACTGGCAATTTATAAGTTACTTTTCTGACCGAAACTTTATTGAAATTAAACGGGCTTGTGAAAAAATCAAGTGTATACACCCCAAACACTGCTAAGTGATCAAGTGAATAAGAAAATTATACATTATTCTGTAAAAAATAATTTGCCTACAAATTCCTGTGTCAATTCCACCACATTCTCATCTTTGTTTTACATCTGACAAACCCGCTTCCCCATGTCACTACCACCAAAACAAATTGCGACGCGTTCGAAATCTACAAAGACAGATTCGCCGCGAAGCTTCCTGTGTTCCCCTTTACAAAATTCACTGCCAAAACTGGCCGATGACAGCAAAAATATGTGTGAGATGATGGAAGAACTGCTCCGCAAACAAAGTGCTTGCATCTTTAATAAAATGTCCGAAATGGAAGAAAACATCACAAACAAAATCGATCGTGAAATCAGTGAAATAAAAAGTAGTATGTGTGACATTAGTAAGAGAGTGTTGCATTTGGAGACCTCGGAATCAAACACAGTGTCTGACCTTAAAGCCATTAACACAGACAATAATAATATCAAATCTTCACTAAATACAATGACTAATGACCTTGCGCTTACGAAAGTTAATCTTGCTGAGAAAACAGCTGATATCTCCGAACTCAAAAGTGATCTTGAAACCACAACAAATGAACTGGGTGCAGTTAAACTCTTACTTAACTCACAAGAAAATAGGCTGATCGCATGTGATGCATTTTTGTTTGGAGTACCGCACACTCCAGAAGAAAATTTAAAATCTATTTTCCACCACATTTGCCACGTTATTAACATTAAACCACCGACACTTCGCAACATCTACCGCACACGCCCGAAATCCAGTTCCCCCGACGCGACGATTTTGATTAAGTTTAATACACCGTATGATAAAAACTTTGTTTTGAAATCGATTGCGCTCTACCGTAAACAAAATAAACAACTAAGTTTAGGCGACATTGGTTTCAACCCACGATCTATTTGCGAGAAAGCTTAACGGAACAGAATAGAAAATTACTACAGAACGCATTGCAGCTGAAACGACAAAATAAAATTTCCTCTGCATACACCGTACGTGGGATTGTTTATGTTTATGTGCTCATCGATTCTTTTCAAACACTAGAAGCAGCCGTTAACCGATCTAACGAGGAGCCCAGTGAAGGAATTGCCAGCGGCGGAGAACTTTTTTAATAATTTTTTATTTTTTTTTTGTCTATACCTATTTTCTTTTTTCTCCTCTACTCTTTGTAAAGGGTGATCCATTTCGAGGTTCCCTACTTTTTTAAAGAAAAAAAACACAGAAAATTCAAATTTAATGGAGAATGTTTATTATCATTTGAAAGAACATTCTTTGGCAGTTATTTTTTGAAGATTATGTCTATCAAATGTTGGCCGTTGCTACGTCGCAGATGGTCCATCCGTTGAGTCCAATTTTCGATCACTCGTTCGAGCATTTCGACTGGTAACTGGCGAATGACACGCGACTTAAGTTTATTCTTGCTTCGTAAAATAAAAAAAAAACAAGTTCGTTTATAATACGGTGAAAGAATGACTTTATTGTTTGAATTGAATCTTAAGACTGACTTTACAATGTTTATCCACACCTGCAAAAACTTATTAACCCTAGAAGGGTTAACTTCGTCGATTCGACGAACACAAATTTTATTTTTTCAGTTTTCTCTTTAATCTTCATTCCAATCGCATTTGCTCTTCGTGTCACACCACTCATCTCCAAGTTGTGTAGTGTGTTGACGTTCTCTGGAAAAGCTGCTTGGGTAAGTGTTGTTTTAATCAAAAAATGGCGCCAATGTTCGTCGAAACGACGAAGATTACCTTTTGTGTGATTTGTAATGTTCGATTTGATTTTTTTACTGCGCATGAATTTGTGTATAAATTCAGTTTTTTACTTCTGTTTTAGAATGGCTTTAGGAAGGGTTATTTCAAATGAGGAAATAGAGAGGATTTTGCATACATGTGACTGTAGCGATGATGAGAATTGCGAATTGAGTGAGCAAGAAAATGACGCGGAAGATAATGTGGAGGTAGAGGAAGATTCTGATTGGGCCTGCGCACACGAGTATGCTTCAACCGTAGTCATTATGGTTACTTTCCAAACACACGGGAATACGTTCAACCGGTTGAATTTTGTGTAATATACCAAACTTTATATGTATGTGTAATTCGATTAACACCGAACTAGCCGCCGTATTTTTTTTTAATACCACAACTGTCAGAAACGCATGCATGTGTTGGTAGATTCAACCTCTTCAACCACTTAATTTTGGGTGAAAAATTGCTCTCCAATGCCTCTCAAACTGTGCTCCCTCCTCACCCGTCCCACCAACAAACATGACGTTCAACCGGTTGAAGCATACTCGTGTGCGCAGGCCCATTGGGATGACAATGTAGATGAATCGGATGTGGAAGAAGAAGCTGATGATATACCTAGTTTGTTGCAAGGATACGGTAAATCAAAAATAATTGAATTTTCTAAGCGAGTAGTAAGGGGAAAAAACAAGCATATATGGGCCACTAAAAAAGGAAAGAGTTACAGTTATGGCTCCAGTATTGTGCATCAACCACGAGGGCCGACGCGTGAAACAAAAGGTATTACTGACCCATTATTGTGTTTCGAGAAATTTATAACAGATGAAATAATGGAAGAAATCGTAAAGTGGACAAATATAGAAATAGAGACCAATAAGCCAAACTATGAAATAGAAAGTGCTACTGTAACTTTGACGAATAGTTCTGAAATAAGAGCTTTGATAGGAGTATTGGTTTTGACAGCCGCTCTAAAAGACAATCATCTGACAACAGAGGAACTTTTTGATTGCTTCTATTCTGGAAACAGGTACACTTCCACAA
Organism: Rhingia campestris; assembly: GCA_932526625.1. Taxonomy (NCBI): domain Eukaryota; kingdom Metazoa; phylum Arthropoda; class Insecta; order Diptera; family Syrphidae; genus Rhingia; species Rhingia campestris. Next base: position 39,071,686 of record OW052183.1, read on the forward strand.
TGAGTCAAGCACGATTTAAATTTCTAGTCAGGTGTTTACGCTTTGATGATAAATCAATGAGACAAACCATTATCACTGACAAATTTGCACCAATAAGAAATTTGAGGGAAATGTTTCTTCAGGCATGTCGAAGGAACTATACTTCGGGTCTCTATATGACTATAGATGAACAACTTTTGGCATTTCGGGGCCGATCATCCTTTCGCATGTATATCCCTAACAAGCCGGCCAAATATGGTTTAAAAATTATTATGATGTGTGATAGTGGAACTAAATACATGGCGGATGCAATCCCATATTTAGGAAAAGGTACAAATACTGGTAACCTACCGCTTGGTGAATACTGCGTAAAAGAGATTACCAAAAGCATTCATGGCTCAAACCGAAATGTCACGATGGATAATTGGTTTACTTCAGTTCCACTCGCAAAATCGCTTCTCTGTGAGCCGTATAAGCTAACACTGGTGGGAACCATGCGCTCAAATAAAAGGAAAATTCCGATAGAAATGGCCAAATCCAAAGCTCGACGAAGTGGAACATCAATGTTTTGCTACGACAAAGAATTGACGCTACTGTCTTATAAGCCAAAACCTAATAAAATGGTTTATTTATTATCATCTTGCAATGAGGAAGGAACCGTAAATGCAAACACTGGCAAACCTCATATGGTTGAGTTTTACAATCAAACGAAAGGTGGGGTGGACACATTCGACCAAATGTGCAGCAACATGTCATGTTCCCGTAAAACAAATAGATGGCCCATGTGTATGTTTTACGGAATTATGAATATGGCATTTATAAACGCTTATGTAATCTACGCCCATAACGTAATCACTAAAAATGAAAAGCCCTTGAAACGTAGGGATTTTATGAAAAAGCTGCACTCGAGCCTTGTACAGTCTTGGATGAAGAAGCGGTTAGAGGCCCCAACCATGCAAGCCAATTTAAGGGCAAATATTAAAAAAAAATCTTGAAGAAAATACCGAAAAAATAAGTGAGGAAACCCCGATCGATATAAAAATAAAGAAGAGAAAAATTGGTACTTATTGTCCGTACACTAAACGGCGCATCGTGTGATAAGTGTAAGGCGAGCATTTGCGGGGAGCACAAAGTTGAGCTGTGCAACAAATGTTCAAAATGAATTTGTTTTTTGTGAAATTTTTTTATTTATGTACTTTGATGAATTAATTTTTATTTTTTCATGTTTTTATGCAATTTTTATTATTTTTCTTTTTTTGTAAAAAAAAAAAATTGAATTGATCTCAATAAGCCGATGTAACAATAATTTTTTTCAGAATAAAGACTTACCTTAATTAGTTATTGCTACATTGCAATTTCGGATTTCATATTACATTTCATATATTGCAACTGAGTTTAAATGAACTCGGTTGAACTTAAGGGTTTAAATAACATTTTATATATTTCAACCGAGTTTGAATGAACTCGGTTGAACTTATGGTTTTGACTTACATTTCGAATATTCTATTTCTTATGACATCCAATCTATTGGAATGCCATAGGTTTGTTTAGGACAGGTCGACGTTTTTTTCCTCCAAGGCCTGAATCGAAGCGGGTTTGTCGGCATAAGCTTTTGACTTTACATATCACCACAGGAAAAAGACTAACGGTGTGATATCACACGATCTTGGTGGCCAATCGACCGGCCCAAAACATGAAATTATGTGCTCACCGAAATGTTCTCTCAATAAGTCCATTGATTGATGCGATGTGTGGGAAGTGGCGCCGTCTTGCTGAAACCAAATGTCGCCCAGATCACGAGCTTCAATTTCAGGCATCAAATAGTCGGTTATCATGGCACGATAACGGTCGCCATTGACGGTTACGTTCGCACCGGAATAATTTTTAAAGAAATATGGACCGATGATTCCACCGGCCCACAAACCACACCAAACCGTTGTTTTTTCTGGATGAAGTGGCAGTTCTTCAATCTCTTCAGGTTGCTCTTCGTCCCAAATGCGGCAATTTTGTTTGTTTACATACCCATTGAGCCAAAATGGGCCTCATCGCTAAACAAAATTTGCCTCGAAAACGTCGGATCTTCTTGGAACTTTTCAAGAGCCCATAGAGCGAAGCGATGTCGCTGGGGAAGGTCGAGCGGCTTCAGTTGTTGCACAAGCTGTATTTTATACGCTTTCAATTTAAGATCTTGACGTAAAATGCGCCAAGTCGTTCCATACGTCAGTCCGAGTTGCTGCGAACGGCGCCGAATCGACTCTCCACGGTCTTCGTGTACACTCTCAGCTACGGCCGCTATATTTTCTTCATAGCGTGCTGGACGTGGTCTATTCGGTCGAATACTATCCAAAAATGAATGCTGGGTCTCAAAATGGGTGATGGTGTTGCGAATAGTGCGCTTAGTAGGCCGATTATGTTGACCATAAGTTGAGCGAAGTGCACGAAACACATTCCTCACAGAACGTGAATTTTCATAATAAAGTTGAACAATTTGTAAACGTTGCTCACGCGTAAGTCTTTCCATTATGAAATGCCAAACAATACTAAACAAAAATAACATGACAGCATGACACGACTCACACGTGATCTGTCAAAAAAGGCTATTGAAAAAAGTATCTCTACTTGGATCAGCCGTTACATAAGAAACAAGCTAAATTTGTTTATAAAATAAGAACAAAATGCATGAAATGTCAATATTATAATTTTTTTTTGCTTTTCTGTAATCTAGATTATAATGAAATAAGAAAATAGAGCTAGTTTGGCAAAAAAACCGAGATAAAATAAGAAAGTTTAATTTTGTTTTGATCACTCACCACTTATCCGAAGACTGTGCACAATTTTCGTTAGGTCTGCTATCCTTTGTCGGTGTAGATTTACATAGATTTTAAGTTTTTTCGGTACGTATTCCATCTGCTTTCACCAAACTACCACTAGTTAATTTTGCAAAAATATTAAATGTACTGTATTATGTGACAGAAGCTCCAAATTCATTTACCATATGAACAAATTGATTTTTTTATCCTGTATTGTATTTTACCTTTTTAGGCAAATTCTTTTTTTTTTTTTGATTCCAAATATCGACACAGAGACACAAAACAACCACAGACAAACACACAAATCCACTGCTTGCGAAACCACGTAGAAAGCCCGTCGCCAATCCGATAACACTCGCATGCACCGCCACCGATAGATCCGAAATTAACACTAGCCACACTATTAAAACTCCTGCTCTAGCAACCTTGAAAAATATCGATTTCAAGCGAGATTTGCTCTATCACAGGGCTTTAGCGGGACTCCTTTTGTTTTGCTTAAAATCGCACCTCCGGTGGAACAACGACGTAAGTGCAAAAAAGTCGGTTCTTCAGAAAACGCGATTTAAGATTTTTAAAACCTTTTTTTATTACAAAAAAACATAGAATATATTTTTTTTAATGAAACAAACAATTTTTAAAAAGGGAATAAAGCATAGTTTTTGACAGTTCAGTTATTTTTTGTGCTTCAAGCAGTATCAATAATTATTAATACTAACATTAGTATGAATAAAAGTAACAGTCATTTTATATTAAAGAAACTTAAAAAATGTTAGTAAAAAAAGGTTCATAGTAGCTTGGAGTGATATTATTTTTGAGCAGGCTTAATATATCTGTTTTTTCCTTGGTGCCAATGGTATTTTGGATGAGTATGCTGGCTTTAAATTGATACTTTGTAACTCCTTTGCCGCAGAAGAGCGCCTTTTAACCGTTTTAAACTGTACTTGTTGCCATGTTATCTCCTTATAATTTGTTTTGTAAAAGTACAAATTGCTGCTTTTTTCAAAGCGTAACAGTTTCATCTCTGATATTTTTATTGGGTCTCCGTTTATGTTTGTTGAGTTATTTAAACAGATTTCCTCAGAAAGCATACAAATACATTCCAATTATGAATCTGAAATAAAAGTCTCGTTAAATCTTTACTCTTATTACCAAGTTTAAGTAATTGTTTCACCTATTCTTCTGCTGACCACCACAATTGTCAGTGTAAAACACAACGTCTGCACCTGGACGAGTGACTGATAGGTCTTGAAGAAACATTAGTACACAAGATCCTATCTCGTTCGAACCACTGTTCCCTAAAGCCTCGTGCCAGAAATAACACACTGTGTGGTCATTTTTCATCTCGGATATCTGCAAATTTTAAATCAAAGAAATATTAGTATCATTGAACTTAAGACCTTAGAGTAAAATTATGTATGTATCAGTTAATTTACTTACAGTTAAATTGTAGCAGTTAAGCCTCGATTTATAAAAGAATGCAAATGTTTGTCCAACAGGAACTGGAAGAACAGCTTGTAAGTCGTACGTTGCTAATACAATGTCGGATGTGTTTTCTTTATCTTTAGTCTTTTCATCACGACTCAATCTTTTTTCTTGTTGGTGTAGCTTGTAAGAGCTTTCCAACTGCTCCTTTTCCTCTCCTATTGCATTTTTATAAGCTTGACAAGTATCGCACTGATCCTTTTTTGGTACAAAGAATGCAATGTTAAATTCATTATTGAAGATTCTTGCGTATGCATCATAACTCGACACGTTTTTTTGGAGAGAATTTCTTTCTGATTTATAATGCCTATACATTTCAGCAATAGACAGCCCGCCGTCTATATATTCTCTTGAAGTCTGAGCTCTCAAATAATGACTTTCGATTCGTGGAATAGTGTTTATGTGTGCCCTTATAGAATCCAGTATTTCGCTATCGGTTTTCGGATGATTGGAATGCTTGCCGCGTTTATCTTCTTTGTTGATGACTTCACCTAAAGCCTTATTCTTAATAATTGAACGAAGTACTCTTTCGGAGATGGCCAAAGTGCTTGTCAATAATTGCTTGCAGACTCGAACTCTGTTTCCGTTAATCATTAAGAAAAAGGCACAGTTTCTCCTCCTTGGTGTTTCTTTAGATAAAGATATACGACGGCATTTCAACTGCAGTGGTTCGACTCACGAGTTTAAGAAATCGTGTTGACGTTGAAAAGAAGCGAGACTCCAATAATTTTTGAACAGTTCTGCTCTTAAATTTTCATCAAATTTTGTTGAGCATGCCAACTTACAACGATTAGAGCAAGGGGGTCCCATAACTTTTTCTTTAACAAACTTACCCCTTTTCGAAACATAACTTTGTCCTGAGTAACGTAAGTTTTTTGTAACATTCTGCTTCCAACTGTCTGGGTTTCGAGATCTTTTTTTCCCATTCTTTATAGGTAAATTGACTACCGAGACTTCTGGTTGTTGATCAGTCGTGTCATTAATAGAAATATTCGATGAACCACTGTCACTCTCCGAACTTTGACCTTCTGTAGGAGAGTAAGCACTTTCGTCCGCAGAAAAGTCCTCGTCTTCCGAATCGTTGATTTCACTGAATATTTTTTGGGAAACCTTTCTCAAATTCATTTTTGTTTCACTAGTTCTTGTCGCAGCGAAATAGCATTGCTCATTTTCGTTGACTTCATTATTTGCGGCTGCTGAAGTACTTGGTTGGGATTCGCAAATATCTGACATGACTAGAGAAACTTTGGGTTGTCAGAACTCACAAATATGTCGTTGACTTACTAATCGGAGTGTTGTCTTTTGGAGATTTGAAACACAAGTGACAGATAAGCCAATGTATTCCCGATACATTAGTTTAAAAAGAGTGTAACGGTACAAAGACATATCTGCCCCCTGGAGACAAATAGATTATTTTCAATTGGGTCTTTGTTTTATTGGAATGAGATACCTTTTTGTACAATTGTGACATACTTAACTCAGAAAATTTAATATTTGCACTTACGTCGTTGTTCCACTGGAGGTGCAATATGTAGTTTTTTTAAGTTTTACCGTGGAGAAAAAAAAACTCCACTCCCGGATGGCTTGTGTGAGGGCTCTAGGTGCTGTGCTAATTTTTAAAAGAGATTTTCGGAGGCTGGTCAACGTTTTTTTTTTCTTCTTCACTGAAACGCAATGAGGTAACGGAGGGTTTCTGAACGCACACTTAAAAGCGGCTGGGTAGACTCGCGGTAAATTTCCCTATTGGAGGGCCCGACGGGAAAATTCTCCCAAATGATAAGCGGACGATAATCTATTGGAAAAGCCTGTTAGATTTGAGTTAATTTTTTTTTTTGCAGACAGAATTACCTTTATGATATGTAATTAAGCGCCAATAATAATAAAATTGGTGGACCGCAATTTTAAACTTTTTTTTTATCGTTTCTCGCTTATTCAAATCCGATTTGTTGTTTTCTTTGCAAGGCACTAATAGTAACATCATTTATTTAAATAGAATTAAAAAAAGACAATTTTTGGTAACTTTTAGAAGGGATAAATTGGAACTGGCCCTCCAGGTTGGGGGTTGTGCTTTGGGTTAACCACCCACCCACAGAAAAAAATATGGTTACGAAGCAACCAATAGCCTCGGAAAGGACTGATTTTATTGTTGACGACCCTGCTAAACGAAAAAAGGACAACGACGTTCGTATCTGCACCTGGAATGTGAGAACATTAAGCAGGAGGGGTGCAGGCGAACAACTAGCGGAAGCCCTAAACTGCTACAAAGCAGACATTACTGCCATCCAGGAAATACGATGGGATGGGCCGGGCAAAAAGAGGATGAAAAACTGTGACATATACTACGGACCGTGTTATAGTGAGCAGAAACAGCGACTATTCGGATGAGGATTTGTTATAAGTGCCAGACTTATTCAAGAAGTCTTATGTTTCCAAGACATTAGCGAACGCATAGTAACAATCCGAATCAAGGCTAAATTCGCCAACATAAGCCTTATATGCGCTCACGCTCCGACGGAAGAAAAAGATGATATAGCTAAGGATTGCTTCTACGAGCTCCTCGACAAAACCTATGAGCGACTACCGAAGTACGATGTTAAAATCGTGCTTGGAGATTTTAACGCAAAGGTAGGAAGAGAAGACATCTTTAGAAGTATTGTCGGAAAACAAAGCCTACACGACAACACGTCTGGTAACGGACTTAGGCTAATTGATTTCGCTACGGAACGAAATGCCACTATAGCCAGCACACGGTTTCCTCACCTCGATAACCATAAGGGGACATGGCGGTCTCCAGATCAACGAACGGTCAACCAAATTGATCACATTGCGATAGATAAGAGGCACGCATCCAGTATTTTGGATGTCCGAACATTCCGAGGAGCTAACATCGACTCGGATCACTACCTTGTAGCAGCCAAGGTAAGAATGCGGATATCCACCACGCCACAACAATCCAGAAATACTGTGAAAAAATTTAATGTCGGAAGACTGCAATCGCAAGAGACCGCCAAGACCTTCGCACAACGCGTATCCCTTAACCTCTCGATTAACACCATACCACGAGCATCGAATGTCGAAGAGCAATGGCAGCGATGCCAACAGGCCATTAGATCAGCCGCAACTGATGTGCTAGGTTTCTCGCGCCCACCAGCAAGAAACCCCTGTTTGATGAGGAATGCCGACAGATCCTCGAAGCCAAGAACAAGGCCTACAAGGCTAAGCTGCGTTCGGCTTTTCAGCAAGAAGAAAAAAGAGCAAGAAAAGCGCGCGAACTAGGATATAGAGAGGTGCCACTCCAGGAACGATGTTCGCAAGTTTTACCAAAGTGTAAAACGTCAACCCAAGGATACAAGGCTCGAACAGAATCCTGTCGAGATGAACAAGGAAATATTGTAGTTGAAACACAGTCGATGCTGAGGATATGGAAGAACCACTTCTGCAGACTGTTAAACGGCGATGACGAACAGCATTCCGCTGTCAGGCAGAACGAACCATTCAATATTGGCAACGACAGCGAAAACTGCCAACCACGCGACCTGAGTGAAGTGAGGATAGCAATATCTAAACTCAAGCTTAATAAGGCTGCCGGAAATGACGGCCTTCCCGCTGAGCTTTATAAGGCCGGCGGAGATGACTTGGTAAGTAACATCCACCAACTCATAAGCCAAATCTGGTCGGATGAAAATATGCCTGAAGAATGGAACCTCAGCATCGTTTGCCCGATCCACAAACAAGGAGACCCTCTGAACTGCGCCAACTACAGAGGCATAAGTCTCCTCAACATCGCCTACAAGATCCTATCTGCCGTAATATGTGAACGCCTGAAACCGTTTACCAACAACCTGATTGGCCCTTATCAGTGTGGTTTTAGGCCAGGAAAGTCCACAACCGATCAAATTTTCACACTTTGGCAGATCCTGGAAAAAACTCAAGAAATCCAAATCGATACCCACCACCTATTTATCGATTTCAAAGCCGCATATGACAGCATTTATAGAGACGAACTGTACAGAGCCATGTCTAGTTTTGGTATACCGCCCAAACTCGTCCGTTTGTGTAGGATGACGATAGAGAATTCTCGCTGCTCCATCAGGGTCGGAAACGACCTCACCGACACATTCGATACCAAAAAAGGATTTAGGCAAGGCGATGCGCTGTCATGTGACTTCTTTTATCTGATTCTTGAGAGGATTGTGCAAAACTCCGAAGCCAACACCAGAGGCACAATTTTCGGTCGGTGCAACTACTAGCATACGCTGGCGATATTGACATCATTGGTAGGACTCAACGTGATGTCATAGCCACGTTTGCTAGTATAGAGAAGGAAGCGGCGAAAATGGGTTTAGCAGTAAATGAGGGTAAGACTAAGTATATGCTGTCATCACGAAAGGACTCACAACATCGACGAATTGGACAGAACGTCACCATTGACAGATATAACTTTGAGGTAGTACGGGACTTTGTCTACCTCGGCTCCGCTATTAACTCTGACAACAACATCTCGTCAGAAATTAAACGAAGAATTACTCTTGCCAACCGCTGTTTCTTCGGGCTAAGAATGCAATTTATTAGTAAAGCCCTCACTCGAACTACTAAGGAGATCCTATATAAGACCCTGATCATCCCAGTCCTGCTCTACGGCGCTGAAGCATGGACCGTATCAAAAGCGGATGAAGAAATTCTTGGTAGATTCGAGAGGAAAATTCTTCGAAAAATCTTCGGTCCAATTTGCTATGGAGACGAAGATTCAACCAAGAACTATACGAGCTGTACAGCGACATGCCCCTGGTCAAAAAACTCCGCATTGGACGTTTAAGATGGCTAGGACATGTAGAACGAATGGACACCAATACTCCGGCTCGCAGAGTCTTCGATTCCCAGCCAGACGTCGGACGCAGTAGAGGAAGACCTGGCCTTAAGTGGCGCGCACAAGTGGAAACCGACCTCAACCAACTTGGAGTGCGCAACTGGAGGCAGTTAGCCTAAGGACCGGGCTAATTGAAGAGGCATGTTGGTTGAGGCCCAGGTTCATTCCGGACTGTAGCGCCACTTAAAAAGAAGAAGAAGGGATTAACTTAAGTAATGTTTAATTAAACTTCCTTTCGGTTTGAAAGCTGGCAGAGAAAGAACGTGGCTCGAGAAAATCGTACGAAACACACTCCGGTTCGCTTAACCATATTCCGAACTGTGTAACGTACGATATTTCGTTAAGCGAATTAGCTTAATATCAAAGGCGTGCTACACTTGTAGTAAAAGGGGGTCAACATCCGTAACAACGTTGTACAATCCAGATTAAATTTCTTAAATAGTGGTAGCCCATGTACAAGAGTTTCCTGCTGAAGTTGCTTTAATGATGCTCCGTTTAGGTGTCCCATCCTGTTGTGCCAAATTTTGAAATTTTCCGCTTCACCTCTTGATGTATCTTCCCTCATATGACAGGCATATTCTTTAATTGGGTATACAAAATAAAGTCCCTCTTTGCGCTTAGCATTCATAAGCTGTTGTCCATGTTTGTTTACCACTTTAGCGCTATCTCCATCAAAAATTACATTTACTTACACCATTACTCGTGGCCTTGTTGATAGAAATCAAATTTTCCTTTAAATCTGGAACGTAAAAGGTATTAAAAAGAGAGCAAAACAAAGGTTTTTTATTGACTTTAGTTACTATATTAACTGTACCAATGCCCATGATTTTTACCTTATTATCATTTGCAAGTTTAAAAAATCCTATATGACCTTTCTTTATTTTTGTGAAGAACATTTCGCTGTGGCTCATGTGTGAGGTTGCCCCACTGTCTAAGCACCAGCGAGTTTGCTTCGCCTCTTCATGGTCAACTGCAGCTTCTAATGCTCTTATCGGTGGTGAAGTTAATAATTCCTGCATTAGAAAGCCACTGGTATAATCATCTTTAACCCTTCGTAGCGCAATAGCTTATTTTTCGCAAAAATTTTGAAAATAGACCCAAAACACAAAAACAGCTAAGTAAAAAATTATAAAAAAAATAATATTTAATTTTTTGTATTAACTTTTTAACAAAAACTATTTGTTGCATGCGTGAAAACTATTAAACCTCAGCAGCTTCTTTTTTACTTTATTATTTACAATGGAAGTCTTTGAAACAATTGTTTGTTTTATTATAGCATAAGCCTATTCCAGACTTTTCACATAGCGTTTGTGTGAAACCAGTGCAATTTGGCATTTTACACCGTATTCTCTTTTCTCCCCATACTGGCCAATGGCTGGTTTGATCTTGACGAACTTCCTTGGGCGGCACGTATTGAGCTGGGCCTTTCTTTTTTTGCCTGAAGACCCTGTTCAACACCTGATGTTCTTTTGCTCGGCCTTCGTTTCATGCCCACCTTGCAAAGTGCTTCAGCAACACGAAAGTCTGCCGCACTCAAATTGTCAGATCGACCAGCTTGTTTGTTGACCCGACGATAGAGGAGCCACGCATTTGCCATCGCCATGTCAAGAAGGTGGTAAAACAAACGCATGTACCAAAATTTAAATAAAAAAAAATAAATTTTTGGCGCAACAGGCTCGTTAGTACCCAGGGCCTAGCTTTCTCACAACCATTCATGTGTGCGTGTGTACTTCTTGCACGATGGCGGGACCTCCTATGTTATGCCGACTCCGAACGGCTAAGTTGAGATAAGCTATTCTTGACAATTGATACTACTCGGATTATTTGTCAGATCATCACGAGAGGAGGGCCAGTGAAAAATCATTTAGGTGTTGCAACGGCTGGGAATCGAACCCAGACCTCCTGCGCGGCAGTTCATCGCACTAACCATCGCGCCACTGAGCGCCTGAGCCGCCCTACCAAAATTTACTTCTTAGTAAAATTTTGTGTCTAGCAATAATGCTATCCATCAAGTCCACTCCTCCCATGTGACGGTTGTATTCGGCTACCACAAATGGTCGTTCAACCATCACGTGGACTTTGTGGATTTTATCATATCGTTGAACATTGGATGTAGGATTCTTGCCTGCAAAATTTGATACCAGTGAAACAATTTTGTTGTCTTTCCAAGCGGTTGTTGAAATCTGAATCCCATTGTGATTGCCAACAAATTCAACTGACGCACCCCTTGGTTGTTTTTTGAAAAAAGATTCATCGGGAAGTTTACAATTCGGAACTCTATTTCTCCTCACTGTGCCAAGACTATGAATGCCTCTTCTAGCTAAAAAAAAAGCTAAAAGCCTGTAGTTGCAATTGTTTGGTATTTGTCTCGCTAAGCGTACAACAACATTTGCAGCAGCACCCAATTGTGGCTCGCCTTCGCATACAATATTTTCTTGGCCACTGTAAATTTCGAAGTTGTAGCCAAAACCACTTACGCGCGCCGCATAAAATAAACAGTTTGAAACCCCACTTGTGAGGTTTGGCCGGCATGTATTGCTTTAGAATGCTTCGAGCCTTGGTTGAGCACATTTGCTCATCGACAGCCAAGCACTTTTCCAGGGTCACGTTCGAAAAGCGTTCGTTGAGCTTTTCAATAAGTGGTCTTACCTTATAAAGCCTATCACTTCCTAGCTGGGTGTAAGGCAACATCTTGGAGTTGTCATTAAAATGCAAATTTTGTCGCAAACGCTCAAATTTATTTAGAGGCATAGTGTCTTTGATTATTGATATTTCCATTTTATCGGACCAGTAATTCCTTACATTCAAAATGCGTACTATTGATGTGTACAAAACTACTCCAATAAATTGACGAATATCGACACTTTCAGCACATATTGGTTTGTTTGGATCTTTTTGTACGCTATATATGTTAGTTTGGTCGCGTATATGATCAACAATTTCTTCAGTGAAAAAATAAGAAAAAAAAACTGATATGGCGTTTCTAATTCCAGGAGTGCGTTTGGAAGATCCTCGTTGGATAAAAAATTAAGCTGCTCTTGATTGAGCTCAAGGTTTTTTTTCTTCCAAATTACATTTACTTTTGCTTGCTTGGTCTCTGGAGCTCTTGAAATTCCACTAGAAGTTGATGGCTGAGGTGGAGGAGATTGGATGGCAGACTGCAACAAAGTTTCAGGTGCTGGTGGACTGTCGGAATCATTTCCTGATGAACTATCTTCCTGGGGGACAAATGTAGGATCTTCATCACATTCATCGGAAGAAAAATCAAGTTCGTCTTCGCTTTCACACCATGAACTGATTATCTCCTCAAGCTGTTGATTGCTTAGAGTATTTTTTCGATGTGGGCGCATACTGGAAGACGTAAACAATTCATGGTTATGTTTTCTATACTGGGTTGAATATATCTGCATTTTTGCTTGTTCAGTGCAATGTTGCAGATGTGCAACAATACGGCTTTTACTAACCACGGCCGTTCTATGTTGCAAAACAAAACAAAAACACAAAATGTACGTCTTGTATAAACTTACTTTGAAAACAAAACAAAATTTTTGAAAAAAACTGGTTTTACAATTATTTTCCACAAAAAATAAGATCAGCTCAAACAACGACTTTCACTTTATGCAAAAAACCAACTTTGACAAAAGATAACGGGGAGAAACTGTCATAATAGAGAGCATGAGAAACGATTGTACTTAGAAGAAGGTATGTGGCGGACCTGCAATATTGCTCTGATTAGTAAAAAAGATGAACATTCAATTTTTGTTCAGTGATATTCAGTATGTTGCAGATCTACAACACAGTGCAACGTTTTGCTGTTTCTCCATGCGATCTACAATCTCTTGCCTTATGCCCGCGACGACCACATCGACTCAGTGGCGCGATGGTTAGTGCGATGGTTAGTGCGATGAACTGCCGCGCAGGAGGTCTGGGTTCGATTCCCAGCCGAAGCAAACACCTAAATGATTTTTCACTGGCCCTCCTCTCGTGATGATCTGACAAATCATCCGAGTAGTATCAATTGTCAAGAATAGCTTATCTCAACTTAGCCGTTCGGAGTCGGCATAAAACAGGAGGTCCCGCCATCGTGCAAGAAGTACACACGCACACATGAATGGTTGTGAGAAAGCTAGGCCCTGGGTACTAACGAACCTGTTGCGCCAAAAATTTGTATTTTTTTTATTTTTGACCACATCGACGACAATTGTAAAGGGTGATCCATTTCGAGGTTCCCTACTTTTTTAAAGAAAAAAACACAGAAAATTCAAATTTAATGGAGAATGTTTATTATCATTTGAAAGAACATTCTTTGGCATTTATTTTTTGAATATTATGTCTATCAAATGTTGGCCGTTGCTACGTCGCAGATGGTCCATCCGTTGAGTCCAATTTTCGATCACTCGTTCGAGCATTTCGACTGGTAACTGACGAATGACACGCGTGATGTTTTTCTCCAAGGCCTGAATCGAAGCGGGTTTGTCGACATAAGCTTTTGACTTTACATATCCCCACAGGAAAGTCTAACGGTGTGATATCACACGATCTTGGTGGCCAATCGACCAGCCCAAAACGTGAAATTATGTGCTCACCGAAATGTTCTCTCAATAAGTCATTGATTGATGCGATGTGTGGGAAGTGGCGCCGTTGTGCTGAAACCAAATGTCGCCGAGATCACGAGCTTCAATTTCAGGCATCAAATAGTCGGTTATCATGGTCCGAGTTGCTGCGAACGGTGCCGAATCGACTCTCCACGGTCTTCGTGTACACTCTCAGCTACGGCCGCTATATTTTCTTCACAGCGTGCTGGACGTGGTCTATTCGGTCGAATATTATCCAATAATGAATGCTGGGTCTCAAAATTGGTGATGGTTTTGCGAATAGTACGCTCAGTAGGCCGATTATGTTGACCATAAGTTGAGCGAAGTGCACGAAACACATTCCTCACAGAACGTGAATTTTCATGATAAAGTTGAACAATTTGTAAACGTTGTTCACGCGTAATTCTTTCCAATATGAAATGCCAAACAATACTAAACAAAAATAACATGACAGCATGACACGACTCACACGTGATCTGTCAAAAAAGGCTATTGAAAAAAGTATCTCTACTTGGATCACCCGTTAGTTGCAAAATCTCGTACCGTTTGGATTAGTTTGATTCGTTTGTTGTGGCGTTCGGACAAATGTTTTTGGCTTATTATACCGAAATTGAAATTTATTGAAATTACCTTGTACTCTCATTGCTTTGTCTGTATTGTTGCTGCATGTTTCTCGTTTCCTATCACCGACTTCCATTAACCAAATTCTGATAGTTTCCAACGATGGTGACTCCTTTTGGGCATCGAACGCTGCCTGTACATCTTTATAATTTTCGTTGAGACTATCTACAAGTATAATAACCAGAAGATCGTTATCAAGTTTTGCATCTAGCTCCGGCAGTCGACGGCATTGAACTCTCGCAAATATTCGTCCATCGTCTGTGTACTGCTTATATGAATGTTTAATAGATTCTTAAATTCCTCAACCTTCTGACGCACACTCTTTCTATCATAACTTGTCTCCAAAAAATCCCAAATTTCCTTCGATGTTTTGTAGTTTTTGACAAGTGAGACCACGTGTGGTTCCATGGCGAGTAAAACTTCGCTTCGGGAATCCAAGTCTTTATCGTCCCATTTTTCCTCATCTGCTCCAGGTCGAATTTCCTTACCTTGCACCAGCCTTAGAAAACGAAGTTTATGCAAAATGCCTTCCTTTGGGCTCTCCAAGTGGGGTAATTTTCGCAATTAAAAAGCGCTTCGACCATGCATTGTATTTGAACTGGCCATCACTTTTGTGTGTTTATATGAAAAAAAAAATTTATTAAACTTAAAATCACAATGATTATATTACTACAACTAGGCCCATAACCTGTTGTGAATATTAAATTAATATACAGATTGATACGGATTATTGAAAGAAGTGTATGTTCCTTAAAGTATATATTTCAAGTAAGATAAAAATGCATACAAAGGCAATAGAGGTTAAATCTGAATAACATGTAAGATGCGTTGAAAAGATAGATGGCAGCATTAATCCACTATTAAGTGTTGCCAATAATATTAGATAAGATATAATTTAATAATATTTAATAATAAGATTGCCGTTGCTCCCAATTTTCATAAGCGAATTTTGTTTAGCGATTAAGCTCATTTTCGGTTGGATGGATGCGTCAATTAACAAAACTGCCGTATTGGGAGTGATGATAATCCTCAAGTGTATGTTAAGATACCGTTACTTAATGGGAATAATTGGTCCGTACTTCTTTAAAAACGATGCAGGCCAGATCATTACAGTCAATGGTGACCGCTATAGAGCCATGATTACTGACAGTTTCGTTCATTAATTGAACAATCATGATGTGCAGGAGCTGTGGTTTCAACAAGACGGCGCAACATGTCACACAGCTCGTACCACAATTAATTTGTTGAATGAAACGTTCGGTGAGCGCATAATTTCGTGTTTTGGTCCTGTGAATTGGCCTCCAAGATTGTGCAATTTAACGGCGCTTGACTATTTTCTGTGGGGATATGTGAAGTCTGAAGTCTACGCCGATAAGCCCAAAACGACTAAAAACATGGAGGACAACATTCGCCGCGTTATTGCCGATATACGGCCACTGGTGACGTACGGACGGACGGACATACAAGGTGGCGCAAAAGTTGTCACCCGATGTTTTTTGGCCACCATTTTTTAAAGTGTTTTACAAACAAATCGAAACAATTATTATAGGTGGCGCATAAGACATGAATCATGGAATAATTCTTTCTACTTTTTTTGCTGAAGAATTTAAATATTTGCAACCAAAAAACATCGGGTGACAGCTTTTGCGACGGGTGACAACTTTTGCGCCACCTTGTACATGGCTAAATCGACTCAGCTATCGATTCTGAGTAGATCCATATACTTTAAAGTATATCTAGCTAAATTATTTCTCTATGTTAGAAACTATGTATCAAAACTAATATACCCCTATAAAAAGAGTGGTGGTTTTAGTGAGTAAAAATCTCAAACTGAAGATTTCACCCAGCCCACGGCAAAAAAAAATAAAAAAAAATTTAAAGAAAAACAGATCCACCACATTCATTGATACCCATAAGCAAACTTAGAATTTTCGTTGACATAAGATATATTAGTATGATTGTAATGCTTAAGGTAAGTAAAAAGGAAATATGCATACGCAAAGTGTGCTGTGACAAAAAGCAGAAACGGTAAATAAACGATAATATAACGACTTTTGCTAAAAGTATTCGAGAACTGGGGATGTTCGAAAACAGGCGACTCTACCCCACGACAACATTTTGGGAACATATTATATTTTAAGAACGGATTCGCACAGCTGATTGCAACCTTCTCATATTTATTTTTGCTCGTTTTATGTTTCTGGGAATTTTGAACTTGGTTTCTCGTCGAAAACGAATTTCCTAAGTAAGTAAGTTAGACTGTAAATAATTTGTTTTAGATCACTTTATTAATTTTTTTTTTATAAAATACAATTTTTAAATTAAAAGTTTCTATAATCCAACTGCACGAGTAAAATTAATTTTATGATGGACGCTTTTGTGATTTTGAAACCAATACTCCAATCCAAATCGACCAATCCACATATGTTCAGCTGCATTTTCTCAGTCTTTAACTGCCACATGAGTATTTCAATCTAAAATGTTTGTATATAATAAAATTCGGCTTAAAAAAAATATTCGACCTTACAACATACGTTTTTCTGTAGTCTCTTATTTAAAATATTTTGAAATGAAACCATATTTAAAATCTCTCCAGATATATTGCAGCTTTTAATCAATTTACCAGACATGTAAGCAATCAGCCACAGGTCAACCACACTTACTATTGTACCCCCAGTTGCTAAAATAAACTCAGAACCTGTGATGGTAATGTTAAGTTCACTTAATGCCACAACTGAGTAAAACAACACCGACACATGTCCAGTAAATATTGTGAACAGCATTACCAGAATCTGAAACTGATACAAATTCTTAACGGCATTTATTGACTTGTATAATTGTGTATGGAGTATTCCAATTTTAGTCAGTTCATTGCCGATATTATTTGACGTATTTCGCGATACACGTCGCGGACCGTTTTCGTAAAAATTATTCAAATATTCAACGATTCGCGAAAGGCGTAGGTTGGTCACACTAAAAAGGTATCCGCCGTAAACCACTCCGGAGCAAAATTTATTCTCAATGGTATATAACAGTATTTGCAGAACTGTAAAGTACAATGTTGCCATCAGACTGTTCTTGTACTGGTAGTAAATCGATACGTATGTCCCCACAGCACCAATAATTGTCCAAAACGACTTAAGGAAGAGCATGTTTGCGAATTTTCGCAAAAGTTTACCTTTTTTCTGGAGATGAACTAAGTTCGTAATCCGTATGCTATTTAATTCATTGAACAGATTTCGCTCACAAGTTCTTTTCGTCCATTGTGAGATTAAACCCACAGATATTGACAGCAAATTAAAAAACACTGCAAGATATTGTATATATAATATGATGGGTCTTTTCACAAATAAGTCCACTTGCGATATGTCCAGATCTTTTATCATTATTGGCAGTAGAACAAATAGCGAGAGGTTTACAAATAGACAATATGCTACCGCTTTGGGGCAGTGAACGAGCTTATGGTTTATAAAATCGTATCGGTTATTGCACATTCCCAAAAAAGTTGAAACTTGAAAAACACTCCAAATAATTGTTTCAATATAATCCTTTTTGATTCGTTTCATTATTTTGAGCTTGTAAATATTATTTCCAACTGAGCTATTGTATCAAACGATATGTACTGCTGGGATAGTATTCGTGTAGTATAATATATCCCTTCCAACTGATTTGCTTATCAAAATACTGATGATATCACTTGTACGGTGAAATAATTACTTCGCGGGTCATCAATAAGCTGATGTACAGGAGCATGAATTAACTTGCCCTAGCACTAATTGCGCCTCGTCCTTTGGTTGACTTTATCAAACGAGTTGTCTTTGTCGAGATCAATAGATTACTTTCTGTTTTTCTATGGACATGCAAGTTATTTGCTTTTGTAACTCAACATTCTAACATTCTAAACAAATAATTAATTTGAGACTGGCATCCAGCATAGTGAAGCAGTGCGTAATGTGCTTCAAGTATCGTCCTCGTTTGATTTCGGAGATCATGGGGAATCTTCCTAAGAACAGGGTCGAACTAACGCGGCCTTTTCTCATCGCAGGTGTAGACTTTTGTGGACCTCTTTTCATCACACACGGCGTCAGAGGTCGACCACCAAGGAAGGTGTACGTCGCTGTCTTCGTTTGTTTTGGATGCAAGGCACTTCATCTAGAAGTTGTGGGCGATCTGACTACGAAAGCGTTCATAGCAGCCTTAAAAAGATTTGTAGCTCGTAGGGGTCTTCCACAGAGAATATACTGCGACAATGCCACGAATTTTGTAGGAGCCAGACGCGAGTTGGCTGATCTAAAAGCTATGTTCATCAAGCAGCAAACAACTGAGGATGTCCAGGCGTGGTGCTCCGCAGAAGGCATAGAATTTAAACATATCCCACCACGAGCTCCGCATTTTGGAGGGTTGTGGGAAGCCGCAGTCAAGTCGTTCAAATTTAATTTTCGTCGTGTATTGTCCAAAAATATTTTCAATTTCGAAGAACTAACCACTTTCATTGCAGAAATCGAATCTGTGCTAAATTCCAGGCTGATTTCATTTATGTCAACCGATCCAAATGACTTTGAAGTGCTCACGCCAGGGCATTTTCTGATCGGTGCTCCTCAACGGGCAGTTCCAGAGCCAATCTTTGAGGAACCGAAGACAATCAGTGCGCTAGAAAGAGGGAGGCGCGTTTCCTTGTTGCGGCAACATTTTTGGACTCGTTGGCAAAAAGATTATTTGCTGAACCTGCAATCCAAGGCCAAATGGAGGGAAGCGGCACCCAAGGAGCTTACGCCTGAAACATTAGTGCTGATACAAGATGACAACACTCCATCCAACCAATGGCTTATGGGTCTTGTGATATCGACAATACGAGGTGACGACAACAAAGTTCGAGTGGTCAACATAAAAACGAAGACTGGTGTCATCCGAAGAGCTATTCATCGATTAGCTGTGTTGCCAGTCGAAAGGATTGAATCGACTTAAAAATTTTAATTTGTAGTCACTTCAATAGGGGCCGGAATGTTTGGGCACCCTGTATTGCATTACACTCAACATTCTAAACAAATGTATTTACACTCAATCCAAAAGAGCGTATATAAAGGAAATATGCGAATAAAATGTTATCGTTGACAGTTGAATTCAAAACCAATCGGAGTACTTTTATATTGTTGGAATTTTAGATTAGTTTTTTCATTTTCGTTGTTGCAAAAAATTTACTTAAATAGCAAATTCGTTGAACCGTACAACTATACGGAACAATAGAGAAATAATTTGTAACATAGAGAAATAATTTAGCTACATATACCTCAAAGTATATGGATCGACTCAGAATCGCTAGCTGAGTCGATTTAGCCATATCTGTCCGTCCGTACGTCCGTACGTCACCAGTTTTTGGGCCTTAAATTTTGAGGTAGAAGGATGAAATTTGGTACATGTGCTCTTTGTTGCTCCCAGCAGAACAAGTGTACAAATTTTTGAAATCTGCCCACTACCACACTTCTTTTTAGAACGTAATTTTTGGCCAAACCATAAGGAATTTTGAAAATGTTTCTGGACATATTTAGACAATCTGAATATGTATCTGTATTTCGTTCATATAAAGTTTTCTGCCACGCCCACTTTTTGGGGGCGTTTTTAATAAAAAACGTTTTTCTGTAAAATTTTAAAATTTTCGAAAAAACTTTTGATGTAGAATCATTAGTAATATAAATAGGACAATTCGTCTTTATACCATTTTAACCCACGCCCACTTTTTGGGGGCTTTTTTATATATCCAGGAGAAAAACTTTTTCTTTTGTAGAACCGTAAAATTTGTTGTAACATGTCATTTTCTACATTTCATCCCCATCGTGTTTTGAGCCAAGTCCACTTTTTGGGGAAATTAGTTTTGCAGATGGGATGGGATAGGGTATTCAACAATTCGCACAGCGGAAAGAGATGTCGGGTTAATATTTTCCTTGATGTATTTTTTTTTACGATGAGATGGAATTTTTATGCCCAAATAGCGCTTTTAATTTCGAAAACCCAAACAGGTCGAAATTTTTATTGGAGTAACGTCTTCCCATGCCTTTTTTAGCCAGCTGCAAGCGTCTAACACATTAATTTTAGCTGATAACACCGATATGTTATTGGCCTCGTGTATGCATAAAATCGAGTGCTGCATAAGGTATTTTCTATAATGGGACTTACAACTTTTGATGATGCCTCGATCAAGTGGCTGTAGATGCGAAGTTGTTTTTGCAGGGAAAAAACTTCAGTTCGATGTTTTTTAATCCAATTACAATATGTGACGGCGCATTGTCTGCAAAAAGGAGAACCTTTCGATTTCGATTTTGCTTTTGCATTTTTTTGTCATAAATGGTTAGGCACTCTTGAAACAAAGTGTAGTTCATCCGAGCCTTCTTGTTGCTCCTCCAGGTTATTCCCAATGCTTTTTCGATTTTTATATTTTTAAAAGCTCTGGGATTAGCAGCTCTTCCTGTTGGTTAAGGAACGCGTTCGCTTCTTAAAGTTATAAAAATTGATCTCACAAAATTAACTTACCAATGACCATTACTGGTTCTTTTTCTCCGACTGCGCTGCAAAGCAATGCTACTGTCAATCTTTTTTTCGAAAACTTGCCACCACTACATATTTCATTTTTGAGTTGAAGTGACTTTGAAGGTGTTGCTTTAAAACATAGCGCGGTTTCATCCAAGTTAAAAATGTTTTTTGCGTCAAGGATGCGATGCGCTGTCATGTGACTTTTTTAATTTGATTCTTGAGAGGATTGTGCAAAACTCCCAAGCCAACACCAGAGGCACAATCTTCCAAAAATCTGTGCAACTACTAGCATACGCCGAAGATATTGACATCATTGGTAGGACTCAACGTGATGTCATAGCCACGTTTGCTAGTATAGAGAAGGAAGCGGCAAAAATGGGTTAAGAGGTAAATGAGGGTAAGACTAAGTATATGCTGTCAACACGAAAGGACACACAACATCGACGAATTGGACTTCTGTCACCATTGACAGATATAAAATTGAGGTAGTACGGGACTTTGTCCACCTCGGCTCCGATATTAACTCTGACAACAACATCTCGTCAGAAATTAAACGAAGAATTACTCTTACCAACCGCTGTTTCTTCGGGCTAAGAAGGCAATTTAGTAGTAAAGCCCTCACTTGAACTACTAAGGAGACCCTGATCATCCCAGTCCTGCTCTACCGCTCTGAAGCATGGATCGTATCAGAAATAGATGAAGAAATCCTTTGTCGATTCGAGAATCTCCGGTCCCGTTCGCGTACTATAACTATACGAGGTATACAGCGACATATCCCTGATCTAAAAACTCCGCATTAGACGTTGAAAATGGCTAGGACATGTAGAACGAATGGACACTAATGTTTGTCAGTTTAAAAATCATAATCACTTTAGCTGGAGCTCATCGAATTGCATACTAAACTTAAACTTGTTTAATACACCTGCAGTACATTTCATCCTGATATCTCAGTTTTCCTGTGTTTTATTTAATCATAAAATTGTTATGTCCTTATTGATATTTTTGTTGTGCACGTATACAAATTATGCCTACCCATATATAAATAATTACCTTGCTCAACACATATCGTCAATAGCTGATAAGCAATCAGTTTCTTTACGAGTTTTTAATGACTAATGGTTACCGATACTCTAGTTTAGTACTACCATTGACAAAACCCTTTTACAACTCAGTTATAATCAGCACTTGACGAATCAAGAAGCCGAATGGAGCGAAGAGATTCTATTGAAACAATTATCAGTTACGGGTTTCGAAGTGCTAATCTCTGTGGAATGTGCACTTATCGCTACGACTTTCGAGAACATAAACTCGTTCATTGTCCAAAAATTGTAGCCTATTGCATATTTTTGAACCTCTCGTTGTTCATTTTACTGCCTATCACTATGAAGAACATGGATTTAACTGACGTTGAATTATTTGTCAAAAGGCCTATGTCATGCTATTTGAATTATGTATCCGGGTTTTTTAATACCCTGGCAATTAGTGTGAGCTTAATATCGCAGTGGACAGATAGAAGTTCTAGACGAAACATATTTAATGAACTAAATGTCATTCGAGTTATTGACTTGGCCAATTTATACAAGAAGCCTAAACATTTACAAAGATTGAAAACCCTAGTGTATGCTAAAGCAATCTGCTCTTTGATGTGGGTTGTTGGTCAATTTGTGGGATTTTTTTACCAGAATAAGAATCCGTCAAAAACCTATTTGACCGTACTGGTGTATTTTTCTTTTTTGCAATATCTTTTGCTTACTGTTGAGAATCAGTTTTGTTTTGCTATGATCTACGGGGTGTACCTTTTTAATGTAATAAATTCACGGCTTTTGCGAATCGTTAAGTTCTCGAATAAATTGTGCGATAAGGGACCGCGACGTATTTCCAGGAAAGCGTCAAATTTTATCTACAAGGAGCTAACTAATATCGCAATAATACATACAAAAGTTCACAAGTCAATAATCAGCATCAAGGATTTGTATCAATTTCAAATATTGGTTCTGTTGTTTACAATTTTTACGGGACACGTCTCTATGCTATTTTACTTAGTTGTGGTTTTGAGTAAGCTACCCATGGATATAACGGGAAGAGAGTTTGTATTAGCAACGGGGGGAACTGTAGTTAGTGTTGTGGACTTATGGTTAATAGCCTACATTTGCGGTACTTTGGTTAGAGCCTGCAATAATTCTGGAGAGATTTTACACACCCTTACATCTCAAAATGTTTTAAATCGGAGACTACAGAAGAGAGTATGTTTGAATAAATTCCGTATATAGATGTGAATCGATGAAGTGATAAATTATTTATTTTTTTTAGATTGAAATGATGTTGTTCCAATTAAAAAGTGAAAAAATGCACCTGGCCATATGTGGATTGTTTGATTTGGATTGGAGAACAGGATTCGCGTTCACCAAAGCGTCCGTAATTAATCTGATTTTACTTGTGCAATTGGACTATAGAAACTTTTAATTTCAATATCGAATTAATAAAATAATTAATTTATTTATATAACTAGAGATAAATGAATTATCAGAGTTAATTTGAAATATTATAAATTTAAGCAGTAAATCATAATTAATAATTTTTTAGTATTAAATAACATGTTGTAGTTAAAATAATTTGAAGACAAAATAAAATCAAATATCAGAAAATGCTATAAATTTTGCGATTGGCCCCTAATGTCAGTTCTGTTTTGACATTTGTGTAGTAAACACATGCGAAATACACGTTAATAAACAATGTTACGCTACACTGCTCCAGAACGCGGAATATTGGTGACTATTTATTTGAGCAATAATCGGTTGGTGACTTTGGCACAACGTGAATTTCGTCGCAGATTTCCTAGCCGTCCAACGCCTACTGGTGAAACACTGCGACGTTTAGCCGCTCGCCTCGAAGAGACTGGCACAACACGAGATGCTGCCAGGCGTGGCAGACCCCGGAGTAGCCGTTCTGCAGAGAATATTGCTGCTGTAGCCGAAGATGTCATGGAAGCGCCGTCGACATCGACCAGACGACGTGCCACGCAAATGGGTATCAGTCGACGGTCTTTACAGCGAATTTTGGTACTTGATTTGAAGATGTTTCCGTACAAAGTCCAGACGGTGCATCAGCTGTTAGCTGCTGACCGCCAATCGCGTCTAACATACGCTCAAGCCATCCTTAATCACCACCAAGAGGAAGATGATTTTTCATCAAAAATAATCATGAGTGATGAGGCCCATTTCCATCTTAGCGGGTACGTAAATAAGCAAAACTTATGCTTCTGGGGCACTGAAAATCCGCGTGTAACCCACGAAGAGCCATTACACCCGCTCAAAGTCACTGTATGGTGTGCTGTTTTCGCTGGAGGAGTCATCGGACCTTTTTTCTTCGAAGACGTCGCGGGCCAAACGGTTACTGTGAATGGTGAGCGCTACAGAGCAATGATCAACGAGTTCTTTTTGCCGCAGCTTGATGAATTGGGATTGGAAAACATGTGGTTCCAACAGAACGGTGCAACGGCACACACTGCACGTGCCACAACCGATATGCTGAAGGATGCATTTCCCGGGCGCCTAATCTCCCGTTTTGGCGATTTGCACTGGCCAGCAAGATCGCCTGATTTGACCACTCCAGACTTCTTTTTGTGGGGCTTTTTGAAGTCGCGGGTTTATGTCAACAAGCCTCAGACTCTTGCAGCTCTTAAAGACAATATCCGTCAAGAATGTGAGGACCTATCGCCGGAAGTTTTGACCAAAGTGATGGAAAATGCCATAAAAATGACAATCAACTGTGGCGGCGGCCATTTACATGACATCATATTCTCGACTTGATGTAAAAAAATTAAAAGACCAAATAAAAATAATCCACAAGAAGAATCAAAGCTTTTCATTTGTTTTTTAAATTACAGCCAAAAAACATCGGAAGGTCATTTTTGCCCCACCTTGTATGTGTAAAAATGGTGTGTAAAAATTTATAGTTATTCATCAATTGATGGGTGGCGGCGTTGTAGTGGTAATGTGTTCGCCTGTTGAGTTGAAGGTTACGCGTTCAATCTTAGCCAAAATAAATGAAACTTTTATTCAATGAAATAAAAAAGAAAAGTTTGATAGTTGCTCCTCAAAGTATACACAACTTGAAAGAAGTTCACACAACAAACAGTGACTCCTCGAAGTTAGTTCGGACACCACCCATGGAGTAAGTCTCCACTCCATCGAAAATCACTCTCTGTCTTCCCCTTCTCTAAACGCTCGTACTGTGGTCGCGCATATTATAATGATTATAATTATAATGATTATTGATGCTAAAAATGATATATATAATGTCGAAATGTAAGTTAACACATTGAACCACTTGAAGTAGATACGTGACCCTCAACGCACCCAAGAAATAACCCTACCATCTGGAAGCAATAAAACCATAGGCTATCACCGAAATTCGAGCATTGGAAAGCAATAAAAAACATGTGCCATCCAGAAACCAAACATCCCTCATCCACGCCAAACACAATAGGACTAGTAGATATAAATACTACGGTCAGCAGCACACACGAGTCAATCGATCCACAGCGGTAGACCGACACACTGTCTTTTTTCGATGTATTAGATTAAGTTTTTTTTATTTAGTTTAAGTTTTTTTATTTTATAAATAAAGTTTTTTTTATGTAAATAATAAAGAAATTAATTTGTATTTATACGAACGTTAACTCCGAAATTTGAAGGAATCGGTGTCTATGTGAATAATAATGATTTTCCGTTATTGGCCAAAACTGGCGGCCAAGCGACTGGACCATTTCGTGAGATAATACGTTCTCCAAACTTGGTTTCCATTAAATTGATTGTGACATTCGCTATGTGGCTTGTGGCGCCGTCCTGTTGGAACCACATGTCCTCCAAGTCCATTTCATCCAATTTGGGCCAAAAAATGTTCGGTTATCATTGAACGGTAGCGATTCCCATTCACAGTAACGTGCCGGTCTTGATCATCACGGAAGAAGTAGGGCCCAATGTCGCCGCCGCGCCGGCCCATAAACCACAGCAAACCGTCATTTTTTCGGGATGCAATGATGACTCATGGAGTACGTGTGTGGATTGCTGCCTGACCAATACCGCATATTTTGTTTATTGACGAAGCCATTCAGCCAGAAATGAGCCTCATCGCTGAAGATGATTTTTCGATGAAAATCCGAATCATTTTCAAGTTGTTGCTCAGCCCAATTCACGAACATACGACGCTTCTGGTGGTCAAGCGGCTTCAGTTCTTGCGTCAATTTAATCTTGTAAGGATGTAGGCCAAGATCTTTTCGCAAAATTCGCCACAACAACGTCACAGAGATGCCCAACGCTTGAGAACGATGTGTGAGAGACACATTTGGGCTTTCTTCAACTGAAGCCTCAGCGGCAGCAATAAAAAAATTAAGAGCATCTGGGCCGATTTGGCTTAATTTTTT
Source organism: Rhingia campestris (assembly GCA_932526625.1). Classification (NCBI taxonomy): domain Eukaryota; kingdom Metazoa; phylum Arthropoda; class Insecta; order Diptera; family Syrphidae; genus Rhingia; species Rhingia campestris. The sequence continues at coordinate 39,097,990 of OW052183.1, forward strand.
TTCAGTTACTCGTAATTCCCAGGACAGGGTTTTAACGCAAGAAAATTTTGGAAAACCCTGCGGAAAAGTCGGCAAATTGGAAAAATTGAAAATTGATTTTTAGTATGGAATTTTATGTGCAATTTTCTGCAATGGCTTTTCGAATAGAAAATTCTTAGTGTAAAACTCGGAAAATTTTGGAAAAACGCAGTAAAAAATTGAATATTATTTTTTCACGAAATTTTGATGATTTTAAACGATTTAAAGGTGGAAAGTTAGTTGTAAAGCTTGGGAAATTTCGGATAATATTCATTGTGATAGAAGTGATTTTGCTTAAATTTTGGGTGGATAAGTTAACGATATAAATATTAGAATTATTCCACAATTCGATTGATGACGTTATACTTTGTCATTTTCAGTTCGGGTTAGGGGTCAGAATATACCCGAGGTATGGCATGCAGAAGGCCACTAAAATCCACTCCACGTATACCAAGTGTAAGGCGTACACAAACAACAATAATGCAATGAGTACAACAAACAGATTTAATACCCCAGATGGCAATTCAGTTTCACTGAAAAAACCACCCTCTTCGGAGGTCGGCGCTACGGATTCTGGGGAGAGCCAATTATTGCAAATGTGTAACCCTTTCGGGAAAAGTTCAAGGGTAACGAGGTAACCTACATCTGGATCTCAGAAAAATATATGTGTCTTAAGGAGCTCGACAACACCAGAAAACGACGTTCTTCGAACAGGGCTTAACAATGTCGAACCGCTCTGCGAAGCTTCGTAAAGAAATTCTCCACCTAAAGGATGAAAATATGACTCTGAAGAGTTCATTTAAAATACCAAGTGAGCCAAAACTAAGTGCAAACGGCCCCGTGAATTCGGAATATCACACGGACGAAGATAAACTCAGTCGCGAAACTGAATGGATCTTAAAGAAAAGACTGGTAAAAAAAGGCCTAAAAAGCTGTATCCTCTCCTCAAATAATAAACCGCGACAAAGAAATTATTAAGAAACCGAAACAGCTAAAACAACGGACCCCACCGCCAATTACTGTTATCGGTATTGACGACTTTAACAAGTTGTATACCTTGATAAAATCGTTGCCATTATCGGGCTACCAAGGAACTCCGCTAAGAAAAAATACATGGAAAGTCTGCGTTAAAGACCCTGAAAGTTACCTATTATCTATTATCTCGAAAGCTTAATACCGATAAAATAGAATGGTATTCCTTGGAAAATAAATCTGAAAGGTCAGTACGCGTTGTAGCTAGAGGGTTACATGCGTCGTGCTTAAAGGATGACTTTGTTAGCGATCGAAAAAACAGGCAATATAAAGTCAAAGATGCCGTTAACATTGTCAAGCGAGACAAAAAGCAAAAAGATGGCGAAGAAAATGTTATAAAACGCGGTCTTCCTTTATTTATACTCACTTTCGATAGAACAGAAAGTTTGAACAAGATTTATGACATAAAAGCAATACCTAATATTGTTGTAAAAATGAGCATATGCGTAAGGATTCCAAATTAGATCAAAAATATGTCGAAGCTACAGCAGGCTATAATCGAAAAACTTAAATTTTAGCAAACTACGCGACCATCAGAAATCCGTTCAGATCTTCTACATCCAAAACCAAACTTACAAACGTATGCCCAAGCTACAGTATCCGGTAGCCCCCAAAAAAATATCTCACCTGACCCAGTTTCAAACTTGTTATCGATTATACTTTCAAAACTTGAGGAACAAAGCAAAATTAATAAACTTATTTTTGACAGGCGTACCGAAGAAGTACCCCACCTTTAACATGAATAGATTGCTTAAAATTCTTACGTGGAATGCCAATGGCATTTGGCAAAACTTCGAGAACTTGAATTATTTATGCAAGAAAAAGATAACGAACTCTGTTTAATATCCAAAACTCACGCAAAGAGTAAGTCGAACTTAAAGATTAAAGGTTGCCTCGACTATCATGCTCTACATCCATCGAATAAGGCTAGAGGTGGAGCATCACTATATATAAAAGAGTGTATCGAACATTTGATTGATCTTAAATTAGAAATCGAAACAATGCAAGTTAGCTCTATACAAGTCAAAAGCAGACAATCCTTTCTGAAGATATCGTCTATTTACTGCCCACCACGATGCAAGGTTGAGAAAATTGACTTTGAAAACTTGCTTAATTCCCTAGGACAGCGTTTTGTCATAGGAGGGGGCTTTAATGCCAACCAACCAAAACCAAAAATACCGGATTTGATCGATTTTTTCATCGTAAAAGGTCTGCCGTCCAATCGAATCAAAGTTGAAGAATGCTTTGATCTTTTCTCGGATCATTTCAGGTCATTGTAACAACAAGCGAGTTACTCATTAGAAATAAAAAACCGCCCTGACTAACAAACGGGAAAACCAACTGGGAAAACCGACTGGGTGTATCGCTCAGAAACCCATTTGAATTCGAAGTCGCGGTTGACTCCTTTATCGATACCATCCAAAAAGCAGTATAGAATAATACTCCTCAAAAAACCAGAAATACTGTGAAAAAATTTTATGTCGAAAGACTGCAATCGCCAGAGACCGCCAAGACCTTCGCGCAACGCGTATCCCTTAACCTCTCGATTCACACCACACCACCAGCATCTAATGTCGAAGAACAATGGCAACGATGCCAACAAGCCATTAGATCAACCGCAACTGATGTGCTAGGTTTCTCGCGGCCACCAGCAATGGTTTGATGAGGAATGCCGACAGATGCTCGCAGCCAAGAACGAGGCCTACAAGGCTAAGCTGCAGTGAAGACGAGAGCTGCCATTGAGCTCTATAGGCAAAAAAAAAAAAGCAAGAAAAGCTCGCGATTGAGGATATGGAGAAATGCCACTCCAGGAACGATGTTCGCAAGTTTTACCAAAGTGTAAAACGTCAAAACCAAGGATACAGGGCTCGAAAAGAATCCTGTCGAGATGAACAAGGAAATATCGTAGTTGAGACACAGTCGATGCTGAGGATATGGAAGAACCACTTCTGCAGACTGTTAAACGACGATGACGAACAACATTCCGCTGTCAAGCAGAACAAACCATTCAATATTGGCAACGACAGCGGAAACTGCCAACCACCCGACCTAAGTGAAGTGAGGATAGCAATATCTAAACTCAAGCTTAATAAGGCCGCCGGAAATGACGGCCTTCCCGCTGAGCTTTTATAAAGCTGGCGGAGATGACTTGGTAAGTTGCATCCACTAACTCATAAGCCAAATCTCGTCGGATGAAAGTATGCCTGAAGAATGGAACCACAGCATCGTTTGCCCAATCCACAAAAAAGGAGACCCTCGGAACTGCGCCAACCACAGAGGCATAATTCTGCTCAACATCGCCTACAAGATCCTATCTGCCGTAATATGTGAACGCCTGAAACCGTTTACCAACAACCTGATCGGCCCTTATCAGTGTGGTTTTAGGCCAGGAAAGTCCACAATCGATCAAATTTTCACACTTCGGCAGATCCTAGAAAAAACCCAAGAAGTCCAAATCGATACCCACCACCTATTTATCGATTTCAAAGACGCATACGACAGCATTTATAGAGACGAACTATACAGAGCCATGTCTAGTTTTAGTATACCGCCCAAACTCGTCCGTTTGTGTAGGATGACGATGGAGAATTCTCGCTTCACCATCAGGGTCGGAAACGACCTCACCGACACATTCGATACCAAATAGGCAAGGCGATGCGCTGTCATGTGACAAGAATCAATTTCATTCTTGAGAGGATTGTGCAAAACTCCCAAGCCAGCACCAGAGGCACAATCTTCGAAAAATCGGTGCAACTCATACGCCGACGATATTGACACCATTGGTAGGACTCAACGTGAAGTCATAGCCACGTTTGCTAGTATAGAGAAGGAAGCGGCAAAAAATGGGCTTAGCATTAAATGAGGGTAAGACTAAGTATATGCTGTCAACACGAAAGGACACACAACATCGACGAATTGGACAGAACGTTACCATTGACAGATATAACTTTGAGGTAGTACGGGACTTTGTCTACCTCGGCTGCGCTTTTAACTCCTCGGCTCCGCTATTAACTCTTCGTCATCTCGTCCGAAATCGAACGAAGAATTACTCTTGCCAATCTCTGTTTCTTCGGGCTAAGAAGGCAATTTAGTAGTAAAGCTCTCACTCGAACTACTAAGGAGATCCTGTATAAGACCATGATTATCCCAGTCCTGCTCTGCGGCGCTGAAGCATGGACCATATCAAAAGCAGATGAAGAAATCTTTGGTCGATTCGAGATAAAAATTCTTCTAAAAATCTTCGGTCCCGTTTGCGTTGAAGGGCTATGGAGACGAAGAATTAACCACGAACTATACGAGCTGTATAGCGACATACCCCAAGTCAAAAAACTCCGCATTGGACGTTTAAGATGGCTAGGACATGTAGAATGAATGGACATCAATAATCCGGCTCACAGAGTCTTCGATTCCCAGCCAGACGTCGGACGCAGTAGAGGAATACATCGCCTTAAGTGGCGCGCACAAGTAGAAACCGACCTAAACCAACTTGGGGTGCGCAGCTGGAGGTAGGTAGCTAAGGACCGGGCTAATTGGAAAGGCATGTTGGTTGAGGTCCATATGTTCATCCCGGAATTTATGGTATGCATATACTCATGGGATGCATAGGGTATCCTAGAGTTCGAAGGTATTGGACTGAAGGCTTTGTTATTGACAAAATCCAAAAGGCGATGTCTCGAGATACGTATTCCAAAGTATTCCATAGACGAGCAAATGATTCCATTTACAGGTAGATGTCCAGTGAGGCAATATGTCGAAAACAAACCGAGACCAGTAGGCCTTAAAAATTTTGTTGTTGCAAAATCGAATGGAATGGTTTTAGACTTCGAAATCTATCAAGGTGCAAACACATTTCCTGACACTAGTTTGGGCCTTGGTCCGTCTGTTGTAATCAAGTTAACTACACCGCTAGGACGGCAGTCCGGGTATTCATTCCGTGCCATTCTGACCAGGTTGATTATAGTGTTGCTGTCTTGTTATCAACACTCGCACTTATCGGTTAGCAAGTCAAATCGGGTTGGATAAGACCAGTACCCTATGGATACCACTTGGAGGTAAAAATATGCACGTTTGATGTGTAGTCATATAAACCATATAATGATGCTATATAATGCTACAAATGTAAGAATCTTGGAACTCTTGTTGATCCATGTTGAAATGAGGAGAATTTAATAACCAACAATTATAATAGAAGTTATTCAAATTTAAGGAATCCTTTGCATTCTCCTACCATAAAATATCTCATAGTTTATTAAAAGCTCCATTAGAATGTATTCGATTCCAACTTATCAATGTTGTACACATACGCAAATAATAAATAATGCATTTGCATCTTCAATTCGAGGTTAAACTTTGGCAAAGTATGAGTATGTCTGTTGCTTTATGATAATCCGAATTGATGTATCGAATCGAAACTGATAAATGTATTTTGATTTCTGCAAATAAGTAATTCAATATTACCCATGTATAAGAATGCAACCGAAGAAGGAACAAACCTGTATCAGTTCCTGATTTGCTTGCAATAAGGAAAGCAGTTTCCCAGATTGCATATCGTAAATTATTTATATCGCATTGGAATCGAAAGCCTGGCACTTATTTTTGTATTTAAAGCTTTTAATCTTACGAGGGATGACGTAAACTTGGCAACGCCTAGTCGTGTAACTTTGACTTCACATCAAAAATACAATTTTTTGGCGCAACAGACTCATTAGTCCATCAGGGACGAGCTTTCTCACAACCATTCATGGGTGCGTGTGTACTTCTTGCACGATGGCGAGACCTCCTGTTTTATGCCGACTCCGAACGGCTAAGTTGAGATACGCTTCAGGTCATCACGAGAGGAGGGCCAGTCAAAAATCATTTAGATGTCGCTAAGGCTGGGAATCGAACACAGACCTTCTGGGCGGCAGTTCATCGCAATAACCATCAGGCCACTGAGCCCGTCTTGATTTCACATCAATTGAGATTATTGTATCCCCAGTGTTAATGATTGAATACTGTCTCATCGGATTTTACTTGCTAAACTTATATGTGCCCGTGTTGAGAACAAATTGAATAACAATTACAATATAAAAAGTCTGTTAAAAATGACTGGTATGGGATATCCAGCTTGGTGTTAGCAGGCCAAAACAAGGGCTTGGCCATCCAAATAGTGAGAATATTGAATAACAACCTCTAGAGAGTGTTAAACTAACAACATCTCCTACAAGATCCTATTTGACGTAATATGTAAACGCCTGAAACCATTTACCAACAACGTGATCGTCACTTCTTTGCGTATTTAGGCCATGAAAACATTTCCGCAAATCCGCAGATTCCAGAAAAACCCAAGAATTCCCAGTCGATACCTACCACCTATTTGTATATTTCAAACCCGCATCCTACATCATTTATAGTGACAAACTATACAGAGTCATGTCTAGGATGACAATGGATAATTCTCGCTGCACCATTATAATCGGTAACGACCTCACCGAAATATTAGATCCCAAATAAAGGATTAAGGCAAGGCAAACGACGCACTGTCATGTGAATTCATTAACATCATTCATGAGAGGATTGAGTTAGACTACCAAGCCAGAGGTGCAGTAGTCCTAAAATGGGTAGCAAATACTAGCATACTTCGACCATATTAAGCATCATTGGTCAGACGCAACGACAGACATGTATGCTAGTATAGAGAAAAAAGCGTCAAATGTTGGCTTAGCAGTATATGAGGAATGAACCTGGGCCTCAACCAACATGCCTCTCAAATCAGCCCGGTCCTTAGCTAACTGGCTCCAGTTGCACACTTCAAGTTGGTTGTGGTCGGTTTCTACTTGTGCGCGCCACTCAAGGCGTTGTCTTCCTCTACTGTATCCGTCGTCTGGATGGGAATCGAAGACTAGCAGACACCAATACTCCGGGGTCCATTCGTTTTACATGTCCTAGCCATCTTAAACGTGCAATGCGGAGTTTTTTTGACAAGGGGTATGTCGCTGACTGAAGATTATTAAAAGAATTTTCCTCTCGAATCGACCAAGGATTTTTCATCCACCTTCGACAGGGCCCATGCTTCAGCGTATTAGAGAAGGATTGCGAAGATATGTCGTATAGAATATCCTTCGTATTTCGAGTAAGGGCTTGACTACTAATTTGCCTTCTTAGCCCGAAGAAACAGCGGTTGGCAAGACTCGTTCTTCGTTTAATTTCTGACGAGATGTTGTTGTCAGAGTTAATAGCGAATTGCCTCAAAGCTTTTTCTGTCAATGGTGAGGTTCTATCCAATTCGTCAATGTTGTGTGTCCTTTTACTGCTAAACCGATTTTTTCCGCTTCCTTATCTATAACAGCAAACGTGGCTATGACATCACGTTGACTTCTACCAATGATGTAAATATCGTCGGCGTATGCTAGTAGTTGCACAGATTTTTGGAAGATTGTGCCTCTGGTGTTGGCTTGGTAGTTTTGCACAATTCTCTCAAGAATCAGATTAAAGAAGTCACATAACAGCGCATCGCTTTGCCTAAATCCTTTTTTGGCATCGAATGTGTCGGTGAGGTCGTTTCCGACCCTGATGGAGCAGCGAGAATTCTCCATCGTCATCCTACACAAACGGATGAGTTTGGGCGGTATACCAAAACAAGACATGGCTCTGTATAGTTCGTCTCCATAAATGCTGTCGTATGCGACCATCGATAAATAGGTGGTGGGTATTGATTTGGAATTCTTGGGTTTTTTCTCCAGAATCTGTCGAAGTGTGAAAATTTGATCAGTTCTGGACTTTCCAGCCCTAAAACCACATTGATAAGGATCGACCAGGTTGTTGGTAAACGGTTTCATTCGTTCACATATTAAGGCAGATATGATCTTATATACAATGTTAAGGAGACTTATGTCTCCGAAGTTCGAGCAGTTCAGAGGCTCTTCACGCAAATCTTGCTTATGAGTTGGTGAATGTTACTTACCAGGTCATCTCCGCCGAATCTCTAAGATACGGCGGGAAGGCAGTCATTTCCGTGGTTTGTAGTTTTTTCTGATGTCACCAATATTGAATGGTTCGTTCTGCCTGACAGCGGAATGTTGTTCGTCATCACTGTTTAAGAGTGTGCAGAAGTGGCTCTTCCATATACTTAGCATCGACTGTGTCTCAGCTACCATATTTCCTTGTTCATATTGACTGGATTCTGTTCGAGCCTTGTATCCTGTCTTTGACGTTTTACACTTTGGTAAAACTTGCAAACATCGTTCCTGCACGTCTCCCTATCCTGAATCGCGCCTCAATCTCGAGCTTTTGTAGCTATTTTCTCTTTTTTCTGACTTTTGAGATATTTTCTCTTTCACTATAGAGCTCAATGGCAGCTCTCGTCTTCACCTGCAGCTTAGCCTTGTAGGCCTCGTTCTTGGCTGCGAGCATCTGTTGGCATTCCTCATCAAACCAGGGGTTTCTTCCTGGTGGCTGATATAATGGCTTGTTGGCATCGTTGCCATTGTTCTTCTACATTAGATGGTGGTGGTATGGTGTGAATCGAGAGGGTACGGGATACGCGTTGCGCGAAGGCCTTGGCGGTCTATAGCGATTGCAGTCTTTCGACATTAAAATGTTTCACAATATTTCCGATTTGTTGTGGCGTTGATGTGGCGAGTCGATGATAGCTCCTCGGAATGTTTGGACATCTAAACTACTGGATGCGTGCCTCTAAAGACCGCCATGTCCCCTTATGGATATCGTGGTGAGGAAACCGTGTGCAGGCTATAGTAGCATTTCGTTCCGTAGCGAAGTCAACTAGCCTAAATCCGTTGCCAGACGTGTTGATGAGTTGGCTGTGTTTTCTTGCTGAAGATGTCTTCCTTCATCTTCTAAACATCGTACTTTTGCAGTCGCTCATAGGTTTTGTTAATGAGCTCGTAGAAGCAATCTTTAGTTAAATCATCTTTTTCCTCCGTCGGCGAGTAAGCGCATATAAGGCTTATGTTTGCGAATTTGGCCTTCATGCGAATTGTTACAATGCATTCGCTAATGTCTTGGAAACATAAGACCTCTTGCATAAGTCTGGCAATTATAACAAATCCGCATCCGAATAGTAGCTGTTTCTTCTCACTTTAACATCGTCCGTAGTAGATATCACAATTTTTCATCCTCTTTTTGCCCGGCCCATCCCATAGTATTTCCTGAATGGCAGTAATGTCTGCTTTGTAGCAGTTTAGGCCTTCCGCTAGTTGTTCGCTTGCACATTTCCTTTTTAATGTTCTCACATTACAGGTTCAGATACGAACGTCGTTGTCCTCAGCAATAAAATCGTCAACAATAGAATCAATCCTTTCCGAGGATATTGGTTGCTTCGTTACAATAGGTTTTTTTTCCATGGGTGGGTAGTCAGCCTAACGCACAACCCCCAACCTGGAGGTCCAGTTCCAATTTATTAGATACCCCTGGACCAGTTTTCGATATTTACCACTTGGAGGTAAAAAATAATCACAGTTGACGTGTAGTCATAGTTGCAACCACTGGGTATTGCCAAGTTAAAGCCAATCAGAGTCTACGCTAATTCTAAAGGGTCCGCCAAATAACTTTTTTTTTTGGAAATGCTATAAAAAAAACGTCTGAATATTTTCTCAAATTTTTTTTTTTGAAAGTACACTCCTTCCTAATAAAAAATAACTTCATTCAAATGGCTGCCTCGGCTGGCCATGCAGTAGCCTACACGATCGCTCCAATTTTTAACACATTATCGATTGTGTGCAGCTGTATTTCATCAATGGCTTCACGAATATTATCCTTTAAAGCGTCAATTGTCTCTGGCTTGTCGGCGTAACACTTATCTTTTACGGCACCCCAACGGTGTCAAATAGCAGCTCCGAGGTGGCCAAATGACATCAGCTCTGCGGCTGATAATGCCATTTTCAAAAACAGGGCGCAAAACATCGAGTGTAGCTTCGGCTGTGTGGCACGTAGCGCCTTCCTGTTGAAACCAAATGTTGCCAATATCCTCCTCTTCAATTTTTGTGAACAAAAATTCGTTCAACATGGCCCGATAACGATTGACGTTACGGCCACTCCTTGCTCATTTTCGAAGAAAAATGGCCCAATTATGCCTCTGGACCAAAATTCGCACCAAACAGTGAATCGTTTTGCTTGTATCGGCTGCTTTTCAATGTATGCGTGCGGGTTTTCTGTGCCCCAAATGCGACAATTTTGCTTCAAAATGAGCTTCTTCCAAAATCCGTACGCAATTTTCGCACACATTCTGCAACATTACCATGATTTTCAAAGTAATATCGCAATATTTTCCAGAGTTGTTCAAGCGTATACACAACTATATTCGTTCAGCAGAAGGATAAAACTAATTATATGTCAAATCAGGGGTCGAATTACGGCATCAGTTATCGAGTGAATGAAATTCATACGTTATCGAATGATCGAGTAACCACTTTGGGATGATCACATACGATTGGTCACGTATCGAATGCACATTTAAAATTGTACCAATCGTACTAGCACAATTCTGCTACATTTATATTTGATGGCTGTCAAATGTGTTGTTTTTCGGTTTTCTGTTTTTCTGCGTTGAAAATAAATTGGTGTTATTATTATTTCTTTAAATTGAAATGGAGTATTGGCTGTATTTTTCATCTTCCGAATCAGAAGACGGACATGAAGATAGACATTGTGAGTCCATTGAACGAAAACGTTTAAGAGATAAAAGCAATCCTTTGTCTTTACAAAACTCCGCGTACGTATAATGAAATTTTAATTTTCTTGAGATGTAACTATTTCATAATTTCAACTTTCAATTACAGTTTTATAAAAAGGTTCAGAGTGAATAAGAGTGCATTCATATTTATTATGGAGAAACTTAATTTTAGAGGAAGCACCGCAACCGCCGTCCCAGCTACACTACAATTAGCTGCAACTTTGTCCTTACTAGGAAGTGGAGGGTATCAACATTCCGTGGGTACAGTTTAACTTATGTAATACATTTCAATTTTATTACAGTTGAACAAATATTTTTTTAAGGTAAAGATTATCTAATCGGAATGTCACAAAGCGCAGTCTCAAAAATAACTTCAAACATTTTGGAGGCAATGGAGGAAGTGTTGTGCCCTGAAAACATTATCTTCGAAAAAAATTGGGATGGGTCCAAAGATTTTTTTTTCGAAAAATACAAGATACCAGGAGGTCAGTTAATCACATACTTTAGTAACATGTAAAACCCTAAAACATTTTCTTCTTACATATTTAGTTATAGGATGCGTTGTTGGTACCCACATCGGAATGCAAAAACCGCACCAAAACGAGCATATGTTCTTTAATCGGAAAGGTTTTCATAGCATCAATTCAATGATCGTACGTACATACCAGTGGCGTGGCGTGGAAAATGTTATATGGTAAGTCGGCAAAAATATGCACCTGCAAACGCTTTCTGAAATTATATTGTGTATTGCAAATCGCATATAAGTAAAGCAATTCAAGCCAATTTCGTATACTTCAAGTCATTAAAGCCAAAATTTACAACGAACCTGAAGTATAATAAAAGTGGCTTCGAAAGAAACCTTTTTTGGCAGATGCAAATGCAATACCTTTAAGAAAATTGATGGTAAAAAAAGGAACTTCACAAATTACATTTTGTTAAATTAAATAAATAAATAAATACAATAATAAAAAAATCCACATATAATATATACAGAAAAAGTTAATAATAGGAAATATTAATGATAAGTAGGAATTTAAAAACAGCAAAAGTTTGAAAAAATTGTGAAAAATTTTGCTAAACTGATTTTTTTATTTGTACTCTAAGTCTATTCTCCGATCTTTTTTAACATATTCTGCAAGAACTTTTTCATAAAAGTTAGGTCTACTTTTCATTTTTAAAAGTAGTCGCTTTTCTATTGATAAAAGTGCTAAATCAGAGATCCTGTTTTCTCCTTGAGAATTTCTTAAATATGTATGAATTCTTTTCAGAGTGGAAAAAGATCTCTCCACGGAGGCAACAGTAAGCGGTAGTGTTAAAAATAGTGCAGTTAATTTTAAAATTTGGGAAAATGTTTCACGCAATATTTCGCTTCTCAAATGGTTATAAAGTGCTAGAACGTCAAGTTGTTGAAGTGAAGATGTAGTATAGAGAACTTTTAGTTCATTTTTCAAAGCTGTGAAATCGAAAATTCCAGGAAAAAAATTAATCAGAGAAGATGTTTTATCATCTGGGCTTGATAGTGCAAAATTACTGTATTTTGATTTATTAAGTAGATCCAAAAAAATTAAATTCGTGAAAGATTTATATCTTGTCTGAAGTTGGGATATAATATTGTCCTTTATTTCTACAAGAAGGCGCTTATAGTGAGTTTTTAAATCAATATCGAGTAATCTGCGTTTTCGTGGAGGTTCAGCACAATCGTTTATGCTTTCAAAAATGGAATCAAATTTGTTTAGAAAGTCAGTACAAAGCCAAGACTCAAAACACTCGATTTCTCGCTTAGCAACTTCAACATCCGTTTGTTTATTTTGTATTAAATTAAACAATACATCGGTTTTAGCAAAAATCTCGGAAAGCGTGTTCAATATAAAACAAAACTCTTTCCCTTCTAATTTAAGCAATAAACTTTCGGCCATTGAAAGTGCGTCATTATCCCATTCTTTTGGATTGCCTAATATTTGGTTAAAAGTTTCAATTATATCTAATCTACAGTTACAAATAACGTTAATTATTCGTGAATGGTAATGCCAGCGAGTTTCTGATACTCCCGGCATGCGTCGGTTTGCTTTTTGTTTCAAAAGATTTGAACGTTTAGTTGATTTATTGAAAAAGCGCACTACAGTATTTATATTGCCAAAAAAAAACTTTTAACTCAGGTATATTTTCAAGTGATCGGGATAACACCAAATTTAAAACATGTGCGTAGCAAGGAATAAAATTAGCCATTGGACATGCATCGAGGACCTTTTTTTTAACTCCACCTACTTCCCCGGACATAACCGCGGCACCATCGTAAGATTGCCCTATTAACTTTTCCTTGCAACCGTATACATCAAGTATATTAAAAATGTGTTTTGAGAGCTCTTCTGCATTTCAAGGTTTCAATGCGATTAGTGCCGAATTCGTGCAAAGATAAACAGTTTCGAATATGTTTTTCCGTTTTGACATGTTTATTTGCGGAATTAACTAAATTGTTTATGTCAGCGTAGCCAGTACGGCTCCAAACACTAGGGGAATTTGAAAAAAGAAGACAAGGAAAGCAAAACATTTTGTTAAGCTTACAACTGCCAGTCAACCAAGTATATTTTTGGTACATGGATGCATTAAAATGCGAAACAAAACCATCCTTGCGCTTATAATCTATTTTCATAGAAGGAGTAGAGCGCCCTATCTCTATAACTTTTTTTTTTTAAGAAAATTCAACTTACAAAAAGCATTTTCTTCCTCCAAAAGCAAATCTACCAAACAACAATGTACAGTTAATAATGCCATTATCTCTTAATAATTAGCTATTTGAAATTATCTGAATTCAACTGAAAATACCACAATTTAAACTTTTCACACTTTTCACTGTTTCAAATTTCTTTTTTATTGCACATCAATAATTACACTCAAAATTTTCTTTAAGTTACGCATCGCAATCTGCTTCATAACTAATTTTTTCCAACAGAAATAATCTAAAAGAAAAGACAAAATTCACCAATAAGTCGTTGAACATCGGGTTATTTTTTTTGCATAAGAAAGCGTGTGTTAAACAGAGAGGAGTCAAACACGGTGAACGATAAAGGGAAAACAAGGAATGAAAACCAATTTGTTCTAGCTAGCCAGATATTTTATAACACGGCGTTTGTCGGGTTACACTTTGCTTTGTTTTGCTAGCGCTTTGCAGTTGTTTTTCTTATGGGCTATGAAATATGTGGAGTATGGGATAGAGAATAACCATGCAATGATGTGTGTATGTGTGTGCGTAAAGCAGTAGAACGATATGAAAGCGGATGACTTGCAGCAGGTTGAGGGGTTGTTGATAGAATTTGTGGCTTGCGTGTGCTGTGCAGGTGTGGGAAACACAAATATTGTGTTTATATGGGGATATTAAGATTCATGTTGCTTGTTTTATTGGTACATTGTTGAAAAGTAGAATTTCAAAAGGTAACTCGGTAGGAATCGAGTTATATGGACGCCTCGCCACTGGTACATACATACTTAATATAACTTTTGTTATTCTATCCTTTTAAATCATTTTGTTTTAAGATATGTAATCACGAATGCAGAATCTTAGCAGTTAACTCGAAATATGGAGGAGCAGCTCACGACTCTTTTGTGTGGAAGCATTCCGACGAGCGGCAATGCTTAGAGAATAGATTCATTGCTTGTCAAAATGATAACTCATGGCTTCTGGGTAAGCATAACATCAGAGACGAAATATTTGCTTTCTTTGAACGATTTTGTTATTTTGAAGGTGATTCTGGATATCCGTTGGAGCCTTGGTGCATCACACCCTATGGAAATCCAACTGAGGGTTCTTTCGAGTGTAGCTTCAATGATCTTCATTCCAAAGCAAGGTGCATTGTCGAGAGAACGATTGTGATTTTAAAAGGACGATGGAGAATTCTCATTTATGATAAGCGAGGAAGATACACCCCAGAGAAACATGCTCGCTCTGGAAATGTGTGTTCTGCGCTGCATAATATTTGCATAGACTTTAAAGTTCCATTTCGCATTCCACACATAGAGCCTGTAACAGTTTCGGAGCATCATATCAATATTGAAAATGTACCTCTTCAAAGAGTTGGAGAAAAAAGAAGAAATTATATTAAATGCTCACTTGAATAAAACTTCAACATTTGAATTGCTTCGAAATCAATTATGTATTTTATTATTATTAAAAAAAAATATATGTTTTAAGTAACAAGAAAAGAAAAATAAATATATACATATATTAAGTAACAAAAATAAAAAAAAAAACAACATAATGGCACTTCATATGAAGTTATTGTCAATTAAATAAAAATAAAGTCCATTTTAAATATGAAAAAAATAAATATGATTTCTATGAGTATAACACTTAAATATCTAAAAATCACATGGGAAGTTAAGTCGCATTTAGAATTATTGTTGCTTTAGAATCTCCAACTGAAGCTCTTTAATTTGGTGCTTTAATGTATTTACATGGATGGTTGGGTGTTGTAGAACGAGGGTAGACTCTGATTGGCATTAACTTGGCAATGCCCAGTGTTGCAACTCTGACTACACATCAAATGTGCTTATCTTTACCTCCAAGTGGTAACCATCGGGTACTGGTCTCATCCAACCGGATTTGACTTGCTAAACGATAAGTGCGAGTGTTGATAACACGACGAAAAACAGCAACACTATAAACACCCTGGTGAGAATGGCACGGATGAGTAGCCGGCCTGCCGTCCCAGGCGAACCTAGATGAGCTGCTCTGACATATTCGGACAACAGGTTGTCTAGGAATTTCAAGGGTTAGTCAGGCCCCTTGAACAGAGATGGTGGCGGATGAACCGAAAGGCCAACGGCAGCGCTCAATCCCGTAGTGGATACTGATGGCCCCGTGTCCTAGGGGTATCTAATAAATTGGAACTGGCCCTCCAGGTTGGGGGTTGTGCTTTGGGTTAACTACCCACCCACAGAAAAAAATCATGGTTACGAAGCAACCAATAGCCTCGGAAAGGACTGATTTTATTGTTGACGACCCTGCTAAACGAAAAAAGGACAACGACGTTCGTATCTGCACCTGGAATGTGAGAACATTAAACAGGAGAGGTGCAGGCGAACAACTAGCGGAAGCCCTAAACTGCTACAAAGCAGACATTACTGCCATCCAGGAAATACGATGGGATGGGCCGGGCAAAAAGAGGATGAAAAACTGTGACATATACTACGGACCGTGTTATAGTGAGCAGAAACAGCGACTATTCGGATGCGGATTTGTTATAAGTACCAGACTTAGGCAAGAAGTCTTATGTTTCCAAGACATTAGCGAACGCATAGTAACAATCCGCATCAAGGCCAAATTCGCCAACATAAGCCTTATATGCGCTCACGCTACGACGGAAGAAAAAGATGATATAGGTAAGGATTGCTTCTACGAGCTCCTCGACAGAACCTATGAGCGACTACCGAAGTACGATGTTAAAATCGTGCTGGGAGATTTTAACGCAAAGGTAGGAAGAGAAGACATCTTTAGAAGTATTGTCGGAAAACATAGCCTACACGACAACACGTCTGGTAATGGACTTAGGCTAATTGATTTCGCTACGGAACGAAATGCCACTATAGCCAGCACACGGTTTCCTCACCTCGATATCCATAAGGGGACATGGCGGTCTCCAGATCAACGAACGGTCAACCAAATTGATCACATTGCGATAGATAAGAGGCACGCATCCAGTATTTTGGATGTCCGAACATTCCGAGGAGCTAACATAGACTCGGATCACTACCTTGTAGCAGCCAAGATAAGAATGCGGATATCCACCACGCCAAAACAATCCAGAAATACTGTGAAAAAATTTAATGTCGGAAGACTGCAATCGCAAGAGACCGCCAAGACCTTCGCACAACGCGTATCCCTTAACCTCTCGATTAACACCATACCACCAGCATCGAATGTCGAAGAGCAATGGCAACGATGCCAACAGGCCATTAGATCAGCCGCAACTGATGTGCCAGGTTTCTCGCACCCACCAGCAAGAAACCCCTGGTTTGATGAGGAATGCCGACAGATGCTCGCAGCCAAGAACGAGGCCTACAAGGCTAAGCTGCAGGTGAAGACGAGAGCTGCCATTGAGCTCTATAGGCAAAGAAGAAGGGAAGAACATCGGCTTTTCAGCAAGAAGAAAAAAGAGCAAGAAAAGCGCGCGATCGAGGATATAGAGAGGTGCCACTCCAGGAACGATGTTCGCAAGTTTTACCAAAGTGTAAAACGTCAAAGCCAAGGATACAAGGCTCGAACAGAATCCTGTCGAGATGAACAAGGAAATATTGTAGTTGAGACACAGTCGATGCTGAGGATATGGAAGAACCACTTCTGCAGACTGTTAAACGGCGATGACGAACAACATTCCGCTGTCAGGCAGAACGAACCATTCAATATTGGCAACGACAGCGAAGACTGCCAACCACCCGACCTGAGTGAAGTGAGGATAGCAATATCTAAACTCAAGCTTAATAAGGCTGCCGGAAATGACGGCCTGCCCGCTGAGCTCTATAAGGCCGACGGAGATGACTTGGTAAGTAACATCCACCAACTCATAAGCCAAATCTGGTCGGATGAAAATATGCCTGAAGAATGGAACCTCAGCATCGTTTGCCCGATCCACAAAAAAGGAGACCATCTGAACTGCGCCAAACTACAGAGGCATAAGTCTCTTCAACATCGCCTACAAGATCCTATCTGCCGTAATATGTGAACGCCTGAAACCGTTTACCAACAACCTGATTGGCCCTTATCAGTGTGGTTTTAGGCCAGGAAAGTCCACAACCGATCAAATTTTCACACTTCGGCAGATCCTGGAAAAAACTCAAGAAGTCCAAATCGATACCCACCACCTATTCATCGATTTCAAAGCCGCATATGACAGCATTTATAGAGACGAACTTTACAGAGCCATGTCTAGTTTTGGTATACCGCCCAAACTCGTCCGTTTGTGTAGGATGACGATAGAGAATTCTCGCTGCTCCTTTAGGGTCGGAAACGACCTCACCGACACATTCGATACCAAAAAAGGATTTAGGCAAGGCGATGCGCTGTCATGTGACTTCTTTAATCTGATTCTTGAGAGGATTGTGCAAAACTCTAAAGCCAACACCAGAGGCACAATTTTCCAAAAGTCGGTGCACATACTAGTATAAGCTGACGATATTGACATCATTGGTAGGACTCAACGTGATGTCATAGCCACGTTTGCTAGTATAGAGAAGGAAGCGGCGAAAATGGGTTTAGCAGTAAATGAGGGTAAGACTAAGTATATGTTGCCATCACGAAAGGACTCACAACATCGACGAATTGGACAGAACGTCACCATTGACAGATATAACTTTGAGGTAGCACGGGACTTTGTCTACCTCGGCTCCGCTATTAGCTCTGACAGCAACATCTCGTCAGAAATTAAACGAAGAATTACTCTTACCAACCGCTGTTTCTTCGGGCTAAGAAGGCAATTTACTAGTAAAGCCCTCACTCGAACTACTAAGTACTAAGGAAACCCTATATAAGACCCTCATCATCCCAGTCCTGCTCTACGGCGCTGAAGCATGGACCGTATCAAAAGCGGATGAAGAAATCCTTGGTAGATTCGAGAGGAAAATTCTTCGAAAAATCTTCGGTCCCGTTTGCGTTGACGGGCTATGGAGACGAAGATTCAACCAAGAACTATACGAGCTGTACAGCGACATGCCCCTGGTCAAAAAACTACGCATTGGACGTTTAAGATGGCTAGGACATGTAGAACGAATGGACACCAATACTCCGGCTCGCAGAGTCTTCGATTCCCAGCCAGACGTCGGACGCAGTAGAGGAAGACCTCGCCTTAAGTGGCGCGCACAAGTGGAAACCGACCTCAACCAACTTGGAGTGCGCAACTGGAGGCAGTTAGCTAAGGACCGGGCTAATTGGAGAGGCATGTTGGTTGAGGCCCAGGTTCATTCCAGACTGTAGCGCCACTTAAGTAAGTAAGTAAGTAAGTAATGTATTTACATCCATGAAAATCCTATGCTTTTGCTCTTTCATTTCCAGAATGCGCTCTTGGATACGGATTTTGCGCTCCTCTAATTCCAAATGCCTGTCAATTTTTTGGCAAATAGATTCATGGAACGATACTTCTTCCTTCATTTTATTTTTCATTAAATCAATTTTGGCATCAACTTTATTTTTTGTTATTTTGCTTCTTTTTTTTGTATTGTCGGATCACATCAACACTGGCATACGAAGCATTATCTTCATCTTCATCTGTGAATGAACAGCTATAGCTATTTTCATCTGTGTTGTTGTTGTGTGTTTGTGGATCTTTTTCTTGATTGGGACTATTTCCAACCGCATTTGATGTTGATGGCAAAGGCTCTGTTATGATTTTGGAGTTGCTGATTCCAACTGCTTGAGATGGTGGTTCATTTATTGTTCGGGAGTAGCTGCTTCCTCAGGGCTCAGTGGCGCGATGGTTAGTGCGATGAACTGCCGCGCAGGAGGTCTGGGTTCGTTTCCCAGCCGTAGCAACACCTAAATGATTTTTCACTGGCCCTCCTCTCGTGATGATCTGACAAATCATCCGTGTAGTATCAATTGTCAAGAATAGCTTATCTCAACTTAGCCGTTCGGAGTCGGCATAAAACAGGAGGTCCCACCATCGTGCAAGTAGTACACACGCACACATGAATGGTTGTGAGAAAGCTAGGCCCTGGGTACTAACGAGCCTGTTGCGCCAAAAATTTGTATTTTTTTTGAGTAGCTGCTTCCAACGTCATACGAATATGATGGTAAAGTTGATGTTTGAGAGTAGCTGCTTCCAACTGTCGATGTTAAAGACACCTTCGGTATTCGGTAGTTTCGAATATTTTCGCCTGCATGAGAGGACGATGCTCGGTTATGAATATCTTCATAACTTTTTGTTGTTGTGGATAAAAAGTCCTGTGAATGGTTTGATTTTGTTGTCATCCCAAAAGTTTTCACAGCGAGTCCCTCCACTACAACTTCCAGTCCACATGCAGACGAAATGTCGACGTCCAGCTGGCTTAAATGCTTCTCTTCATAGGGCCCACCCCCAGTTTTCTTCTTCGATGCCTTGTTGAAAGACATTTTATTCTTAATCTGATATTTCTGATCAGAGAATGTCTGCGGAAACAAATGAAGGTGAACATTAACACATTTTACGAAAACTGTCTCACCTTTCTCCAAGACTTGGAATCCTTAACCGGTGGCCCCTTAGAGTTTAATTTTTGCGCTAACTCATTCCATAACTTAGTCGAAGTGGCTTTCCCCTGTGCGCACGTTAAAACATTTTTCGCAAGGTCTGGGTGGCGGCTCATAAAATGTGCTAAAATTTCTTTTTGCGTTGGATTAATTTTATTTAAGCTCGACCTACAATAAAATAAAAATAAAAAGTTAAAAAAGTATGTGAAAATAAAAAAATGAAAATATCTTACATTTTTCCTTCCGAAAATGCATCCACTCGACGCCAAAAACTATACCGTATGAAAATAGCCTCGATCACTGATGTCAAAATACCAACATTCGATACTCGATACTCGAATCTCGAATGCGGTCATACCAAATCATCATTTTTAAGTGACGTATGACTTGATAACTGATGTCGTAATTCGACCCCAGACATGAGGTAAGTGTTAGCATTCACGAAATAAGCACTAGTTCCCGGTGTTCCCGGTGGTCGAATTCCATACCAAATTTTAATATGTGTACTATTCCGGTAATATATTTCAATCCGATATCTCAATTATTCTCCGTTTTATTTAAGTACAATTTTTTTTACGTTAAAAATACGATACATAGGTACATCGTCCAAATTTGGAAAAAAATTAGTTACTTCTTAATCATTACTAAACTTATTAAATGACATATTTTTATCTTTATTTCATTTCAATTTATTCAGCGCCACTTACCTTCTTTCAGTCACTTAAATTCATTTGTCTGCAAAAGAAATTTTGTGATTTTCATGTCATTTCAACAATTTTATATCATTTCACCAATTTTTTATTTGATTTATATTTTTTGTCAATGATATATTTCATATAATTGTTTTTGCCTAATTTGCAATTTTTTTTAAATTAAATATAAAATCAACTTAAAATTCAAAGTTATTTCATAAACTAAGAGGGCTAAGAGGACTAAACAAGACAAAATTAAAGTGTTTTATATATTTATTACGATTATGCATATGCTTACACTATTTTAAAATTAAACACATCTCTATGAATTTTACATATATAATTATATAATATATGTTAGTGTTTTAGAAAAAAACCTGTCGGAAAATTTTAAATAATATTATTGTAGTTGTTGGATTTTTTGTTGTTTTATGTGGAATGTGAAATTAAATATTATCAAACAAATAAGATTGATTTCTGATTTAAAAACGTGTCTTGAAAAAAAAATTAAACAATAAAAACCATACAAAGTGCTATTTCGAAAATATTAAATATCAAAACATACATACAAAATAAATGTTAAATAATAAAACGTGCTTTATGATTACTGCCCAATAAATTAAAGTTATTTATAGTTTTTTTTTGTTCGATTTAAATTACACAATAGAAAAAATTGTCGAATGCTTATTTCATTTAAAAAGATATAATTAATTTCGAAAGATAATACTTCGATTTTGGCTTGCAAGCCGAAAATTAAACTACAAGTGTTTGAATTTTCCGATAGTAAAGCTGATCCGATTACTGAATAAATTGCATCCATATGAATTGATATCACCTAAATCACTTTTTAGTAAAATATTGCTCAAATCGCTCAATCATGTTGAACCGTTTTGCCGATTTAGATCAATTTCTTATTAAAGCCAGCGGCTAAGGGAGCCCCTTATATAAAATTTAATAAGCAGCTTTTATTGTGACACCTTACCCCTTCGGGTTAGGGGTCAGAATATACCCGAAGGCATGCCTGTCGTAGAAGGCGACTAAAATCCACTCCCCGTATACCGAGTGTAAAGCGTATACAAACAACAAAAATGTGCAACAAAAATATTTAATACCCCAGGTGGCAATTCAGTTTCACTAGAAAATCCACCCTCTTCGGAGGTCGGCTCTACCGATTCTGGGGAGAGCCAATTATTGCAAATGTGTAACCCTTTCGGGAAAAGTTCAAGGGTAACGAGGTCACCTACACCTGGATCTCAAAAAAATATATGTGTCTCAAGGAGCTCGACAACACCAGAAGTGTCGGCCCACGAAAAACGTGACTCAATGATAAATAAGAGCCTAAAGGAAGAAAACGTTGTTCTTTGAACAAGGCTTAACAATGTCGAACTGCTCTGCGAAGAGCTTCGTAATGATATTCACCATCTAAAGGAAGAAAATATGACTCTGAAGAGTTCATTTAAAATACCTAATGAGCCAAAACCAAGTTCAAACGGCCCCGTGAATTCGGAATACCACACGGATGAAGAAGAACTCAGTCGCGAAACTGACTGGATCTTAAAGAAAAGACCAGTAAAAAGAGGAAAGCTGTATCATCTCCTGAAATAATAAACCGCGACAAAGAGATTATTAATAAAGCGAAACAGCTTAAACCAGTAAAGATACAAAATAAAAATTCAAAATTTTGGCGCAACAGGCTCGTTAGTACCCAGAGCAGATATTCCTCACAACCATTCATGTGTGGGTGTACTTCTTCACGATAGCGGGACCTCCTGTTTAATGCCGATTCCGCAAGGCTATGTTAAGATAAGCTTTTCTTGATAATTGATACTACTCGGAGGATTTGTCAGGTCATCACGAGAGGAGGGCCAGTGAAAAACATTTAGTTGTTGCAACGGCTGGTGATCGAACCCAGACGATGCAAACAAAACGACTGTGGAAAAGTTCGAAAAACAAGCAGTGCCTCATACTTAGTTGTAAGCTAAACATTTTTAGATTTTGTCAATTAAAGGGTGGTCCAACCATAATGTCAAGTTTTTTGCCCAACAAAATTTGACATTTCTTTCTTTCAAAAAAAAAAATACAAATTTTTGGCGCAACAGGCTCGTTAGTACCCAGGGCCTAGCTTTCTCACACCATTCATGTGTGCGTGTGTACTTCTTGCACGATGGCGGGACCTCCTGTTTTATGCCGACTCCGAACGGCTAAGTTGAGATAAGCTATTCTTGACAAATGATACTACTCGAATGATTTGTCAGATCATCACGAGAGGAGGGTCAGTGAAAAATCATTTAGGTGTTGCTACGGCTGGGAATCGAACCCAGACCTTCTGCGCGGCAGTTCATCGCACTAACCATCGCGCCACTGAGCCCGTCTTTCTTTCAGTGTTTGACAAATTCAACCATCAAGAGGTACACAATTGATTGTTGAAGTCTTTTACGAAAATGGGCGTTCAAAATAAAAATGCATTTCGTGAACTTCGTGATTTTTTTGGTCAGCATAATTGAATCAAATGTAACTTTGAAAACGATTATCACTCAGAATGTAGTTGAGAACTCATGAGCATTCGCTCTGTGATTTGGCAATTATTGTTTTAAGTGAAGCAAATAAAGTAGTATCCCCTACAGAAAAAAGGAGTATTGATCTTAAGTAATACAAGATGTACCATCGAAATGTTATAGTCAAACGTTAATCACGTTACGGAATGAGGGCCCAGGTCTGTAAGAAATGTGAAAACACCTGTACATGCTCGTCCAGTTCGTTCTGCGGAAAACATTGCTGTTGTTCGCGATAGTGTGGCAGAAGAACCGTCAACTTCGACTCCTCATCGTGCCCAACAATTGAACATCTCACGAACATCACTGATAGGAATTTTTAATAAAGATTTGAATTGACACGCTTGCAAGGTTCAATTAACTCAAGAACTAAAGCCTAATGGTTCGTTGAATAGACAGATCAAATGAAAATCCACGATTGATTGTTGAAAAGCCGGTGCATCCACAAAGAGTGACTGTTTGGTGCGGTTTATGGGCTGGCGGCGTCATCGGGCCGTACTTCTTCGAAAATGAGGTCGGCCAAGCAATTACCGTGAATGGTGTTCGCTATTGCGAGATGATAACGGACTTCTTGTGGCCAGAAATTGAGTAAATGGACCTGGACGATATGTGCTTCCAACATGATGGTACCACTCAATGACTCTATTACTCGTCATCCTTGTTATCGCACGTTGCGTCGTGGCGATTTTAGTTGACTGCCGCGATAATTTGATTTGACACCGTTGGAATTCTTTCTTTGGGGATATTTGCACTTCGCTCAACTTATGGTCAACATAATCGGCCTACTGAGCGTACTATTCGCAACACCATCACCCATTTTGAGACCCAGCATTCATTATTGGATAATATTCGACCGAAGAGACCACGTCCAGCACGCTGTGAAGAAAATATAGCGGCCGTAGCAGAGAGTGTACACGAAGACCGTAGAGAGTCGATTCGGCGCCGTTCGCAGCAAGTCGGACTGACGTATGGAACGACTTGGCGCATTTTACGTCAAGATCTTAAATTGAAAGCGTACAAAATACAGCTTGTGCAACAACTGAAGCCGCCCGACCTTCCCAAGCGACATCGCTTCGCTCTATGGGCTCTTGAAAAGTTCCAAGAAGATCCGACGTTTTCGAGGCAAATTTTGTTTAGCGAAGAGGCCCATTTCTGGCTCAATTGGTATGTAAACAAACAAAATTGCCGCATTTGGGACGAAGAGCAACCTGAAGAGATTGAAGAACTGCCACTTCATCCAGAAAAAACAACGGTTTGGTGTGGTTTGTGGGCCGGTGGAATCATCGGTCCATATTTCTTTAAAAATTATGCCGGTGCGAACGTAACCGTCAATGGCGACCGTTATCGTGCCATGATAACCGACTATTTGATGCCTGAAATTGAAGCTCGTGATCTCGGCGACATTTGGTTTCAGCAAGACGGCGCCACTTCTCACACATTGCATCAATCAATGGACTTATTGAGAGAACATTTCGGTGAGCACATAATTTCACGTTTTGGGCCGGTCGATTGGCCACCAAGATCGTGTGATATCACACCGTTAGACTTTTTCCTGTGGGGATATGTAAAGTCAAAAGCTTATGCCGACAAACCCGCTTCGATTCAGGCCTTGGAGGAAAACATCACGCGTGTCATTCGCCAGTTACCAGCCGAAATGCTCGAACGAGTGATCGAAAATTGGACTCAACGGATGGACCATCTGCGACGTAGCAACGGCCAACATTTGATAGACATAATCTTCAAAAAATAAATGCCAAAGAATGTTCTTTCAAATGATAATAAACATTCTCCATTAAATTTGAATTTTCTGTGTTTTTTTCTTTAAAAAAGTAGGGAACCTCGAAATGGATCACCCTTTATTTGCAATTAACATCGTGCGTTTTCGTTGGACCACCCTTTATAACAGAAATTCATTTTTTTCCACATGAACGCTTATCCTGATTTTCATCAAATTTATTAATAAAATTTTCTATATTCACAGTTGCACTTAATTTCTGTATCCTCAATATAACCAACATTCCCCCTATATGACGGATATTGAACATCGAGTGTATAAAAATCCATTTATAGTAAATCTTTATGAAATTAATTTAAAGTCCAGTGCCAAAGTAGCGAATACCAGTCTTGCACCCACCTCTCGTATTTATATTTTCTCATGTAAACATAACTATAGGTATACATAATACTTATTTGTTGATTAAATTTTAAATATTTTACTTCGAAGAAGGATTTAAAAAAAAGAGGAAATAGCAATTGCCTTCGAATATTTCCAACGATTTCCCAGAACTGAAACCCTACGTAAATAAGAAATATAATTTAATAAGTACTTGCAGATATTTTATTTTCGTTCGGCTACGGATCCTTCGCAATCATAACAACTATAAACGAAAGTCATATAATTGGACTGGATTGCATTGATATTGTTAGTGTCCTTACGAAAATCATGAAATATAATTTTTAATTGGGACTAGACGAGCACTCAAGGAAGTAAATTGTACACAAAACTTAAATGTAAATGCTTTTGAAAATTAAACAACTGTGTATTTGTCTAATGTAAAATATTTCACCAACTTGCAGTTATAGTAGGTATTCCAAAAAAAGTTTTTTTGTCTGGCAAGTTGTAAGTAAAATTTGGTTGATGGGTTGGTATATGCTTTTTGCTGTTGCCTCTGAACACTATTTGTGTCATATAACTTAGAAATGTTTGCTCCTATTTTGGTGCATTTCTAGTATTTAAGTTACAAGATCTTCCCAAGAGTGCTTAAATTTTAAAATATTTCAATTATTTTTGTTTATTAAAATGTTGAACAAAAGGACATTTTGGTCAATGGTCAGATATTTATTTATAAATTAGACACTCTACCTTCATCGGGATTGTTGGATTGATAGCTACTACATAATAGGAAGAAGAAAATGCCGACTAATTAGTAAGAATAGTTTCAGGATCGAACTAGTAGTGAAAACCCTATTTGAGCTGCTTCGACATATTTGAACACCAGGTCTATAGGGATTTCCAATATTGAGTCAGGGTATTGGAAAAGAGATGGTGCGGAGGAGCCATCAATGGGTCAACGGCAGCGCTCATATCCCAAAATGGGCTACTGACATCGGTAATTTTTCCGGCCCGCTGTCCTTAGGGCATATATTTACAAGCAGGGGTGGAATACGTTTAGAAAGATTTCTTGTTAAAGGCTGAAATACCTCAAGGATCAATTCTGCACCCAACCTTTTTGTATGATCTTTCAGTGGTAGAACCAAAACCACCATACTTTTAGTTTTGCAGATGAAACAAATGGTAGGTAATGCAATATAAATGAAAACACAGGCATTTTTCGGGGCAGTGCAATAATGCCTGCAGGGCTAAATCCCCAAAAATGCAAATAGACCGCACGGGGCTTAATTCCTTTTCAAAATGGAAATAAGCTCCGCCATAAATAAGAATAAACAGCCGTGCGTTGCATGTGCTATACAACCTCCCAGATTGGGTTCACTGTTGGATTTGGGTTGCGTGTGATTTTGGATGCATGCGATGGAAATAAGCCCCACAAGCAAAAGGCATTAACAGCCAGGTGACTTATTTCCATTTCGAAATAAGTCCCGCGGAGTCTATTTCCAGTTTTTGTTGGGAATTTAGCCCCTTAATTCCTTTGGGGTTATAGCTCTGCACCCATTTTTCATCTTGCTAAAACCTATAAACTCCCACTGTCAGCACCTTTTGGTGACGATAAGGTGCCTTGCATCGTCTTGGTGGCAGCAGAGCAGGGGAATACGTTTCCCCCCACATCAGCTGCCCCGATACATGCGGAGAAGAGGTTAATTAGAAATTTCATGGGTTAGAGAGACAAAGGCGGATAATCCGAAAGTTCAACGGTATCTCTCAAATCCGTAGTGGATACTGATGACCCCGTGACCTACGGGTCTCTAATAACTTCAAACCGCCCTTTGAGGTTTGAGGTGGTGCTTTGTTCTGCTCTTCCGCGCTGATTCATGGGCAGTATCAAAAGCAGGTGAAGAAATCCTTGGTCGCTCTGAGCAAAATTTTCTTCATAAAATCTTCGGTCCCGTTTGGTTTGCTGGGATATGGAAACGAAGATTCAACCAAGCAGTAATTTTGGTCAACAATAAAATCCGCTTTGGATGGATAGAACATGTATAGAGCGAATAGACACCAATAGTCCGGATGGCAGAGTCTTAGATTCCCAGCCAGGTGTCATACGAAGCAGATGAAGACCCCGCTTTAATCTGAGCGCTGAATTAGAAACCGACCCTAATCAACTTGAAATGCTAATTGTATAGGCATGTTGGTTTAGATTCAGGTTTATCCCGGACTGATGCACCACTTATGTAAGTAAGTATGTCTGATAATAGACTTTGGTTCACTTTGCTCAGATGAGTAGGCCAATAAAGAAGCTCTTACTTTAAAGGTTTTTCCTCACTCAAGCGATCATTTAGTCTTGGGAGACGATACTCTTTTTTTTTTAATTGAAACTTCTTTTGGGACGTTTACGATAACTAGGACACGTAGAACGAATGGACAGCAATACTGCGGCTCGCAGAATCTTCGATTTCCAGCCAGACGTCGGACACGGTAGAAGAAGACCTCGCCTTAAGTGGAGGGCATAAGTATAAACCGACCTCAACCAACTTGGTGTGCGCAACTATAGAGGCAGTTAGCTAAGACCGGGATAATTGGAGAGGCATGTTTGTTGAGGCCAAGGTTCATTCTAGACTATAGCGACACTTAAGTAAGTAAGTAAGCGAACAACACCGGTCTTCCCAGCAGGTCCTCCATCCAATTACTTACAGCAACCTACGCTGCTTGATATCGGTGATCGCGTGTTGTTTGTTTGTTTTGTTTGTTTGAAGTGAAACTTCTTTTCGGACGATGTGAATCGGATTTTATGAAACGAAAAAGCGTCATGAATAAGAATCGGTTTGATCGTGTGTATTCAACGGATGTACTTGTATCTCAGGCAACTCGTACGTTGGTGTGCAAAAAAAGGGATCCATTGTTGTGTGCCGTGTCGGTCGTCTCGTCACGTTGACGGTTTCGTATTGGCATGTTGGTTGGAGAAGGGACGTTCGTACATCATCACCAAGAAAGTGTAGTGTCTGCCAATAGCAAGATCAAATTATGAAAATCATCGGTGAGTCCTGGAAAGCAATATCCATTGTTGTAAGGTACCAAAGGACAGTTGCTAGCTATATGAATGCGACATTTGGTAGCATGTAGGTGGATAAAATGGTTATTTCCCTCTGGATGTAGAAATGACAGCTGATCGATGGTACTGGCTTTCCTTTGGTGTCATAAATGTGTTTTAGCGAATATGTGTTTCTGACGTCTGGAGTCTGTAAATGATGCTTGAATCCAAACAGTTCGATTTGATTGCGTTTTCGATGTCTATGTGATTAGTAATAATGAAGATGTATTTTTGGAATTGGAGTGTTGCCTCCAAGAAGGACGGTGTTTTACATATGACGACATTTTGTGGGTGTAAATACAAATGTTGGTACTTTGAGAAATGGACCGATTGGACGAGAGGCTGCAAGATAAAGATGAAAATTGGTATGTGGTCTGACTCGGGTGGGATGACGTAGTCAGATTTGATGATATATTCAATTGTATAAAGGTACTTTTGACTAAGATTGCCTTTTGAATATTTGACGGATTTATCGATATTTCGGAGTCTTTCCGAAGGTGGAGCGAGTTGCTTTGGTTGGATTTTGTGAAGTGATTACAATGAAGAGAGAATATCATCACCCTGGAAATCTTGAAGAAGGGATTAATGGCGATATTTGTATGATTGTCTTATTGAAGTTAAACTTTTGGGACTGTGTAAATTCGATTTTATGAAACGAAAATTTGTAACGAACAAGAGATCAAACGAAATATCGGTTGTCGTTTGATCACCAAAAAAAGCAGTTTCGGTTGCGGTTAGTACTTAGATATGGGACTGCTTGGAAACACCGCTTAATTTAAGAGAATCAGATGAGTTCAACTGTCAATAAGCCGGTTATGTAGGATAGAGGACTGAGGTTCGGCTCTCATACGCGTTTCGCGATTCGAACAGTCAACATCAATACAGTTCCATATAGCTCTCACATAAAGCAAAGAGCTTGCGAATTGTCAAAATGTACCCAAGGCAACTGTCAATATGTCAGTTCAACTTATTCCGAATGAGATGAATACATAATAGAGTTGGTAAACAGGGAGAGAGATAGAGATAGAAAGAGAGAAATTAACCAGAATACAGGTTCACTTCTACATCGTGTGAACTCACACTCGTTTTTTTAACAAAAAATACGTAAATATTATGGTACTTTCCCCATATATACCCTAAAAATCAAGCTCCCTTCCGAATGAGATGAATACATAATATAGTTGGTATACAGGGAGGGAGAGATAGAGATAGAAAGAGAGAAAATAATCAGAATACAGTTTCACTTCTACCGCGTGTGAGCTCACACTCGTTTTTTAACAAAAAATACGTGAATGTTATCATGATTCAAAATTGTTGGTACTTTCCCCATATATACCCTAAAAATCAAGCTCCCATAAGAAAATTTAAAATGGCAGCTCCGGTATCAGCTCATCTATTCAAAACACCAGATGCCAGGGTTAATTGGAACCAACTATCTTAATTGACTAAAATAATAATTTCTTGTGTAACATTCTGTTTTCAGCTTAAAAAGATATCTTCCTATGTTTTTGCTTGTGTCCTTAAAATTTGCATCTTGGACATAATATACGAACAGAACAAAATGGAGTGTCAAACAGAAAGAAAATGCTTTGACTTAACATATGGTTAACTACTGTTTTTGTTTCAGTTCAGTTCGGACAGTTCCTGTACTGGAATTGGTCAAATCATCTGACGAAGATGATGCTGACGCTACTGATGATGAGGACGACATCGATACTGAAGATGTCAGTGATTCCGGTTTAGAATTTCCAGTTGGCTGTAATGGACTACTGTACGGCAATGATGGTGACTTAGGTGGTAACGCTGTATTTCCTCTCAGCTGTGGTATTCGTGATGGATTTCCTCCTATGGAGCCACAACTACCACCTAGAGAACCTGCATCAGTGGGTGGTATTTTAGGTGTGGGTCCACCACCAGTCGTGTGCACCCGTGGAATATTTGATTTACCCATGGCGGAGGACTTTGCTAGCATGCTTTGCTTAATTACCAACGGTGTCAAGTCCGTGACATGGGGTTGGATGGTATACGTTGCCTCGGTGTGATGTGCCGCATGTGTTGGCTGAAAAGTGCTGCAAATGGACGTTGCTGAAGAGTTGGTCGACAACATTCCAAACGGGCGTATACCAGATGGCCGGCTGGCACTTTGTTTACCCAATGACAATGGATCACTTTGCTCGAAAGATAATGGTGTCACCGGAGCTGATGCTGAAGTATAACTTTCCATTTTTTCATTATCCGACGTAATCGTCTCAAGACCCAGGGGACTGGGCTTTTTCTTGCGTATTGTCGAGTAATTGCTTTCGAGATTTTTCGGTATTATCGGACCGACTATCAAGGTGTTATGGGTAATTTCTGGTTCCTTCTCTTCGGGACAATCTTGTGCCAGCATTACCGGTGATGTGGTTAGACTGTGACTTTGTCGTCGTAGCGATGGCGGTCTACGTCCGAGAGTGGAAATAGTTCTTGGTGGTGGCATTGGTGGCAACTTTCCCATTTGATTGGGTGTGAAACTGCTCGGCGGCAACGAGTTCCGCTTAAAGTTATTCGATAGTCGGTCATTAGTTCCTGGAACAACAGCTGCAGAAGAAGTTGGTGTGGTCTGTGTTGCAATTTGGTTCCCAAATGAATCACACGGGTAGTTGGGTAGAACTTTGGGAAAGTTGCGACGCTTAATGGCGTGTATCTGCTGCTCCGCGGTGAGGGCATACTTGTCGGAATCGGGCTCACGACAAGTCACGTTGATATCTTCGTTAATGAAACTGGTGATTTTCTCATCATTGGTATGCACTGTGTAGTACATTTCCACCGGATCAGAACGGGAGTGTTTGTGATCGACTCGAAGGCCCAACGGTTCAGCGGAACTAATGTCGTCGCCGTTCGATTGCTGGTGAAAATCTGAAGAACCGACACTGGTGTGGAAGCAACTGGAACCAATAGAATCTTCGGTAATGAGGTCGGTGTCAACGTCTATTTCTTGACAAATGATTAAGTTCCGGGGGTTGTCGGTTTTAAGTTTTGTAACTTCGATGGGTTCCTGGCGCAGCACACTGTTGCTGCGCGCTTGTGGGGTAGCATCGATGGCCACACTCACCTTTTGCGGTCTTTTCAGGAAACTTTTACTTCGAAGAGAAAATGTAGGTGACGAACTTCGCTTGGAACTTTTTGGACTTCCTTTAGAGGCGTTTTCCTGTGACATCCAATCACACACTTTGGTGTGGGCGTCCACCGTGCTGGAACTTAATTGACGTGCGATTTTAAAGCCATTAATTGGGGACTGATTGGGTTTGACTGCCTCATAGGTGTTAGATTTTCGTACCATATCCAAGATGTAGCTGTCGTCGCCATCGTTGTTTTTTGAACGTTTAAGGTCGTCATCGGTGGTACCATCGTAGGAGAGAATACCCAATTTTCGACTCATAATGGTGGTTTTTTTCTTCTTTTGTATTAGAAAAGTTGAGTAAATGATGACATTGAGGACTATGAAGACTGCAATCAAACCGATAAGAAGTTGCATTGTGCTCTCAGATTTTGCAACGTCTTTGTCATCTGCAGACGGAGTGCCGATTGGAATTGGTGTTGTCGTTTGAGAATCATCCTCTGACTTGCCATGGTGAATGACACCGAAGGTTGGTGGTGCGTTGTACATATTGTCGGCAGTTTCTTTTGTTATTGCCGACGGATGGGACTTTTGAAGTAGCAATCTTAATGTCCTTTGGGGATCATCGGTATAGTGTTCTCTGGGTGGTGGTGGAAATTTACTCATATGTCCAGTGACAACTTCGGTGGGATAAATGGAAGTTCCTCCGCGTGGTATTTGTGTTGGAGCATGTGAGAAGGTATGGAAACCATTTGGTTGGATTGTACCGATTTGATTAAGTTCATCTGGAAGTTCTTTATTCCAAAAGTGCATGTATTCTTGCCGGTACTTGTATCCGATTGATGGTGGAATACCTAAAATAAATTAAAGAGGATGTTAATATCTAAAAGTGGATAATTATTATTTTATTGTTTATTGAAATTAGAATCAAATATTTACGAAATTCGAAGTATCTCAATAGTATTAGCCCTTAGATCATATTAAAGTTTTCGAAAAATGATTTAATAATGTGATGGTTGGATGTTGTAGATCGAGGGTAAACTCTGATTGGCTTTAACTTATCAATGGCCAGTGGTTGTAACTCTGACTACACATCAACTGTACTTATTTTTACTTCCAAGTGGTAACTATCGGATACTGGTCTCATCAAATACTTGATTTGCTAAACAATAAGTGCGGGTGTCGGTAACAAGACAAAAAAACAACAACCAGCATGGTAAGAATGGCACAGAATACCCAGCCTGCTGTGATCCATCCTCGCGGATTGGTTTAACAGCCTCGCAGGGGGTAATTTCCTTTTTTTATATCGACTGTACTAATCAATGATAACCTTAAGAACTATTTGGAGTTACCCAAATCCAAAAATGAGCTCAACCGGAGGGGCTCATATTCAAGTACCTCGACTGGAGATGGGGTAACAATTCCCTGTGGAAGGTCGTTGGTGGCAGCAAACTAGAGAGGGGGAGGAGTGACCTCTGACTAAGGAATTCACTCTCAGGCGGTAGCGGAGGAATTCCCTAAATGGAGTCAAGGGTAGCGCCTATAGATCCAGTTAGATTGAACTGGTAGTATAATCCCTATATGAGCTGCTTTGACATATTTGAACACCAGGTCCATAGGGATTTCCAATACTGAGCCAGGGTGTTGGAAAAGAGTTGGTGGCGGAAGAGCCCTCAATGGGTCAACGGCAGCGCTCATATCCCAAAATGGGCTACTGACATCGGTATCTCCGGCTCTCCAGGTTGGGGGTTGTGCCGTAGGGGTATTTTCCCGACCATGGAAAAAACCATTAGTTATGAGAGAGACACAACCAGCCTTGGATAATGAAACTCCTCATATGGCAATAAGACCAGGAACGTCAATGGACTATGATATGAGAGTATGCACCTGGAATGTCCGAACACTCTACACCCCGGGTGCTACTCAAAAACTTGAATCTGTCCTCACGCGGTACAAGGCAGATATAACCGCAATCCAAGAGATACGATGGATAGGATAAGGTATAATGAAGAGAAAAAATTGCGACATTAATTACAGCTGCAACAAAAGATTGCATGTATTAGGATGCAGATTCGTCGTGGGAAATCGGCTTAGGACAAAAGTGATTAACTTCAAGCCGATAAGTGATCGTCTTTCTGTTATCCGCATTAAAACTTACGTTCCAAAACATAAGCCTAATATGTGCACACGCCTCACCGACAAGGCTGAAGATCCCATCAAGGAGGAGTTTTATGACCTCCTAGATGGAACCTACGGAGCCTGTCCGGAGTATGATGTAAAAGTTGTACTCGGGGATTTCAATGCTAAAGTCGGAAAGGAAAACATCTTTGGAGGTTTAGTTGGTAAGCACAGAATCCACAAAACGACAATAGACAACGGCTACCGACTAACCGATTTTGCAGCAGCTGGTAATACGGTGATAAGTAGCACTAGGTTCCCAAGGCTAAGGATCCACACAGGAACCTAACGCTCTCCAGAAGGTCGAACCGCCAATGAAATCGACCCTGTGCTAATCGATCATCCTCGACGTGCATACATTCCAAGGGGCAAACGTCGACTCTGATCATTTTCTTGTCGTGGCTAAATTCAGAGCTCGACTGTCCAACGAGAAGAAGCTGCAAACTGTCCAGAAGAAGATATTCGACGTTAGACGTCTTGGCACACCTGGAGTAGCCAGAGCCTACAGTGAGCGCCTGAGTATGAAACTCTCATCTGTGCACTCACCTACTACAGACACCAACGATCAGTGGTGCCAGTATCGCGACATCATCAAGGAGGTAG
This sequence comes from Rhingia campestris, assembly GCA_932526625.1. Classification (NCBI taxonomy): domain Eukaryota; kingdom Metazoa; phylum Arthropoda; class Insecta; order Diptera; family Syrphidae; genus Rhingia; species Rhingia campestris. The sequence continues at coordinate 39,132,244 of OW052183.1, forward strand.
CCGAAACCACTGTAGGGTACCAGCGACCCCCGAGAAAGAGCCCGTGGTATGATGATGAATGCGTGTGCAAGAAAAAGGTGACAGAAGATGCACACAAGAAAGCGCTGCAGTGCAAAACAAGGGCAGGGAGAGAAGAGTTTCGAGCCAGCAGAAGGGAGGAAAATAAGACCCTGCGTAGAAAGAAGAGAGCTTACGCAGCCTCCCAGCTCAAGGAGATCGAAGAGTCGCGCGATCATAACAACATCCGGAGGTTTTATAAAAAAGCCAAGCAACTGGCTGCTGGGTACAAAACGGGGATGCAGGCTCTTCGAGACAGCGAAGGAAACCTAGTCAGGGAATAGTAGATGTGTTTAAGCAGCATTTCCAACAGCTGCTAAACGTCCAGTCAATGAAGAACTAGTTCCACCACCTAGTATAGAAGAAGTTGGCCTAGCTATAAAAAAGCTTAAGAACAACAAGGCCGCAGGTTCTGATGGCTTACCAGCGTAGCTTCTTTAATACGGTGGTGATGTTTTGGTAGGTAGTATCAAAGAGTATACAAATACAAGAGTGCGCATCTCATACAACGAAAATTTACTATGAGGGGTACTGATATTGATACCCCAGTGCGCACATTGCCATGCCAGCATCAAGCAACAGCATTGCAGATGCATATGAACGACGAAAATTCCCCTTCGCACTTACCGCCCGCGTCTAAAACAGCTACAACATTTTTAGCTGTGATGCGTACTCTATAGTTATATACCTCTTTGGTAGCATGTACCGAATCATCAACCAAGAATGGGTGGAAGAAAACATGCCCGATGACTGGACTATCAGCTCCATATGCCCCATCTACAAAAAAGGCGATCCTATGTCCAGTCATTCCCCTGCTTAATGTCGCATACAAGATCCTATCCAACGTACTGTGTGAACGTCTTAAACCGTTCTGCAACACACTAATTGGCACGTACCAGTGTGGCTTCCGGCCCGGCATATCGCCAATAGACCAAATTTTCACCCTGAGGCAAATTCTGGAAAAGACCAAGTCGAAACTCACCACCTATTCATCGACTTCAAAGCCGCGAATGATAGCATACATCATCAGGAGCTCTATATTGCGATGGCCGAATTCGGAATCTCGGCAAAACTCAGCTGTATCGAGTGACTTTGGAAAACATGCGATGCAACATCATTCGAACTATTCTAAACATGCACCGGATTTCGGCAAGGAGACGCGCTATCATGTACCTTCTTCATTCTCGTACTGGAGCAGATAGTGCACAGGGCAGGTGTTAACACGGAAGGCACTATTTTTAACAGATCCGTTTAGCTATGTGGACGATATTGACGTCATCGGTCGCTCCCAACATGCCGTGATAAAAGCGTTCACAGAGATTGAAGAACAGGCGAAATCGGTTGGCCTTGAAGTAAATGAGGACAAGACTAAGTACATGGTATAAACAAAGAAACAAGCATCTGTCCCCCGCCTAGGACAAAACGTAACTATATTTCGAGGTAGTTAATGATTTCACCTACCTCGGAGTAAACATAAACCACATGAATGACACCCTAATGGAGATCCGTCGAAGAATTACCCTAGGAAACCGTTGCTACTTCGGTTTGGCGAAACAACTGGGTTCAAAACTCATAAGTCGAAGGACGAAATGTGTGCTCTACAAAACCCTTATCCTGCCAGTTCTGCTCTATGGTGCGGAGTGCTGGACGATAAGCAAGAAGGGAGAGCTGATACTGGGCTCATTCGAAAGAAAAATACTTCGGCGGATTTTTGGTCCTGTACACGAGGAGGGCGAATAGAGGAGAAGATACAACCGCAAGGAAGACCGAACCTCCGTTTCAAAGACCAAGCCATCGCGGATGCCAGAGCGCTTGGTCTAGTCAACTGGGAACAGCGAGCCAGGGATCGTAGACGATGGCAGGCTGCAGTGTCTCAGGCAGAGACTCTTCACGGGTCGGGAGCCCGATAAGTAAAGTAAGTAAATAATGCAGCAGTGATGAACCGACGAAGATTGACCCTTGAAAACGGATGCTTCTCCTTTTGATGAGGATATGTACACGTTGATGATGGGTGGAGCCTACACCTCAACGAATCTTTTGCGCCACATATTATTGGCGCAAACGCGACAGGCAACCGAGTTTTTTAGGCTGACGGCTATGAACAAACACACACGCCACAACAAACATAGACACACACTTGGACACAAAAGAGATGGGACATCACTTCCAGAGGCAACTGTTAAGGTGTCCAAAGGCAGCTATCATACTAGCTGTCATATTGAACGAGAGCTGTTAAACCGGGAAACGGCTGTCGAACAACGGAACAACGGAACAACGAAACAACGAAACGTGTCTAAACACCAGAGACACCCAAACAAAGGCCTAGAGCCCAACATAAATATAATTTAGAGATGACACCCGAATGGAAATCCCTGAAGCGGTGCCCTCCTTCCATCCTTCTGATATTCAATCTTCTCCATCGTAGTTCGAGTAGTTCGGTTTTTGTATTGGTCGAGGTCAATCAAACATAGGCAGTCGGGGAAAATGTTTGATTGACAGAAAATGGTTGTCCAGGATTGACACCGGAGATTTCCTAGGACACTGTAACAAGTGGCTACGGAAAAACCGGTGTGAGTGTTCAAATCCAATTGGTATACCCAATTGGAATGAGCAAGTGTGAGGTGTATGGCAGCGATATCACTCGTCGGGGAAATACCTGACGTCGATACGTTAAAATGCGAAGTAAGAGGAGTTACGTTTGAACGCTGCTATCTCGAAATAAGTAAGCATGAATTTTCCAGCAAAAGGGCAGAAAGTGTGAGAAGTCGCAGTAGGCTTACGAGTGGAGAGTACTAAGTGTGAATGTACCTATGTGTGGGAATGCAAATCGGCATCGATTCTGGACAACGGAATCGTGGTAATGTGAACATTTCGTCTATAGGACATTTTTACCCAAGCCCACTTTTTGGGGGCGTTTTTTTTTTGTCAAGCCAATAAATATATTGTGACAATTTTGTACATTCACATGGATCACCCTTAAAAGCGAGACGTGAATGCAGTTCATAGGCAGGGCACCGATTATAAGTTTGGCCCTTAGCGAGGTACCTTGTGTTTTTGTTAAAACCAGAATATGCAGTTATTGGCTTTAAAGATGTTGGTGTACGGAGCTGACCTTAAATGTTGCAGAATTCAGTCACAAGTTGCGTTTTGATGGTGGTGTTGGTTTTGATGGTGGTGTTGGTATTGATAGTACTTTCTTTTGCATGTTGTTCATCCTGACATATTGGAGCTTTGTCCATCAACTTTATGGAAGATTTTGCACAATGATCTTGGCTTACGACCTTACAAGATCCAGCTTGTGCAAGAATTAAAGCCGCGAGACCATGCAATGCGTCGAAAATGAGATTGTTCTCGATGCTGATTTTCATCGCAAAATTTTGTTCAGTGATGAGGCTCATTTTTGGTTGAATGGCTACATGAACAAGCTAAATTGCCGCATTTGGAGTGAAGAGAATCGAAATGAGACACTTGAGACGCCATTACATCCACAAAAACTGACTGTCTGGTGTGCTCTATGGGCTTGTAGAGTCATTGGGCCATACTTCTTCCGAAATGATGCTGGAGAGTCAGTTAGACAGCCAGTCATGATAACCGACTGCAACTATTTTGTTCCCGAATTGGATGGCATGAATGTGAATTAGATGTGGTTCCAACAAGACGGCGCTGCATCCCACACAGCGCACGTCAAAATCGATTTATTGCAGGAAACATTCGATTAGCGCATAATTTCGCGGAATGGACCTGTCAATTGGTCACCAAGATCGTGCGATTTGACACATTGGATTATTTTCTTTGGGAATATGTGAAGTCGCTCCACTACGCCAACAAACCAGAAACTTTAGGGGACTTGGAAGCCAACATTCGTGGCGTAATTGCGGACATACGGCCCCAAATGCTCGAAAAAGTGGTTGAAAATTGGACCTCTAGACTTGGCTTTGTTCGAACCAGCGCGGCGGCCACATGCCCGAAATCATATGTAACCATTAATGGCATAAAATTATCCTTCCAATATAGCCAAATTTATGGAAATTAAACCGATTTTCTTGTGTTTTATTTCAATTCGAAGTTCTATACCTATAAAAAAAATTACCATTAGATCCTTTGAAAAAGAATTAATGGCACGCAGTATCCTCGTCTAAAAGAATCAAGCGGTTTGAAACCAAATCCGCCTGGTCTTGCAAACATCTTAAAACACTAAAATCCCACAAATTCAGAAGAAATCCATACAATGACTCTACTGCGCTACAAATAGGCGAAAGGATACACCTTACACTTCTTATGTCCCTGTTCCAGTCTCTGTATCCATAGAAAATCATGAAGAATACTTCGTAAGTAAACTTTGTACCTTTATTAAAGCATCTGGGTGGTTCGGAGAATAACATGTTATTGTCTCGTAAATAAGGGACTTACGTCAGGGCGGGTTTACATTGGTTCAAGTATAATGAGGAGATGATTGTCCACTAGATGTCAACATGTGACATGTCCAGTTTTTTCTATAATTATGATTGTTTTTTTTTATGATTGTAGAATGAAAATAAGATCTCTTGGGATGTGATGTCTAGTTTGTCTTAGGCTCAGGTGCCATCGACCAGATTTTTTTCACTACATCTACAAGTGACTACAATTAATTTAAATTAATTTGGAGAAAAAACTGGTTTTCTCCTATAGCTGGTGGAAGGACAAACAGCAGAAAGCATAGAGGTAACCCGTAATTAAAATGCGAAGCCTTCAAAATCGGAATTGACAAAATACACCATCCTGTATTCGGTACTTAAAATAATCTAATAGTCTAGAAACTTACCAATATTTATATAGCATTGATTCCTTTTATTAAACTCTGGCCAATCCAAGTCATATCGATCCCATTCAAGGGCATGCAAGTTAATAAATGTTCCTTTCCAAGGTGCCTTGGGATTCCTATAAAAATATATCAAGCCATCTATTAAAACTCGTATCCATAAGAAATTTAAAGAACCCTTTGAAAGTATAACACCCCGAAGTTATGTAATGAGGAATAACTTATAATCTACGAGATGATATCCCTGGTACTTGTCGTTTTTGCAATAAAATCCCTTCTCCTAAAAATTGTGCAAGTGCAGAACTTACCCAGTCTTAGCGAAATTAGTCCAATAAGACATCACTGCTTCGGAGAGAAGTTTCTCTTGGGCATTGTATTTATTGTGGAATGGTCCGGCTGGGGCTAGTGGTGCTCCAAATATGAAAGCCAATTCTTCACCAGTTATACTATGTGGAAGCTGAAGGGTGCAGAGAGATAAGACAAAAAAAAATAAAAAGGATTAGATAGTCGACCTTCTGCTTAAAGTGGATTTTTTTTCATTTCATTCTTATTTTGTTCTTTCATCCCAAACTTCACACAGAGGAAAAAAAATTCATAAAAGACAAACCATTCGATTTTGTTTTCTTTTTTTGGGAAATAAAACTCAAACGTGACTTTCATTTTCTCTGAAAAACAAACACAAGATGTAGTCTGTAGACAACATCATTTTAGAAAGATGGTACAAGCACAGTATCTATCAACAGCCATGACGAAGTAGTGGATGATGATGATATCCATGTTGTATGTAGTTTACCTAGAAAAACTAAAATAACGAAAATCCTTAAATGGAATATTTATGGATAACCAACCCTAGCACTCATTGAATAGTTTTCTCGAATCAGATATTCATTTCGAATGAACAGAAAAGATCGATATTTCAATTGCCAAATACGTATAAAACTATCTGCCTGGTTGGTTCTATTTCAATTTTGAAATTCTTATACTTCGGTAGTTACAAGAGTTAAACTTTTCAATCGACTTGGTGATTTCCAATCGATATTTTGATTACAGTGGCTGAGGATTTAAATACAAAGATACTCTTATGTTTGTTTACACCTAAATATTTGAAATTTAAATGAAAGCTTTCACAGATTATGCATTTAGATAGCTTTGCTAATACTACTTTGTTGGACAAATTCTAAAAGTAAAAATAGATAAATACCACAGATACAATTTTCGAATTAATATAAAAACATTCGAAGGCATTGATCAGGTCCACCGAATAGCTAAAATAAACGCAAGAGGCTCGTAAGTACCCAGGGCCTACCTTTCTCACAAGCAGTCATGTCTGCGTGTTTTTTTATAATTAGCACGCGCTAAAGGGTTTATGAATACCCTTATAGTGTTTGGGCACAGCGCGGGCATTAAAGAAATCGGGGTGAAGAAAAGAGGAGATACCGATTGCATTGGTTTAAAATGTTTGTAAATTGTAATGGGAGGAAAGACTGAGTTTGGTAAAGCATTCCATATTCGTGTTGTTCGGTTTAGGAATGAATCTCTATATTTCATAGTACGTCCGAAGATAGGCTTGAGGGTGAATTGATTAGCATTCATGACATTAATATGTTTGAAGGGGCGAATTTCGATTGAGCATTTCCTGTTAAAATAGCGGTAAAAAAGTGTAAGGCAAGAGATATTCCTACGATGTTCAAGCGAGACTATAGAGTTCGCTACGGTTGGGTCTCCTTTCAGTTTTATCGCACGCTTTTGTATCCTATCCAGTAGGTGCAATGATGTTTTTGCTGCACCTGACCAGATGTGGGCGTTGAACTCAAGTTTGGGCGTATATACGCTTTATATATTGAGGCCAGATCAGAAGGGGTGAAATATTTTTTGCATCGATCGAGGAAACCTAGACATTTCGCTACGTTTTTAGCGATTTCGAATATGTGGTCGTTCGAACAAAGGTCGTTACTAACACACATACCGAGTATGGAAAATTTTTCGGTTTCGGCGATGCAAGTGCCATTCATGGATAATGGCTGTAAATTTTGATTTCGCTTAGATGACAGAAGGCAGCATTGTGTTTTGGAAGCCTTATTATGCTGTCAAGATCGGAAATTTTATGAGCTTAACATATTTAGCCGTTTCTGTTCCACGTCCGAAGGTGAAGGGCGTGGATTAGAGAATGAATATGAGAAGCTGAGAGTGCTGTCATCGGCAAAGGAATGGATTGGATTAGAAGTTGCAGACAAGAGGTCATTAATAAAAATGAGAAATAGTGTCGGAGACAGAACGGAGCCCTTGGGAACACCAGCATTTCTTTCGTGAGTAGTATACTTGAAACCGTCCAAAACAACTTGAATTGAACGTTTCGAGAGGTAAAGGGTGATCCATTTCGAGGTTCCCTACTTTTTTAAAGAAAAAAAACACAGAAAATTCAAATTTAATAGAGAATGTTTATTATCATTTGAAAGAACATTCTTTGGCATTCATTTTTTGAAGATTATGTCTATCAAATGTTGGCCGTTGCTACGTCGCAGATGGTCCATCCGTTGAGTCCAATTTTCGATCACTCGTTCGAGCATTTCGACTGGTAACTGGCGAATAACACGCGTGATGTTTTCCTCCAAGGCCTGAATCGAAGCGGGTTTGTCGGCATAAGCTTTTGACTTTACATATCCCCACAGGAAAAAGTCTAACGGTGTGATATCACACGATCTTGGTGGCCCATCGACCGGCCCAAAACGTGAAATTATGTGCTCATCGAAATGTTCTCTCAATAAGTCCATTGATTGATGCGATGTGTGGGAAGTGGCGCCGTCTTGCTGAAACCAAATGTCGCCGAGATCACGAGCTTCAATTTCAGGCATCAAATAGTCGGTTATCATGGCGAACGGCGCCGAATCGACTCTCTACGGTCTTCGTGTACACTCTCAGCTACGGCCGCTATATTTTCTTCATAGCGTGCTGGACGTGGTCTATTCGGTCGAATATTATCCAAAAATGAATGCTGGGTCTCAAAATGGGTGATGGTGTTGCGAATAGTACGCTCAGTAGGCCGATTATGTTGACCATAAGTTGAGCGAAGTGCACGAAACACATTCCTCACAGAACGTGAATTTTCATAATAAAGTTGAACAATTTGTAAACGTTGTTCACGCGTAAGTCTTTCCATTATGAAATGCCAAACAATACTAAACAAAAATAACATGACAGCATTACACGACTCACACGTGATCTGTCAAAAAAGGCTATTGAAAAAAGTATCTCTACTTGGATCACCCGTTAGTTTCTAATCCATAGAAGAAGAGTTTCATCGATTCCAAAAGCACGCATTTTCGACAAAAGGGCTTGATGCCAAATGCTTTTGAAATTTCAAGTGCAACGATCTTTTTTTCACCACCGAGGTGAATAAATTGGTTCCACTTTTCGGTGAGATATGTCATCAAATCACCAGTGGACCAGTGGAGTTTTCGTGATTCAAGATATTTCATAAGCTGACGGCTTATCAGCGTTTCCATGACCTTAGAAAGAAGGGACGTAAGTGCGATTGGTCGGTAGTTGGAGAGAGAAGAAGATTCGCCTTTTGTAGCGACGGGCTTGACAAATGCTGTTTTCCATCTACTCGGGAAGAGTCCTGATGAATAGGATAGATAGAAAAGCTTACGCAGTGGTTTTGCCAGCGTGGAAGAACACCTCTTCAGAATTATGGGGGAGATACCATCTGGACCAGAAGATTTGTGAATGTAAAGATCTAATAATACTTTTGCGACTGTACGAGTACGGAAGTGGATTGGTCCCATATAATGTTCTACGTTCTCAAGTACAGGAGGAGACTAGATACAATCTGGTAACGTGGAACTTTGTCTAAAGAGGTGACAGCTGGAATGTCATTGTAAATTAGCGAGGGAATGTAAGGTGAGCTCGAATTCTTAATGTTTTGGACAAACGACCAAAAGTTTTAACTACCTTTGGGACATAGTAGATTTTTTTGCCTCAGCTTTTGGTCGTGGTAGAATTTGACACGCTTGATGCGAGCATTACAGTCATTTCTGGCTCGTTTGAACTTAAGTCGGTTTTCCTCAGTATGATTGGTCTTATATAACCGAAAACATAACTCCTTCAACCTAACTGCCTCTTTGCAGCTCGAGTCATACCACCCGTTTGCCTTAGGTTTGATACTCTTTACCCGGTGAGGGATAAAGGATTTCATACCCAGGAGAATGGTGTTTGGAATAGCATCCACGTCATTATCGAGAAAGCATAATGACCAGTTAAAATTCTTAAAGAAACCGTTAAGAGCTTCCCAGTTGTCTTTCTCGTATTGCCATACAGTTCCTTTAGGAATTTTTTCTTTAACTACGTGGTTGGAGTACGAGAATTAGCCGATAAAATACAGTGGTCTGACGAGCCTAGAGGCGATAGCACATTGATTGTGTATTTATTAGGATGAGAGGTCAGAAACAAGTCCAGAGTGTTAGCGGCTTGACTATGAATGTCCGGAATTCGCGTTGGCTCATTTACAAGCTGGGTTAAGTTGTTTACCTCAGCAAAGATCCCAACATACCTTATTTAGGGTGTTGACTGTCTAGAATGTCGAAGATGAATTGTGTACATTGAAATCGCCCGCAATGACGATTTCAGTGTGAGGATACAGGGATACAATTCTTGAGATGGAGTCAGAGAGCTCATCAAACTCATTATACGTCGAGTTGCTGTCCATATTTGGGCTTCTGTAAATAAAACAGTAGTGGATTATTTGGCTTCGGACATGGAATTTCAGCCATATAAAATTAAATTCCGGATTGGAACATTGGGCGTATTGTTGTTGAATTTGGTAGGCTACATCACTACGAATGTAAACGGCGAGACCGCGGTGAGAGAAGAATAATGGCACTAAGTTATATCCAGGAAGACTTAGTTCTGAAATTTCAGAATTAGGGCCCACCTGTGTTTCACAAAGTGCCAAAACAGCTGGTTTATACTTAGATATGTGAACGTATGCCGGACCTCCAGTTTATGGCGATTCCGAAAGGCTAAGTTGAGATAGGCTATTCTTGACAATTGATATCTACTAGTCGGATGATTTCTCAGATCATCACGAGAGGTGGGCCAGGGAAAAATCATTTTGGTGTTGCTACAGCTGGGAATCGAACCCAGATCGTCTGCTCGTCAATTTGTCGCACTAACCATAGCGCTACTGAGCCCGTCATTATGTATAAATAAAGGCAACACTGAGTTTGGAACAAAGCAATATAATGTAGAACTAGCTGCTGGGAAACAAATCTCTAATACTAAAATGAGGTCTCGGCTTATATTTTTTACTTAGCACCACATTTTGAGGACAAAATTGTCTTAATACTTTGTTCATACATTTAGTTGGATTTTTTTTGCGTTTTGAACTTTCTTTTAAAAAGAGAAAGACATAGTTTTCATACAAATTTTCGAAAGACTTTGCATTTTAACTCGATAACCAAAACGAATGACTTTGTTTGATGGTGTAGGAATTTTATTATCGACAAAAGTATTTTGAGGTAACAATGTTGAAGACGTCAATTCGTCTATTCGATTATAGCTTATCAGATATGACGGCTTTTTTTCTGCACCTGGAATGTTGTTCTCACATTACTAACAATAGAGAGGTAAAGCGGATACTTAAACTTCTAAAAAGTAGACATTACTGCCATTCAGGAAATACGATGGGATAAGATATCCAAAAAAGGATGAAAAATTGTGAAATCTATTAGGTGACATCTACTACTAACGTATTATAATGAAAACAGCGAGTATTCGGATGTAGATTTGTTATAAGTGCAAGAAGTCTTATGACTTTAAGACATTAGTGAATGCATTGTACTAATCTGGATTAAGTCCACATTCGCCAACATAAGCCTTATATGCGCCCACGATTCGAAGGACGAAAAAGTTGATATAGAGAAAGACTGCTTCTGTGATCTTCTTGACAAAACTTATGAACGACTACTGAAGTACAATGTTAAAATCCTGCTGGGAGATTTTAACGCAAAGGTAGGAATGTAAGGCATATTTAGCAGTATGTATGGTGACACAAACACAGCCCACACTACAACACGTCTTGCAACGGACTAAGGCTAACTGACTTCGATACGAAAAGAAATGCCATTATAGCACACGGTTTCCTCACCTCGATATCTATAAGTGGACATTGCGGTCTCCAGATTAACGATCGGTCAACCAATATGATCACATTGCGATAGACAAGAGACACGCTTCCAGTATTTTGGAAGTCCGCACATTCCGAGGGGCTTATATCGACTCGGACCACTACCTTTCTAGCCAAGGTAAGAATGCGAATATCCACCACAACAAACCAGAAGTACTGTGAACAAAGTCAAATTCTGCAATCGCAAAAGACCGACAAGTTCTTCGCAGAACGCGTATCTCTTATCCTCTCGATTAAAACCATACCACCAGGAAATAATGTCGAAGAACAATGGCGACGATGTCTCCAAGCCATCAAATCAGCAGCAACTGATTTGCTAGATTGATGAAGAATGTCGAAAGCTGCTTGCAGAGAAGAACGAGGCCTACAAGGCTAAGCTGAAGGTGAAGACAAGAGCTGCCTTTGAGCTCTATAGGAAAAGAAGGCGGGAAGAACACCGTCTTCCAGAAAGAAGGAAAAAGATCATGAAAAGCGATCGATCGAGGATGTAGAGAGGTGCCACTCCAGGAATCATATTCACAAGTGTTACCAAAGTGTAAAACGTCAATGCCAAGGATACAAAGCTCGAACAGAATTCTGTCGAGATGAACAAGGAAATATCGTAGTTGAGACACAGGTGATACTGAGGATATGGAAGAACCACATCTGCAGACTGTTAAACGGCGATGACGAACAACATTCCGCCAACCACGTGGGGTTGCAATATTTAAACTCAATCTTAACAAAGCTGCCAGAAATGACGGACTTCCCGTCGAACTTTTTAAAGCTGGCGAAGATGACTTGGTATGTAACATCCACCAACTCATAAGCCAAATCTGGTCGGTTAAAGTATGCCTGAAGAATTGAACCTCAGCATCGTTTGCCCGATCCACAATAAAGGAGGCCCTCTGAACTGCGCCAACTATAGAGGTAAAAGTCTCCTCAACATCGTCTACAAGATCCTATCTGCCGTAATATGTGAACGCCTGAAACCGTTTATCAACAACCTGATCGACCCTTATCAATGTGGTTTTAGGCCAGGAAAGTCCACAACCGATGAAATATTCACACTTCGGCAGATCCTGGCAAAAACCCAAGAAGTCCAAATCGATACCCTCCACCTATTTATCGATTTCAAAGCTGCATACGACAGCATTTATAGAAACGAACTATACAGAGCCATGTCTAGTTTTGGTATACCGCCCAAACTCCTCCGTTTGTGTAGGATGACGATGGAGAATTCTCGCTGCACCATCAGGGTCGAAAACGACCTCACCGACACATTCGATACCAAAAAAGGATTTAGGCAAGGCGATGCGCTGTCATGTGAGTTTGATTCTTGAGAGGATTGTGCAAAACTCCGAGCCAACAACAGAGGCACAATTTTCCAACAATCGGTGCAACTTCTAGAATACGCCAACGATATTGACATCATTGGCATCATAGCCACGTTTCCTAGTATAGAGAAGGAAGCGGCAAAAATGGGTTTAGCAGTAAATGAGGGTATGACTAAGTATATGCTGTCAATACGAAAGGACACTCAACATCGTCGAATTGGACAGAACGTCACCATTGACAGATATAACTTTGAAGTAGTATGGGACTTTGTCTACCTCGGCTCCGCTATTAACTCTGACAAAAACATCTCTTCAGAAATCAAACGAAGAGTTACTCTTGCCAATCGCTGTTTCTTCGGGCTAACACTCGAACTACTAAGGAGATCCTATATAAGACCTTGATCATCCCAGTCCTGCTCTACAGCGCTGAAGCATGGACCGTATCAAAAGCGGATGAAGAAATCCTTGGTCGATTCGAAAAGAAAATTCTGCGCATTGGAAGTTTAAGATGGCTAGGACATGTATAACGAATGGACACCAATACTCCAGCTCGCAGAGTTTTCGATTCCCAGCCAGATGTCGGACGCAGTAGAGGAAGACCTCGCCTTAAATGGCGCGCAGAAGTAGAAACCGACCTCAACCAACTTGGAGTGCGTAACTGGTTGAGTTAGCTAAGGGCCAGTGTAATTGGAGAGGCATTTTGGTTGAGGCCTAAGTAGTTGCATTACAGGGTAAGCAAATATTTTTGTTCTTCCTATAGATTCTTAGCTACCGAGTTGTAGATTAGCTGAAACTTGTCAAGTTCTACCACTGTATTTGGTTAAGTTTTACCTTTTATGAAAGGAAACTTTAAGTGGGTATTCATTACATTTATCTTATGGGCTGTTTTATCTTATCTTTCCATTCTCAAAACACTGCACAAAAGTATATAAAAAGAAACAGCAATGGACAAAAGTTAAAACGACAAAAAAAAAATCGAACTTCCATTGACCGGATTCCAATTACATTTGAATTGTTCCAGATACGTAGATACATATGTGTAGATACCAATGTAAGTCTTATACAAGTGCAGTCGCAAAGTTGCTTTTAGGTCCTGTGATAAAAGAAGGGAAAAAATTGGAATATTCCTGAAAAACATAACTACAACTTATGCATAGGTATACAGTTAAACAATTTTACATTTGGCAGGAGAAATGCATGGCATACGGGGACAGGATAACGCAATAATTGTTCAATGCCATCCGTTTTGCTGTTTTACTTTTACATACGAGTATCTCCCAGATATGTTTTATTTGTTGGCCCTTGCACATGAACGAATGAACGACTAAAGAGAAAAGGCCACAGAACACAGGAATTCCTGCAAGTAGCCAACATTTGTAGAGCTATGGTTATTCAACCTTATGATTCTGGGTAAAAGTGGTACTAATACTTCCTAAAAGTTTTCTATTCTAAGGTAGGATTCACCCAACGAAAGCTGAAATATTCGATTTACATTTTATTTTCAGTTATGTTAGGTGTAAGGATTTTCTTTTGTGGGATTTCGATTCTCAATACTTTGAAAAAAACTATAAAACAATTTGCGATGCGGTAAAGCCCTTAAGGGAGCAATTGAAAGTCAAAAAGTTGTAAAACTAAACTTTGATATGAATTCTTTTGGGGAATTAAACTTACGACATATGTTTGCATGCTTCCTTATTTTAGAATGGGATTTTGTGAATGAGGCTAACAAGGGTGAGTTTTCCCATGGAAAATTCGGAATTCTGGAGGGACGCACTAAGATTTTGTCAAATGAAAAAGCAAATTATAAACAGAAATGTGGGAAAAGTATATTATTTACTAATATTATTAATGTTGGTATGACAAAAAAAAAAAAACATATGTGAAAGTGACGAGACCTACGGTTTTTCACTGTTCCACCTCTTGCAAAAGTCTGATAAATACCCAAGAGCTTCTCATGATTCGGCGTGAAACAGAAGGTCCTCTTCTTTGAAGGGCGTAGATAGTTTTAAGGACCTGTATGGACCGTAAAAGATAGATGTTTCTTTATTCTCAGAGCTTGTCCGGAATATGATGTCAAAATCATCAATGCGAAATACTATGATCGGCAGCAGTACTGGTTTTAACGACAATAAATCCACAAGAAACCTGGCGATATTCAAATCATCACTCCGCCAACCAAATCGACCAAGTGCTCATAGCTGTGAGGCATGCATCAATCATCCTTGGCGTGCAGCCAGTCATAGAGGCAAATATCGACTTTCAAAGCACTAATGCCCAATCATAAAAAATCACGAATGGAGGAGAATAAGGGACCTCAAGCGGCCATGATGAACCGGAGATCTACAGAGAGTGAAATACTCCTCGCTGTGTCATCGTCATCCACCACGATCAACACCCAGTGGATACAAAATCATAATAGCCACCAAAAAAAAGTCCAAAAGAAATTCTCTGATTTTGAAGAAGTAACGCAGGCTCTATGCAGGCCCACTGTTGACTGAAACGTAATTCCCAGCCTCATTTTTGAAGAAAAATGGTCCAATGATGCCACCACTCCCAGATGCGGAACTTTTTTTTTGTTAACGTAGCCGCCGATATGAAAATGCACCTCGTCATAAAAAAAGGATTTTTCGCCCAAAATCGTTGTCCAAATAAAGCTGTTCTAAGGCCCAAACGGATAGTGATGCGATTACATGAGAACACAAGCGTTCTCAATCTAGCCTCTCACTATCAACTCCTACTATCACCTCCACGCTGGTGACTGGTGGGTGCCTAGTACCTTGACTGGAGATGGGGTAATAAACCCCTGTGGAAGGTCGTTGGTGGCAGCAAACGAGGGAGGGGGGAGGAGTGTCCTCTCACTAAGGCACTCACTCTCAGGCGGCAGCGGAGGAATTCCCTAGATGGAGTCAACGGTGGCGCCTACAGCTCCAGTTTGATCGAACTGGCAGTGTTATCCCTATATGAGCTGCTTCGACATATTTGAACACCAGGTCTATAGGGATTTCCAATACTGAGCCAGGGTGTTGGAAAAGAGTTGGTGGCGGAGGAGACCTCAATGGGTCAACGGCAGTGCTCATATCCTTAAATGGGCTACTGACATCAGTATTTTTCCGGCCCGCTGTCCTAGGGTCAAAATAACCTGGCCCTCCAGGCTGGGGGTTTTGCTTTGGGTTAACTACATATCCACGGAAAAAAGATTATGTTACGAAGCAACCAATAGCCTCGGAAAGGACTGATATTATTGTTGACGACCATGCTAAACGAAAAAGGACAACGACGTTCGTACCTGCACCTGGAATGTGAGAACACTAAGCAGGAGAGGTGCAGGCGAACAACTAGCGGAAGCCCTAAACTGCTACAAAGCAGATATCACTGCCATCCAGGAAATACGATGGGATGGGTCGGGCAAAAAGAGGATGAAAAACTGTGAGATCTACTATGGTTATAGTGAGCAGAAACAGCGACTATTCGGATGCGGATTTGTTATAAGTGCCAGACTTAGGCAAGAAGTCTTTTGTTTCCAAGACATACGCGAACGCATTATTACAATCCGCATCAAGGCCAAATTCGCCAACATAAGCCTTATATGCGCTAATGCTCCGACGGAGTAAAAAGGATGATATTACTAAGGATTGCTTCTACGAGCTCCTCGACAAAACCTATGAACAACTACCAAAGTACGATGTTAAAATAGTGTAGGAAGAGAAGACAGCTTTAGCAGTACTGTCGGAAAATATAGTCTACACGACAACACGTCTGGTAACGGACTTAGGCTAGTTGACTTCGCGACGCGATGGAACGAAATGCCACTATAGCCAGCACACGGTTTCCTCACCTCGATATCCATTAGGGGACATGGCGGTCTCCAGATCAACGAACAGTCAACAAAATTGATCACATTGCAATAGACAAGACGCACGTATTTTGGATGTCCGAACATTCCGAGGGGCTAACATCGACTCGGACCACTACCTTGTTGTAGCCAAGGTAAGGATGCGGATATCCACCACGCCACAAAAAACGAAAGACTGCAATCGCCAGAGACTCACAACACACCACTCTCTCTCGACTCACAACACACCACCAACATCTAATGTCGAAGAACAATGGCAACGATGCCAACAAGCCATTAGATCAGCGGTAACTGATATGCTAGGTTTCTCGCGGCCACCAGCAAGAAACCCCTGGTTTGATGAGGAATGCCGACAGATGCTCGCAGCCAAGAACAAGGCCTACAAGGCTAAGCTGCAGGTGAAGACAAGAGCTGCCATTGAGCTCTATAGGAAAAGAAGGCGGGAAGAACACCGTCTTACAGAAAGAAGGAAAAAGAGAAAGATAAGCGATCGATCGAGGATATAGAGAGGTGCCACTTCAGGAATCACATACTACCAAAGTGTAAAACGTCAATGCCAAGGATACAAAGCTCGAACAGAATTATGTTGAGATGAACAAGGAAATATCGTAGTTGAGACACAGTCGATGCTGAGGCTATGGAAGAACCACTTCTGCAGACTGTTAAACGGCGATGATGAACAACATTCCACTGTCAGGCAGAACGAACCATTTAATATTGCCAACGACAGCGAAAACTGCCAACCACCCGACCTAAGTGAAGTGAGGATAGCAGTATCTAAACTCAAGCTTAATAATAGCTGAGCTTTATAAAACTGGCGGAGATGACTTGGTAAGTAACTTCCACCAACTCATAAGCCAAATCTGGTCGGATGAAACCATGTCTGAAGAATGGAACATCAGCATCGTTTGCCCGATCCACAAAAAAGAAGACCCTCTGAACTGCGCCAACTACAGAGGCACAAGTCTGCTCAACATCGCCTACAAGTTCCTTTCTGCCGTAATATGTGAACGCCTGAAACTGTTTACCAACAACCTGATCGGCCCTTATCAGTGTGGTTTTAGGCCAGGAACCTCCACAACTGATCAAATCTTCACACTTTGGCAGATCCTGGAAAAACCCAAGAAGTTCAAATCGATACCCACCACCTATTTATCGATTTCAAAGTCGCATACGACAGCATTTATTGAGACGAACTATAAGAGCCTTGTCTAGTTTTCGTACACCGGCCAAACTCATCCGTTTGTGTAGGATGACGATGGAGAATTCTCGCTGCACCATCAGGATCAGAAACGACCTCACCGACACATTCGATACCAAAAAAGCATTTAGGCAAGGCGATGCGCTGTCATGTGACTTTTTCAATTTGATTTTTGAGAGGATTGTGCAAAACTCCCGACCCAACACCAGAGGCACAATCTTCCAAAACTCAGTGCAGCATATGCCGACGATATTGACATAATTGGTAGGACTCAACGTGATATCATAGCCACGTTTGATAGTAAAGAGAAGGAAGCGGCAAAATGGATTAAGCATTAAATGAGGGTAAGACTAAGTATATGCTGTCAACACGAAAGAACACACAATATCGACGAATTGGACAGAACATCACCATTGACAGATATAACTTTGAGGTAGTACGGGACTTTGTCTACCTCGGCTCCGCTATTAAGTCTGACAACAACATCTCGGTAGAAATCAAACGAAGAATTACTCTTGCCAATCGCTGTTTCTTCGGGCTAAGAAGGCAATTTAGTAGTAAAGCCCTCACTCGAACTACTAAGGAGATCCTATATAAGACCTTGATCATCCCAGTCCTGCTCTACAGCGCTGGAGCATGGACCGTATCAAAAGCGGATGAAGAAATCCTTGGTCGATTCGAGAGAAAAATTCTTCGAAAAATTTTCGGTCCCGTTTGCGTTAACGGGCTATGGAGACGAAAATTCAACCACGAACTATACGAGCTGTACAGCGATATACCCCTAGTCAAAAAACTCCGCATTGGACGTTTAAGATGGCTAGGACATGTAGAACGAATGGACACCAATACTCCGGCTCGCAGAGTCTTCGATTCCCAGCCATACTTCGGACGCAGTAGAGGAAGACCTCGCTTTAAGTGGAGCGCACAAGTTGAAACCGACCTCAACCAACTTGGAGTGCGCAACTGGAGGCAGTTAGCTAAGGACCGGGCTAGTTGGAGAGGCATGTTGGTTGAGGCCCAGGTTTATCCCGGACTGTAGCGCCACTTAAGTAAGTAAGTAAGTCTGGCTAACAGTTCAATGGAATATCATATGCCCAGGCACCCAGCATAGGTGAATGTTAAATGCTCTGACATCTCCTGCAGAGATGATCGGCAATCTAGGGATCTTTGAATTACTTGAGACTGATTCGAGAGATTTGATGGCCGCTTGGCTGCCCGAGAAAATGCTTATATCCTTGGCAGATATTACATTCTCTTTCAGCCACAATAAGCCAGGATAAGGCTTCGTTGATCGCCATAAGTTCCGCCTGGAACACGCTGCAATGATCAGGAAAATGGAATGATAGGCCGAGATTGAGCCTGTCGGAGAAGACACCAGCAAACACTCCGTCATTTGTTTTGAAGCCATCGGTATAGAAATGGTCGAGTCGTTTAGCACAGGTTCGTTACTATCCCATGACGCTTTATATGGGACTGTGACCCGGAACTCCTATCAATGTTTAACCTGGTAAGGGTGTAGTCGGTGTTTTCTGGAATATTTGTATATTCGTTATGAATTTTTGAGTGGCCAGATTGAATATTTGATTACTGTTGGATGGCTTTAAGACGTATTGCTGAGTTAACTGCCATTTGCTTGTCAAAACTATCTAGGGGTAGTAGGTGAAGAAGAATGTCAAGTGCTGCTGAGGGTATTCCACGGAGTGCACCAGCGATACAAAGACACGAATTTCTTTGAACCTTGGCTTGTTTTCTGCTGTTTAATGCTATCTCTAGAGCTGTTCACAATACTACAACTCCATAGAGAAGTATCGGTCTTATAACCGAGATATATAGCCAATGCGTGATACGAGGGTTCATTCCCCATTTCAAGCCTATGGCTTTCTTGCAGGAATAAAGTCGCTTTCTTTACTCTTTCTGTTATGTTCAGCTTCCAGTTAAGCTTCCTGTCCAAAATAAGTCCCAGGTATTTTGCTTTGTCTGAGAAGACTAGTTCGATTCCGTTTAGTGACGGGGGACAATGTGAGGAATTTTATCATTCCTAGTAAACAGTTCAGTCATGTTGGGGTTGACACCCAGTCCACAATTGACTGCCCATTTGGAAAGTTTGTGTATGGCGTTTTGGAGAAGTTTCTTGAGTATATTCAGGTGCTTAACTGAGACTGCGATAGCAACGTGATCCGCGTAGGCAATCACGTTGCATCCCTCTGCTTCCAGGACGAGTAAAAGTTCGTTTAACACTTAAATTCACAGAAGATGAGATATGACTCCCTCTACTGATATGTCTTCTGGTCGAAGCACCCAGCTTTGTGATGATAATGTGGCTATTTAGTAGCAAATTAATCAACATTCCAAGTGACTGATCGACTTTCAGGCATTTTAGCAATTTAATGATCGCTCCCGAATTAACGTTGTTGAAGGCACCTTTAAATGTCTAGGAATGCAATCATAGTATACTCCTTGAATCACAATGTTGAGCTTTTTCTACAGATTCGCCCTTGCAGTACGCATGTTGGGATGCAGATAGCAGATGCACATCAATGTTGGTGCGGAGATGAATATCAATCAATCTTTACAGGGGTTTCAGAAAGAATAATGATAAGCTCATCCGCCTCAGGTCTTTCGGATTGACGTGAGAACTTTAACCTGATTTGGGTATGAATACTACTTTCACTTCCCTCCAAACCTTGGGAATGTATAGATCAGCTCGATGCAGCCCCTAAGGATGGCTTCCAACCATGGTAGGATGAGATCCAAAGAGTGCTGTAGCTCGGCTGGTACAATGCCATCAGATCCCGCGGATTTAAAGGGTTTGAAGCTGTGCACTGCCCAAAGTGTTTTATATTTTGTGATAAGATCTTGTAAGTTGCCGGTCAAAAGATAGATAGACGAACAACCAAAAGGAAAGCCTGGAGATGTTTCTGCAACAATATTGAAGAGGTTTTGAGTGTGCTTTTCAACCAGGTGTATAGACCTGCTAAGAATAATAATTTACTACAATTGAAGCAAACTTTTATACGAATTCCAAATAAGGTGTTGTGCTGGTGCAACAGTTGCTAAAGACAAGTCAAGTTACTAGTTACAAGTTACTAGTTATTTCTCTCAGAAAAACCGCTATAGCTTTTTGCTCTATTCCAATGAGATTTTCCATTTATATTCCCGAAAGAACTATTCATACACCAACATTGCAGTTACCATCTCAAATTAAAATAGAAATTGCATCTCGAAAGTCGCAATTAAATGCAAAGGAAAAACAAACGTCTCATCTAACCAACACTTGTATCTATGTTGTATGCAAATTCATTCATTAAACCGCTGAAAGTCGACCATCTGTGTCCCACTTGTAACATGCAAACGGTTATAACGCATCAGTATCAGTATTGCTAACTTAACCTCTGCAAGGATAAACACAACCACAATCACCTAACCCTGCAAGGGAAAAATCATTACAGCTCATAGTACTTACGCTCGAGTGAGGTCCAGCCGCACTGTTGTGCCCAAACACATACATATAGTTTCTCGGATTCACATCGGCATGAAATAGTCCTGTCTGAATTAATGGTCCAACAACTCGAGCATCAGATAAAATATCTAACACAACATCTCGGTGTTCCAGGCTGGATGCTTTAATGGGATTGTTATACATGTCCGTGTATCTTTGTGTTGCATCATATGAAGAGCGATGTTAAGGACCAAAACATGAAAAAAATAAAATAAAATTTTAAATGAAAATACAATTTTTTTCCGTTCTCTTATTTATATTTATTTTTTAAATGTATTTGCGGTTAAAAGCAAAAGGTAACATAATAGCGAAACGATGGCATCTCTTATGGCTTAGAATTGCACATTTGAACTGTTGATGGTCGGTTGCTTTGATCTAAATGAGTTGGCACTGTTCTCAATGACGCCTATTGTTTACTGATGTCATTTTGAAACAATGGCTAGAAAACTGACGAAGTGGTAAATGTGCACTCATATGAACAAGCTTTATTCTACATGGTGCACGTTTAGAGAGCAAGATATTATTGTTTCTGTTTCTTTAAATGACTTTCATTAGGAAGATAGAATAATGGGAGTACAGAGTATAGAAGAGAACATGAAAATTATTTTTTTTTGTATAGGTGGAAATTTAAGTTTAAAACATATACTCCGTTATTCATTAGAATTTACTAAAATACATCAGAGAGGTTGTATAGTTATACAGTGAATAACTAATTATGCAGCCTTTATCCAGGGTCGCACAAATTCGTATTCATAAAATATTTTCCCACCCATAATAGTTATCAAAAGTGTCCCAAAAGAGATCATCCTATTGGAAGATGCTCTTATTTTAGCAAATGGCCGCCAATGTCAAATCTGTTTTGACATTTGTGGACTAGACAGATGTAGAGTAGGTACAAGTGAACAAGCCATGGAGCGATACATTCCTGTAATGTGCAGCCACATTAATTGTTACCAAAATGTACCTTACACCATCTGCCCGAAACGAGAAACCGTATATATGTAAATACCAAAAGCTTTTTTTTATTCATTAAATGATTGTATCGCTAATAATTGATAAAGATCGTGTTAACACAAAACCTTTTGTGGTTCGACAAAAAACAACGTTTTTGTATTGCATATGCCTTGGGGTAGGGCATAAAAAGTGGGCGTGGGTTAAATGGTGTACTGACGAAATGTTCAAATTAATACTACCAATGATTTTGCATTAATATTTTTTTCGAATATTTTAAAATTTGGCCAAAAAAGGTTTTTTATTTTTATTGAAAACGCCCCCAAAAAGTGGGCGTGGCAAAAACTTTATATTTGCAAAATATAGATATTGCGATTCTCTATATATGCTGCCCAGACAGTTTTTTAAAATTCCTTACGGTTTGGCCAAAAAATATGTTTTTATAAAAAAGGGGAGTGGTAGTGGACGGACGGACGGACGGACAGACCTTCCTTATGTGGCGCTACAGTCCGGGATGAACCTGGGCACCAACCAACATGCCTCTCTAATTAGCCCGGTCCTTAGCTAACTGCCTCCAGTTGCGCACTCCAAGTTGGTTGAGGTCGGTTTCTACTTGTGCGCGCCACTTAAGGCGAGGTCTTCCTCTACTGCGTCCGACGTCTGGCTGGGAATCGAAGACTCTGCGGGCCGGAGTATTAGTGTCCACTGTCCATTCGTTCTACATGTCCTAGCCATCTTAACCATCCAGGTTTTTTCCAGGATCTGCCGAAGTGTGAAATTTGATCGATTGTGGACTTTCCTGGCCTAAAACCACACTGATAAGGGCCGATCAGGTTGTTGGTAAACGGTTTAAGGCGTTCACATATTACGGCAGATAGGATCTTGTAGGCGATGCTGAGTAGACTTATGCCTCTGTAGTTGGCGCAGTTCAGAGGGTCTCCTTTTTTGTGGATCGGGCTTATGAGTTGGTGGATGTTGCTTACCAAGTCATCTCCGCCAGCTTTATAAAGCTCAGCGGGAACGCCGTCATTTCCGGCGTCCTTATTAAGCTTGAGTTTATATATAGCTAGCAACTGCCGGGTGGTTGGCAGTTTTCGCTGTCGTTCCCAATATTAAATGGTTCGTTCTGCCTGACAGCGGAATGTTGTTCGTCATCGAAGTGGTTCTTCCATATCCTCAGCATCAACTGTGTCTCAACTACTATGTTTAATTGTTCATCTCGACAGGATTCAGTTCAAACCTTGTATCCTTGGCCTTGACGTTTTACACTTTGGTAAAACTTGCGAACATAGTTCCTGGAGTGGCACCTCTCTATATCCTCGATCGCGCGCTTTTCTTGCTCTTTTTTCTTCTTTCTGAAAAGCCGATGTTCTTCCCTTCTTCTTTGCCCATAGAGCTCAACAGCAGCTCTCGTCTTCACCTGCAGCTTAGCCTTGTAGGCCTCGTTCTTGGCTGCAAGCATCTGTCGGCATTCCTCATCAAACCAGGGTTTTCTTGCTGGTGGCCTCGAGAAACCTAGCACATCAGTTGCGGCTGATCTAATGGCTTGTTGACATCGTTGCTATTGTTCTTCGACATTAGATGCTGGTTGTATGTTGTGAGTCGAGAGGTTAAGGGATACGCGTTGTGCGAAGGTCTTGGCGTTCTCTGGCGATTGCAGTCTTTCGACATTAAATTTTTTTACAGTATTTCTGATTTTTTTGTGGCGTGGTGGATATCCGCATCCTTATCTTGGCTACAACAAGGTAGTTGTCCGAGTCGATGTTAGCCCCTCGGAATGTTCGGACATCCAAAATACTGGATGCGTGCCTCTTGTCTATCGCAATGTTCAACAGGTTAAGTCCGTGATTAGTTGAGGGGTGGAAATTTAGATATAAGGGGTCATCTAGCAACATGTATACATTTGGGGAAATGATGATGTGGTATATTCTTCGATATGAAGTTCTTACAGGGCGGGCACCCAACAACATGGACAAAACATCAGTGCCATAGGGGAATGTAGACTCATGCCAAAAGGCAGCTTTCATTATAACAGATAAGTGCAGCAACATCTAGCGCAGCATCCAAACATGAGTTGATAGTAGTCGCATACAATAGTTTCTTCTTCCAAATTTTGATATTCATCTATACCTTCTTTTTAATTAATTTTTTTTTTTTTTTTTCTGGCACGATTGTTAATTTGATTTGTATGAGAGTAAATGCAGCAAGATCCCCGACCAATCCGGTGAGCTAAGACGGTTGGATCTAAGCGTGCCACTTCGCTGCCAATTATCTTAAATATTTAAATTACTCTTTTTGGCTCAGGCTTTATTGATCAAGGCTCTCATTACACTCCTCAAGAACGCGGAATAAAAGTGTCTATTTTTGGCGTAACAAGTCGTCTGTCGATTCCCCGGTCGTCCAACACCGATTTCGCAAACACTGCGCCGTTTGGCCACCAACCTTGAATAGTATGGGACCACACGAGACGTTGTCAAGAGTGGCCGGCACTGGAGCAGTCGTTGTGCCGAGAATATCGCCGCTGTTGTCGAAGATGTAGAGCTGTCGCCGAAAACATCGACCAGACGCCGTGCCTCGCAATTAGCCATCAGCTGGTCTTCCGAAAATCCACGAGTAATGCACGAGGAGACATTATACCCGCTCAAAGTTACTGCATGGTGCGCTGTTCACGCTGGAGGAATCATCGGACCATTTTTTTGGAGAACGCCGCTGGTCAAACGACAACAGTGGACGGCGCGCGCTATAGGGCCACGTTAACAATGTTTTTTCTGTCGCAATTGGACGATTTAGGACTGGAGGACATGTGGTTTCAACAGGACGGAGTAATGGCACACACTGCGCGAGCCACAACCGATAATCTGAAGGCGGCGTTCTCGGGTCGCCTCATCTCTCGTTTTGGCGATTTGCACTGGCCCGCGAGATCGCCCTATTTAACCGTTTAAAAATTTTGTGGGGTTTTTTAAAGTCCCTTGTTTACGTGAACAAGGCCGATAATAGAAGCCCTCATGAACAACATTTGACACGAGTGCGAGAATCTATCGCCCGAAGTTCTCGCCGGAGTGATGAAAAATGTCATAAACGAGCCAGTATTTAAATCAATTGTGACGGCGCCCATTTGGCCGATATCATCTTCTCGAACTGACCAATAATAATCAATAGACCATTTTAACCCACGCCTACTTTTTAGGTACGTTTTCTTACAAAAACCATTTGTATGCCCTACCCCAAGGCATATGCAATAGAAAAACGTTGTTTTTTGTAGAACCATAAAAGAATTTGATAAACCTTCTGAACATTATGTTGTGACAACGTCATTTACTATACTTTATGCCCATAAAGACCACATTTTTGGGAAAATTAATTTAAGAATGGGATGGGATAGGGTATTAAACGATCCGCACAGCGGATTGTAGCCTTCTCATATGTTTCTATTGCATATGCCTTGGGGTAAGGCATACAAATGGTTTTTGTAAGAAAACGCCCCCAAAATGTGGGTGTAGGTGAAAATGATATAAAGACAAAATGTTTATTTTATCATTACGGAAGCATTTGCATCAAAAGTCTTTTCGATTTTTTTAAAATTTGGACAAAAAGCGTTTTTTACTAAAAACGACCCCAAAAAGTAGGCGTGGCAAAAAACTTTGTATGGACGAAATATAGATATAAGGATTGTCTAAATATGTTGCTTACACACTTTTTGAAATTCCGTAAGGAATTGGTTTAAAATTACGTTTTTCTAAAAGGGGGCGTGGCAGTGGGCGGGTTTTAAAAATGTTTACACTTGTTCTGGTGACTCGGACAAGGATCCTATATACCAAATTTCATTATCCTAGCTCAAAATTTAAGGCCCAAAAATCGGTGACGAACAGACAGACGGACGGACGGACAGACAGACATGGCTAATTCGACTCAGCTAGCGATTCTGAGTCGATCCATGTACTTTGAGGTATATGTAGCAAAATTATTTCTCTATGTTACAAACTATGTATCAAAAGCAAAACTAATATACCCCTATGGGATAGGGTATAAAAATGAGAGCCAAACAACTTCGGATGATTTCTTTTGGCCCAACTTTTAAATGGTTATGAACCTGGGCCTTTTGATAGGGTCATTGCTTGAGCGCCGTAGAGCAGGACTGGGATAATCAGGGTCTTATATAGGATCTCCTTAGTAGTTCGGGTGAGGGCTTTACTAAATTGCCTTCGTAGGCCGAAGAAACAGCGATTGGCAAGAGTAATTCTTCGTATAATTTCTGACGAGATGTTGTTGTCAGTGTTAATAGCGGAGCCTAGGTAGGCAAAGTCCCGTACTACCTCAAAGTTATATTTGTCAATGGTGACGTTCTGTCCAATTTTTCGATGTTGTATGTCCTTTCCTGTTGATAGCAAACCCTTAGTCTTACTTTTTTGCCGCTTCCTTCTCTAAACTAGCAAACGTGGCTATGACATCACGTTGAGTCCTACCAATGATGTCATTTGTAGGACTACTAGCGTATGCTAGTAGTGATTTTTGGAAGATTGTGCCTCTGGTGTTGGCTCGGGAGTTTTGCACAATCCTTCCAAGAATCAAATTAAAGACACATGACAGCGCATCGCATTGTCTAAATCCTTTTTTAGTATCGAATGTGTTGGTGAGGTCGTTTTTGACCCTGATGGAGCAGCGATAATTCTCCATCGTCATCCTGCACAGACGGACGAGTTTGGGCTGGTATACCGCCCAAACTCGTCCAAACTAACCATTTCTCTGCATAGCATTTCTCTATAAATGCTGTCGTATGCGGCTTTGAAATCGAAAAATAGGTGGTGGGTATTGAGATGGACTTCTTTGGTTTTTTCCAGGACCCGAATAAGTTGGAAGATTTGATCAGTTGTGGACTTTCCTGGCCTAAAATCACATTTGGTTTGGTATTTGGCGCAGTTCAGATGGTCTCCTTTTTTGTAGATCGGGAAAACGATGCTGAGGTTCGATTCTTCAGGCATACTTTCATCCGACCAGATTTGCCTTATGAGTTGGCGGATGTTACTTACCAAGTCACTCCGCCGGAGTTATAAAGCCTTATGTAGCTTGAATTTAGATATTGCATCGAATTACATCGAATTGCAGATGTAATTGAGAAAGCTTTCGAAGAAAAGAAAATTTGTTTAGCCGTATTTCTTGACGTGTCGCAAGCTTTTGACAAGGTGTGGCACAAAGGCCTTAAGTATAAACTAAGTCAAGTTCTGCCAGAACAATTATATAAAATCCTCGTGTCGTATCTTGAGCATAGACTCTTCCGTGTGAAACTTGGAAGCGAATATTCCGAGTGCAAAGAAATAATGGCAGGAGTAACGCAAGGAAGCGTCCAAATTCTTGACGAAACAAATATATTATGGCGTCTTCAAAGAACTCAACCCTTGGATTTGACCCGATAATAACAAACCGCGCTATAAATTTCGGAAAAAGCAGGAACTCTCAAAGGAAAATTACCTGCAAACATATTATATACTCGTGATAAAAAAAATTGCTGATAAGTCGAATACTTAGTTGCAATATAAATACAAAATGGGTGGTGGTTTTTCTCACACTACTTTGGACACGTGCTCATCGCGTCTATGAAGATTTCCACCAGCCCACGAAAAAAAAAAGTTCTCGTCTTCACATGCAGCTTAGCCTTGTAGATCTCAGTCTTCACTGCGAGTATCTTTCGGCATTCCTCATCATATCAAGGATTTCTTGCTGGTTGGCTCAAAGAACCTAGCACATCAGTTGCAGCTGATCTAATGGCTTGTTGGCATCGTTATCATTGTTCTTCCACATTCGATGCTGGTAGTATGATGTTTATTCAGAGGCCTTGGCGTTCTCTTGCGATTGCAGTCTTTCGACATAAAATTTGTTCACAGTATTTCTGATTTGTTGTGTCGTAGTGGATATCCGCATTCTTACCTTGGCTGCAACTAGGTAATGGTCCGAGTCAAAGTTATCTCCTCGGAATGTTCGGACATCCAAAATACTGGATGTAATCAATTTGGTTGCCCGTTCGTTGATCTGGAGAACGCGTTTGCTATAGTGGCATTTCGCTCCGTAGCGAAGTCAGTTAGCCTAAGTCCGTTGCTAGACATCTTGTCGTGCAGGCTGTGTTTTCCGACAAGACTGCTAAAGATGTCTTCCCTTCTTACCTTTGCGTTCAAATCTCCCAGCACGATTTTAACATCGTACATCGGTAGTCGCACATAGGATTTGTCAAGGAGCTCATAGGTATTTAGCTATGTCTGGCACTTATAACAAATCCGCACCCTTATAGTCCTCTTTTTGCCGACCCATCCCATTGTATTTCCTTGACGGCAGTAATATATGCTTTGTAGCAATTTAGGGCTTCAAGTAGTTGTTCGGCTCCACCTCTCCTGTTGAATTTTCTCACGCTACAGGTACAGATACGAACTTGGAGGTAAAAATAAGCACTATTGATGTGTAGTCAGAGTTACAGGCACTTTGCATTGCCAAGTTAAACCCAATTAGAGTCTACCCTCCTTCTACAATATCCAACCCTTCAGATTTTTATGATTTCACGAGCCCAGCAGGACAAAATAAATAAAGTATTCCCTATCAATTTAAAATTCATGAGAGGATATGGTATTATATGGACCAACAAATATCAATATAATTAATCGCAAACTCAGTAGGCGCACTCATTATAAGTTCACTCTTCAAAGCTCTGCCTATCATACGATTTGTCCCTATTTTGAGAACTTTACTCATTTAATCAGTGACTTACCTAGCGGGATAAAAAGAACATCAAATAGTATAAAACTGACATTATTTGAACATATGTTCCACATTGCCTGCAGCTTTAAACAGCTACACATAGAATACTTCACACACTACCAGTATGCAAGCCTACATCATGCACATTGTAGGTCGCGCACCAACTAAACACTCTTGGCAAACAAAATGAAAATAAAGATTTACAAGTGTGCTCTTAAAATTACAAAATCCTTGAATTGCATACTCGGGTAAGGCCTACTCTGGTAGAGCTCGAGAGTGCATACATCTGTAGGAAGAGCATGTACGTGTGAACATCTTCATTTTCCCGTCGATGTACAATCATGAACTGAACTAGTAAAATCTGTCTAATAAGAGCGTGTGTTCACTTTAATTACAAGCATTAACATTCCAGGTCATCCTCTAGCAAATTGTGAGCGTATTAAAAGCATACGCGCTTGTTGCTTTGCCCCATAAATTACACGCTACGAGTATATCCTCCAGTAGGAAAAAAAGGTACAAGATACAGAAGTGAGGTAGAAACAACCTGCAACGCAAACACCGTTGTATTCTGAACAGGATGTAATGTTCAAGGTGTATTTATCCAGATACTTTTTTTTATCGTCTAAAAATAACGCTTTTAAAGTTCTGAAGGTAAAAAAATGTTTCCTTAAATGAGTATGGAAAGTAACGCGGAATTGAAGTGAATCTATCTAATTGTTTGAAATTAAATTAACTCAATAGCTGTTTACTGATGATGCCCTGAATGAGCAATAATATTGAATTTCCAAATGATTGTAAAGGGTCCGCCAAATAACTTTTTTTTTAAAATCCTATAAAAACAAACTGCTGAATATTTTCTCAAATTTCTTTTTTTATTTGAAAGTAAAATCCTACCGGTTAATATTGGAAAATAATTTCATTCAAATGACTGCCTCGGCTGGCCATGCAGTAGCCTACACGATTGGTCCAATTTTTAAGCACATTATCGAATGTGTGCAGCTGTATTTCACCAATGGCTTCACGAATATTGTCCTTTAAAGCGTCAATTGTCTCTGGCTTTTCGGCGTAGCACTTATCTTTTACGGCACCCCACAAATAATAGTCCAACGGTGTCAAATCGCAGCTCCGAGGTGGCCAAACGACATCAGCTCTGCGGCTGATAATGCGATCTTCAAAAACAGGGCGCACAACATCGAGTGTAGCTTCGGCTGTGTGTCTCGTAGAGCCGTCCTGTTGAAACCAAATGTTGCCAATATCCTCCTCTTCAATTTTTGTGAACAAAAATTCGTTCAACATGGCTCGATAACGAATCTGCATCAAGGACAAATTCGCCAACCTTATATACGATCACTCCATGTAGATTTATCGATCTCTCAGCGGAAGAATTCCCATGATGGAATCAACGCTCGAATATACATTCGCAGTTAGGCGGGACGAATCCAAAAGACTACATCAGCTGATCTGACCTATTCTGATAAAAGGCAATAAAGAACTTGTATTGGTCAGTCTGGTCCTTTCAATAAAGAAGTTGGGGGATGAGCCGAAAGGCCAACAGAAATAGCCTTCCAGGTTAGCTCGTGTGTTTCGTGTTAGAGTCAAATTCGCCAATTGAAACGCGAAGGTCTTGGCGGTCTCTGGCGATTGCAGTCTTTCGACATTAAATTTTTTCACAGTATTTCTGTTTTTTTGTGGCGTGGTGGATATCCGCATCCTTACTTTGGCTACAACAAGGTAGTGGTCCGAGTCGATGTTGGCCCCTCGGATTGTTCGAACATCCAAAATACTGGATGCGTGCCTCTTGTCTATCGCAATGTGATCCATTTGGTTGACTGTTCGTTGATCTGGAGACCGCCATGTCCCCTTGTGAATATCGAGGTGAGGAAACCGTGTGCTGGCTTTAGTGGCATTTGGTAGTCGCTCATAGGTTTTGTCGAGGAGCTCGTAGAAGCAATCCTTAGTTATATCATCTTTTTCCTCCTTCGGAGCATGAGCGCATATAAGGTTTATGTTGGCGAATTTGGCCTTGATGCGGATTGTTACAATGCGTTCGCTAATGTCTTGAAAACATAAGACTTCTTGCCTAAGTCTGGCACCTATAACAAATCCGCATCCAAATAGTCGCTGTTTCTGCTCACTATAACACGGTCCATAGTAGATGTCACAGTTTGGATGGCATTAATCTCTGCTTTGTAGCTCTTTAGGGCTTCCGCTAGTTGTTCGCCTGCACCTCTCCTCTTTAATGTTCTCACATTCCGGGTGCAGATACGAACGTCGTTCTTTTTTCGTTAAGCATGGTCGTCAACAATAATATCAGTCCTTTCCGAGGCTATTGGTTGCTTCGTAACAAAATTTTTTTTCCGTGGATTGGTAGTTAACCCAAAGCACAACCCACAACCTGGAGGGCCAGGGCCGGAAAAAATACCGATGTCAGTAGCCCATTTTTAGGGTATGAGCGCTGCCGTTGACCCATTGAGGGCTCCTCCGCCACCAAACTCTTTTCCGATACCCTGGCTCAGTATTGGAAATCCCTATAGACCTGGTGTTCAAATATGTCGAAGCAGCTCATATAGGGATTTCACTACCAGTTCGATCAAACTAGAGCTAAGGCGCCACCGTTGACTCCATCTAGGGAATTCCTACGCTACCGCCTGAGAGTGAGTGCCTTAGTGAGAGGACACCCCCTCCCCCCTCTCTCGTTTGCTGCCACCAACGTTTCCAGTCGAGGTACTAGGCACCCACGCCCACCAGTCACCAGCGTGAGGTGAGAGTAGGAGTTGATAGTGAGAGGCTAGAGTGAGAACGCTTGTGTCCTCATATAATCGCATCACTATCCTTAAGCACCGGCTAAATTTAGCAGTTTATAAATTCTAGATAAAGTACAACTATCGTCCTTTTTTATATACTGGGCTACTGTCGCGTAGTTTAAAAACGATCGTAAATTATTTTAGAATACAGGGCCTCCAAAAGGTCGATCTGTGTATGAGTTGGACAGCTGTGAATGTTATTTTAAACCTAAGTTGTATCTTCAAAATGATGTCGTCTAAAAAAATTCAATTAAAACATCATACGTAGTGTTACCAGAAGCAAAAAATCCTCAAAACAACGTCACCTGATCGTTTTCTAAGCCCTTCATTAAAATTCGATCACAATTAAAATTAAAATTTACAAAACATGCGATACTCACTTCTTTAGTGTTGCAGCTAATGCCAAATCGGGACGAATGTCATAACGATTTTGCATATAAAAACGTAATAAATTATCCCGTTCGTGTTCCTGCATTCCCGCCTCGAGTTGTGGTGCATTCAATGTGTGATAGGATTCCACCTCCGTGACGCCAAATAATAAATCATATCTACAAAATGCACAAAAGACATGTAAGTCAACAAAAAGAATCTCAAGTAATTTTCAACATTTCGTCAAAGTATAAAGTTGACTAGATTACACCTGTGTGGTGATTAATTAGTCGTGAGGATAAACTGCGTCTTCCTTTACACTACCAAACCTATACTTAGCTACACATAGGTAGTTATGAGATACTTATTTATACAAACACAGATTATTCCAAGGATGACGAATATCTTTCTTTAATACTTTCTAGGGAATAATAAATAATTTAATAGTGAATGCTACTTACAATTTACTTTCAATTCCATGTTTTTTTTGTGGCAAAGAAAAGTGGTCTTATGGAATTTCTTTATCAAGTTTAATACATTTATAAGATTGTACATATCGTGCACTTAAATGTATGGCTATGAATATGAATATATTAAAAGAGGATTACATTGTTATAATGGAGGACTCTCGAATAATTTATGCAACGAAGATGGAAACACCAAAGAAAAGGGCAAATTCTATACGAGCTTTATGCTGCTAAAAGCAAGCGATGTTATTTTTTTGTGAACATTTTTAAAAATTAACGAGATAATGGAATTTAAAAATAACTACCATGGAGGAAAATATTAAGTGGACTCATTACATGGTATTTTAATTTATCAGTACTCGTAGTATATGGAAGCATCATCATCGTCTTTGTAGATTTTGATTAGATTCGATGGGATGGGCCGGGCAAAAAGAGGATGAAACATATGAGAAGGCTACAATCCGCTGTGCGGATCGTTGAATACCCTATCCCACCCCATCTTTAAAATGAATATCCTCAAAATGTAGGATTTATGGCGATGAAATACAGAAAATGAACTTGTTGCAACATATTGTTCAGACAGTTTATCAAAACCTTTTGTGGTTCGCCAAAACATGGGTATACAAATGGTTTTTGTAAGAAAACGCCCCCAAAAAGTGAGTGTAGCTGAAAATGATCTACAGACAAAATGTTTATTTTATCATTACGGAAGTATTTGCATCAAAAGTTTTTTCGAACTTTTTAAAATTTTGACAAAAAGCGTTTTTTACTAAAAACGCCCCCAAAAAGTGGGCGTGACAAAAACTTTGTAAAGACGAAATATAGATATTAAGATTGTCTAAATATGCTGCTCAGACACTTTTTTAAAACTCCTTACAGTTTGGCTAAAAACTATGTTTTTCTAAAAAAGGGTCCGTGGCAGTGGCCGGATTTCAAAAATGTTTACCTTGTTCTGCTTCGTCGACTAGAGAGTCTATATACCAAATTTCAACACTCTAGCTCAAAATGTAAGGCCCAAAAATCGGTGACACATAGACGGACGGACGGTAGACAGACATGGCTTAATCGACTCAGCTAGCGATTCTGAATCGACCTATATACTTTGAGGTATATCTACCGAAATTATTTCTCTATGTTACAAACTTAGTGTCAAACTTTATCCCCTATGGGATAGGGTATAAAAACTGTGACATCTAATACGGACCATGTTACAGGGTATTCGGATGTGGATTTGTTTCAAGTACCAGAATTAAGACAGAAGCCTTATATTTTCAAGTGATTAGCGAACGCATTGTACCTATTCGCATCAAGGCCAAATTCGACGACAAGCTCAAGCTTCGATGGTGTAAAAAGATGATATAAACTGCTTTTACAAGCCGCTTAACAGAACTTATTAGCGACTTCCGTAGTACGATGCTAAAATCGTGCTGGGAGATTTTAACAACATGGTATCCACATGGCGGTCTCGAGATCAACGAACGGTCAAATTGATGACATTGCGATAGTCTAGAGGCACAGATCCATTATTTTGGATGTCCGAACCTTCCGAGAGGCTTACATCAACAAATGAGAAATACTGTGAAAAAATTAATGTCGAAAGACTGCAATCGAAAGAGACCGCCAAGTCCCATAACCTATCGATAAACACCATACCACTAGTATCTATTGTCGAAGAACAATGGCAACGATTCCAACAAGCCATTAGATAAGCCGCAACTGATGTGCTAGTTTTCCCCTAGTTTAATAATCAATGCCGAAAGATGCTCGCAGCCAAGACCAACCCTTCAAGGCCAAGCTACAGGTGAAGACGAGAGCTCCATCGAGCTCTATAGGAAAAGAAGAAGGGAAGAACACCGACTTTTCAAAAAAAAGAAAAAAGAGTGAGAATAGCGCGAGATTGAGGATAAGAGAGGTGCCACTCCAGGTACGATGTTCGAATGTTTTACCAAAGTTTAAAACGTCAAAGCCAAGGTATACAAGGCCCGAACAGAATCCTGTAGAGATGAACAAGGAAATATTGTAGTTGAGACACAGTCGATGCTGAGGAAATGAAATAACCACTTCTGCAGACTGCTAAACGGCGCTAACGAACAACATTCCGCTGTTGGGCAGAACGAACCATTTAATATTATAGACGACAGCGAAAAATACAAACCACCCGACCTAAGTGAAATGAGGACAGCAATATCTAAACTCAAGCTTAACAATCCCGCCGGAAATGACGGCCTTCTCGCAGTGCTTTAGAAAGCCGGCGGAGATGACTTGGTAAGTAACATTCACCAACTCATAAGCCAAATCTGGTCGGATGACAGAATGCCTGAAGAATGGAACTTCAGCATCGTTTGACAGATACACAAAAAAGGAGACCCTCTGAACTGCGCCAACATGCATAAGTCTTTACAACATTGCATACAAGATAATGTCTGCAATGTGAACGCCTGAAACTGTTTACCAACAACCTGATCGACCCTTATCAGTCTGGTTTTAGGTCAGGAAAGTCCGCAACTGATCAAATTTCCACACTTCGGCAGATCTTGAAAAATCTCAAGAAGTCCGAATCAATACCCACCACCTTTCATTTAAAATATTTTAAAAACTAAAAGTGTTTTAGAATAACTTTTTATGATATTCCGAATGAATATCGTGTCAAGAATTAAAAATTTCCCAGCGGTTGATTTTCATGCAATTGGTTGTCAAAACTTTAAATGCGATTTCCCAAAAACATTAAAATGGCGTTTACGGCAACCCAATTTTTGGGCGACGATATTAATTTTCGTTTCGCAACTCTTGATTAAATGCGTCGTACATCGGATGATATGATGGAAAGCTTGTGCAAATTAATCAGCTGTCAAAAAGTTAATGCACACAACGCCATCTACTGGAATTTGAAATCATGTTCGTTTTTAATCAGCCCTATCGAGGTATCTGTCGGAGCGGACAATTTTCCGCAACGCATACTTCGTCGGAGGTTTAAATTTCATTCGAGGTATGTGTCATTGGAAAAAAATACTGCACAAATGCAACGGCTTCACTTCACTACAATTCGTAAAGAAATTCCGCGAAGAATTTGTGTCATAGGAAATCGGAAAAAGAATTCCACTTAGCTGTCAAAAATTGCACGAAAAATGCTCCTGAACGCACTTCAACGCAATTCACCGAGATGCGTTACAAAATGTCGGAGAAATATTCCGAACAGCTTTTCGGAGGAATACCTCGAAGCAAAAATCCTCCGAATCGTACAAAATCGGAGAATTTTCCGCTCCGACGGATACCTCGATAGGGCTTATTACTACAAAAACAATTGTCACAGAAATTTTGTGCAAAAACAATTGTCGCAAAAAATTGTCACAACGTAACGTAAACATAAACGTCATCTATCATGAGGGGCTCAGTGGCGCGATGGTGAGTGCGATGAACTGCCGCGCAGGAGGTCTGGGTTCGATTCCCAGCCGCAGCAACACCTAAATGATTTTTCACTGGCCCTCCTCTCGTGATGAACTGACAAATCATCCGAGTAGTATCAATTGTCAAGAATAGCTTATCTCAACTTAGCCGTTCGGAGTCGGCATAAAACAGGAGGTCCCGCCATCGTGCAAGAAGTACACACGCACACATGAATGGTTGTGAGAAAGCTAGGCCCTGGGTACTAACGAGCCTGTTGCGCCAAAAATTTGTATTTTTGTATCATGAAGATGGCGTCGTAAAATCGCTCCATACAAAATGTATGGGAAAATGAATTTTCTTATTTCTTATATTTTCGTATATTTTTTCAGGAATTTTCTTGGGTATTCTTCTTGTTTGGCCAGAGACCAGTCCGAATTGGTGCGAACCATCGAAATCGGTCCAAGCGTTCTTGAGTTAAAAGCGTAGAAACTAACGTCACTCTCTTTTTTTATATAAATATTTTTATTTAAATAAGTGTAAGTAAATATCTAATATGCTGACACGATCCTCAAATAACTTTTTCATGTAAACTAACAACTTTAATATACATAACAGTAAATCGATTTAACTAGAATTTAAGCAGCCATAAACATCCTCCATTCAACAAGCTTAAACTAAACTTCCATCAATCTTTAACCAGTGCTGAACTGGTAAACACAAACTAATTGAGATACTTTTGTAACCAATGTAATGAAGTAATTAAATTGACTAACCTGCTGAACAGTTCCGTAAATTGGCTCATTACTTTGTATGGTTGATTGGGAATAACATGTCCATCAACGATTGGACCCAAGGATGTAGAAAATTGCGGGAATGATGTAGGAATTTTCTGGATTTCTTCGTACCTAAAAGTATAAAAACAAACGATAAAAATAAAACACAACAAGCGGTTTTTTTTATTTGAGATACGAGTCGAAACCATTTGTTATGAAAGTTTAAAGGTCCTTAAAGAAACTGTTGATGTATTAAACGAGAAACCACTAACAACAATTTTATGGGGTTTACCCAATTAAATTGTATAATTGCATCATTCGTCGTTACGGATATGTAACCCAATATTACCATAAAAAAAACAGTTGACCTAATTCCAATCGGTGTAATCCTTCGTTATTCTGAAATATTTCATTTCTATCAGAGTCTGGAATAATATAGAAATAGAATATCCTTACAAACTACTGCAACTCTTATTCCTTGTTCGCCGCAGTAAATCATGTCTGTCATCCAGAATGGAATATTCACAAAATGAAAATCGAGTGCAATAAGTGTTGGTTATTGATTTTCGATTTATATTTTATCGTGTCGTCCTTTCCAGCCAACTGTATTAAGGAGCATGACACGATATGGCAACTCAATGTGTTGCTTTTAACATGAGTGATTGCTCAGCGAGCAGATATAGATATTGGATCTCAAAATAAAGACACGTAGTCAGATATAATTTGCAGGCTTCGAACTAGTGTATGTCTATGATTTTTTTAAGGTTATTTTTACTTCAATTTCAAAAGGACAAATACACTTGCCCGTATGAGCTTGATGACTCAGTTTCTATGCGAATTTCGATAGGTCCACCACTGATTTCATATCTCTTCAGCAACTTGATCGAAGTAATTATACGAATCTCAAATCCATGACCAGATGTTCAATGTTCGATGTGTCTATAATGACTTCAATATTTCGATAATATTGACAGTATGTAAAGAACAAACATAGGGTGTCTGAGATGCAAGATAACGATGAATTATGTCAGAATGGAAAACGTTTGATTTAGTCGGGTTATTTTAGTTAGGATTTAGGAAAGCTTTAAGATTCAGTTAGTTGAAAACGCTTTCATATAATCTGATTGGGAAGCAGTTGGACTACTATTCAGTCGTATAGCAAATCTATAAAATTCGGAATTCTATATATTCTTCTCAATTAGTTCATTGAGAAGAATATATAGAATTCCGAATTTTATAGATTTGCTATACGACTGAATAGTAGTCCAACTGCTTCCCAATCAGATTATATGAAAGCGTTTTCAACTAACTGAATCTTAACAACTCTGACTCATTGCCTCTATATGCGGGACGCCGTGCGTCGCTTGGTACCTACTAACTTGATCGTAGATTGTTTTTGAACCCCTTTTCGAAAATTCAGCGGTTGCAGATTATGAAAGTGGTGGGAAAGTGTCCACCGTAAGTGACAAGCTACTAACCGGTATAGCGGCAAAGCGATGTTGAAGCAAAAATTTGGATATAATAAGCGACATCTCTGAACGGGTATTGGTGAAAATACCCAATTGATGTTTTCCGTTAAGAAAAGAGTGGAACAATACGTGATAGAAATTACACCGTAGGCCTCGCATCTCACTTCCGTCCGAGAATATGGCTCCCATAGCTGCAGATGTTTAGCAATATTAAAATAATGGTGTGTCTAGAACATGAAACCAAAGAATCGTTTCTTCGATCAATAATAAGGGATGCATAAAAATAGGTCAAAGCTACATATTTCAGCATTTATAGAGACGCACTATCCAGAGCCATGTCTAGTTTTGATATACCGCTCAAATTCTGTCTGTCTGTGCAGAATGCCTCACCGAAAAATTCAATACAAGAAAAGGATTACCACGAGCATTTAATATAATTCTAGAAAGAAAATAAAAGGAAAAACTTCCGAGCCACTATCAGAGGCACAATCGTCTATAGATCTATGCATTTACTAGCATACTCCAACGATATTGACTTCATTACTACCTACTTACTTACTTGAGTGGAGCTAAAGTCCGGAATGATATTGGGCGTTAACCATCATGCCTCTCCAATTAGCCCGGTCCTCAGCAAACTGCCTCCAGTCGCGCACTCCAAGTTGGTTGAGGTCGGTTTCTACTTGTGCGCCCCTCTTAAGGAGAGGTCTTCCTCTACTGCGTCCGACGTCTAGCTGGGAATCGAAGACTCTGCGAGCCGGAGTATTGATGTCCAATCGTTCTACATGTACTAGAAATCTTAAACGTCTATTGCGGAGTTTTTTGATTAGGGGCATGTCGCTGTACAGCAAGTATAATTCTTAGTTGAATCTTCTTCTCCATAACCCTTCAACGCAAACGGGACAGAAAAAGAATTATGCTCTTAAAACGACCAAGGACTTTTTCATCAGCTTTTGATATGGTCCATGCTTCAGTGCCGGAGACCAGGACTGGGATTATCTGGGTTTTGTATGTGCTCTCCTTAGTAGTTAGAGTGAGGGCTCTGCTAGACAGTTGAATTCTTAGCCCGAAGAAACAGAGTGCTTGGTAAGAGTAATTCTTTATTTGCTGTCGAGATGTTGTTGTCAGAGTTCAAAGCCGAGTTGAGGCAGACAAAGTCCCGCACTACCTCAAAGTTATATCTGCCAATGGTGACGTTCTATCCAATTCGTCTATGTTGTATGTCCTTTCATGTTAACCGCATAAACATAGTCTTACCCTCATTTACTGCTAAACCCATTATTGCCGCTTTCTGCTCTATACTGGCATAAGTGGCTATGGCATCACGTTGAATCTTACCAATGATACCGATCTTTGGAAGATTGAGTCACATGACATCGCATCGCCTTGCCTGAATCCTTTTTCGGTATCGAATGTGGCGGTGAGGTCGTTTCCGACCCTGATGAAGAGCGAGAATTCTCCATCGTCATCCTACACAGACGGACGAGTTTGGGCTGTATACTAAAACTAGACATGGCTCTGTATATTTCGTCTCTATGAATGCTGTCGTATGCGGCTTTGAAATCGATTAATTGGTAGTGGGTATCGATTTGGACTTCTTGGTTTTTTTCCAGAATCTGCCGAAGTGTGAACATTTGATCGTTTGTGGACTTCCTATCGTAAAAGCACACTGATAAGGACCGATCAGGTTGTTAGTAAACGGTTTCAGGCATTCAAATATTACGGCAGATAGGATCTTGTAGGCTATGTTGAGAAGACTATTGGCTGCGAACATATGTCGGCATTCCTCATCAAACCAAGGGTTTCTTGCTGGCTGGGCACCAATAGTGATTATAGCAGAGTTTTCGATTTTCCCCTCCCCCAGACATCGGACGCACCAGATGAAGACCCCGCTTCAAGCTGCCCGCTGAATTAAAAAAACCAACCTCAAACAACTTGAAATGCTCAACTGGTTACGTAATGGCCGGGCTAGCTAATTTTTTAGGCATCCCAACTAACAATTTTGCTTCGATAAAGCACTATCGAAGCTATTTAACCTCCAGCAATACTACCTGTATGAAGTCTTATGGAAAAACTTTTGGCGCACTTTTAGGAAGCTACTTACTTCTATAATAGTACGTTTCCACAGAACAGAAACTCGTCATTTCATTAACGAAATTCAACATTTGAAAATAGTGTTCCCACCAAAAAAAATCGCATTCCAAATGTCAAAACATTTTTTTTCACTGGAGCTCCTCCTGCTATGAACTGACAAAACATACGAGTGCTATCAACTGGAACTGGTTGAAGACTAGGTTAGACTAAAACGGTCCGTTGGTGTACCACGTGGATACTTTGACTTCGTACGCCGAATTGAACCATTCACAGTTAACTATGTAGCGTAGGAAGTTTCTGACCCTGATATTAGCCAGATCACCTAGATTATCGAAGAAGTAGTCTCCCAGATGAAGTTTCCTTTTTACTGAGAGAGCCGGACAAGAACAAAGAAGGTGAGTGATACACTCCTCCTCTTCCTCATCCAGGCAGCTTCTACAGAAGTCATTGCTGAAAAGGCCTAGTCTTTTTGCATGTAGGTGTCCTGTGAGGACACCGATTATTGTGATGATGTATGATCTGTTCAGCATTATTAAGTAGATGGAGCGCTTCTGGTTAAAGCTAGGCCAGAGTTGCTTGTATATTTTACATGTTGTGCTTTTATCCATTTGCGGTTTGCGTTCGTGTTCGCATCTTGCTTGATCAATAATTTTCATGTAGCAAGGGGCATAACTAACATATCCACTGGTGGTAGAATGCCAAGGGTAGTGCCCTGTCTGGCAAGCTCATCTCCCCTTGTATGTCTCTGTGCCCCGGCACTCAAAAGAGGTGAATGGTAAAATGCTCCGCCATCACGTTAAGAGACAGTCGACATTTGAGGGCTGATTTTGAATTGAACGAGATTGCTTTCTGGAATTTGATTGACGCTCGACTGTCGCTGAAGATGCTAATATTCTTCGTGGATATTACATTCCTTTTCAGCCAGGACAAGGCTACTTTGATTACCATTATTTCCCCCTCGAAAACGCTACAATGATGGGGAAGGCGAAAGGATATGCTTAGGTTAAGTATCTCGGAGAAAACACCTCCACCCACTCCAGATTCTGTTTAAGACCCATCCGTGAAGATGTGAATCGAGTTATTGTTTTCGATCGATTCCGACTCCCATTTAAGGCGACTGGAAATGGTTGTCCTAAAGTTATGCTCAAAACTGTTAAGGTGATTTAGAATCATTGTGTGTTCACCCTGATTAGGTGTCCATTGTGACGAGGCTCTCAG
Organism: Rhingia campestris; assembly: GCA_932526625.1. Lineage (NCBI taxonomy): Eukaryota > Metazoa > Arthropoda > Insecta > Diptera > Syrphidae > Rhingia > Rhingia campestris. The sequence goes on from OW052183.1 coordinate 39,173,419, forward strand.
TCTTACAGCTGCACAAGCTGCGGTCTGTTTGTCGTAGATATCTAGGGGCACTAGATGTAGGATAGCATCAAGAGCTGCGGAGGGGGTTGCTCTAGGAGCTCCGCTAATGCATGTTTCTAAAGCCGTCGACCAGACTAGGACTCCATGACCATATATGAGTATGGGGCTAATGATAGACACGTAGAGCTAGAGATATGTGGTTGCATGCCCCATTTCTTTCATATTGCCTTTTTACAAGAGTATAAGGCTACGGTGGCTTTCTTAACGCGTTCTTTGATGTTGGCTTTCCAGTTCAGTTTTTTTTTATCCAAAACCAGACCTAGGTATTTGGCTGATTCTGCTAACTTGAGACTGACGCCACTTAGTTTGGGAGGGTCAATGTAGGGAATTTTATATTTCCTGCTGAAAAGGACCAATTCGGTTTTTTGAGGGTTTACGAATCAACATTTGGCAGCCCAATCAGAGAGTACTGAGAGACCATTTTGTAATAGATCTCTAAAGGTATTAAGGTATTTCCCTGATACAGCTATTGCCACGTCATCCGCCTTGGTAATCACCTTGCATCCCTCTCTTTCCAGATATACTAGTAATAGTAGTAGTGAATGCTTATCTCAACATTACTTTTCGGATTCGGATAAAATAAAAGCTATGAATGGTTGTGAGAAAAAGCCAAGCCCTGGGTACTAACGATCGTGTTACACCAAAATCGTATTTTTTTTTTCTTTTTTTTTTGTAAGCGCAAATCTGGCATATGTTCAACATTTTCATGTGTTGTTATTCCGAAGATATGACGTTTGCAGAAGCAATTTGAAAAGAAAAAGCAAGAGGACATCATACGAATGTTCATTATTTATTAAAAGTAGCTATTATGCATTTTTTCTTAAATATAAATTTGTTTTCTGAACGATTTTTTCAAAACAAATTACAGAGCAATTTGACGTTTCTAGGAGAAAAAAATGTTTTTTTGTAGGGAAAAAAAGGAATGTTTGTTTTTACATAACTCGGTTGGACGTCATTTGAAATAACATTTCAGCGGAATGCCGAATTTCAGAATGTGAAATTGTATGGCGGAATGCTTCGCATTTCGGCTGAAATTACGAATTTCGCTGAAATGACACATAAGACTCGTTGCGGAAACGTACAAACGAACATTGTTTACTTATAAAAGGCCTTACAGAAGCAAATTATAGGCTTCGCAATTTTTAACTTTCTCTTACAAAGAGAAAGATACCTATTGTTTTCGTGAAAATTTTCGACCTCGAGATTTTGATTGATTGACATTACGATGATAGCGGAGCCTAAAAAAGTGGTTTTTGGAATTCCGTCCGTCGGTCCGTCTGTCCGTAATGGTCTCCCCAGCCTAAACGACTCGACCGATTTTCTTCAAACTTCGTATCCAAGCTTGTTTTAGTCATAATTCTAGGCCATTTTTTTTGTTTGCTTTTAGCCATGTTAATAATGGTACCTGCCATATAAAAATTACACATAACCTCAATTTTCTCGAAAACGTAACGATTTTGATTAAACTTTATATATGCTATAACCATATTACCTGCAACAAAACTGCATACCCAGTTTTTTCGAGAAAATCCATATAACGGATTTTGTCATTTAGGCCATATAAGGAAAATTGATAATTTCTCGCAAACTATTATGTCAAATTAAATGAAATTTAATATACAAACTACTTTTATAGTTTTAAACAATTCCACATAATTAGTTTTAGCACAATTATCACTAAACGGAATTTTCAGTTTTGGCCAATAACGGAAAATCATTATTATTCACATTGACATCGATTACTTCAAATTTCGGAGTAAACGTTCGTATAAACACATTTCGACATTATTTATATCATTTTTAGCATCAATAATCAAAATGCGTACTATTTGATCTAACGAAAAACTCGCTGTGAAAGAGAAAGTTGCGTACGACCCAGTCGTGCACCCACCACTCGTTTTTATTATTTTCTTTTTGTTTTTATATTTTCTTATATTATTTATGTTTATTAATTTTAATCTCTTGTTATTACTAAAACCCAATTCGTTATTATGAATGTTCTACCGAAACATCTTAACGTATGGTACATGTACACAAGTCTCCGGAAGCTTAAAAATAACCTTGCAGAGGATGTTTTTATTAGAGTTTGGTTTTTCGAATAGAGATAAATCTGACATTTTGTGGTCAAATCGGGCAACTCTAATGTCATTTATGTTCAGTTTGGTTTGCTATTTCATCATGAACAGGTTGACAAATGAACAACGCTTGCAAATCGTGCAAATTTATTTAGAAAATAATGATTCAGTTCGCGAAGTTTACCACAAGCTGCGTCCATTTTATGGTCGACATAATCGTCCATCAGAGCAATTAAATTAGTTAACCATGGATAGTTTTCGCACTACCTTTACTCTATGTGATAATTCGCATCCGCAGAGACGTCGAACAGTGCGCACCGAAGAAACAATTGCCGCTGTAGAGCAAAGAGTTGAAGAGGACCCGAATGAATCGATTCGCCACCGTGCACAGCGATTGGAGCTTTGTCCATCAACTTTGTGGAAGATTTTGCGCAAAGATCTTACAAAATCCAGCTTGTGAAAGAATTAAAGCCGCGAGACCATGCAATGCGTCGTGATTTTGGTGAATGCGCCGAAAATGAGATTGATATCGATGCTGATTTTCATCGCAAAATTCTGTTCAGTGATGAGGCTCATTTTTGGTTGAATGGCTACGTCAACAAACTAAATTGCCGCATTTGGATCTTGAGACTCTTGAGACGTCATTACATCCACAAAAACTGACTGTTTGGTGTGCTCTATGGGCTGGTGTATTCATTGGGTCATACTTCTTCCGAAATGATTCTGGAGAGTCAGTTACCGTTAATGGAGACCGGTATAGAGCCATGATAACCGACTATTTTGTTCCCGAATTAGATCACATGAATGTGGATGAGATGTGGTTCCAACAAGATGGCGCTAAATGCCACACAGCGCACGTCACAATCGATTTATCTAAATAAACATTCGATGAGCGCATAATTACGCGGAATGGACCTGTCAATTGGCCACCAAGTTCTTGTGATTTGACACCATTGGACTATTTTCTTTGGGGATATGTGAAGTCGCTCATATACACCAACAAATCAGAAACGTTAGGGGACTTGGCAGCCAACATTCTTGGCGTTATTGCCGACATGCGGCCCCAATTACTGAAAAAAGTGGTTAAAAATTGGACCTCTAGACTTGGCTTTATTCGAACCAGCCGCGGTAGCCACATGCCCGAAGTCATATTTAAGCATTAATGGCATAAAATTATCCTTCCAATAAAGCCAAATTGGTTATTTCAATTTTAAGTTCTATGCCTCTAAAAAATCACCCTTTACCATCATAACGTCGGTTATGCTTGTGAATTTCCCTGCATTAATCTTAAACAGGCTTCTACCCAAACAATCGACTGCAAAAATGCTCAACCTCCGCGCACAAGTACTATATAAGTCCTACAGAAATAATTGCTTGTGGAAATTAAATTTGTTTATCTTATCGATATATATAAAAATGGATCTTGGTTTGTTCGGATGCTTAAAACTCGAAAACGACTGGACCAAATTGGATACTTCCTTCTGCGGATTTGTTCGTAATTGCTCCGCGAAGGTTTAGGAAAAAAAAAAAAAGGTGGCGCTGTAGGCGGTCATTCCATTTGATAATGGCAAAACAACGTTTGACGGGCCAGCTTGTATAGGAATAATTGTTAGTTGGGATGTTGGTTCAGAGCCACATTTATTCCGGGCTGAAGCACAACTTAAGTAAGTAAGCTCTAGATGTGGTGAAGCCTAAATCGACATCGACTGTACAAAGTGCTTTGGAATAAGCAACTACACATTCGTCGATGGAGTTGAAAGGCTTCATATTAATATTTCGTCCACATACATTTTTGCCACTTCGACTTTTTCGGGTGTTTTCAGAAAAAAACGGCTTTCGGTACAATTTGAAGGTAATTAGAAAAAACTCGAAATATCCTCGAGAAAATTCTTTGACGTTTGGTAAAAATTTTGGTTTTTTGATTGAGTTTAAATTAATTTGTTTGTTCTATTTTATTTGGTATTAATAATTAATGAGAATAATTTAGTCCTTAGGCAATAAGTCAGAAGAATGCATATTTGGTTTGGTATTGACGCCTTACTGCAAATAATTAAACTATTTTCAATTTTACGGGTTGGTGGATTAGAGGATCCTCTATTCCGCCACATTTAGGTCCATGTGGACCATTGTGTTACCCTTGGTGGGATTACGTCCCTCCTTATTGTTACTTTTGGGTTAATCCACTCTAATCAGCCATCCTGATGTTCGTAGAAACCTGTAAAGATAGGGTAATGGAATGGATGTCTAGGAAGTAGTAGCTTCCAAGTGTTCTATTCCTCAGGTGAGAGAGACTCGGGCAGTGACAGAGGAAATGAGGTGTATCCTCGTGTGCTTCTTCATCACCACAGCCTCTACAGATGTCGTCACCATTGAGATTAAATTTCATTGTGTGGGTTCTGAGAAAGTTGTGACCAGTGAAAGCCCCTACCAGTTTAGACAAGGAGATTCTGTCGTACCGCAAAAGTTTCTTTTGTCCGGTTCCCGTTGTATTCTGGCCAGGGCTTCCAAGATATGTCGCAGGTGGTCAATGACTTCCACCTGATATTGGCTTTCATTCGGGTCTTGTGTTCCACTCGTTCTCTGAGGTTGCAGAGCGGTGGTTCGACCGTTTGTAGTGCCTGGTATGAACTGTAGCAGAACCATTTCTTGCCAGTTCGTCGGCTATCTAGTTGCCGTCTATGTCTCTGTGACCAGGAACCCAGCAGATATCAGCATTATGCTGTGAGCAGAGAACCTTGAGCTCTTCGCGACAGCGGCTTTGATTAATGTCGATAGCAGATACTGCTTTTATAGCCGCTTGGCTGTCAATGAATATGGTTATATCACTGTGTGGTATTGCCATTATTGATACCAAATGAGCCGCTTCAGCGATTGCTAGCACCTCAGCCTGGAACACACTTCTATTTCTTAGGCTTAAGACCTTCTTAACAAACCTCAAAGAATTGATGTCTATGAATCATTTTGACTAATTTACCTATAAATCCATTTTTTTTTATTATATGTATGTCATAGCTTATGATATAGGACAGGTAATAGGAGTATATTCGTCAGTCCGAAAATGTTGAGCTGAAATTCGTATATTAGCTCTTTGTTCATATATTCAGTAGTGGAATGAATATTTTTAAAATCCTCCCATGGCCCAATTTTAGGAAAAAACTTTGATTTTGGTCAAATGAAAAGGAATTTTAATAAACTGGTGTAACAAAAATTCTCGAGAATTACATCAAAGGCCTTTGCATATTGCACAGTCACATGTCATAGTGTGTGTAAATATATTTTTTGCACGACTCGGTGGAATAGACTTAGGAGAGATTAGGTTTGAAAAGTACACAGTAACGGCTCATACTTCAATGAAATCGATGGGTATTTCGAAAAATACACTTTTCGGAGCAACTCTTCTCAATAGGAGGGCTAAGGAATGGACAGAAAGCTCCTCTAATTTGGCAACTTGCGATTTGTTTTTTTTTTTAGTGAACAGAAAATTGCAACAAAACTGTTGGTATGGATGTTTGGTATTTGGGTAATGGGCAGCATCACCAACCTACTACGATTTTTAAAACTATATAAAACAGAACTTAAGGAATTATTAAATAACAAAATTCAAATTCATAAAATTGTATTATTGCGGTTTGAAAAAAATAAATTAAGTTGCAACACGATGTATAACATCAAAGCCAAAAGCCCCCAGATTAAAACTTCAGAATTGAATTAAAGTTTATATTCTCTGTAAAGTATCTGTTTGCTTCTTTCAGATTTTAGGTTGGGGGATTATCGTTTTGTGCTGTTTTTGAAAAGATGGAGATATTGTAGGGATTCTGGGTAGGACGTGGCAACTTGATTTAACAAAATATGTTTTACCTATCTACACCGAGTTGCAGCTTTTAACAAACCGAGTTCTCAAAACCATTTGAAAGAAGCAAATAATGAAGTCACATTACATCACATGAGAATCAATATCGAAACGAAAGATATTTAATCAGTGAATGTAAGTCTGTTTGACTCGGTTTTATGTGAATATATGACTTCCATATATTTTTAACACGAGTGAACTGGCTCAATATTGACTGACTCAATTGTTTTCTGTGTTGTCTGAATATCCCAGCCTCGCCAAAACGCTTTGCTTAAATTTTAACTCGATTTAACTCGGTTCCACTAGTTTAAATAAATGTTTGGTTTGGTACAGGAGTAGATGGGTATAAAGTGGGCATCACCTTGACTAGGATTCAATACTTTGCTCTTACTTACTTACTTAAGTGGCGCTACAGTCCGGGATGAACCTGGGCCTCAACCAACATGCCTCTCCAATTAGCCCGGTCCTTAGCTAACTGCCTCCAGTTGCGCACTCCAAGTTGGTTGAGGTCGGTTTCTACTTGTGCGCGCCACTTTAGGCGGAGTATTGGTGTCCATTCGTTCTACATGTCCTAGCCATCTTAAACGTCCAATGCGGAGTTTTTTGACTAGGGGTATGTCGCTGTACAGCTCGTATAGTTCGTGGTTGAATCTTCGTCTTTTCGTTTGATTTCTGACGAGATGTTATTGGCAGAGTTAATAGCGGAGCCGAGGTAGACAAAGTCCCGTACTACCTCAAAGTTATATCTGTCAATGGTGACGTTCTGTCGAATTCGTCGATGTTGTGTGTCCTTTCGTGGTGACAGCATATGCTTAGTCTTACCCTCATTTACTTCTAAACCCATTTTTGCCGCTTCCTTCTCTATACTAGCAAACGTGGCTATAACATCACGTTAAGTCCTACCAATGATGTCAATATCGTCGGCATATGCTAGTAGTTGCACCGATTTTTGGAAAATTGGGCCTCTGGTGTTGGCTCGGAAGTTTTGCACAATCCTCTCAAGAGAAAAAGTAACATGACAGCGCATCGCCTTGCCAAAATCCTTTTTTGGTATCAAATGTGCCGGTGAGGTCGTTTCCGACCCTGTTGGTGCAGCGAGAATTCTCCATCGTCATCCTACACAAACGGACGAGTTTTTGCGGTATACCAAAACTAGACATGGCTTTGTACAGTTCGTCTCTAAAAATGCTGTCGTATGCGGCTTTGAAATCGATAAATAGGTGGTGGGTATCGATTTGGACTGCTTGGGTTTTTTTCAGGATCTGCCGTAGTGTGAATATTTGATCGATTGTGGACTTTTCTGGCCTAAAACCACACTGATAAGGGCCGATCAGGTTGTCGGTAAACGGTTTCAAGCGTTCATATATTACGGCAGATAGGACTTATGCCTCTGTAGTTGGGGCAGTTCAGAGGGTCTCCTTTTTTGTGGATCGGGCAAACGATGCTGAGGTTCCATTCTTCAGGCATGCTTTCAACCGACCAAATTTGGCTTATGAGTTGGTGGATGTTGCTTACCAAGTCATCTCAGCCAGCTTTATAAAGCTCAGCGGGAAGGCCGTCATTTCCGGCGGCCTTATTAAGCTTGAGTGTAGATATTGCTATCCTCACTTCACTTAGATCTGGTGGTTGGCAGTTTTCGCTGTCGTTGCCAATATTAAATGGTTCGTTCTGCCTGACAGCGGAATGTTGTTCATCATCGCCGTTTATCAGTCTGCAGAAGTGGTTCTTCCATAGCCTCAGCATCGTCTGTGTCTCAACTACGATATTTCCTTGTTCATCTCGACATATGTAATTCTGTTCGACTTTTGTATCCTTGGCTTTGACGTTTTACACTTTGGTAATACTTGAGAATGTGATTCCTGGAGTGGCACGTCTCTATATCCTCGATCGATCGCTTATCTTGCTCCTTTTCCTTCTTTCTGTAAGACGGTGTTCTTCCCGCCTTCTTTCCCTATAGAGCTCAATGGCAGCTCTCGTCTTCACCTGCAGCTTAGCCTTGTAGGCCTTGTTCTTGGCTGCGAGCATCTGTCGGCATTCCTCATCAAACCAGGGGTTTCTTGCTGGTGGCCGCGAGAAACCTAGCACATCAGTTGCCGCTGATCTAATGGCTTGTTGGCATCGTTGCCATTGTTCTTCGAAATTAGATGCTGGTGGTGTGTTGTGATTCGAGAGGTTAAGGGATACGCGTTCCGCCAAGGTCTTGCCGGTCTCTGGCGATTGCAGTCTTTCGACATTACATTTTTTCACTGTATTTCTGGTTTTTTGTGGCGTGGTGGATATCCGCATCCTTACCTTGGCTACAACAAGATAGTGGTCCGAGTCGATGTTAGCCCCTCGGAATGTTCGGACATCCAAAATACTAGATGCGTGCCTCTTGTCTATCGCAATGTGATCAATTTGGTTGACTGTTCGTTGATCTGGAGACCGCCATGTCCCCTTATGCATATCGAGGTGAGGAAACCGTGTGTTGTGTTGCGAGGAAACCGACGTGTGATCGTGTAGGCTATATTTTCCGACAGTACTGCTAAAGATGTCTTCTCTTCCTACCTTTACGTTAAAATCTCCCAGCACGATTTTAACATCGTACTTTGGTAGTCGCTCCTAGGTTTTGTCGAGGAGCTCGTAGAAGCATTCCTGAGTTCTATCATCTTTTTCCTCCGTCGGAGCATGAGCGCATATAAGGCTTATGTTGGCGAATTTGACCTTGATGCGGATTGTTACAATGCGTTCGCTAATGTCTTGGAAACATAAGACTTCTTGCCTAAGTCTGGCACTTATAACAAATCCGCATCCAAATAGTCGCTGTTTCTGCTCACTATAACACGGTCCATAGTAGATGTCATCCTCTTTTTGCCCGGCCCATCCCATCGTATTTCCTGGATGGCAGTAATGTCGCCTGCACCTCTCCTGTTTAATGTTCTCACATTCTAGGTGCTGATACGAACGTCGTTGTCCTTGTTATGCCCTATTATCTAGGTCACTTAGCATAACCTCGGTTGAACCGACTTGAGTCATTGCACTATGTCGAAACATTATTGCTGCATTTTGTTCAAGCCTACGCAGCAATACTGCTTAACATTTGTACTTGGCACATGAGGTAAACAACCGGGAAATGCTGAGTAGACACTATTTGATGTCAATGAGTTTCGATGGGAATTGCTGGTTTGAACAATGGGTCTGATTGGAACCCAGAAACGCGTCGGGTGTTTTAATTAATAGCGGAAATATAACATCCTTTTTTCGTTTAGCATGGTCGTCAACAATAATATCAGTCCTTCCCGAGGCTATTGGTTGCTTCGAAACATAAGCTTTTTTCCGTGGATGGGTAGTTAACCAAAGCACAACCCCCAACCTGGATACTTTGCTCAGTTTGCTTAAATTTTAAATCAATTTAACTTGGCTCCACTAGTTTAAAAAAAATGTTTGGTTTGGTACATGAGTAGATGGGTATAAAGTGGGCATCACCTTGACTAGGATTCAATACTTTCGGTTTGTTTTCTGTTTCGTCTGTATATTCTAGCTTCTCCATCTCGCTTTGCTTGAATTTTAACTCGATTTAACTCGGTTCCACTTGTTTAAATAAATGTTTGGTTTGGTACATGAGTAGATGGGTATAAAGTGGGCAGCTCCTTATCTAGGATTCAATACTTTCGGTTTGTGTTCTGTGTCGTCTGTATATCCCAGCTTCGCCAACTCACTTTGCTTGAATTTTAACTAGATTTAACTCGGTTCTACTAGATTAAAAATATGTTTGGTTTGGTACATGAGTAGATGGGTATATTGAATCCCAGTCAAGGTGATGCCCCCTTGACTAGGATTCAATACTTTCGGTTTGTTTTCTGTTTCGTCTGTATATTCCAGCTTCGCCAACTCGCTTTGCTTGAATTTTAACTCAATTTCACTCGGTTCCGCTCGTTTTAATAAATGATTGGTTCGGTACATCACCTTAACTAAATGTAAATGTCATTAAATGTAAGGTTTTTTTAAATACTCCCTAACTTGCATTTTTTCCATTCAGAATCAAATGAATCCTCTTTAGTATAAACAATTAGACAACCTACATTTCCAATTGAACTAAAATCGAATTAAATATTCAAAACCAATTTAACAATCCGATTTCAATTATGTTCAACTTAAACCCATGCATTCGTATCCTCATATAACCTCAATTATTAGCCATATCATTTAATTACCGTTTCTTCCGCAAACATGTTAACATTTCTTCATTAGCATCATTTAGTGGACAATTCAGGCCGTGCGCCATTTGCATCGTCATTTGCATTGAATTGTTCGATGCAGCCCAGTCGGCCATGGCGGAGCCAGACATCAGAATTGCGCGATGGAAGAGTCCTGTGAAAGGGTAATTATCAACAGAACAGCAGTTAGATAATTGACTCTAGTCTCCATACGTACCGGATGCAACAGGCGATACCATCAGGTAATTAACACACACTGCTCCTGTGCTATGTCCCATAAGCGTAACACTGTTTTTGTCTCCACCAAAGGCTGCGATATTCTCCTTAATCCAGTGTAATGCTGCAATTTGGTCTAATAGACCAAAATTACTGACAGTGTCGTCATTTATTCCTGGTTTCATGAAACCTAAAGGGTATATCAATTAGCGACAATTTAAGTGGAATATTGATCGATTTCAAAGGAATATCTATAGGTCACAGGTGTATCTATATAAAATTAGCGTAATACTATGTGTGGACATTTTCAAAATACGCTTACTGCCACGATAATACAAAAAAAAAACACATTTGGTTACATTAAGAGTGTAAATGTCTGAGCAAGATATTAAGACATTCTTTGAATCTATATTTCGTCTTTATAAAGTTTTTTGCCACTCCGAACTTTTGGAAGCGTTTTCTTTAAAAAATGAGTTCTATAGCCAACTTCATAGCGCATGCAATCGAAAACCGGTATTTTTTGTGGAACCATAAAAGATTTAGATAAACTGTTTGAATAAGATCTGGTGCCAATGTCTACATTTCATTCCAATTCAGTTTTTAGGCACGCCCACTTTTTGGAGACATTTATTTTATTACAGTGGATTGTAGCCTTCTAATTATGTTTATACCCTATCCCATAGGGGTATATTAGTATTAATACACAGTTTGTAACATAGAGAAATAATTTAGTTAGATATAACTTAACACATAGGGATCGACTCAGAATCACTAGCTGAGTCGATTTAGCCATGTCTGTCCTTCCGTCCGTCCGTTTCCAGTTTTTGGGCCTTACATTTTGAGCTAGGATGATGAAATCTGGAACACGTGTTCTTTGTTGCATATTGACAAACGCCGGTGACAGCCAACACACCGCTGTCAGGCAAAATGAGCCATTCAACGTGGACGATGACAATCAAAACAACGTTTTACTGAAAAGGGAGTGTGGCAGTCCGCGAATTTTAAAAATGTTTACTATTTCTGCCAAATTTCATCACTCTAACTCAAAATTTAAGGCCCAAAAATCGGTAACACACAGACGGACGGACGGCAGCTGGAGCAGATGGCCTACCAGACGTGCTTTTTAAAACAGCGGGCTATGGCTTGTTAAGGAGCATAAACCAACTCACCTGTAAGTTGGTCAGGTGAAGTAATGTCCGATGAATGGAACTTAAGCTTCGTATGTCCTATCCACAAGAAATGAGATACTCTGAACTGCGTCAACTAAATAGGCATCAGTCTCCTAAACGTCGCGTATAAAATCCTGTGGATGGATATAACTTTCCATGATTTCCCCTTATCAGTGCGGTTTTAGACCAGGCAGATCTGGGAGAAAGCTCAGGAGTTTCAAATTGATACACACTATCTATTCATCGATTTTAAAGTCGCCTATGATAGCGAATAGAGAGACAAGCTGTACAAAGCCATGTTAAATTTCGGCATGTGTAGCATGACGTTGTAAAAATCTCGTTGCTCCGTCAATATCGGCAGAAAAGGTTTAAGACAAAGTGACGCGCTATCTTGTGCTTTATTTAACATCGTAGTTGAAGCAATTGTATAAAACTCAAACGCCAACACCAGAGGTACAATTTTGCAAAAGTCTGTTCAATTACTTGCATATGCGGATGATATTGAAATTTCGAACGCAGCGAGCTGTCCGTGACCATAAACACTATTCACATGTTCACCCGCCAGACTTGCATTAGCGCCTTTGTCGAAGGAAAACTGTTAAATGTAATGTATTTTCTCTTTCCAAGGGTTCATTTTTGACACGTGTGCAAACGAAACTAAATCAATCAAATGCAAAACTGTCAAAGAAGCTTTTTTAGTACTAACTGTCATCTGTTGTAAGTCAATAGGGGTATTCATGCAACGTCGGAAAGGCGCCGTAAACGTTGTAAACGTGATAAAATTACGACGTCATAAATGAACTGTCAAAATTTGTATGGGAAATCTTTTCCAACAATATCGGAATTTTCTCACAGGAATTGGGTGCGTAAACTGAGATGGTAAACGTTGTAAACTTTTGAAATGCTATTTTGACATTTAATCAGTCGCTTTAACATATCAAACGTGTGCGCTAAACTGAAAAAAAAAATAATCGAGAACGGAATGAGAACAATAGGAACAAATTTCTATCAACAAATAAATTACTAAAATAAGATTCAATTCCGTGGGTTACCGTATTATGTAGTGGTGCAGTTTGAGGATCGTTCATGAAAGGTCGTCGTAAAATTACAATCTTTCTCACGTATAAAATTACGACGTTGCATGAATACCCTTAATGAAACAAAAACTAAGCCAGATACAGAGTACTAATGCCATCTATTGAGAAAATAATGGATTACTTTTTACTACACCTTATATGCTGTGATCGAGAAAGGATACTCAACATTGGCGACTTACCATGGGCAGCTATAATTTCGAAGTCGTTAAGGATTTTGTCTACCTAGGATCCGCGGTAACCACGCAAAATGACGTTAGTCAAGAGATCAAGCGAAGAATTGCTCTCGCCACTCGCTGTTTCTTTGGACTAAGAAGTCATATAAGAAGTAAACCCCTTTCTCAAAAAAACAAGGAGACTTTTTATAAGACCCTCATCATCCCAGTCGTGGTAGAGTGTTGAGAAAAAGATTCAACGACGAACTCTACGGGCTTTACAGCTACGTCGATCTGGTCAAGAAGCTTCGAAATCAGCGGCTGAGATGGCTGGGACATGTGATTGACACCAGCAGCGCCCCAGCCCATCGAGTCTTTGAGTCCAACCCGGAGATACAACAAACAGAGGAAGACCCCACTTCAGGTGGCACCAACAATGGGAGAGTGACTTCAATCAACTTGGTGTGCGAAACTGGAAGCAGCTAGCTAGGGACCGAGCTGGCTGGAGGGGCTTGTTGCTTGAGGCCGTGGTCCACCGCGGACTGTAGGCGTCATCAAAAGTAATTAATCTCTTTGTTGCTTCCAGGAGAACATGCGTAAACATTTTTGAAATCCGTCCACTGCCCCGCCTCTTATTCCAAAAAACGGAAGTTTTGGCCAATTCGTAAAGAATTTTGAAAAGTGTCAGGGAAATATATTTAGGGCCGTTTTCCAAGTTGGCTAACTTCCAAGATGGTTTCAACTCGAAATATGTTTTTTTCACTATTTCAACTCTCGGTTCGAAAGTTAAAATTCGCAATTTGGCGAACTTGCTGTTTCAAAAAATTCCCTGGAATATATATGACTGATGACACAAATTTTAGATGGCGAGAGAGAGAGAGCGGTACAAGTTTGAATGCGAACGAGCTGCAATTGAATGTGAACGGGCGGAGCTTGAACGGGAGCGTTCGGCCATTGAAGCGTAGTGGACGGAACATAAGCGGCGGCCAGCACATTAGCGAATCCGGGCATTTCTGGTGGTGCTTGCGATTGATTTCCATCAAAGCTATGTAACGGAGGACGGCACAAGCAATTGATTTGATATTTGTACCAAATATTGCACAGTATCTGCCAACGAGCGAAGATATCGTTTATTTTTAAATTCATAGTGGATACCGTATGAACGTTAAGGGAGAACCATCCCTTACGATTTCTGAAAATTTCCGGATCAGTTCCACCTGGCGACTGAATGCGGATATGTGTGCAATCTATCGTAACAATTGTTCGAGGAAATTTGGCTTTAGCGAAAAAGTCACATACTGTCAGCTATCGTTCCCTTTGTATTTCCGGCATACGAATGAAAAATGGTGCAAGATTGATAATAGCTGTCTTTCAACCTGTCTTTTTCTCCATCTTCTTTATCTTCTCTGCTCGAAGAAGATGATAGCGCGAAAAATGTTTATTTATTAATCGTATATTGATTTTAATATAATTTAATACAATTATTTTCCACATCCGATATACAAAGCGAACTGTCAACAACTTTAGTGAACAGGTAAACAGAAATTAAACAATATCCCAAGTTTGCTCGGATTACTTTTACTATTTCGGGGAGTTGAGAAATCAAAAGTTGGCCAACTTTGAGTGAATAAAACAATTTCTCAAGTTAGCGAAAAAAATCCCCAAGTTGTGTTCAACTTTGCCTCTCGACCTACACGACCGAAAGATACCTCTTTATGCAGCTCAGTAAGACTCAAGGGGTCAGGACGATGGGCTGCAAGGTCGTATGGGCGCAGTTATAACCTGGATTCATTACCAAACTGAATGTTCAACGTTTTCAACAGACTACATCACACCTTCACCTAGCTTCAAGAAAGGCTTACACGTAGGCTTTCCTACCAGAGCTCAGTGGAAGAGGAACGAAGTAGTAAGAGATTTCGGTCTCTTTCGGACGTCTGCACCGACGGAGCTAAGATGAACTGTGGTGTGGGTCTGGAGTCTACTCGGAATCATCGAAAATATCAGTATCGTACCACCTACCGGATTTGGCCAGCTAATTCCAGGCGGAACTAGTGGGTATTCGAAAGGCTGGGGCTGTTCGAGAGACTGTGGCGTGACACTACGAAAAGCAAAATATTGCTATCCGCATAGATAGTCAAGCGGTGATTAAGGCCATCAACTCGGCTACCATATCCTACAAGCTGGTACAGGAATGCAGGAACGAACTTTCCATCTGGGCGAACGCTTCAGGGTCACATTTCTCTGGCTTCCAGGGCACAGTGACATTGAAGGAAACGACTTGGCAAGGCTCTCCCTCTCCCATTTCATATGCAAATGTCCGGCACAAGCATGAGCTAGATTGCGTGTATAGAACCAACAATTTTCTTCGACAACCTTAGCGATATCTCAGGTAAAAGGATACAAGCCTAAGCCTCACAGGGTGGATCTGGAGACCGCCTGTATCACGTCCACAACGTAATCACATAATAAAGTTCACACCAGTCGAGGTAACAAAGAGGCACATAAGTGCTATATTTGGGTTCATGCTGAACTGTCACCTTTATCTACCGACCTGTGTTCAACTTCAAGTGAATAAAACGGCCCTTAGACAATCTCAATATCTATATTACGTCAAACTTAACTTTTTTTGCTACGCTTACTTTTTGGGGGCGTTTTCAGTAAAAATAAAACCTTTTTCGGGCTTGTTTTACAATCCTCGAAAAAAACTTTTGATGTGAAATCATTCGTAATGTTAACATGATCATTTAGGCTGTAGATCATTTTAACTCACTCCTATTTTTTGGGAACTTTTCCTAAAATAACTAATTGAATATCCTACTCCAAAAACATACGCAAGAAAAAACGTTGTTTTTTTTGTCGAAATATCAAAGATTTTGATAAACTGTCAGAACATTTTGATTTGACAATGCCATTTTATATATTTCATTACAATACCTTTTGAGCCACGCCCACTTTTTGACGATATTAGCTTTAAAGATTTTAAGGGATAGGGTGAGGAACGGACTGTCGAAATTAATTCTCTATGTTTCAAAATTTATGTCAAAACAATTATAGTCCTGTGTGGTAGGGTATAAAACCACAACTGCATATACCCAAAGTATTTAAAATTTAATTATCTTATTATCTACTATACACATCCCATTAATATTCCTTTATCAATCTTTCGAATACGTTTATTAATACACTTACCTAATACTCCCAGTCGATAGTTGACCGTAACGACAACGACTTGGCCATAACTGGCCAACACAGATCCATCATAAGGATTGCCACTATTCCATTCGAAGGATTCTCCATGCAGGTACACTATGACAGGATACTTGTTTGATTGGTCCAGTTCATCTATATGATAAAAAAAATTAAAATCAATAGGATACTGGATGAGTTTCAGGAACTTTGATTAGGAGAAATAATAATCGTATCGCAGTTAAGGAAGTCAATAAACATTTTTGATATTAAATAAATAATTAAATAACAGGAGCTCCAATTTTACTATTCATAATTGCTAGAAAGTCAATATTGTCCATTATAGAAATCATTGTAAAGGCATGTTAATCTTAATCGGAACTGATGGACCGCTAGCATAAAGGAAATGGCTGACTTATTCGCTCGAATCTTACAAGCGGTACCACGAACCATAGATCACATACACCCTCAGGGATGTCGTAAATAAAATTTCGACCTCGAAAAATAATTTTGACTTAAGGAAAGCTGGATTTGAGTTCGTTCTACCAATTGTACATACAAAATACACACCGGAATTTGCACCCTTTTTTTGCACGATATATCCATTTGCTGGAAAATTGTTTGAAACATATCGATTCTCAAAAAATGGAAATGCATGCATCCAAATTTTAACTTGGAAATGACCACTGGTTGTAAGGGCCCATTTATAGTTATCATTGAAAAAACATCATTTGAAATTTTCTTTTACTTCTTGCGTTTTTTTATATATTCAATCATTGGCGAGTTGGTGTCAAAACAAAGCTTATGAATTTTAGAACATGATTATCCAAAAATATTTTAATTTTTAATTCTTGTTATCGCAGAAAATCACTTTTTATTTTACACTGATAAAGAAGTAATGTTTGTCATTCCACCGAAATGAAACGGAATTTTCCAATTAATCCTATAGGTATCTATGGGGGAAAAATTTCAATTCCATCATGTTTTTTGTTCCAATGAAGTTGTTCAATGATAGCTATAACTGAGCCCTAACTCTCACAATACATCCATAGTGTTTATTTTTACCTCCAAGGGGTAACCATCGGGTACTGGGCTCATCCGATCCAACCGGGTTTCACTTGCTAAACGTTAAATGCGAGCGAAACTATGAACAGCATGGTGAGAATGACATAAAATACCCGGCCTGCTGTCTAGAGAGAAACTAGATGAGCTACTTCGACATATTCATACAACATCAGGCTATCTAGTAATATTAAAGGGTAAGTCAAGTCCCCTTGAACAGAGATGGTGGCGGATGAGCCGAAAGGTTAACTACAGCGCTCAATCTCACAGTGGATACTGATGGCTCCATGTCCTACGGGTATTTAATAAATTGGAACTGGACCACCAGGTTGGGGGTTATGCTTTGGGTTAACTGTTAAACTAAAAAAGGACAACGACGTTCGTATCTGCATCTGGAATGTGAGAACATTAAACAGGAGAGACGTAAGCGAACAACTAGCGGAAGTCCTAACCTGTTACAATGCAGACATTACTGCCATCCAGGAAATACGTTGCGATGGGCCGGGCAAAAATAGGATGAAAAATTATTCGGATGCAGATTTGTTATAAGTGCCAGACTTAGGCAAGAAGTCTTATGTTTCCAAGACATTAGCGAACGCATTGTCACAATTCGCATCAAGGCCAAATTCGAAAACATAAGCCTTATATCCGCCCACGCTCCAACGGAGGAAAAATATGACATAACTAAAGATTGCTTCTACGAGCTCCTTGACAAAACCTATGAGCGACTACCGAAGTACGATGTTAAAATCGTGCTGGGAGATTTTAATGCAAAGGTAGGAAGGGAATACATCTTTAGCTGTATTGCCGGAAAACATAACTTGCACGACAACACATCTTGCAACGGACTTAGGCTGATTGACTTTGCTGCGGAACGAAATGCTGGACATGGCGGTCTCCGGATCAACGAACGGTCAATCAAATTGATCATATTACGGTAGACAAGAGGCATGCATCCAGTATTTTGGATATCCTTACATTCCGAGGGGCAAATATCGAATCGGACCACTATATTGTTGCAGCCAAGGTAGGAATGCGGATATCCACCACAACACAAGAAACCAGAAATACTGTGAACAAATTTAATGTCGGAAGACTGCAATCGCAAGTCCCTTCCCCGCTCAATTAATACCATACCACCAACTTTGAATGTTGAAGAACAATGGCAACAATGCCAACAAGCCATTGGATCCTCCACAACTGATGTGCTAGGTTTCTCGGGTCCACCAGCAAGAATCCCCTGGTTTGATGAGGAATTCCGACAGATGCTCGCAGCCATGAACGAAGCTTACAGGGCCAAGCTGCATATGAAGACGAGAGCTGCCATTGAGCTTAACAAGGCTGCCGGAAATAACGGCCTTCCCGCCGAGCTTTATAACTCCGGCTGAGATGACTTGGCAAATAATATCCACCAACTCATTAGCCAAATCTGATGAAAGTATACCTCAAGAACGGAACCTCAGCATCGTTCACACGATCCACAAAAAAAAAAAAAAAACTCTCTGAACTGCTTCAACTACAGAGGCAGAAGTCTCCTCAACTTCACCTACAATATCCTATATGCCGTAATATGTGGACGTCTGAAGCAACAACCTGATTGGCGCTTATTAGTGCGGTCTTAGGCCAGGAAAGGTCACAACTGATCAAATCTTCACACTTCGGCAGATCCTTGAAAAAAACCCAAGAAGTCCAAATCGATACCTACCTACCACCTATTTATCGATTTTAAAGCCGCATACGACAGAATTTATAAAGACGAACTTTGCAGAGCCATGTCTAGTTTTGGTAAACCACCCAAACTCATCCGGGCCCACACCAGATGCACAATCTTCTAAAACTCGGTGCAACTAACGTATGTTTTTTTTAGTGGTTGGTTTTTCGAATCGAGATAAAACTGACATTTTGTGGCCAAATCGGGCAACTCTAATGTCATTTATGTTCAGTTTGGTTTGCCATTTCATCATGAACAGGTTGACAAATGAACAACGCTTGCAAATCGTGCAAATTTATTTCGCAGATAATGATTCAGTTCGCGAAGTTTACCACAAGATCCGTCCATTTTATGGTCGACATAATCGTCCATCAGAGCAATTAATTCGGTTATCGTTTTCACACTACGTTTACTCTGTGTGATAACTCACATCCACAGAGACGTCGAACAGTGCACACAGAAGAAAATTTGCCGCTGTAGAGCAAAGTGTTGAAGAGGACCCAAATAAAACGATTCGCCATCGTGCAGAGCAATTGGAGCTTTGTCCATCAACTTAATGGAAGATTTTGCCAAAGATCTTACACGATCCAGCTTGTGAAAGAATTAATGCCGCGAGACCATGCTATGCGTCGTGATTTTGGTGAATGCGCCGAAAATGAGATTGATATCGATGCTGGTTTTTATCGCAAAATGTTTTTCAGTGATGAGGCTCATTTTTGGTTGAATGGCTACGTCAACAAGCAAAATTGCCGCATTTGAAGTAAAGAGAATCCACATGAGACCCTTGAGACGCCATTTCATCCACAACACTTGACTGTTTGGTGGGCCATACATCTTCCGAAATGACACTGGAGAGTCAGCTACCGTTAATAGAGACCGGTATAGAGCCATGATAACCGACTATTTTGTTCCCGAATTGGATGGCATGAATGTAGATGCGATGTAGTTCCAACAAGACTGCGCTACATGCCACACAGCACGCGTCACAATCGATTTATTGAAGGAAAAATTCGATGAGCGCATAACTTCGCGGAATGGACCTAACATTTGGCCACCAAGATCGTGTGATTTGCAACCATTGGATTATTTTCTTTGGGGATATGTGAAGTCGCTCATCTACGCCAACAAACCAGAAACGTTAGGGGACTTGGAAGCCAACATCCGAGGCGTTATTGCCGACATACGACCCCAAATGCTCGAAAAAGTAGTTGAAAATTGGACCTCTAGACTTGGTCCTTATTCGAACCAGCCGCGGCGGCCAAATGCCCGAAATCATATTTGAACATTAATGGCATAAAGTGATGCTTCCAATAAAGCCAAATTGATGGACATTAAAACGATTTTCTTGTGTTTTATTTCAATTCGAAGTTCTATACCTCTTTGCTAGCATATTCCGACGATATTGACGTCAGTGGTAGGACTCGACGTGATGTCAAAGCCACGTTTGCTAGTACAAAGAAGGAAGCGGCGAAAATGTGCTAAGCTGTAAATGAGGGTATATGCTGCCAACATGAAAGGACACACAACATCGTCGAATTGGACAGAACGTCACCATTGACAAATATCACTTTGAGGTAGTACGGGACTTTGTCTACCTCATCTCGGCTATCTCTGACAACATCTCGTCAGAAATTAAAT
The DNA here is from genome assembly GCA_932526625.1 of Rhingia campestris. Taxonomy (NCBI): domain Eukaryota; kingdom Metazoa; phylum Arthropoda; class Insecta; order Diptera; family Syrphidae; genus Rhingia; species Rhingia campestris. Next base: position 39,193,831 of record OW052183.1, read on the forward strand.
GAAGAATTACTCTTGCCAACCGCTGTTTCTTTGGGTTAAGAAGGCGATTAGGTAGGTAAAACCCTTACTCGAACTACTAAGGAGATCGTATATAAGGCCTTGATCATACCAGTCCCGCTCTACGGCGCAAAATCTTCGGTCCCGTTTGCGTTGACGGGCTATTGAGACTAACATTCAAGCGAAATCAAGATCAAGCGAAATTGTTTGTAGATTCTCTAGAGTGAAGAAGTTGCAATTTCGGAGTCCACTCCCATGAAATTAAACACCATCGCTTCGTATGAAGCTAGAATATAATCGGGAAACGATATCAATTTCATGTGATGCCACAACAGATCTTTTATTATGGTTTAACGCGGGCACCCACACTGTCTTAAGAGAAATACATCACTATTTATTGTCAAAGCTGAAATGGTTATTCATATAATTTTCGGATTTTAAAAATTAATACGTAAACTCAAACAAATATTCATTCAAGAAATGATTTAAAAAATGATCCATCGTTATCCCAGCAATGATGGAAGAGAAGTGATTTTTGTAAAGGCAGTTATAAATTGGATCTTTTAAATCGTGAAGAAGATTGAAAATATACTCCCATTACCAAATTACTTTCCTTGCATAAATAGTATATATAAGAACAGCATTAATTGCAAATTTTGAAAAAGATACGACAGGGATTCATTAATATGGATATGTGCTACTTATCAAACTGCATCATATGCAAAAGTTACAACCGTAAGCTTATCCGTACTTACCACCATGTGGAACATAAATGTTCAGATAAAGGCAATCTTCATTTTCCGTTTTGAGATATGGCAAAAGTCTAATTAATTGCTCATATCGTCCTTTTGACATTTTTCCACTGCTGTTCGTTAAGTCTGGTATTCTTTGTGGACATACTGGTGGTAGGTGACGTGCAAATTTTAGTCCTTGCCACGGTAGAGGTGTACCTGTAGATAGTAAATAAAAAGAAGGAAGACAAAAAAAATATTAAAGGCATCGTTTATTCTGCAAGGATTTATGTATGTACATAATTGCACTACTCTATGATTTCCCTTAATTGAAAGTACTCATGGATATATGCATGCAGATGAGGTACTTTGTTTCATTATGTATGACTAAATCGTTAGGTTTTCTTATAGCAATTTAGTTTTTTTTAAGTTGATAGTATAGGTACAGTAAAATTTATTTGCATTTGAGGATTTTAAGACTAAGTATGATATTATATATTTACGATGCATTTGCATTTATAAACTGCAATCTGCTATGCGAATCGTTTAATATCCTATCACATCCTATCCCTTCAATTATTATCCCTAATATATATATATAGACAATGGCACTATCTAAATATCTTGTTGTGACATTTTTTATAAATTTTTAATGGTTTGATCAAACATGTTGTATTTTTAATAGGGGTGACAATGTGCGGATTTATAAATTGATTACACCTACACTGGAGTCATAACCAGACATTTATATACAAAATTTTATCATGCTATCTCAACTTTTTTGAATAGACAAAAATGCACTTATGACCATGGTATAGGATATTATAAACAACATCTTTTGAGAAAAACCACGCAAAATCTTATTTTTTTTAAGAAAATGTACCCAAAAAATCAATATCGGTGAAATAAATAAAATCATACCGGTGGCGTCACAGAAATGGGTACCTTCAGCGATAATTTATGGAATATTCACCAAATCTGTTGCAGCCAAGGTAAGAATGCGGACATCCACAACGCCACAACAAACCATAAGTACTGTGAAAAAATTTAATGTCCAAAGACTGCAATCGCAAGAGACCGCCAAGATCTTCCCGCAACATGTATCCCTCTCGATACACACATTACCACCAGCATCTAATGTAGAAGAACAATGGCAACGATGCCAACAAGCCATTAGATCAGCCGCAATTGATGTGCTAGAATTCTCGCGGCCACCAGCAAGAAACCCCTGGTTTGAAGAGGAATGCCGACAGATGCTCGCAACCAAAAGCAAGGCCTACAATCTAAGCTGCAGGTGAAGACGAGAGGTGCCATTGAGCTCTATAGGCAGAGAAGATGGGAAGAATACTGGCTTTTCAGAAAGAAGAAAAAAGAGCAAAAAAAGCGCCCGATCGAGGATATAGAGAGGTGTCACTCCAGGAAGGATGTTCGCAAGTTTTACCAAAGTGTAAAACGTCAAAGCCAAGGATACAAGGCTCGAACAGAATCCTGTCGAGATGAACCAGGAAATATCGTAGTTGAGACACAGTCGATGCTCAGCTCATGATATGGAAGAACCACTTCTGCAGACTGTTAAACGGCGATGACGTACAACATTCCGCTGTCAGGCAGAACGAACCATTCAATTTTTGCAACGGCGCCAAAAACCGCCAACCAATCAACCTAAGTAAAGTGAGGAAAGCAATACCTAAACTCAAGCTTAATAAGGCTGCCGGAAATGAGGCCTTTCCGCTGAGCTTCCTAAAGCCAGCGGAGATGACTTGGTAAGTAGCATCCACCAACTCATAAGTCAAATCTGGTCGGATGCCTGAAGAATGGAACCTCAGCATCGTTTGCCCGATTCACAAAAATTGAGCCAACTACAGAATGTTCACCACTTCACGTAGATACTAACTACAGGTACCGAGACTTTAAAAATGTTAATTTGCTGCAGTTGGAAACAGACCTGAACTAAATAGAATGGTTTCATATACATATACGGTATGCCATCAGTTGATGACCAATTATCCTTTTTTCAAAATAATATTAATTACCTTTTCAATTCTCATGTTCCACTTAAAATTAATTCATCTCAAAATAAAGATCACTCTTGGTTTAATAACAAAATTAAGACTATGATTCGTGACCGTAACCTAGCGTATAAATGTTGGATTCTATATAGACTTGACGTATTGTACAATTTATACAAAGTCTTAAGAAATATTGTAGTTTGTGAAATACGTTTATCCAAAAAAATGTTTTATGCTCCAAAACTCGACTCTTCCCTTGCTAAAGAAAAACTCTGGAAAAATCTTAGAGAAATCGGGGTGGGGAAACAAAGGCACTAGCCGATATCTGCGGACTGCAATGAACTTAATATTAAATTTACATCATTAAATTCTTCAGATTCTGTAAATCAAATGACTGAATCACATATACCAGAAGTCACGACGAATGCCTCGGAGACTACTACCGGTTTTTGTTTCGATACCGTAGACGAAGAGGATGTATTGGAGAGTATTTTGTGAATTAAGTCCAACTCCGTTTGAATTGATGACATGAATCCGGTATTTTGAAAGTCATACTGCCGTTCGTACTGAAATATGTAACATATATAATCAATAATATTTTTATGACCAGTGTCTATCCTGCAGCCTGGAAACAAGGCAAAGTCTTATCAATTTCCAATGATCAAGCCTGTGAAGACTTTTGTCCTATAGCCATCTTACCGTTTCTGTCCAAAGTTCTGGAAAGGCGGCTCATGAACCATCAAATACGAACTTTCCTCAATGTAAACAAAATGGTATGTCCCAATCAGTCAGGTTTTCGTCCTGCAGCATAGCTACACGACTGGCCTAATTGGGGTTGTTGAAGACATTAGGCAAGCTGTAGATGAGGGTAAAGTAACGATTCTTACACTATTAGATTTTTCAAAAGCATTTGACACAGTCAATCACATTATACTTTATGATAAACTTAAAACCCAATATAATTTCTCATCATCGTCTGCAAATTTAGTTCTTTCCTATTTAACAAAAAGATCACAGGCAGTTTTTGCTAATGGATCAATGCCTTCTTTCCTTCCCTTGCAAAGGGGGGTTCCTCAGGGCTCAATTTTGGCTCCTTTATTATTTTCGATGTACATTAACGACCTTCCTTCATGTTAACTTAATTTAAAAATGAAAATGTATGCTGATGATGTGCAGCTGATGATGTTTTCCATTGGGTCTTCTTGAGAATGGAGCTCACACGGTTAACGAATATCTGCACAAAATTGTTTCCTGGTCCCGCAAAAACGGTCTTTGCTTAAATCCGAAGAAATCAAAGTGCTTAATTATATGCAGGACTCCCGTAAACAACTCATATTTTCCGAAAATTTATCTAAATAACACAGTCATAGAGTTCGTTAAATGTGCAAAAAATCTTGGATTAACCTTCAATACGACACTGACATGCGACAACCACATCAGACTAACATTAGGAAGAGTATATGGAGGTCTTCGTATGTAATGGGCCTCACATCATATTACAACTGTAAAAACTCGTCTCATGTTAGCTTAAGCCTTATTAGTTCCGCTTATTCTTTTCTGTTGTGAGATATTTTCTAAATGTGATTACGAGCACAGGCTGAGACTTAACGTTGAGAGAAAAATTCTAAGAAAAATCTTCGGTCCCGTTTGCGTTGACGGGCTATGGAAAAGAAGATTCAACCACATACAAGCTGTACAGCGACATACCCCTAGTCAAAAAACTCCGCATTGGACGTTTATGATGGCTGGGACATATAGAACGAATGGACACCAATACTCCGGCTCGCAGAGTCTTCGATTCCCAGCCAGACGTCGGACGCAGTAGAGGAAGACCTAGCTTTAAGTGGCGCGCACAAGTAGAAACCGACCTCAACCAACTTGGAGTGTGCAACTGGAGGCAGTTAGCTAAGGACCGGGATAATTGGAGAGGCATGTTGGTTGATGCCAAAGTTAATTCCGGACTAAAGCGCCACTTAAGTAAGTAAGTAAGTTACCAAATCTGAAATGTCAAAGCTATGAATGCAAGGGCTGATCAGAATCATGTCGAGATGAAAATGGAATAAATTGGACAAATTTCCCCAGGAGTGTAGAAGAGTATTGTGTTTGTTATGGACTTTAAATAAAACATCAATTCAAAAACAAAAGACAATTTTTTGGCGCATCAAGGTCGTTATTATTCAGTGCCTAGCTTTCTCACAACAGTCTATGTGTGCATGTGTACTTCTTGCGAGACCTTCTGTTTTATGCCGACTCACTATGGCTAAGTCGAGATAAACTTTTCATGACAAGGAACACTACTCGGATGATTTGTCAGATAATCACGAGAGGACGGCCAGTGAAAAAATCATTAAGGTGTTGCTATGTCTGGGAAGAGAACCCAGACCTTATGCACAGATGTTCATCGCACTAACCATCGCGCCACTGAGCCCGTCATAATAAAAACATCAATTCAGTTCAATTTATTCGTTCTACGTCAAAACAACTTGCGCCTTAATAGTTAACTTAACGTGCATATCGTCGAAAATATCGTGGCCAACAAGCACCATTTAACGACACTATTCATCGTTTGGTGTAGAATTTTTTTTTAACACGGGACAGTGGGAGATCTTCTACATGCCGTTCATCAAAGCCCAAAATATTCTAATACTAGTTGAAGAGGTAAGAGAGAGTGTTGCAATGATCCCACGTGTAACGTATCTTCACCACGTTTAGCATTTTGGCGTCAATATAACCAATTTTGATGACTGACTAGGCTTATTTGACACTCTCTGGCGCCGGTAAAAAGCAAAATGTCCGCATTTGGGAAACGGAGAATGCGAGATCCATAAAACACAATCGGATTATCAAACATATGAAAAGGCTACAATCCGCGCTGCTAATCGTGAATACCGTCTCCCACTCCACCCGTAAATTTAAAATCCCCTGAAAATGGGAGTGGCTAAAGACTAAAATATGTGTGAAATATAGCAAATGTGATTGTCTGAATATCTTCATTATTCAATTTATCAAAATTCCTTTTCGTTTGACCAAAATCGACGTTTTTTTCTGAATGTGGGCGTGGCCATAAGCGGATTTCCGAAATATTTTTTCCGACTTCTGCTATAAACTTTTAGGTTTTACCCTTATCCCTTAGCCGTCGAACTACTCTTCTTTCTTCTGACAAGCAGTGGCCATATTATATATCATAAGCCTATTAAAACTGAGTTAGGGCTGCACGACTGGGTCATGCGTAACTTTCTCTTTCACAGCGAGTTGGGCGTAATATCAAATGCCAATCATGAGAAAATATGACGATTTTCATAATTTGGCCAAAATACGCAATAATATTCATAATATTCATATGTGATTATACCAACGTTATATTTCGACATTCTATACCAACATTTATTGCGAAATTGATGGTTGGATGTTGTAGAATGAAGGTAGACCCTGATTGGGTTTAACTTGACAAATGCCTCTGACTATACATCAAAGGTGTTTATTTTTACCTCCAAGTGGTAACCATCGGGTACTGGTCTCATCCAACCGGCTTTGACTTGCTAAACGAGAAGTGCGAGTCTTGATAAACAGCATGATAAGAATGCCACATAATATCCGACAAACATGTCCTAGGGGTACCTTATTAATTAGAACTGGCCCTTCGGGTTGGGGGTTGTGCTTTGAGTTAACTGCTAAACGAACAAAGGACAACGACTATCGTATCTGCACCAGGAATGTGAGAACATTTAACAGAAGAGATGCAGGAACCACAAGCGGAAGCCATAAACTGCTACAAAGCAGACATTACTGCCATCCAGGAAATGCGATGGGATGGGCCGGGCCACAATAGGTTGAAACTGCCACATCTACTACGGACCGTGTTATTATAGCGACTATACAGATGCGGATTTGTTATAAGTGCCAGACTAAGGCAAGAAGTCTTATGTTTCCAAGACATTAGCGAACGCATTGTAACAATCCGCATCAGGGTCAAATTCGCCAACATAAGCCTTTCATGCGCTCACGTTCCGACGGAGGAAAAAGATTGCTTCTACGAGCCACTTGACAAAACCTTTGAGCGACTACCGAAGTATGATGTTAAAATCGTGCTGTGAGATTTTAACACAAAGGTAGGAAGAGTAGACATCTTTAGCAATACTGTCGGAAAATATAGCCTACACTACAACACGTCTTGTAACGGACTCAGGCTTATTGACCTTGCACACGGTTTGCTCACCGCGATATCCATAAGGGGACATTCCGGTCTCCAGATCAACGAATGGCCAACGAAGAGGCATGCATCCAGTATTTCGGATGTCCGAACATTCCGAGGGGCTTACATCGACTCGGATCACTACCTTGTTGTAGTCAAGGTAAGAATGCGGATATCCACCACGCCAGAACAAACCAGAAATATTGTGAAAAAAATTTAATGTCAAAATACTGTAATCGAAAGAGACCACCAACACCTTCGCATACCGCGTTTCCCTTAACCTATATATTCACACCATACCACCCGTATTGAATGTCAAAAAACAATGGCAACGATGCCAACAAGCCATTAGATCAGCCGAAACTGATGTGCTAGGTTTCTCGCGGCCAAAAGCAAGAAACCCCTGGTTTGATGAGGAATGCCGACAGATGCTCGCAGCCATGAACGAGGCCTACAAGGCTAAGCTGCAGGTGAAGACGAAAGCGGCCATTGAGCGCTATAGGCTAAAAGAAGTTCAAATCGATATTCACTAACTATTCATCGATTTCAAAGCGGCATACGACAGAATTTATATAGACGAACTATACAGAGCCATTTCTTATTTTGGCATGCCGCCAAAACTTTACCGTCTGTGCAGGATGACGATGAAGAATACTCGCTGCTCCATCAGGGTCGGAAACGACCTCACAGAGAAAAAACCGACCTCAATATAATTGAAGTCGACGAATTGGGCAGTTAGCAGCGAAGGGGGTAATTGGAGTGACACGCTATTTAAGGCCCAGGGTCATTTCGGACTGGAGCCCCAATAGTCGACACGCTTTGGTGCTTATTGTTCATAACTCGGCACTGCAAAGTAGGATTATCCTGTATATCAAGCATTTGGACTTTCGGTTTAGCGATTTATATCCAACTTGTTTCGCTAAACCAAAATAGCGTCGTATAAATAGTAAATAAGGTTTCATTCGTTGGGTTTGTCTGGATTTCGAAATTTCGAAATCATGGTTGTGGTGCGACAATATTTTATTTGACTTGTCTTCGTTTGCGTTAATGCCTCAACAACGTAGCAATTATAAGAGCGATCAATGATGTCGTCATCGTCTGCGTATCCCAGTAGCTGGACTTTAAATATAGTGAAATGGAATGCGCTTTTCGCAAGAAAAGCGCGCGATCGAGGATATTGAGAGGGGCCACTCCAGGAACGATGTTCGCAAGTTTTACCAAAGTGTAAAACGTCAAAGCCAAGGATCCAAGACTCGAACAGAATCCTGTCAAGATGAACAAGGAAATATCGTAGTTGAGACACAGTCGATGCTAAGGATATGGAAGAACCACTTCTGCAGACTGTTAAACGGCGACGACGAACAACATTCCGCTGTTAGGCAGAACGAACCATTTAATGTTGGCGACGACAGCGAAAAATAATAACCACCCGACCTAAGTGAAGTGAAGATAGCAATATCTAAACTCAAGCTTAATAAGGCCGCCGGAAATGATGGCCTTCCCGCAGTCTTTTTTAAAGCAGGCAGAGATGACTTGGTAAGTAACATCCACCAACTCATAAGACAAATCTGGACGGATGAAAGCATGCCTGAAGAATGGAACCTCAGCATCGTTTGCCCGATCCACAAAAAATGAGACCCTCTGAACTGCGCCAACTACAGAGGCATAAGTCTGCTCAACATCGCCTACAAGATCCTATCTGCCGTAATATGTGAACGCCTGAAACCGTTTACCAACAACATGATCGGTCCTTATCAGTGTGGTTTTAGGCCAGGAAAGTCCACAATCGATCAAATTTTCACACTTCGGCAGATCCTGGAAAGAAGCCAAGAAGTCAAAATCGATACCCACCACCTATTTATCGATTTCCAAGCCGCATACGACAGCATTTATAGAGACGAACTATACAGAGCCATGTCTAGTTTTGGTATACCGCCTAAACTCGTCCGTTTGTGTAGGATGACGATGGAGAATTCTCGCTGCTTCCTCAGGGTCGGAAACGACCTCACCGACACATTCGATACCAAGAAAGGATTTAGGCAATGCGATGCGCTGTCATGTGACTTCTTCAATTTGATTCTTGAGAGGATTGTGCAAAACTCCCGAGCCAACACCAGAGGCACAATTTTCTAAAAATCGGTGCAACTACTAGCAAACGCCGACGATATTGACATCATTGGTAGGACTCAACTTGATGTCATAGCCACGTTTGCTAGTATAGAGAAGGAAACGGCAAAAATGGGTTAAGCATTAAATTAGGGCAAGACAAAGTATATGCTGTCAATACGCAAGGACACACAACATCGACGAATTGGACAGAACGTCACCATTGACAGATATAACATTGAGGTAGTACGGGACTTTGTCTACCTCGACTCCGCTATTAACTCTGACAACAACATCTCGTCAGAAATCAAACGAAGAATTACTCTTGGCAATCGCTGTTTCTTAAGGCTAAGAAGGCAATTTAGTAGTAAAGCCCTCACTCGAACTACTAAGGAGATCCTATATAAGACCCTGATTATACCAGTCTTGCTCTACGGCGCTGAAGCGTGTACCATATCAAAAGTGGATGAAGAAATCCTTGGTCGATTCGAGAGAAAAATTCTTCGAAAAATCTTCGGTCCCGTTTGCGTTGACGGGCTATAGAGACGAAGATTCAACCACGAACTATACAAGCTGTACAGCCACATACCCCTGGTCAAAAAAAACTCCGCATTGGACGTTTAAGATGGCTGGGACATATAGAACGAATGGACACCTATACTCCGGTTCGCAGAGTCTTCGATTCCCGGCCAGACGTCGGACGCAGTAGAGGAAGACCTCGCCTTAAGTGGCGCGCACAAGTACAAACCGACCTCAACCAACTTGGAGTGCGCAACTGGAGGCAGTTAGCTAAGCACCGGGCTAATTGGAGAGGCACGTTGGTTGAGGCCCTAGTTCAACCCGGACTGTAGCGCCACTTAATAACAACGTAATCGGGGTTATTATATAAAGGAGTCAAATTATTCAAAACAATATATAAATGAAATGTGCAAAATCCAAAGTATTTCCTTTTAATTCTAACATTTCTAGGATTTGCTATATATCAATAAAAATGCCCTTAATATTGACACTTTTAATGCAAAAACGTTAATTTGAAGAGAACATCGCTGTCAGATCAAATATTTCTTCTGATAATTCACTCTAATTAAACACGTTTCTCTCTGTATAAATAACTGTCTGTCATAATAACTGTTATTTGTTATATCCATATATTTGAGTTTAACTTTCAAACTTGTTTGCATAATTATGGTTGACCGTTCAACCTAAGGGTCTTTTAATATGCTCTTTAGGTTCTATCTAGATACGTTAACTAAAGATAATAATATATCAAAATATTGCAATCATGATTAAATAATCTTCCTTACCTGGTGGCATAAATCTTCTGCTACCCACAGGTGCCTCTGCATAAGGTAGCCCAAGAAATTGATCAACATCCCTTAATCCGGTTTGTGGATGCATACTTCTAATAATCCCCTTCATACGTCCTTGTTTCAATGCAATCTCTTTAGTATACATAAGCTTCTCAGGTACTTGTCTACGAGGTGGACCAGGATATGGATACGAACTTCCATACTTGGTCATGGGTGAGTCATTGAGTGGTTGTTCGTCCTTCGTACCTATCTCCTCTAGGTAAGGCTGTGAAGTTAATAGGATTTCCTTCATAGCAGCATCTTTGTCCATGAAATTTCCTTCCATGTGACCATCAGCATCATCATCATCTCTTCCTAAATTACTGCCTGCCTTGAACTTATCCTCAGTTCTATCAGAGGGTATTTCTAATATCGTAGTAGATTTCGTATTCACTTTTGCATCGCCTTCAGATATTTTGTGATAAGCATTTTCTTTAATGTGCGGCACATCGTCGATTGGCAATATTTCCTCCTCATAGATTGAAGTGGAACTGAAAAATGCAATTGCTAATTGCTTTTGGTTGCAAGCGCACCACAAGATGAATAAAATAACTCGCGTATCCATATTCGAAAATCGACTTTTAGTATCTTGTGCAGGTTTAACTTGAAAATCACAAACTATCTAAAAACTTTTATTTTCACTGCAATATTTACCTGGGTAAATATATTTATTTTTCTTTATTTTTCTAACACTTTTGGGTGACACAAATAAAACACGCTCCACAACGTATACCCACAAACCAAACACAACAAAATATTTAAATATCTCAGGCGTACGTCACCAAAACACGACCGACCAAATCAAATCTAGATACACTCGAAATCGAATCTATTTCCGTCGAAAACATAGCGCACTATAATTATTGTACAACACTATTTTAACATACGACATGCATACAGCACCCCTATTTCTAGCCTCTGCTGTGTATACCTCTAGTTTTGAGGTGTGGGTTAGTGAACTTTTAACACTGGTGTTGCCGCTTTTATTAGCCCAAGCATAGAGCATAATGCTCTACTTTTTGTTTAATACTTTTTTTCTTTACTTTTTGTAAGTAACGCCAGATACAGTTCGATATTTTTATTGCACGCACAGCTGCAAAAAGTAAAAAACAGATACAAATTAAAAAAAAAAAAACGCGAACGTGTTGTACTTAAAAATACACTCGAATTATATTGCGCGTGGTCATTTATTTATATATCTCATTATACGAAATATGTATATTAAGTAGGTATCTTAGTTTTCACAAAAAAATGAACTACCAATTACACTTGCGATTTTTTTTTCAGGAAAAAAATACATTTTTGGTGTAAAAATAAACACTTTAAACTTTTGATCTCTGTAGAATCAAAAGGATGTCATAAATATTCGGTTCGAAAATATTTGTTTTGTTGTTGCTTCAAGTGACGATAAAAATAAGCAAAAAAAAAGTATTGACGTGCGTCGCAGAGATGTATTTTTTGTTCGTTTAGCGTAGATATAATCAGGCGCGCGCGTCTTTGCCGTTGAAGATGCCTCAGAGAACTGTGGGATTTTCTAAATGTGTGAGGTAGAAGACCGGTAAAACAGTCGAATTTATTTCGACACTTGTGTTTGGTATAAAATCTTTAGTGGACACTGAAAAGATTTTTCGATGCTTGCATAAAGGGATCAGCTGATTGTACACTGAAAAAAAACAAAATTGGATGGAATGAGTTAAGATTTAGTTATTAATATAAAAATCGGCAAATGGGTCTCTCAAACTGTTTATGATTGTATAAAGACTATTTTCATGATGATTCCTCATCTCTATGGGCCTGCGCACACGAGTATGCTTCAACCGTAGTCATTATGGTTACTTTCCAAACACACGGGAATATGTTCAACCAGTTGAATTTGGTGTAACATAACAAACTTTACTGCCATGGTTTGTTTTCACTTTTGTTTCATATTATTTTCCTTGATAATATACAACAAAAACCATTAAAACTGAGTGATAACGATTTGTTTTGCGTGTATATTTTTAACTTTCTCTTACAAAGAGAAAGATATTGTTTTCGTGAAAAATTTCGACCTCGACATTTTGATTGATTCTAACATTACGATGATAGCGGAGCCTAAAAAAGTGTTTTTTGGAATTCCGTCCGTCGGTCCGTCGGTCCGTCTGTCCGTAATGGTCTCCCCAGCCTAAACGGCTTGACCGATTTTCTTCAAACGTCGTATCCAAGCTTGTTTTGGTCATAATTCTAGGCTATTTTTTTTGTTTGCTTTTAGCCATGTCAATGACGGTACCTGCCATATAAAAATTACACATAACCTCAATTTTCTCGAAAACGGCTCTAACGATTTTGATTAAACTTTATATATACTATAACCATATTAGTTCCAACAAAACTGCATTCCCAGTTTTTTCGAGAAAATCCATATAACGGATTTTGTCATTCAGGCCATATAAAGAAAATTGTTAAAATCTCGCAAACTACTATGTCAAATTGAATGAAATTTAATATGTATACTACTGTAATAGTTTTAAACAATACCACATAATTAGTTTTAGCCCAACTATCACTTAACGGAATTTTCAGTTTTGGCCAATAACGAAAATTAATTATTTTTCACATAGACACCGATTCCTTCAAATTTCGGAGTAAACGTTCGTATAATCAAATTTCGACATTTTATATAATTTTTAGCATTAATAATCAAAATAAGAACTATTTGATCTAACGCCGAACTCGCTGTGAAAGAGAAAGTTGCGTACGACCCAGTCGTGCACCCACCACTCGTTTCTATATGTTTTTATAAAATCGAGTTAGGTAACGGTCCTTATCTTGTGAAATGAACTATAAGCGAACTGCTATTCCTATAATAACGTTTGTTGGATATTTAAAACTCGATAATCTAAAATAATGACTTGTTTGATGAAGAAGATATTTTCTAATTGACAATGTAAATTGTTCCTCTTTGTGACCTCAAATAACTAGAAAACAGTTACATTCATTTGTAGATGGTTGGATGTTGATGTTGGAGAACGAAGGTAGACTCTGATTGGCTTAAACTTAGCAATCCCCAGTGGTTGAAGCTCTGACTACACATCAATTGTATTTTTTTTCCTCCAAGTGGTAACTATTGGATACTGGTCTCATACAATCAGATTTGACTCGCTACACGATAAGTGCGAGTGTTGATAACAAGACGAAAAATAGCGACAATATAAATAGCCTGGTCGGAAAACTGCAATCGCAAGAGACCGCCATGGACTTCGACTAACACCACAACAAGAGCATCGAATGTCGAAGAACAATGACAACCACCAGCAAGAATCCCCTTGTTTGATGAGGAATGCCAACGGATGTTCACAGCCAAGAACGAGGCCTACAAAGCTAATCTGCAGGTAAAGACGAGTGCTGCCATTGAGCCCTATAGTCAAAGAAGAAGGGAAGACCAACAGCTTTTCAAAAACAAGAAAAAAGAGCAAGAAAAGCGCTCGATCGAGGATATAGAGAATTGGCACTACAGGAACGATGTTCTCAAGTTTCACCAAAGTGTAAAACGCCAAAGCCAACGATACAAGTCTCGAACAGAATCCTGTCGAGATGAACAAGGAAATGTCATAGTTGAGACACAGTCGGCGCTGAGGATATGGAAGAACCACTTCTGCAGACTGTTAAACGGCGATGACGAACAACATTCCGCTGTCAGGCAGAACGAGGTATTCAATATTGGTGACGACAGCGAAAACTAATAACCACCCTACCTAAGTGAAGTGAGGATAGCCATATCTATACAGCATATACTAAGTCTCACCCTCATTTAGTGCTAAACCCATGATTGCCGCTTCCTTTTCCATACTAGCAAACGAAGCTATGACATCATGTTGAATCCTACCAATGATGTCAATATCGTCGGCGTATGCTAGTAGTTGCACCGATTTTTGGAAAATTGTGCCTCTGGCGTTGGCTCGGGACATTTGCACAATCCTCTCAAGAATCAAATTAAAGAATACACATGACAGCTCATCGCCTTGCTTAAATCCTTTTTTGGTATCAAATGCGTCGATGATGTCGTTTTCGACCCTGATGGAGCAGCGAGAATTCCCCAGCGTTTACAAAGACTGTCGAATTTGGGAGGTATCTCAAAAATTGGAATGTCGCTTTATACAAGGTGGCCAAAAAAAATCTTCCTATTGGAAGATCCTCTTATGTTTGCAAATGGCCGCCAATGTCAAATCTGTTTTGACATTTGTGGACTAAACAGATGTAGAATACAAGTGAACAAGCCATGGAACAATACACTCCCCAAGAACGCGGAATAATCTATTTTTTTTGGGTCACAATTCGTCTATAGTGTCGGCACAGCGCGAATTTCTTGATGCTTTCCCGGCCGTCCGACACCGACTGTGCAAATACTGCGCCGTTTGGCCACCAACCTTGAAGAGTATGGGACCACTAGAGACGTTGCCAAGAGTGGCCGGCCCCGGAGCGCCCGTTGTGCCGAGAATATCGCCTCTGTTGCCGAGGATGTCCAGCTGTCGCTGGAAACATCAACCAGACGCCGTGCCTCGCATTTAGGCATCAGTTGGTCAAAGACTTACGCATGTTCCCGTACAAAGTCCAGTCCGTGCATCAGATGCTGCCTGTCGACTGCCAAACGCGTATCTCGAGGACGAAGTGGGCGATTTTTCGACCAAAACCATAATGAGCGATGAGGTTCATTTCCACCTCAGCGGGTAGGTGAACAATTAAAACTATCGCTTCTGGGGCACCGAAATTCCACGAATAATGCACGAGGAGCCATCACACTTGCTCAAAATTACGTTCACGCTGGAGGAGTCATCGGGCCATTTTTTTTTTTCAAGAACGCCGCTGGTCAAACGACAACAGTGGACGGTGCGCGCTATAGGGCCATGTTAACCGAGTTTTTTTCTGCCGCAATCGGACGAATAATTACTGGAGGACATGTGATGGTTCCAATAGGACAGAGCAACGGCAGACAGTGCGCGAGCCACAACCGATATTCTGAAAGCGGCGTTCCCGGGTCGCCTCATCTCTCGTTTTGGCGATTTGCACTGGCCCGATTTAACCGTTCCAGACTTATTTTGTGTGGTTTTTTGAAGTCTCGTGTTTACGTGAACAAGTCCGAGACACTAGAAGCCCTCAAGGACAACATTCAACACGAGTGCGAGAATTTGTCGCCCGAAGTTTTCGGCGAATTGATGAAAAATGTCATAAAACGAGCCCGTATGACAATCAATTGTGACGGCGCCCATTTGCCCGATATCATTTTCTCGACTTGACCAATAAAAAGGTTCGAAGAAACATAATCAAAGCAGAATCGAAGTTTTTTATTTAGAAAAAAATGAGACCCAAACAACATCGGATGACTTCTTTTGGCCCACCTTGTGGTAGTTCTTCTCTTTAAATTCTGTCGTATGCGGCTTTGGAATCGAAGAATAGATGGTGAGTATCGATTAGAATTTCTCCAATCTGCTAAAATGTGAAGATTGCACAGTTTTGGACTTTCCTGGGCTTAAGCCATAATGTTAACGGTTATTCTTGAAAGATTTCAAGCGTTCACATATTACGGCAGATAGGATCTTGTCGACGATGTTGAGGCAGATATATGCCCCTCTAATTATTTCAGGTCAGCGGGTCTCCTTTATGTAACTATGTAACTTACCAAATCATCGTCAAGGAAATAAGGCCTATATTTGCTGCAGATTTCACCTACAGCTTGGCCTTGTGGGCTTAGTTTTTGGATGCGAGCATCTGTGGGCATTCAGTTGGTGTTGACTATTGTTGACATTGTTGTGAGCTTAGGATGGGCCACAGGGGCATCTTCAGTGCAAGTGAGGTAGGCACGGCACGATCGCGGTTGCTCGGCTAAGCTCGTCGGACGGGGAAGTTCTTGCTATCCCACCATGCACCACCTGCTCAACAAACTTTTTATATCGTGCCTAAATCAAAAGAAAAGAAAGCAAGAGGAAAGAAAGCTACGTTAACTAGACCACGGACGGACTAAGGGACGAGAAATAGAAGAAAGAAAAAGGAAGAAAAGAGGAAAAGAAGAACTGCTCAATGACCTTGACCCCCTATGAAGGACAAAGCTTAGGAAAACCACGCGAAACTGAACCTAAGCTAAACTAGACCTAAACTAAACTTAAATCTGAAAAATAAACCCTATATCTAAAAACAAAACTACGATAAACTACCCTAATACGCTAAAATATTTCCCAAAATGATCCTCCATATATTTATATACATACTCTCCTTGGCTACAACAAGGTATTGGCCCGTGTGGGGTGCATTGGAAGCTTTTGTATATCATATGGATTGGTATCGTCCTAAATTCGACAAATTTGTTCGTTGACGAGCCCATTCATCCAGCATCCAGCCAT
The DNA here is from genome assembly GCA_932526625.1 of Rhingia campestris. Classification (NCBI taxonomy): domain Eukaryota; kingdom Metazoa; phylum Arthropoda; class Insecta; order Diptera; family Syrphidae; genus Rhingia; species Rhingia campestris. Next base: position 39,210,589 of record OW052183.1, read on the forward strand.
CCATCCAGCCTCAATACTGAAGATGATTTTTCGATGAAAATAAGGGGGAGTTTACAATTGCTTCAGAGCCCATTCGTTTATTAAGGTAAACTCGTGGGTCAGCTGAATTTTGAACGGATCAATGATCAAGTCGCGACGCAAAATTCACCTTGTTGAGCGACGCGAAATCAACTGCCTCAGATTTTCATGCAAACTCTCACGAACTGCGTCAACGTACAGGTGTTGGTTTATCGTTTACAACATCAGTGAACTAAAATTTGTGCACCACACTGTGAATAGTCCTTTTGTTAGAAAGATTATGGCGACCGTAAAATTAGCGAAGTGTGCGGAACGTTGCCCGAACAGAACATCCATTTTGGTAAAACAATTTTATCAATTTTTTAACAAAGCTATCTACGGATATGAAATTAAGAAAAATAGATGAGCACTTATCTCAGGGGAAAATACTCTTACTGCATAAAACATGATTTTAAGTTATCGTCACTACTAGGCGACTCATTTATTGGCAACAATGCAAGAACATTTTCTGGCATGATTGGAATGTTCCCAATGATAAACTTAAATTTATATTGAACTGTACACTTTAAGTTAATATACGCACAAGTACTACTACATTGCATACACAGATAGCTGATATTGGTTTGGTTTTCATGATTTGGATTCCACGCCAAAATGGCGCCAACATTTGAATCATCGTCGTCTTAATGATGTTGCGTAAGTATATTATTCATCTTAGTCTAGTAAAAAGGGGAATTACATCAATATTATCAATTAAAAGTAATAAATTACTTAATAAGAAATACCTTCGAATAAAACGAGTGGTGGGTGCAAGACTGGGTCGTACGCAACTTTCTCTTTTACAGCGAGTTGGGCGTTAGATCAAATCATAAGCATTTTGATTATTGATTCTAAAAATCAAGTTAATAATGTGGAAATGTGATTATACGAACGTTTACTCCGAGATTTGAAGGAATGAGTGTCTATGTGAATAATAATGATTTTCCGTTAATGTCCAAAACTGAAAATTCCGTTTAGTAATAGTTGGGCTAAAACTAATTATGTGGAATTGTTTCAAACAGTAATAGTATATATATAAAATTTTATTCAATTTGACATAGTAGTTTGCGAGAAACTAACAATTTTCTTTATATGGCCTGAATGGCAAAATCCGTTTTATGGATTTTCTCGAAAAAACTGGGTATGAAGTTTTGTTGGAACTAATATCCTTATAGTATATATAAAGTTTAATCAAAATCGTTAGAGCCGTTTTCGAGAAAATTGAGGTTGTTTAATTTTTATATGGCAGGTACAGTTAATAACATGGCTTAATGGAAAAAATGGCCTAGAATTATGACCAAAAAATAACTTGGATACGAAATTTGAAGAAAGTCTGTCAAGTCATTTAGGCTGGGGAGACCATTACGGACAGACGGACCGACGAACCGACGAACCGACGGACGGAATTCCAAAAACCACTTTTTGGGTTCCGCTATCATCGTAATGTTAGAATCAATCAAAATCTCGAAGTCAAAAATTTTCACGAAAAAAATATCTTTCTCTTTATAAGAGAAAGTAAAAAAGGGAGTTACAAAGCAGACATCCATCCAGGAAATACGATGGGATGGGCCGGGCAAAAAGAGGATGAAAAACTGTGACATCTACTACGGACCGTGTTGTAGTGAGCAGAAACAGCGACTATTCGGATGCGGATTTGTTATAAATGCCAGACTTAGGCAAGAAGTCTTATGTTTCCAAGACATTAGCGAACGCATAGTAACAATCCGCATCAAGGCCGAATTCGCCAACATAAGCCTTCTATGCGCTCACGCTCCGACGGAAGAAAAAGATGATATAGCTAAGGATTGCTTCTACGAGCTCCTCGACAAAACCTATGAGCGACTACCGAAGTACGATGTTAAAATCGTGCTGGGAGATTTTAACGCAAAGGTAGGAGAGAAGACATCTTTAGAAGTATTGTCGGAAAACATAGCCTACACGACAACACGTCTGGTAACGGACTTAGGCTAATTGATTTCGCTACGGAAGACATCTTTAGAAGTATTGTCGGAAAACATAGCCTACACGACAACACGTCTGGTAACGGACTTAGGCTAATTGATTTCGCTACGGAACGAAATGCCACTATAGCCAGCACACGGTTTCCTCACCTCGATGGATGGACATGGCGGTCTCCAGATCAACGAACGGTCAACCAAATTGATCACATTGCGATAGATAAGAGGCACGCATCCAGTATTTTGGATGTCCGAACATTCCGAGGAGCTAACATCGACTCGGATCACTACCTTGTAGCAGCCAAGGTAACAATGCGGATATCCACCACGCCACAACAATCCAGAAATACTGTGAAAAAATTCAATGTCGGAAGACTGCAATCGCAAGAGACCGCCAAGACCTTCGCACAACGCGTATCCCTTAACCTCTCGATTAACACCATACCACCAGCATCGAATGTCGAAGAGTAATGGCAACGATGCCAACAGGCCATTAGATCAGCCGCAACTAATGTGCTAGGTTTCTTGCGCCCACGAGCAAGAAACCCCTGGTTTGATGAAGAATGCCGACAGATGCTCGCAGCCAAGAACGAGGCCTACAAGGCTAAGATGCAGGTGAAGACGAGAGCTGCCATTGAGCTCTATAGGCATAGAAGAAGGGAAGAACATCGGCTTTTCAGCAAGAAGAAAAAAGAGCAAGAAAAGCGCGCGATCGAGGATATAGAGAGGTGCCACTCCAGGAACGATGCTCGCAAGTTTTACCAAAGTGTAAAACGTCAAAGCCAAGGATACAAGGCTCGAACAGAATCCTGTCGAGATGAACAAGGAAATATTGTAGTTGAGACACAGTCGATGCTGAGGATATGGAAGAACCACTTCTGCAGACTGTTAAATGGCGATGACGAACAACATTCCGCTGTCAGGCAGAACGAACCATTCAATATTGGCAACGACAGCGAAAACTGCCAACCACCCGACCTGAGTGAAGTGAGGATAGCAATATCTAAACTCAAGCTTAATAAGGCTGCCGGAAATGACGGCGTTCCCGCTGAGCTCTATAGGGCCGGCGGAGATGACTTGGTAAGTAACATCCACCAACTCATAAGCCAAATCTGGTCGGATGAAAATATGCCTGAAGAATGGAACCTCAGCATCGTTTGCCCGATCCACAAAAAAGGAGACCCTCTGAACTGCGCCAACTACAGAGGCATAAGTCAGCATCGCCTACAAGAATATTCATCGATTTCAAAGCCGCATATGACAGCATTTATAGAGACGAACTGTACAGAGCCATGTCTAGTTTTGGTATACCGCCCAAACTCGTCCGTTTATGTAGGATGACGATGGAGAATTCTCGCTGCTCCATCAGGGTCGGAAACGACCTCACCGACACATTCGATACCAAAAAAGGATTTAGGCAAGGCGATGCGCTGTCATGTGACTTCTTTAATCTGATTCTTGAGAGGATTTTGCAAAACTCCCGAGCCAACACCAGAGGCACAATTTTCCAAAAATCGGTGCAACTACTAGCATACGCCGACGATATTGACATCATTGGTAGGACTCAACGTGATGTCATAGCCACGTTTGCTAGTATAGAGAAGTAAGCGGCGAAAATGGGTTTAGCAGTAAATGAGGGTAAAATTAAGTTTATGCTGTCAACACGAAAGGACACACAACATCGACGAATTAGACAGAACGTCACCATTGACAGATATAACTTTGAGGTAGTACGGGACTTTGTCTACCTCGGCTCCGCTATTAACTCTGACAACAACATCTCGTCAGAAATTAAACGAAGAATTACTCTTGCCAACCGCTGTTTCTTCGGGCTAAGAAGGCAATTTAGTAGTAAAGCCCTCACTCGAACTACTAAGGAGACCCTATATAAGACCCTGATCATCCCAGTCCTGCTCTACGGCGCTGAAGCATCGACCGTATCAAAAGCGGATGAAGAAATCCTTGGTAGATTCGAGAGGCAAATTCTTCGAAAAATCTTCGGTCCCGTTTGCGTTGACGGGCTATGGAGACGAAGATTCAACCAAGAACTATACGAGCTGTACAGCGACATGCCCCTGGTCAAAAAACTCCGCATTGGATGTTTAAGATGGCTAGGACATGTAGAACGAATGGACACCAATACTCCGGCTCGCAGAGTCTTCGATTCCCAGCCAGACGTCGGACGCAGTAGAGGAAGACCTCGCCTTAAGTGGCGCGCACAAGTGGAAACCGACTTCAACCAACTTGGAGTGCGCAACTGGAGGCAGTTAGCTAAGGACCGGGCTAATTGGAGAGGCATGTTGGTTGAGGCCCAGGTTCATTCCGGACTGTAGCGCCACTTAAGTAAGTAAGTAAGTATGAGGCCCATTTCCATCTTAGCGGGTACGTAAATTTACGCTTCTGGGGCACTGAAAATCCGCGTGTAACCCACGAAGAGCCATTACACCCGCTGAAAGTCACTGTATGGTGTGCTGTTTCCGCTGGAGGAGTCATCCGACCTGTTTTCTTCGAAGACGTCGCGGGCCAAACGGTTACTGTGAATGGTGAGCGCTACAGAGCAATGATCAACGAGTTCTTTTTGCCGCAACTTTATGAATTGGGATTGGAAAACATGTGGTTCCAACAGGACGGTGCAACGGCACACACTGCACGTGCCACAACCGATATGCTGAAGGATGCATTTCCCGGGCGCCTAATCTCCCGTTTTGGCGATTTGCACTGGCCAGCAAGATCGCCTGATTTGCCCGCTCCAGACTTCTTTTTGTGGGGCTTTTTGAAGTCGCGGGTTTATGTCAACAAGCCTCAGACTCTTGCAGCTCTTAAAGACAATATCCGTCAAGAATGTGAGGACCTATCGCCGGAAGTTTTGACCAAAGTGATGGAAATGCCATAAAAAGGGCTCAAATGACAATCAACTGTGGCGGCGGCCATTTACATGACATCATATTCTCGACTCGATGTAAAAAAATTAAAAGACCAAATATAAATAATCCACAAGAAGATTCAAAGTTTTTCATTTTTTTTTTAAATTACAGCCAAAAAACATCGGAAGGTTATTTTTGCGCCACCTTGTATGATAAAAATTCCTTAACTTTGAACGTAGAGAAGTGCAAAACGTTTACAGCTTCACGGCAGCTAGATGATATTATGTTCACTTACGCAGGCAATGAAACTGTTTTAGAACGAGTTTATGAAATAACCGATCTCGGCATTCGATTTGATAAAACAAATTTACATTTACTTCATATTACGATGTAACAATATCAAGGGCAAATTCATTATTAGGTTTTTTGAAAAGAAATTCCTTTGATTTCAAAGACCCTTAAACATTAAAATCAATTTATTGTTCTATCAATTATGGAATATGCTTCGGTTGTTTGGTCTCCTTACCATCAAATGCATATAGATAGAATCGAGCGGGTACAGAAAAACTTTACCAGGTATGCTATCAAACAATTAAACTGGTATGATGAATTACCTGATTATAAAGCTCGATGCTTATTACTGGGCTTGCAAACTCTTTGTACTCGAAGGAAGCTAACAGGCGTTATGTTCATTAGGGATATTATATGTTCTAGGAAGGCACACTAGCAGCCTTCCTAGACATAGTATTCTTTATGATCTACTCACCTTAAGTGGCGCTCACAAGTAGAAGCCGACCTCAACGAACCTGGAGTTTACAGCTGGAGCCAGTTAGCTAAGGACTGGGCTAATTGGAGTGGCATGTTCGTTGTGGCCCAGGTTCATTCCGGACTGTAGCATCACTTAAGTAAGAAAGTAAATAAATTAGTTTCGGATTTGAAGCACATGCGAAATATGATTTTTACAACGAGTTTTAAAAAAAATTGCCCACTTACTGTGTTACATATTATACGAACTTAAATGAAATGGCCGAGTCTATAAAAGGAAAACATTAAGAAGCACAAATGTTCGTGGCAGGAAGTTTTATTACAGTGCCATCTATATATGAACACAAACTTTCGATTTAAATTTTCTAGTTATGTGCATTAATAAACTAACGAGTCACTTGATGGTTCAACGTGGAGTAACATGTATTACCAGCAGAACGGCGTTATGGACATTCTGCATGAGGGATTTGAGGGTAGGATTATCGGCCGCTTAGGTTGCTTGAATTGCCAACCAATATCGTGATATTTGACTCCATTCGATTTTTTCTTGTGGGGTTTTCTGAAATCCCAGTTCCATGCTGATAAGCCGCAATCGACCAGTGCCCTCAAAGTCATAACTCAAATTAAGCCGGATCTATGTGACAGAGTTGTTGCAAATTGGACCTCTCTATATATTTTTTTTTGCTTGGAACCGGTAGATTACGTTGGGATCAAGTTTTTAACAAATTTCTTGTTTTCAGTGAGAGTTCACTAATTTGGAATGTTTGAATGTTTCATCATGAGAATGTCCCTCCCTAATAAACCCGATCTCTAGCAAACTGAATCCAGTTGCTGACTTCAAGTTGGTTAAAGTCGGTTTATAATTGTGCGCTCGACTTAGAGCGAGGTATTCCTCTGATGCGAGCGATGGACGTCTGGCTGGCGATTGAAATGAAGGAGTGTCCAATGTAGCGTTTTTTTTTACCAGATCGCTGTACAGCTCGTAAGGTTCTTGATTGAATTTTTGTCTCATAGCCTGTCAACGCAAACGGGACCGTAGATCTTTTCACTCAACACTTTTTGCTTCAACGCCCTAAAGCAGGACTGGGATGATAATGATATTATATAGGATCTTCTTAGTTAAGGGAGTGAGCCGTTGGAAAGAGTAACTCAGCACATAAAGAGGCAGAAAACTTCGGTGGATTAATCCAGTTTCCAAAGCATTTCTTAAATACATAAAGTTCGGATAAAACAATACCGAAAACAGTTCATTTTCCACAACATCCACCGAATTTGCAAAATGATTCCTCCCAAGGTCAAGTATCACGTTATCGATTTTGGAGTTTGGAGTAGTTTTTTTATTTAATAACTAGAATCGAAAATCTAAAATTGGACTCCTTTGTAATTGCATGCAAGCTCTTAGACATTTCCGTTCAAAGACTCGATGCTTTTCCATGTGTGATGGGTTATCCAAATGGTATACCAAATTGGACTCGCATAAGTCCGACATGGACGAACGAATGCTTGGTTACAAATTATCTTCACATCGGAGATCAGATATCTGGAGTAGAATAAACTTTTTGCGACAAAAATTCCGCTCTTGTCTTCTCTAGCTGGTTAGGGTAAAGGTGTCAGTGAATCAGTGTACACAGTGAATCACTTGCTCTCATAATTTATCTTTATACCCTATCCCATAGGGGTATATTAGTTTTGATACTTAGTTTGTAACATAGAGAAATAATTTTGCTACATATACCTCAAAGTATATGGATCGACTCAGAATCGCTAGCTGAGTCGATTAAGCCATGTCTGTCTGTCCGTCCGTCCGTCCGTCCGTCTGAACGTCACCGATTTTTAGGCCTTAAATTTTGAGCTAGGATAATGAAATTTGGTATATAGGATCCTCGTCTCTGCCTACAGAACAAGTGTAAAAAATTTTGAAATCCGCCCACTGCTACGCCCCCTTTTAAGATAAACTCAGTTTTTGGCCAAACCATAAGAAATTTTAAAAAAGTGTCTGAGAAGCATATTTAAAGAATCGTAATTTCTATATTTGGTTCATACAAAGTTTTTTGCCACGCCCACTTTTTGGGGGCGTTTTTTATAAAATTTGGCCAAATTTGAAAATTTTCGAAAAAAAATTTGATGCAAAATCATTGGTAGTATTAATGTGAACATTTCGTCAGTAGACCATTTTAACCCACGCCCACTTTTTGGGGGCGTTTTCCTACAAAAACCATTTGTCTGCCCTACCCCAAGGCATATGCAATACAAAAACGTGGTTTTTTGTCGAACCATAAAAGAATTTGATAATCCTTCGGAACAATATGTTGTAACAACGTCATTTTCAATACTTTATGACCGTAAAGACCATCAATTTTAAGGATGGGATGGGATAGGGTATTAAACGATCCGCAAAGCGGATTGTAGCCTTCTCATATGTTTATACCCTATCCCATAGGGGGGTATATTAGTTTTGACATTAAGTTTGTAACATAGAGAAATAATTTCGATACATATACCTCAAAGTATATGGATCGATTCAGAATCGCTAGCTGAGTCGATTAAGCCATGTCTGTCTGTCCGTCCGTCCGTCCGTCCGTCTGTGTGTCACCGATTTTCGGGCCTTAAATTTTGAGCTAGAGTGTTGAAATTTGGTATATAGACTCTTTGGCTGACGAAGCAGAACAAGTGTAAACATTTTTGAAATCCGCCCACTGCCACGCCCCCTTTTAGAAAAACGTAGTTAAAAGCCAAACGGTAAGGAATTTTCAAAAAGTGTCTGAGCAGCATATTTAGACAATCCTAATATCTATATTTTGGCCATACAAAGTTTTTTGCCACGCCCACTTTTTGGGGGCGTTTTTAGCAAAAAACGCTTTTCGTCCAAATTTTAAAACTTTCGAAAAAATTTTTGATGCAAATACTTCCGCAATGGTAATATAAACATTTTGTCTATAGATCATTTTCACCTACGCCCACATTTTGGGGGCGTTTTCTTACAAAAACCATTTGATTGCCCCATCCCAAGGCATTATCAATAGAAATACGTTGTTTTTTGTCGAACCACAAAAGATTTTGATAAACTGTCTGAGCAATATATTGTGACAATGTCATTTTCTGTATTTCGTCGCCATGAGGCCTATATTTTGAGGATATTAATTTTAAGGTGGGATGGGATAGGGTATTCAACGAGCCGCACAGCGGATTGTAGCCTCTCATATGTTTTATTTTCGATATTATTAAAAAAGTGTGTATTGTAACGGTATTTGAGTTTAATATGTATACTTATGCTTTTATGGACTAAATCATGTTTGTCGATTTGTTTACTTTGGTGAATTATCTTATAAATTATGAACATGTTTTTGTTAAATGAGAACAGTGTACACACTGAATCAGTTTAAAGTAGTACACAGTGAATCATTGATTCCATTGCACATGGTAGCAGTTCGAGACTCAAGAATTCAATTTCTTCATTCCACGTTAATTTTCCAAATAGGGATGTTCGCTAGAAGCTTTCCTACCTATAGCAATAATTAAGAATTGCTCATCACCAATTTTATTTTATTTTTGTACAAAAAAGTAACGTTTTGTGACATTTTTATTTTTTTATTAACTTGAAGATATTTTATTTTCGTTTTTATTATTTTGTTTATCCCTAACCAATAAACTTAATTGATAAATTTAAATATATTATGAAAAAACGTATGTTTTTACTTAATAAATCGATTTTAAATCCTTGTTTCACTGTGTACCGTGCAGTGACTCACTGTGTATACTGTACAGTACACCCATGGTACACAACGGATCACGTGGGAAGGGAAATTTGAAATATTTTTATCACTATCTCATCATTATTAAAGCTTTTAGATTTTGTTCTTAAAATGAAGATAAAACATTGAAAAAGGTGTGGAAAAAATGTCATGGCTATACAATTATAAATGCGAGCTCAACGGCGCAAAAAGTGATCCACTGTTGACACCTTTCCCCTTCATATTATAACGGGTAATTTTTTAGCTGGTTTGGTTTTGGCAACACTGGTTTTGACAGCTGACGTGTGTTTAGTACCTTGTGTCACTGTCAAACAGCTTCAGTTTGGTTTGCAATTTAACCATGGATCGTCTTACAAATGAACAACGCTTGCAAATTATTGAATTTTACTATCAAAATTCGTGCTCGGTTCGAAATGTTCATCGCGCGCTGCTTCCATTTTATGATCGGCATTCTCGACCTTCTGAGCAGTCTATTCGGAAGATTGTGACCAAATTTCGCACCAAATTTACTTCGTTGGACATTAAACCACCAACAAGTTTACGTACTGTGCGTAGTGAAGAAAATATTGCGGCCGTATCAGCTAGTGTGACAGAAGACCGCGAAATGTCGATTCGGCGCCGTTCCCAGCAGTTAGGCCTTTGTTACAGCACTACGTGGAAAATTTTGCGGAAGGATTTGGGCGTAAAGCCTTTTAAGATACAGCTGGTGCAAGAACTAAAGCCAGCCGACCTACCACAACGCCGAATTTTTGGTGAATGGGCTCTTGGAAAGCTGGCCGAGGATCCGCTTTTTTATCGAAAAATTGTGTTCAGCGATGAGGCTCATTTTTGGTTGAATGGGTACGTAAATAAGCAAAATTGCCGCATTTGGAGTGAAGATCAGCCAGAAGCATTGCAACAGCTATCAATGCATCCCGAAAAAGCCACTGTTTGGTGCGGTTTATGGGCCGGCGGCATTATTGGGCCATATTTCTTCAAAGATGATGCGAATCGCAGCGTTACTGTCAATGGTGAACGCTACCGAGCGATGATAACAAACTTTTTTTTGCCCGAAATGGAAGTTCTTGACTTGCATGATATGTGGTTTCAACAAGTGCCACATGCCACACAGCACGCGAAACAATGGCGCAATTGCGAGGCGAGTTTGGTGAACAGTTAATTTCACGTTTCGGGCCGGTCAATTGGCCGCCTAGATCGTGCGATTTGACACCATTAGATTATTTTTTGTGGGGGTATGTCAAGGCTAATGTCTATAGGGACAAGCCCGCTTCGATTGACGCACTGGAAGCCAACATCCATGCATTCATTAGTGAGATACCGGCCGATATGTGTGAAAGAGTATGCCAAAATTGGACTCAGCCGGATGGGCTACCTGAGACGCAGCCGCGGTCAACATTTGCATGAAATTATCTTTAAACATTAAATTGCAAGGTTCAAACTATCGATTCAAATAAATATTTCATTCATTTTTTCGAATTTTTTGTGTTTTTTTTTTAAAAAAGTTCTAAAGCTCTTAAAAAATCACCCGTTATATATGTGAATGTTCATTTTAGTTCGGTCTACGACTACATCTCTTCGGTAGAATTTATTAGACCAATTCATGTTCAGCACACATTCATACTTTAATTTAAGAGCTTCTCCTATGTTGATTTATTTCGTATAAATGCCATTTCAATAAACCATAGTTTTTCCAACAAGAATGAAGAATGAAATTCTATGGAAAAATGCATTTTTATACTGCAAATATGCACAAAAGATACTGTAATAAATTAAGATGCATATAGAAATAAAAAATGGGGGTAAGTACCTTCAGGTGGGAGACCTACACATAAAAAAGCTTATTTTTATAAGTTCCTCCATAAATCGCTTTATTATTCGATTCATTGGATCTCAGTGAAATGACTTTCTAGTTCGTATGTAGATAACGCAAAAAATCAGATTTTGCATGCGATGCATGGCTGTCTTCTCTGTTTGGATCAATGACTTGAATATTTTATGGAAAAAGCTAAAGGAAACATGGTCTCAACACTAAAAAGTTATACCTTCTGCATTTTATCCGCATAGTACGCGAGTAGTTTTGATTCAATTTGTTGTAGATACAAACATATATATCAGCTAGCAGCACTTGTTCATATTTATGAAAGCGAAGAGTATACCTCAGGATTATTGAACAGTAGTTGCAACCGAATTCACTGCTTGACTTAAGAGTGAAGCCCAATGGTCCACAGTTCCACAGAAATACCAATTGCTATCAAATATATCGCATACCCATGCAAGAAAAATTCATATACCGCATATGGTTTTATTTTCTTTTTTCTTTGATGCAAATCTAATTTCACCCTTTTTTGTGCTTGTTTGTGCGGATTCTTGCCTTAGAGAGGCTTGTATGAGCATAGCTCCGGTGAAAATACATGAACTCAAAAAAAGAGATGCTATATTTACAAACCGTTTCGCCAGATACAAATTCCCTTGGGGTAGAAGCATACGTGAAATTTTGAATGTTTTCCTGTGTTGTGTAAATTTAGCACGCGACTTGTGCAATTCCAGGGGGACACCAAGCATATGTCGCGTATATGTTGTTGAATCCATGCCATGCTTGCCAGATGATGTCATTTGCGAATATTGCCGCTTGCAGTGAATGCATAAAATTGTTGTCATTAGTATGAGGAAAAAGTTTGAAATTTTATTTTGCATTGCGAAACATGGTCTCAACGCTAAAAAGTTTAATAGTCTTAAAAAAGGTGGAAAATTCAAATAATAAAATTTTTAATTCACTCATCCACCTACGCAAAAGACATCGACATCCATCTCCAGGTTACGTCAAAAAACTATTTATACCCTAAGCAGCCTGATCCCATGCTTGAACCAATACTCAATAGAATGAGAACCCTCGATTATGCTTGATATTGAAAATCTCATCGAACCAAGGTCTGGTTCAAAGGCATTTGACAGGGTTTGGCATCAAGCCCTTTTGTCGAAAATGTGTGCATTTGGAATCAATGGAAAACTTCTTCTATGGATTTGAAATTATCATTCGAAACGTTCAATTCAAGTTGTATTGGACGGTTTCAAGTCTTCAACTCACCAAATAAATGCTGGTGTCCCTCAAGGCTCAGTTTTGTCTCCGACTCTCTATCTCATTTTATAAATGATCTCTTGTATGCAACTTCAAATCCAATTAATTCCTTCGCTAATGACTGTACCCTCAGCTTCGTTTTCAGGTCCTCGTCCCTTATTTTCGGACGTGGACTCAAAACGTCAAAATATGTTAAGCTCATTGAATTCCGACCTTGACAGCATTATCAAATGGGGTTAATGCAACAGAGTGGAATTCAATGCTTCCAAAACAAAATGCTGTCTTCTGTCATTAAAGCGAAATCAAAAACTGCAGCCATTATCCAAAGAAACCGAAAAGATTTCCATGCTAGGTATGTGTGTTATTAACGACTTACGTTGGAACGAATACATATTTCAAGTCGCTAAAAACGCAGCGAAATGTTAAGGTTTCCTTAATCGATGTAAGAAATATTTCACCCCCTCTGTTTATAAGCCATAAACTTGAATTCAACGCCCACGTCTGGTCAGGTGCACCAAAATCAACATTGCACCTACTAGATAGGATTCAAATGCGTACGAAAAAACTTATAGGAGACATGAGAATAGCGAACTCCTCAGTTTCGCTCGAACATCGTCGAAATATCTCCTGTCTTACCTTGTTTTATCGCTATTTTAACAACCAATGTTCAAATGAAATAGCCAGCTGCATTCCTCTCATTCAACAATTCAGCCGCAATACTCGTTACGCTATGAAAGTAAATCAGTTTACCCTCAAGCCTATCTTCAGACGAACGCTGAAATACAAGTATTTGTACATAAACCGAACAATACGAATGTGGAATGCTCTACCAAACTCTGTTTTCCTTTCCATTATAGCTTACAGACATTTAAAACCAATGTGCATCGGTATCTCCATTCTTCTTATCCCGAATTTCATTTACGCCCGCACTGTATTAAAACATATAAAGGGTATTCATAACCCCTTGTGTGCGCGCAAATTATAAAAAAAAGTTAGGTTAGGTTTCAGTGGCTGCACGCGATGCGCGGACCTTTATTGTATAAGTGTTACAATAAAGGTCCGTTGTGGTACCACGTGGATCTGTCGAATTTACCTATAATCCTTTGCCTAATTGAACCATTCATAGCTGACCATAATATAGCGTAGGAGGTTTCTGACATTAAGTAGAAGTAGCTTCCCATTTATCCATCTGTGGTTTGCTTTCTTGATCGCATCCAGTTTAATCTTTAATTTACATGTATTGAGGGGCATACATAACATATCCATTGGCAGTAGGATATCAAGGGTAGTGCCTTGTCTTGCAAGCTCATCCACCTTGCAGTTGAGTGGTGAAATGCTCCGCCATATCATTAAGAGATATTCGTCCGATTTCGATTTGAACGAGATGGATTCCAGAGATCTGATTTCCGCTTGGCTGTCACTGAAGATGTTAATACATATACTTCGTGGATATTACATCCCTTTACAGCCAGGACAAGGCTTCTTTAATTGCCATAATTTCGACCTGAAAAACACTACAATGATCGGGAAGGCGAAAGAATATGCTTGGGTTAATCATCTCTGAGAAAACACCTCCATCCACTCCAGATTCTGTTTTAGACCCATCCGATGTGAATCGAGTTATTGGTTCTGATCGTATCCGACTCCAATTCAAGGCGACTGGGAATGATCGTTCTGAAGTATGCTCAAAGCTGAGTTGGCTAGTGATTTAGTCGATGTTTTCTATAATGCTTAGGTGATTCAAAATCTTTGTATGTTTACCATCAATTGTGACGAGGCTCTTAGTGTCACAGCTGCACAATCTGCAGTCTGTTTGCCGTAAACCGAACCAATAAGCAACAAATTCGAGATGTCAACTACAATACATCAATTTTCGATGAAATGCTGGAAACTGAAATTGAAAAGGTTGGGTGAACTGCGATCAGAAAATGACAAAGTTACAAGCCGTCAAAATACGAATGTTTGTTCAGCAATCCGTACGGTAATAATTTAAACTTTCGAAAGATGCATATATGCAATAACGACAAGCCGGATAAAATCAACATAAAATTAGTTGAAATAACCTCAGCTCTAAAACCAATTCTAATCCTAGTTATAAGACCAACTATAAGTCTGAGTCTTCCCATCAACAGTAAAAATAGTGCCGAATCAAACTTTAATTGGCAATTCAAAATGAAATTACTTCCTAATTTCAAAATAGTTCCCGAATTTTCCAACTTTACACGATCGCATAAACTTACGGGCAAACGTGTGTCATTCGACCTATTGCCTGCTCTTTCAATTACTAATGGAACTCCCCCAGTCAACACAGTTAACTACCCTAATTTCTTCATCCATCCCATCATTTGTCACAACTAAATCTTCTGACCGTACAACTTCAAACGATAGTGCCACATCACCTGCCTTCTTAGACAATTTCCCACTGTTAAACTTACGAATCAATTTACAGATTCCGGTGACGATAATCGCTATGTCCGAATTTATCTTGCATCTACACAATAAAGCCGATTCCATCTGTATTGATGAAAAAACGAATACTAATATGAAGGTTTCCATCACCCAATAGTGTCCCCACTGATGTGAATACTTTGATGCATTTATTCGTTCAATTCCACGAGAGTTTCAACATACGGAATTTGTATACCACACTCCCTGTACATGAAATGTGATTGCCACTGACTTTAGCAAACCTTTCGATAAAGTATCACACAAAGTCATTCTTTTTCAAACTTGATGCACTAGGGTTTCAACCAGGTTTAATGCTGGGATTAAATCCTATCTTTTTGAACGCCAATACAAATTTCTGTTCAGATGCTTTTTATCGGGACACTTTTTAGCCACATCCGGAGTTCCTCAAGGTAGCCATCTTGTGCCTTTGATCTTTATTTTGTCTATCAATGACATTTACTCTATCATTGAAATCACTTATTTATCAGATGACATGAAAACCTTTAGACACATTTCCTTCTTCAAGCTGATTTAAATAACTTTACAATCTCATCTAATACCAGACCATAACATACTCCCGTAAGCGTTTCCCACCAGTCGCAAAATCCTATTTAGTCTGTGTTTAGCCCGTACCTATTGTCCTTTTCTTGCTTGAATTGGGTCATATCTGTGACAAAGAACTGAATTTCCGCAGCCATATTAATATCATCATCAGCAGCGCCAACTCCGAACTTGAGTTTTTGAAACGCTTGTCTAGTGAATTATCCAACCCCTATGTCATAAAATCTCTCTTATTCATAGGTCTATCCTTGAATATGCGCAATTATGGTCACAGACTGGACTATGTACGGGAACATGCATAAGTCTTTGACCAAAATTGGTCTTAGGGACGACCGGCTGATGGGTAATTGTGAGGCACGGCGTCTGGTCGATGTTTCCGGCGACAGCTCGACATCCTCGGCAACAGAGGCGATATTCTCGGCACAACGGGCGCTCCGGGGCCTGCCACTCTTGGCAACGTCTCGTGTGGTCCCATACTTTTCAAGGTTGGTGGCCAAATCTTCAGCGACGAAGCACACTTTTAGCTAGTGGATTCGTTAACAATCTGAATTGTCGCATTTGGGCAAATGAGAATCCACGAGTGATTGTTGAAAAGACGATGCATCTACAAAGAGTGACTGCATGGAGCAGCTTATGGGCTGGCGGCTAATCGGGCCGTACTTCTTCTAAAATGAAGTCGGCCAAGCAGTTACCGTGAATGGTGTTCGCTATCGCGAGATGATAACGGATTTCTTGTGGCCAGAAATTGAGGATATGGATCTGGACGATAAGTGTTTCGAGAAATAGAATGGACGTGTTATTTCACGTCGTGGCGATGTTCATTGGTCGCCACGATCATGTGATTTGGACATTTTTCTTTGGGGATATTTAAAAGAAAAAGTGTACATAAATAAGCCAAGAACAATTCAACAACAATTCAACTACATTGAACCTCAATTATGTCTCAGAGTCATTGAAAAAATGGATCATTGGATAGAGGTATGCCACCGAAGCAGTGGCGAGCATTTGGCCGATATTTTGTTGCATACATAATTGTCATAGATCCTTCTATCATAATACAAAATATTAAGATAATTCCTTGAAAAATGTTGGTTTTATTTACAATTAACATCATGCGTTTTCGTTGGACCACCCTTTACTAAGCCTTATATATTTTGTCTCGTGACTGATAAAAAACCACTAAATAGTTTCGAAATAGCATTTCTCAAGGTGTGACACAATAGTTTTTGTTTAACGTTTGTAAACAATATATTTAAGGGCAACTGGCATTTTACAGTTGTGTGACTTGTATATTGACAAAAGCTGTTTTGGATTCCTTCGCTTAGCTGGACTTTAACCAATAATTAAAAAAAATATATATATACAAGGTGGCGCAAAAGTTGTCACCCGTCGCAAAAGCTGTCACCCGATGTTTTTTGGTTGCAAATATTTATATTCTTCAGCAAAAAAAGTAGAAAAAATTATTCCATGATTCATGTCCTATGCGCCACCTTTAATAATTGTTTCGATTTTTTTGCAAAACACTTTAAAAAATGGCGGCCAAAATACATCGGGTGACAACTTTTGCGCCACCTTGTATATATATAGTTCCACAGCGCTTAATTTCGCAGAGGTTATTGCACTGCACCGTTTGTCTATGAAATGTCCCTTTCAAAATTAGGTGGTACATACATATTAATATCGAAATAAGAATTAAACAAGTGAAATATTGATAGACAAATCCCACACACACTGTTAATTTCAGATCTACATATACACATTTCGCAGTTTCAGTTGCAGTCGATGCCTGCCCTACAAGCTATCGAAAAAAAAATTCTTTTCTCGGACCTTTTTCATACAGGGTTTTAGTAGTTTTGATGCATAGTTCGTAATATAGAGAAATAATTTCGATAGACATACCTTAAAGAATATGGATGGACTCAGATTCAGAATCGCTAGCTAGGTTCATCTAGACATGACTGTCTGTGCATTCGTACGTCACTAGTTTTTGGGCCCTATGTTTAGAGTTTAAAATTTTGTACACTTTATTGTTCCGAACAGAACGAATGTAAACATTTTCAAATCCGTAAACTGCCACGTCCACTTTTCAGAAAATCGTTGTCTTCGGCCAAACGGTAAAATATTTTGAAAATGTTTCTGAGTTTCTGACAATCCTTATATCTATACTTCGTCTTTTTAAAGTATTTTGCCATGTCCACTTTATGGGGGAGTTTTCAGTAAAAAACTATTTTTGATAATTTTTTTAAATAAATCGAAAAACAATGTTTATTGACGTTAAGGTTTTTTAGCAGCCAACTTGTGATTATGTTTTCAAGTTGTATTTACAAATTTAATTGTATACATAAACGTTATAAAAAAATAAATTATTTATTTATTTTTTAAATTGCATGTTCAATTAGTTTTCAATTTTTTTTAGGTAGTTACTCTTTAAATTATTTTATGACTTAAGGAATTCTCCCACAGAAGATCCTTACCTTCTCTATGTGTTTCTTTGGATCTCTAGATATTTGCACTTCGTATTGCGGACTTGATATGGTAAGTAGTATATGGTTAAGCTCACTTACGTTCCAGGTCGCTGTCCGTGATCGTTTTAACAGTGGTTGGTAATAGGGAAGATTTGGCTGTTGTCTACAATGCTTTAACATAGAAAGAAGTTTTCTCTCACGACATAAACCTCATGCTGAAGGCCCAGTTCCAATTGACATATATGAATTTTTGTTTAAATATTAAAAGCAGGTTATGCAGATTATTGACTTTGTCCATTTTGAAAAAAAAAACTCCTCCGATTGCGTTTTGGAAATGGAAGAGATACGTTAGTTTAAGATACATTAACCGCTGTTCCCATAAGCAGATGGAAACTCTTGTGTTTTCATTTTATTGCATTGCCCATTATTTGATACAAATGAAGTTTATTGATGTCCTTCGTTTCATCATATAGTACAACACAGTACAACACAGCTGACCATTTCTATATTTCGTTCTAAAATGTTTTTACTCTGGCAACCCTGATATCAACATGTAGTAAAACAAATGCACTGGCAGAAAATAAAATCAGATATTGTTATGAGAATATTTAAAATTCCGTTATGCAAGATCAATGTTTTTTTTTTTGTTTTCAATAAGCTACACTGTGGATGAATAAAATGTGATTATATATACGATCATTATACAAATATTGGACGATCTTGAGACATATTTGTCTGTCTGTCCGTCCACTTTTCTAGTTTATATTTTGGGGTAATATAATCCAGCAAATGTTTAATAAAAAAATAAATAGATGTCTGACATTTACAACTTATCCAAATCCGAATGACACATTTGAGAAGCTTTTCATCTTAGGTGTTATCACTTGGAACCAAGGACTCTGCTTTTAACATTCCAACGCACCATAGGCCACTGGACCCACAATTCGTTTACATGCACTTAAAAACTGCACAAACCTTTAGAAGAATTTACCCTTCTTTCCAAAACAGAAATGTCGTTTTTCATTAGTTTCTGAAAAACATATTCAAAAAAAATAACGGAAGGCACTAATAAAAAAAGTAGTTGGTTATGCAGACGATAATGACATCGCATGGTGGAGGAGCTTACTGCAATAAATGAAATTATCTTTAGATTTCTAGTCAAGTCACTCATGCAGAGCTTATTATTATCTTTATGTATTATACGAGCTCTAATTTATAAATTGGCATGTCTTGACCGCAACAATGGGAACAGTTTATCAAAGTCAGTATGCGAGCGGGAGTGCCAAAGGTTTGCATCCTCAGCCCAATTTCGTTAGAAGGTATAATTTTTGCTGATATCCTTGTAACGGGTGATCCAACTAGAGATACTTTTTTCAATAGCCTTTTTTGACAGATCACGTGTGAGTCGTGTCATGCTGTTTCGTTTGTTTCGTGCACTTCGCTCAACTTATGGTCAACATAATCGGCCTACTGAGCGTACTATTCGCAACACCATCACCCATTTTGAGACCCAGCATTCATTATTTAGAAGTACTGTTTTATGCCGATAATTACGTTTTCTTGACACATTATAATCTTTTTACATTACAACTACAAATCGACAGAATTCAAGAATATTATGAAACATGAAACTACGTTAGCTTTCTTAAAGCATTCTTGGATGTTGACTTTCCAGTTCAGTTTCTTATCCAACACCAGACGCAGATACTTGGTTGATTCTGCGAACTTGAGACTGACGCCATTAGGTTTAGGAGGGTCAATGTATTTCCTGCTGAAAAGGACCAGTTCGGTTTTTTTAGGGTTCACGCCGTTTGACATCTGGCGACCCATTTACAGATATATACAATAGAGTACAGATAGACCATTTTGAAAGTTCTTTAAGGGTATTGAGGTATTTTCCTATACCTCACGTCATCCACTTAGGCAATCACTGAGCCACCCTCTCTTTCTAGATTTACCAGTAGCTCCTTGATAGATTCCAGAGATGAGCAGTTAGGTTGCGCCCTTGTGGGGTGCCACAGCCAAAAGATCTACGTGCGGATGAGATAGCAAGATTTGTGTAGTTAATTCTGGCTATGAGTAGCTGATTTATTAGGACTCCCTTCGAGTCATTCGAGAGTGCATTAGTAATTGCTTCTGCATTGATATTGTTAAAACTCCTTTTATATCAAGAAAAGTAACCACAGCATACTCCTTTACTCTTAGTGAGTTTCCGATGATAGGTACGAGTGATTGAAGCGCCTCAAAAGACTTCCCCTTGCAATATGCAAATAATGCCGAATTCCAAAAATGTAGTGTTAGTTCACTTTATGAAAGCGAAATAAATCCGAATTTCCATGTTTGGTCTTATTTCACTTTGCTAGAGTGAAATAAAGCCAAGTCGGCCTTATTTCACTTTGCATACATACATCCAATTTCGCACCCATCCCAAATCCAACACAGGCTTCGTGTTGGATTTCAGATGGATTCAGATGGATTTGCAGAGGGGTTCATACTTTGCATATATCCGTTGTTTGCAAGGTATGAACCCTGCTCGGGCTCACTGTTGTATTTGGGTTGAGTGCATTAAAAAACAAGCCTCCGTACAAAATGTAAACCCGCCGCGCTCTGAATTCGGCTTTATTTCCCAATATTGGCGTTATTTCGCTTTTACAAATTGAAACAACGCCGAATTTTAAAATCCGGTATTATTTCGCTCGGCATTATTTCACGGCACCGTTGGGAGTTGGAAAGTGCAGTCGGTTTTATAGAAGTACGGAGGTGTAGATCAATTAATCTTTCCTAATTCCAAGGTTTTAAGAAGGAACGAAGATAGACTGATCGGACGGAGATGCTTCGGATTTATAACAGAACTCTTCCCTGCTTTGGGGATGAATACAACTTTTAGTTCCTTTATGACATTAAGTGTGCTTTCGTATTAAAATACAAAATTGTTATGTCCCTATTGAAAAACCCAACATTTCGGAACACAAAACTAACGCCATCCTTATAAGTCAAATTTGAAGTAGCATAACATAAAAGGGACATCTTAAGCAACGAAAATCAAAGGGAATAAATAGGACTCAACATAGATTAAACTATGAAGAACCTTTAATAATTTAAAAGGATATTGCTTGCAAAATATGCATAAAGAAATGCATTGCGAAATATACACCTTTTAGTGAGGACGTAATCCAAAGAGGGGGTCAGTGGTGTATGGTTTGTGCAATGAACTGCAGCGCAGAAGGTCTGGGTTCGATTTCCAGCTGTAGCAACACCTAACTTTTCACTGGCTCTCCTCTCATGATGGTCTGACAAATTTCACGAGTAGTATCAGAAAAGCTTATCTCAACTAAGCAGTTCGGATTCGGAAAGAAGTACATACGAACACATGAATGGTTGTGAAAAAAATCCAGGCCCTGGGTACGAACGAGCCTGTTGCTGCAAAAAAAATTATTTGTTTTGAAAGTAATACACAAAAGGAAAAAAATAACTTGATGGTGTGCCAATTGCGTTAACATTTTAACCATTAAAAATGTTTGACATTAGTATGGTGAATATAGATTTCAATTTTTTTACCTGATCTAAAGCTCGCTAAACATGTATTCAGTGACTAATTTTTGACGTTAGGTATGCCTAGTTAAGCCAGTGTTCACATGTTGCGAGAAACAAAATTGTGTTTATAAATCCTTTTTATTTGAATTGACAAAAGAAGAAGCTAAAATGTTGTTACCCCCACAAAAGTGCCAAAAATTCGGCACTGGATAGATTTTAACCATAATTTTAATGGAATTGGGTCACGGTCTTAGAAATAGATACATCTTCGATAATAATAACTGATTATTAAGATTTTATTCTGCGAAACGGTTTCCGATTATGATGACAACTTTTAGAACTTTTTAAATTTCGAATGTGATAAAAATCAGCATGGACCCAATAAAAAGTTTAATATTTTACGGACGGCCATTTTTCGCGAAATGATCTATTTTTTACGGTGTATCCACAACATCTATTTTAAAAGGAAAAGAAGCCCCCAGTTTAAATACATTACATCCCGACTTTGATTGTAAACACCAGAATTGTACGAGTAAATTGTTAAACTTGGAAAAGGTATGTGTACGACACTGGTTTCCATTTTTTTCGTTTTGGCGAAGGTAGCCAGAACAACAACATCCATGCCTCGAATCGCAATTATACCAAAAGCATCATTCTAGAGCGCCCACCGAAAGCGCACTACAGTATTTTTAACGATAGAATCTTTCTGTACCCTAGTCTGATATGCAAGCGCATTACACCTGCCGTTGGCATGTCTCTGCATCTGGTGCACCGAAATGGATATAATGAGAGAGTGTCCGTAAAATTCACTATTCACTACGGGGTCCCCACTCCCCATATGGGAATGTTTGTGTTAATGACAGAGCCGACAGTAACACTGACTGGTGGTGGTGATATTTATAATTTATTTTATTTTTTTCTAACAATTGCCTCAAGCGATCAAAGTATAAAGAACCGCAGAAAACCAAATGAGGGGTGATTAACAGCATAACTTGCATAATTAGATGTGGTAAACCCTTTATTTTAGAAGCAGGACATTGAACGAAAAGAGATACATTTATTATGTACGGGAGATTGTCTGGAAGGGTGTTTTTTACTTTCTTTCTGTAAACCACATTTGTATTGAGGAGAAAACCAAAATATAATCAATGTTTTATCGAATGACAAGGTTAGCCCAATGTCTGCCCTTTTTAGTTTTTTTTTAAGGCTTGTACAATTTATAAGATTGTTTATCACATTGTAACTATTTTGCTAATCGTAGAAACCCGGCCTGAGGAATCAAAGTATAGCGTATCTAAGAGAACCTATAAGATCACTTGCATAAATGCTAACCATTATCGGGGTGTGCACCGCCCCCTGATGTAAACCGTTTTTAATTTACACGACTTTACTAGATATTACGTTCTAAAATTTGACAACGAATTAATTTCCCGTAAGCATTCCATAAATCATATCTACCATAGGTTTAAGCGTGTCCAGTCTGGTAAGATTTTTGAAAATACGGTGTCGAAGGCCTTCTCAAAGTCAACTGTGGATTGTTTATTGGACTTATTCCATGGAATGTCATAGTTTCCGTCTGGGAATTGAAGACTTCGCAAACCGGAGTATTGGTGTCCATTCGCTCTACATGCCTTAGCCATCTGAAATATCCAATGCGGAGTTTTTTGACTAGGCATATGTAGATTGTTTGCTCGTAAAGTTATTGGTTGAATCCTTGTCTACATAGACCGTTAACGCAAACGGACCAAACGATTTTTCGGAGAAGTCTTCTCTTAAAATGAACAAGGATTTCTTCACCAGCTTTTTATATGGTCCATGCCTCAGTGCCTTAGAACAAGGCTGGGATTATCAGGTTCTTGTAGTTATAGAATCTTCTTAGTAGTTCGAGTGAGGGCTTTACTACTAAATTGCCTTCTTGGCTCGAAGACACAGCTGTTGTCAAGTAATTCTTCGTTTATTTTTTTGCGAGCTGTTGTTGGCAGAGTTAATAGCCCAGTTGAGGTAGAAGATGTCCAGAACTATCTCAAAGTTCTATTCGTTTTATGTCCTTTCGTGTTGATAGCATATACTTAGTCTTACCCACATTTCCTGACAAACCTATTTTTCCGCTTCCTTTTCTATACTGCCGCTTACTTCCCTATACTAGCAAACGCGGCTATGTCATCAAGTTGAATCCTACGAATGATGTCAATATCGGCGAATGCTATTTTTGGATTTTTCGAAGATTGTGCCTCTGGAGTTGGCTCCGGAGTCTTGCACAATCACTTCCAGAATCAGATTAAAGAAGTCACATGACAGTGCATCGCATCGCTTAAATCCTTTTTTGGTATAGAATTGGTCGGTAAGGTAGTTTCCGACCCAGATGAAGCAGCGAGAATTCTCCATCGTCATCCTGCACGGCGGTATACCAAAACTAGACATGGATCTGTATAGCTTGTCTCTATAAATGCTGTCGTATGCGGCTTTGAAATCGATAAATAAGTGGTCAGTATCGATTTGGACTTCTTGGTTATTTTTCAAGATCTGCCGAAGTGTGATAATTTGATCAGTTGTGGACTTTCCTGTCCTAAAACCACACTGATAAGAGCCGATCAGGTGGTTGGTTTCGGACATTCACATATTACGGCAGATAGGATCTTGTAGGCGATATTGAGGAGACTTATGCCAACTCAACTTTTGTAGTTGATGCAGTTCAGAGGGTCTCCTTTTTTGTGAATCGGGCAAGGTTTCGCATTCAGCTAAGCCTTGTAGGTTTCGTTCTTGGCTGCGAGCGTCTGTTGACAGTTCTCATCAATCCAAGGATTTCTTGCTGGTGCACGTCAGTTGCGGCTGAACTAATGGCTTGTTGATATCGTTAACATTATTCTTCAACTTTCGATGCTGTTGGTATGGTGCTAATCAAGAGGTTAAGTGATACGCGTTGCGCGAAGGCCTTGGCGGTCTCTTGCGATTGCAGTTTTTAGACATTAAATATTTTACAGTATTTCGGGTTTGTTGTGGCGTGGTGGATAGCTCCGTTCTTACCTTATCTGCAACAAGATTCGGAATGTTCGAACCTTGTGTTCTCTAATTTTACGTGCAGATACAAACGTCGTTGCACGTTTTTCGTTTAACATGGTCGTCAAACATAAAATTAATCATTTCCAAGGCTTATGGTTACTACGATACAACAATTTTTTCCGTGAGTGGATAGTTAACCCAACGAACAACCTCCTACCTGGATGTCGAGCTTCAATTTATTAGATAACTGTAGGACACGGGAGTATCAGTATCTACTACGGGACTGAGCACTCACTTTTGCCTCTCAGCTCTTCCTCCACCATCTATGTTCCAGGTGCCTGACTAACTCTCGTGATTCCTAGATGACCAGTTGTGCGAATATGTCGGAGCAGCTTGTTTACTTTTTCCATTTTAACTAGGACTGTAAACGCCACCGTTGACTACATCTTGGGAAGGTTTATTTATAGGGTACCTTACCCCCAGCTAGTTTTTGGTCCACAAGTGGTATTTTATTTCCAAGTTATCCCTCAGCTTTCCACTTACCACCACAACTACCATAAAATGCTAAAAATAATAAATTCTCGTGAAAAATAGTTTTGTCACCTTAAATTAAATACAAACTATAAAATGCGCCTCATTTTAAAAATAGCTCACTAATTGGTGATAGAAGACGAATACTCTACAAATGCAGTGGCAACTCCGGCGTTAAATTCGTGTTTGTTTGTAAACATTTGTAGAAGACAAATATTTTAATTACTAGAGCACCATCTTTTGCCTTTACAACAGATAAATGTTCATTACCGTCTACCGTGAAGGGAGCATTCCGACAGCAAATTCTATTTATAACACTAAGATTGGACTTTACGACAAATATCGACATATAGCAGATATATAGTCGAATAAATTACACATGAGTGGATTCTTGTGTGGCGCCAATGACGTTTTTGTAAAAATTATTTAAAAATGCATATGTGACGTCTGCAATTCGCTGCGCGAATAGTGTATTATCCTATCCTCATCCATCTACATTTTAAAAATATGAATGGAATTGTATAAATTATGGAATTTGTTGGAACATTTTAACAAATTTCTTTGTACGTCCCAAAAATTGGACGGCCTTTAAAAATATTATATGATGAAATTTAGGAACATCTTCTTAATACCTTATTCAGACATCTTTGCGTATTTCGAAAACCCTAAAAATGGGAATGGTTCAGAACTGTGGATATACGAAATGTCCGGAACGACAAATTTGCAATAACATTTTCAGAAATTGCTTACTAAGTTTTGACTTACAATGTTTTATGCAAATACCCTGAAAACGTCAGTTTTTGAAAATGTTTACACCCGCAAATTTTTCGATACACAACTCGGGACTAAGCTCAATATGTAAATCAATACTGTTTTGATTGTACACAAACCCGTTAAAGACCACTTAAATAACGCTGTGTACAGTTTTTTCCCACCACGTTTACATTAAATGATAATACGCATCCACAGCGAGACGTCGTACAGTGCGTACAGAAGAAGTCATTGCTGATGTAGAGCGCAGCGTAGAGGAAGACCGGAATCAGTCTATCCGCCATCGCGCACAGGTATTGGCTACATGTATGTCCATCCACTTTATGGAAGATAGATTGCGTGCTTACAAAATCCAATTCGTGCAAGAATTGAAGCCACAGGATCACCTACTAAATTACTTAAGTGGCGCTACAGTCCGGGATGAACCTGGGCCTCAACCAACATGCCTCTCAAATTATCCCGGTCCTTAGCTAACTGCCTCCAGTTGCGCACTCCAGTTGGTTGAGGTCGGATTCTACTTGTGCGCGCCACTTAAGGCGAGGTCTTCCTCTACTGCGTCCGACGTCTGACTGGGAATCGAAGACTCTGCGTGCCGGAGTATTGGTGTCCATTCGTTCTATATGTGCTAGTAATCTTAAACGTCCATTGCGGAGTTTTCTGACAAGGGGTAAGTCGCTGTATAGCTCGTATAGTTCGTGGTAGAATCTTCGTCTCCATAGCCCGTCAACGCAAACGCGACCGAAGATTTTTCGAAGAATTTTTCTCTCGAATCGACCAAGGATTTCTTCATCCGCTTTTGATACGGTCCATGCTTCAGCGCTGTAGAGCAGGAATGGGATGATCAAGGTCTATATCTCCTTAGTAGTTCGAATGACGGCTTTACTACTAAATTGATTTCTTAGCCCGAAGAAACAGCGATTGGCAAGAGTAATTCTTCGTTTGATTTCTGACGAGATGTTGTTGTCAGAGTAAGTAGCGGAGCCGAGGTAGACAAAGTCCCGTACTACCTCAAAGTTATATCTGTCAATGGTGACGTTCTGTCCAATTCGTCGATGTTGTGTGTCCTTTCGTGTTGACAGCATATACTTAATCTTACCCTCACTTACTGCTAAACTTATTTTTGCAGCTTCCTTCTCTATACTAGCAAACGTGGCTATGACATCACGTTGAGTCCTACCAATTATGTCAATATCGTCGGCGTATGCTAGTAGTTGCACCGATGGCCCTGTTCGTATCTATGGCCCTGTTCGTATCTATAAATGCTGTCGTATGCGGCTTTGAAATCGATTAATAGGTGGTGGGTATCGGTTTGGACTTCTAGGGGTTTTTCCAGGATCTGCCGGAGTGTGAATATTTGATCGGTTGTGGACTTTCCTGACCTAAAACCACACTGATAAGGGCCGATCAGGTTTTTGGTAAACGGTTTCAGGCGTTCACATATTACGGCAGATAGGATCTTGTAGGCGATGTTGAGCAGACTTATGCCTCTGTAGTTGGCGCAGTTCAGAAGGTCTCCTTTTTTGTGGATCGGGCAAAAAATTCTGAGGTTCCATTCTTCAGACATGCTTTCATCCGACCAGATTTGTCTTAGGAGTTGGTGGATGTTACTTACCAAGTCATCTCCGCCAGCTTTATAAAGCTCGGTTGGAAGGCCGTCATTTCCAGCGGCCTTATTAACCTTGAGTTTAGATATTGCTTTCCTCACTTCACTTAGGTCGGGGGTTGGCAGTTTTCACTGTCGTTGCCAATATTAAATGGTTCGTTCTGCCTGACTGCGGAATGTTGTTCGTCATCGCCGTTTAACAGTCTGCAGAAGTGGTTCTTTCATATCCTCAGCATCGACTGTGTCTCAACTACGATATTTCCTTGTTCATCTCGACAGGATTCTGTTCGAGCCTTCTATCCCTGGCTTTGACGTTTTACACTTTGGTAAAACTTGCTAATATCGTTCATGGAGGCACCTCTCTATATCCTAGATCGCGCGCTTTTCTTGCTCTTTTTTCTTCTTTCTAAAAAGCCGATGTTCTTCCCTTCTTCTTTGCCTATAGAGCTCCATGGCAGCTCTCGTCTTCACCTGCAGCTTTGCCTTGTAGGCCTCGTTCTTGGCTGCGAGCATCTGTCGGCATTCCTCATCAAACCAGGGGTTTCTTGCTGGTGGGCGCGAGAAACCTAGCACATCAGTTGCGGCTGATCTAATGGCTTGTTGGCATCGTTGCCATAGTTCTTCAACATTAGATTTTGGTGGTGTGTTGTGAATCGAGAGGTTAAGGGATACGCGTTGCGCGAAGGTCTTGGCGGTCTCTGGCGATTGCAGTCTTTCGACATTAAATTTTTTCACAGTATTTCTGGTTTGTTGTGGCGTGGTGGATATCCGCATCCTTATCTTGGCTACACAAGGTAGTGGTCCGAGTCGATGTTCGCCCCTCGGAATGTTCGGACATCCAAATAATGGATGCGTTCCTCTTGTCTATCACAATGTGATCAATTTGGTTGACCGTTCGTTGGTCTTTAGACCTCCATGTCCCCTTATGGATATCGAGATGAGGAAACCGTGTGCTGGCTATAGTGGCATTTCGTTCCGTAGCTTAGTCAATTAGCAAAACTTTGTCGAGCCTGAGAAATAAGAAGCTCAACAACCACATTTATAGTGTCATATACAAATAGTATTGGGGCCAACTCACAGTGGCCTATGGGAAGAAGTTTACCTCAAATCAACCACCTTGGGTTATTTGTTTGCTGTAAACTATACAATTTAATTTATCTTCTTAACAGTTCAAAGTCCTTCTTGCTAACAGAGAAGTTATCATAATTATAAGTGTCACATGGAATGACATTTTAATATGTTTCATGGCGATTCTCTGTGACACAGCACGATACCATAAAAAGTTCTTCTCCAGACAATGAACTTAGCTCTTTTGGATCCTTTACCAAAAAAACAATACTCCACAGTATACAACATAACGGCTAACATTAAGGCTAACCTCCTTTGGATCAAATTAGTCCAAGGATAAAGAGCACAATATAAGCGCTGAAAACAACTATCGCCAGTCACCCACTCTCATCGCATTTTTCACAGAATGCCATCAAAATGAGGGCAAATATTCAAGCAAACTCAAAGAAATAGAGAACAGGATTATAGCACTACGAACCAGAAGGACAAGATGCACCAATGAATAAAGAAACAAAAAAAACAGAAAAAGCATCATAATGACTACAGAAGTAAGAATTCAATGATAGCAATGTGCAACTGGGGCCAAGTGTTGGGACAAGTTAAATGTCCATTTGCTTTAGCTTTCGAAACTTTCACATCATCCTTCGAAAGGACATTTTCAACACAATTGTTAAAGTTTCTTCTTACATTTTACCAAAGGAAGTTGTTTGTTTGGATATTTGATACAACGGTCATGAAGTATGCTTCTGGAACTTGTAAAAAATCTAAAAAAAAAAAACTAATGCCCTAGCTTAAGAAGCTTATTTGTAACAGGATAAAATGTTATTTGTAATACATCAAGGTGTTCAAAACTTTGCAAGGCATCAAGAATTGAAAGAACTATGTGCAAGTAGTTTTCTTTTTACTTCCCCCGTATAGGTAGTGTAGAGAAGTATTGTGATGGCTCAAAGTTGAGGTTTTTACAAATTCGTATGTTTTGAAGTATCCCAAAATCAAAGAAAGTTGTTTTTAAAAAAATGTATTACTACCGTCCGGAGTCTGGAGTCTGTTAATCATACTGGAACCTGAACTAGTCGACCGAATTGACTGAAATTTTTGGTATGTGTGTGGTTGGTTGTCTTACAGAGGGGTTTTGGTATTGGGTTTCTAGCTCAAAAATAAACGGTACATATAAAGGTTTTCTTTAAACACAAATATCTCAATAACTAAGTCTAACGATGTTGATAAAAATGAATTACTAACCTTCTATAAGTACCTAGATAAAGAGGCATAAGCAGTTTTTTTTTAGCAGAATCCAAAAAGTGGTTTTTGGAATTCCGTCCGTCTGTCCGTAATGGTCATCAAACTTCGTTTCCAGGGTTTTATTGGTCATTATTCTTGGTCATTATTATACCCTATCACCAAGGGGTATATTAGTTTGTAACATAAAGAAATAATTTAGCTATATATACCTCAAAGGACATGGATCGACTCAGAATCGCTAGCTGAGTCGATTAAGCCAGTCTGTCCGGCCGTCCGTCCGTCTGTATGTCACCGATTTTTAGGCCTTACATTTTGAGCTTACTTACTTACTTAAGTGGCGCTACAGTCCGGGATGAACCTGGGCCTCAACCAACATGCCTCTCCAATTAGCCCGGTCCTTAGCTAACTGCCTCCAGTTGCGCACTCCAAGTTAGTTGAGGTCGGTTTCTACTTGTGGGCTCCACTTAAGGAGAGGTCTTCCTCTACTGCGTCCGATGTCTGGCTGGGAATCAAAGACTTTACAATCCGGAGTATTGGTGTCCATTCGTTCTACATGTCCTAGCCATCTTAAACGTCCAATGCGGAATTTTTTGAATAGGGGTATGTTGCTGTACAGCTCGTATAGTTCGTGGTTGAATCTTCGTCTCCATAGCCCGTCAACGCAAACGGGACCGAAGAATTTTTCTTTCGAATCGACCAAGGATTTCTTCATCCGCTTTTGATACAGTCCGTGCTTCAGCGTCGTAGAGCAGGACTGGGATAATCAGGGTCTTATATAGGATCACCTTTGTAGTTAGAGTGAGGGCTTTACTACTGAATTGCCTTCTTAGCCCGAAGAAACAGCGATTGGCAAGATTTCTGACGAGATGTTGTTGTCAGAGTTAATAGCGGAGCCGAGGTAGACAAAGTCCCGTACTACCTCAAAGTTATATCTGTCAATGGTGACGTTCTGTCCAATTCGTCGATGTTGTGTGTCCTTTCGTATTGACAGCATATACTTAGTCTTACCCTCATTTACTGCTAAGCCCATTTTTGCCGCTTCCTTCTCTATACTAGCCAACCTGGCTATGACATCACGTTGAGTCCTACCAATGATATCAATATCGTCGGCGTATGCTGGTAGTTGCACCGATTTTTGGAAAATTGTGCCTCTGGTGTTGGCTCGGGAGTTTTGCACAATCCTCTGAAGA
Organism: Rhingia campestris; assembly: GCA_932526625.1. NCBI lineage: Eukaryota > Metazoa > Arthropoda > Insecta > Diptera > Syrphidae > Rhingia > Rhingia campestris. Next base: position 39,241,474 of record OW052183.1, read on the forward strand.
ATCAAATTTAAAAAGTCACATGACAGCGCATCGCCTTGCCTTAATTCTTTTTTTGGTATCGAATGTGTCGGTGAGGTCGTTTCCGATCCTGATGGTGCAGCGAGAATTCTCCATCGTCATCCTTCACAAACGGACGAGTTTGGGCGGTATACCAAAACTAGATATTTCGTCTCTATAAATGCTGTCGTATACGGCTTTGAAATCAATAAAGAAGTGGTGGGTATCGATTTGGACTTCATGGGTTTTTTTCCAGGATCTGCCGAAGTGTGAAAATTTAATCGATTTTGGACTTTCCTGGCCTAAAACCACACTGATAAAGGCCGATCAGGTTGTTGGTAAACGGTTTCAGGCGTTCACATATTACGGCAGATAGGATCTTGTAGGCGATGTTGAAGAAACTTATGCCTCTGTAGTTGGCGCAGTTCAGAGGGTCTCCGTTTTTGTGGATCGCAACTTGAATTGGAGCAACTTGAATTGACCAAACAAATTCACAATAACAACAAAATTATCTCTAATCTTTTATTCCGCATACTTTGCATTATTTATTACTTGGCTATAAAAGGTTGCCCCTTTTTTTATTAACGATGTTCTTGTCTAACTGTTGAATGATTCTTTCTTCTTAGTAAAATTTTCATTTATTTTGTTACGTTTTTTTTTTTTAATTAATGAAGTAAAGGATTTTTTGTTCAAAAATTATTCGAATAGCGATTCTTTTATTTAATTTCTGATTCTTTCTGCAAACTCCTTCATACAGGTTTTGAAAATATCTCTATTTGCGGTTTCATTTTCCATCGAACGAGCATCGCCGGATTCGGTATCTGCAATATTGTTGTCCATTTTGTAGAAGCTACATATGTTGTGCAATGCAGCGCAAACATTAGCAAAAATAGCAACTTTGCTAGGGTGGTACCTGCTCTTCCTTCCCTCCATTAAGATTCTCCATCGACCTATAGTACGAACAGTCAAAAATATACCTAAGAAGGCATCGAAAATTGGTGTTAGTTTTATAAATTCCAATACATCTTTCTATTAAATTTTCTTGCCTTAGAATGAATTTGGTTGAAGTGTATCTTAGCTGGGTCATTAGATGCTCGATAGGGTGTGAGATACTAAGGCTCAAGCGGGTATCCGCTGTCACCTTGAATGTTATATGTGAGGATTATATAGGATACAAATAATTGCGTACTTATCCAAAAGCCAATAATTGTGGTTGCGTTCAGTGAAGCTTGGTACGAAATAGGCTCTTTCGTTGGAATACTTCCAATCCAACGAGTCATGTGCGGATCCAGCGTATCTAGCATTAATTGCAGTTATACGCATTTTATGGTCGCAAATCTTAAATAAAACAATTTTATAAACGGGTTTTACCATTTTTAAAATATGGCTCACAATCATCGCATTTAAGCTGTGTCTTCCATTTCTATTGAGGAAAATGTCCTCATTTCCCGTGGTCTTTGAAAATAAAGTGGGTACCATCAAAGATTATGAATTCTATACGGATGACGCACTCCATATAAGAAAAATTTTTCTATGGCGGGTCGTGCTGGCGCAGCATGTGTTTTCATGCACACCGCCCGCCCGTACCATGAAGCTACTGAGCAAAAGTTTCTGTTTTTTGTTCTCAATGCGTAATCTGTATAGAATTCATAATCTTTGGTACCATCTACGCATCCGATAACTATAGAAACAAAATCGCTAATACAATTCGAAGAATCGACAATATGGATATTTATACTTACTTCCTGGTATTGCATATTTCTGATAGAACCACTGCTTTATCTCTTCCTTTCGTATTTCGTTTCCCACATCCCCATGTAATCCAGATTGGACACAGCTTCAGTTCTAACGCTTTTATGGTCTCGCAAACTATATCTGAGAGGGTACTTTGGCCAATAGAAATTCCAAAGCCGTTACCAGTAAGCTTCCAGCTAGGACATCCAAGGTAGCACCAAGTCTTAAAATTGGGGGAATATATGTTGACCGCGAGCCGGTTAACCGTTTCCAACACTATTAAAAAACGCCTCTTTTGATAACGTTGAATAAAACCAAAACGCAAAATCCCATTTAGCAAATTTATTGTTTAAGAATTGTTTATAATATTTTTACTTTTTAGTCGGCAGTGAGAGTGGATCCGATGCATCACTAAGCGTCCTTCGCAATCGCAACAGTCCGAAAGAATTTTCACTTTCTTCATCATCGAAAAACAACACATTGTAATGCGGCGCTTTTTTTTTAGTTTGCTACGATTTTTATTGAAAATTTAATAAACAAAACTAAACAATCAACCACGAAGTATAACGATTGTAAAATAGCAATCGTTCCATCGTCAGTATTTGACAGTTCAATGAGTTATACGAAACATTAGTGAATCGTCCAAAACGACGTCATCCAGACTATTCAAATATTTTAGTGTTACACGAAGCAATACAATCGTCGAAACGACGTCGTCAGACGATCGTCGTCTTACGCGATGAGAGCCCAGGTCGAAGTTCTGACTTTTTACTGATGAAATATAATACATAGATACTTAAACTCAATATGCCATCTACAGGGGAGTATACAAAAAATATATTTATATGTTTAATAGGAATCTGCATAACATCTGCTGGTAGACTACTTGTACGCACACCTTGATGGCATTCCGTTCGTATTTGTCAATTTGTGTGTGCATGGTTTTATCCAAATGGTCCCCTCTTGACTAAAAGATGAACATCTGCATTAAACTTCCGTAACAACATGCTTCGATGCTATAAATAAATAATATCTTCACCAAGGAACACAACAAGACAACATGTAAATATATCTCCGAGGATCCAACCGCCAGACCAGTCTTATTTTTTTTTTATTTTAAATCGTTAAATTAGCTGCTCGTTGTGCACACTCTCCATTTCTGTTGTCACCTATGACGTGTCGCCTTTTAACATTCTGTGAGTTATAGGCTTGTATTCAATCTTTTCATGTGCAGGATAAGCATTTCTGGAAACAAGCAATTCTGAATTTAAAAGCATCTGAATTCCTCATTGGAATTTTTTTTTGTAAATACAGAAAAATAATGGCCAATTTATTTGTCACGTGTATTTTAAGTAAGGAAGTATTTTCATTAAAAGTGTTTGTGTTCTGGTGCTACATATAGATACATTTAAGGAAACATTTAAGATATTTACAACTTCTTTTTGTTTTTATACCGGCAGATTGATCTATATAAAAGGTGGCGCAAAAATAACCTTCCGATGTTTTTTGGCTGTAATTTAAAAAAAAAATTAAAAAACTTTGATTCTTCTTGTGGATTATTTTTATTTGGTCTTTAATCAAGTCGAGAATATGATTTCATGTAAATGGCCGCCGCCACAGTTGATTGTCATTTGAGCCCTTTTTATGGCATTTTCCATCATTTTGGCCAAAACTTCCGGCGATAGGTCCTCACATTCTTGACGGATATTGTCTTTAAGAGCTGCAAGAGTCTGAGGCTTGTTGACATAAACCCGCGACTTCAAAAAGCCCCACAAAAAGAAGTCTGGAGCGGTCAAATCAGGCGATCTTGCTGGCCAGTGCAAATCGCCAAAACGGGAGATTAGGCGCCCGGGAAATGCATCCTTCAGCATATCGGTTGTGGCACGTGCAGTGTGTGCCGTCCTGTTGAAACCACATGTTTTCCAATCCCAATTCATCAAGTTTTGATTGAGAGATTGAGAGATGGTACAATGATGATACCAACTCGAATAGGATGTATTTGTGATCACTGGTTCAGTGTGTCACTTAAGAATTCACAATCTTCGACGCAATTAACCGGTGATCCCAATTACATATTAAACCCCTCGTTATTTCGTTAACTAATCAGTTCAGACAATTTAGCTTTATTGATTTAATAATGAAGTATATCTTAAAACACGTTCGCTGCCGTGTGACCTCCCGGCGGTCACAACTTTTACTTTCTAGGAGGACATGTGGACCGCCGTGTATTGCTTTACAAAAAAGCAATACATTTTTGTATAATTCTTTTTAGAGCGGCCTGATAAACAAACACATACTTTTCAACGTCGGCACCTAGATAAAATTCAATAATAGCATTGTATATGAAACTACTACTTCATATACAATGATAATAGTAAGAAAAAACATATGAGAAAGCTACAATCCGATCGTTTAATACCCTATCCCATTCCATCCTTAAAATGAATATCCCCAAATTGTGGGCTTAATGGTAATTAAATATAGTTAGATATAGAAAATGAAGTTGTCAAATATTGTTCAGACAGTTTATCAAAATCTTTTATGGTTCGACAAAAATCAAAGCTTTTCATTGCATATGCCCTTGGGTAGGGTACACAAATGGTTTTCGTAGGTAAACGCACCTAAAAAGTGCGCGTGGGTTAAAATGATCTAAGGACGAAATGTTCATATTATCAGAACCATTAAACTTGCATTGAAAGTTTTTTTTTCGAATATTTTAAAAATGTACCGAAAAACGTTTTTACTGAACGCCCCAAAGAGCTACGCTGTTGGATGGTGGTCGTAGAGATCGTTCAACGTTCTACTTGGTGCTGAACATTGACACTTCGGCTCAATATATTATATTGTCTGCCGATTTTTGTAAGTTTGCCGAATCAAAGGCCGAACTCATCGAAAAAGTGTCCCCAACATTGCTCAAAATTAAAGAAGTTATGTTTGGTTGGGCAGGTAGGTAGATAGGTAGAAGTGGCGATTCGGCATGAACCCAAGTAGCACTTATGTGCCTTTTTGTTACCACGACTCGTGTGACCTTTATTATGATTGTTGTTGTGGATGTGATACAGGCGGTCTCTAGATCCAGCCTGTGAGGCTTAGAAAACGGATAAGATCTTGTATCCTTTTACCCGAAATGTAAGAAATATAAGAAAAATTGTTCTATAGCGGGTCGTGCTGGCACAGCCCGCCATATGGTTTGTTCTTGTTTTTCATGTGTTTTTATGCACACCGCCCGCCCGTACCATGAAGCTACTTAGCAAAAGTTTCTGTTTTTTGTTCTCAATGCGTCATCTGTATAGAATTCATAAAATTTGGTCTTACGCACGCAATCTGGCTCTTGCTAGTGCCGGGCATTTGCAGATGAAATGGGAGAGGGTTTCTCTTTTATTTGTGTTCCCGCCACTGCGGCATTGAAGGTTGTATGGGATCCCAAGTTTGGCAGCATGGTCTCCAATTGGCCAGTGCCCCGTGACTATCGCCGTAATTCTTGCGATACCTGGGTTTTATTTAGTAGATCGTTTGTTCTGTTTTTGTCATAAGAGGGCCATATCTTCCTCGATATGACGCAATTTGTTAACCTTATCCATTTGGATTCAGCCTTTTTCAGGAAGTATGAGTGTATTTGTCCCTTAACCGCACCTTGCGGGATAAGGACCCTTGCCGCAAGTGAGCCGTGAAGAGCTAAGCCTTGCTGGCCAGCTCGTCTGCACGTTCGTTTCCTTTAACGTCACTGTGCCCTGGAACCCAGCCTATACTGGCAGTTCTTTGCAGCCTTTTTAGTTTTGTGAGGTTGTAGCCTTTACTCAATGCGGGCCGCCATACTAGTGAGCCGTATGTGAGATTTGGACGTACCACTGCTGTGTACATCCGCACGGTCATCTGGTTGGGCAGACAGGCTCCAAAAAACGTTGATGTCAACGAAATGAATATCCAAATGCAAAATGGAATTGTTGTCGAATTTATTATACATAAATCAATTGATTTTGTAAATAGCCTTGATGATGCCGTTCACTATCCAACGGAATTATATAACTCACTGGAATTACCCGTATTATCGCATCGGTAATCATTCTGTTGCGAAATATTAATCAAATATGTGCCTGTAATGTAATGTAATGTTCGGAGGTGGAACTAATGAACAAAATCATCATACTCTAATGATTCTGATCGATATGCCATTTGATTTTAAGCGGTTGCAATTTCCAGTGCGGCCTGTAGTCGCAATGTATCCATTAATCTGACAAATCCATGCTCAAATATACGTCTGCTGCTGCGGTGTCGGAAATCGGAAAGCCAACAGACTTATGTGTTTTGGCACCAGACAGGGTAACAAAAAACTTTCAAGATAAAAATTAAATATTTCCATGTTCCTATAGCTTTGGTAAGATGAAAATTTGATTTTTTTTTTTAAATTAGCTTTTTTTTTTTTGGTCAGCTAAACTAAAATCAAAATTAATATGCATCCTCGGTAATAACACACAGATTTTTAACGGAATTTAGTTCATTACAGAGTGATGCCCATAGCGAGATATCTGAATAAAAAGTTTGAAGGATAGTATAAATGAATTCAATATATGATCTATTTTCTCAGAGGGGCTTAAACAAATTGCACTTCCCTAAAAAAGATAACAATGCTAATGCACCAACTTGCCTATATAACAAAAGTGGTTTTGTTCAAACTTCATTTCTAACAAAAATCCTGTAAATTTTTTGGGAAGTTTGCCAGAGTTATGTCGGACCTTTTTTCTCCTCTCTCCTCGAAGCGAGAATTTAACCCACATCCACTTTTCGGGAACGTTCATATATTTTGACTATTAAATTTATTCCCTTGAAGCTCTCATCCCAAAGAGAGCTAAATGAAAATGAAATTTCGCTGATTTGTCTCCTATGATTGAATCCTTTGTATTCACAAATATTTTTCAAGCTTTTTTATTATCTAACTACGAATTCCATTCCATTTTGGATGACATTTATGACTTTGGATCACAAACGGTATTTTTTCCAGGAAATGAAGAAATTCATAACCAATTACATGGTTAGTTGTTCTGAACTTTTCATTAGTTATTTGCAAAAGGACATTTATTTTTATTTCATTAATCTTTATGTAGATTCACTGGATGAATTTGTGTCAAGAGCAAAAAAAAAACACATTTTGTCGTTTAAAGGTGGTTTTAAGTTCAGTGCTAATGAATATGTTTTAAAGTTAATAAAATGTAATTTTATTGAATAAAAACTGTTCGATTTTAGTAGTGTTTTTTACTTTTAAATTCAGTTTTTAAAAATGCTTAGATCTAACTTAATATTAACTTTTTAATTTCATCTACATATGTGTTTCTTCTTTAACATATATTTCAATTTTCAAAGAAAAAATTAAAACATGGAAACTACTTTAAACTACTAAGAAGAAATTAAAACTACAAGCGCAGGCGAACAAATAGCGGAAGCCCTAAACTGCTACAAAGCAGACATTACTGCTATTCAGAAAATACGATGCGATGGGCCAAAAAAAGAGGATGAAAAACTGTTACATCTACTATGGACCGTGTTATAGTAAGCAGAAACAGCGACTTTTCGGATGCGGATTTGTTATAAGTGCCAGACTTAGGCAAGAAGTCTTATGTTTTCAACAAATTAGCGAAAGCATTGTAACAATCCACATCAAGGCCAAATTCGCCAACATAAGAATTATATGCGCTCACGCTCCGAAGGAGGAAAAAGATGACAAAGCTAAAAATTGCTTCTACGAGCTCCTTGACAAAACATATGAGCGACTACCAAAGTACGATGTTAAAATCGTGTTAGGAGATTTTAACGCAAAGGTAGGAAGAGAAGACATCAACACGTGTGGTAACGGACTTAGGCTAATTGACTTCGCTGCGGAACGAAATGCCACTTTAGCCAGCACACGGTTTCCTCACCTCGATATCCATAACGGGACATGGTGGTCTCCAGATCAACGAAGAGGCACGCATCCTGCAGTATTTTGGATGTCCGAACATTCCAAGGGGCTAACATCGACTCGGACCACTACCTTGATGCAGCCAAGGTAAGGGAGCGGATATCCAAAACGCCACAAAAAAGCAGAAATACTGTGAAAAAATTTATTATCGAAATACTGCAAACGCTAGAAACCGCCAAGACCTTCGCGCAACGCGTATCCCTTAACCTCTCGATTCACAATACACCACCAAAATCTAATGTCGAAGAACTATTGCAACGATGCCAACAAGCCATTAGATCAGCCGCAACTGATGTGCTAGGTTTCTCGCGGCCACCAGCAAGAAACCCCTGGTTTGATGAGGAATGCCGACAGATGCTCACAGCCAAGAACGAGGTCTACAAGGCTAAGCTACAGGTGAAGACGAGAGCTGCCATTGAGGTCTATAGGCAAAGAAGAAGGGAAGAACATCGGCTTTTCAGAAAGAAGAAAAAAGAGCAAGAAAAGTGCGCGATCAAGGATATAGAGAGGTGCCACTCCAGGAATGATGTTCGCAAGTTTTACCAAAGTGTAAAACGTCAAAGCCAAGGATACAAGGCTCGAACAGAATCCTGTCGAGATGAACAAGGAAATATCGTAGTTGAGACACAGTCCATGGTGAGGCTATGGAAGAACCACTTATGCATACTGTTAAACGGCGATGACGAACAACATTCCGCTGTCAGGCAGAAAGAACCATTTAATTTTGGCAACGACAGCGAAAACTGCCAGCCAGCCGACCTAAGTGAAGTGAGGATAGCAATATCTAAACTAAGCTGACGGAGATGACTTGGTAAGTAACATCCACCAACTCATAAGAAAAATCTGGTCGGATGAAAGCATGCCTGAAGAATGGAACCTCAGCAGCGTTTGCCCGATCCACAAACAGGAGACCCTCTGAACTGCGCCAACTACAGAGGCATAAGTCTGCTCAACATCGCCTACAAGATCCTATCTGCCGTAATACGTGAACGCCTGAAACCGTTTACCAAAAACCTGATCGGCCCTTATCATTGTCGTTTTAGGCCAGGAAAGTCTACAATCGATCAAATTTTCACACTTCGGCAGATCCTGGAAAAACCCAAGAAGTCCAAATCGATACCCACCACCTATTTATTGATTTCAAAGCCACATGCGACAGCATTTATAGAGACGAACTTTACAGAGCCATGTCTAGTTTTGGTATACCGCCCAAACTCGTCCGTTTGTGTAGGATGACGATGGAGAAATCTCGCTGCACCATCAGGGTCGGAAACGACCTCACCGTTACATTCGATACCAAAAAAGGATTTAGGCAAGGCGATGCACTGTCATGTGACTCCTTCAATTTGATTCTTGAGAGGATTGTGCAAAACTCCCGAGCCAACACCAGAGGCACAATTTTCCAAAAATCAGTGCAACTACTAGCATACGCCGACGATATTGACATCATTGGTAGGACTCAACGTGATGTCATAGCCACGTTTGCTAGTATAGAGAAGGAAGCAGCAAAAATGGGTTTAGCAGTAAATGAGGGTAAGACTAAGTATATGCTGTCAACACGAAAGGACACACAACATCGACGAATTGGACAGAACGTCACCATTCACAGATATAACTTTGACGTAGTACGGGAATTTGTCTACCTCAGCTCCGCTATTAACTCTGACAACAACATCTCGTCAGAAATCAAACGAAGAATTACTCTTGCCAATCGCTGTTTCTTCGGGTTAAGAAGGCAATTTAGTAGTAAAGCCCTCACTCGAACTACTAAGGAGATCCTATATAAGAGCCTGACCATCCCAGTCCTGCTCTACGGCGCTGAAGCATGGACCGTATCAAAAGCGGAGGAAGAAATCCTTGGTCGATTCGAGAGAAAAATTCTTCGAAAAATCTTCGGTCCCGTTTGCGTTGACGGGCTATGGAGACGAAGAACTATACGAGTTGTACAGCGACATACCCCTAGTCAAAAAACTCCGCATTGTACGTTTAAGATGGCTAGGACATGTAGAACGAATGGACACGGCTCGCAGAGTCTTCGATTCCCAGCCAGACGTCGGACGCAGTAAAGGAAGACCTCGCCTTAAGTGGCGCGCACAAGTAGAAACCGACCTCAATCAACTTGGAGTGCGCAACTGGAGGCAGTTAGCTAAGGACCGGGCTAATTGTAGAAGTAAGTTGGTTGAGGGCCAGGTTCATCCCGGACTGTAGCGCCACTTAAGTAAGTAAGTAAGTCTTTAGGTTATAGTGTGGTCACATGTGCTTTAAAATAAAAGACTATTAAGGAATCCATAAAGTGCTTATGAATTTCCAGCGCGTGCTGATTATAAAAAGAAAGTATATTACTAATGTAAATTAAGAACATTTCTCCTACTTTCATCAGTACCGACTAAAGTTATTCAAAGAACTTTCACCTACCAAAGAAAAATATTTGTTCGCCTAAAATGTACCATAAACCTCTAATTAAACTAATTCTACTGTTAAGCAGCACTTAGAAAGTTTTTCAAACACCTCAAACGAGAAAAACTTTTACCAAAAGTTATGTCACCCAAAACTGCTTCGTTAAAAGTCATCCTCACTCCCGTACATCCTTATTACAACTCAGCTGTAAATGATTGAAAAGCCAACAAAAAAACTTTCTTTGTGAATAAGTAAAGTCTTTAGTGGTTAAATATTATTACATTTCCATTATAATGCATGACTTCAAAAGGATTATCTTTACCTATAAAACATATTGCAGCTGCAAATTAATCCCCTTAAGTTCTGTTGGTCTCAATGTCAGGTAAGAGAAGGTCAGGTTTTTCATTAAAAGGAACTGTCGCGCCAGTTACTCAAAGGGAAAATTATGAGAGTTCTACTTAGTCTTAAATATGTATCGCATGAATAGAGCCTTTGAAAATTGAAATGAAGTGTTTTTACAACGGCGTCAACAGTCCTTGGATGTAATCGTAATTACTGAAGAAAACGCGGCTACGTTGAGGCTATACTTTCTGCTATTCAAATAATTATTGAGCAAGAAAAAGTTTCTGTGAATGGGTTTCTGTAAAAAAAATTCCAATAGACAGACGTGACAAAAGGGATTTCACTTACCTCCAGGTAAATTTATCTTGCCCTAAATGATAAAAAAATGGTTGAAAGGATAACATTCCCAACTGTGATGATATCGACTTTGTCCAGCTCTTTGAAAAATATCCATAAAGTAGGTCATTTAAGTTTTTTTTTATCTATGTGAAAGTGGGGTTAAAGAGAAATTTGATTCGTGAAGTGGTTAACAAAAATGTTGTATGGCAATTTTGGTTAGGGGATATCTTAAAGTTTTAACATTATTGACTGTAAATTATCAAAGGAAAACATCTTTGGCATTTAGTTGGTAAGCACAGAATCCACGAAACGACAACAGACAACGGCTACCGACTAATCGAATTTGCAGCAGCTCGTAATACGGTGATATGTAGCACTGGTTCCCAAGACTAAGGATCCACACAGCAACCTGGCGCTCTCCAGACAGTCGAACCGCCAACCAAATCGACCATGTGCTAATCGATGCGAGGTACGCTTCCAACATCCTCGACGTGCACACGTCATTCCGAGGGACAAACGTCGACTCGACTCTGACCATTTTCTTGAAGCTGCGAACTGCCCAGAGGAAGAAATTCGAGGTTGAACGCCTTAGCACACCTGGAGTAGCCAGAGCATACAGCGACCGCCTGAGTATAAAACTCTCCTCTGTGCACTCACCTACCACAGACGCCAACAATCAGTGGTGCCAGTGGTGCCATCCGAAACCACTGTAGGGTACCAGCCACCCCCGAGAAATAGGTCGTGGTATGATGATGAATGCGTGACAAGAAAAGGTGACAGAATATGCACACAAGAAAACGCTGCAGCGAAAACCAAGGGCAGCGAGAGAAGAGTATCGAGCCAGGAGAAGGGAGGAAAAGAAGACCCTGTGTAGAAAGAAGAGGGCTTACGCTGTTTCCCACCTCAAAGAGATCGAAGAGTCGCGCGATAGTAACAACATCCGGAGGTTTTATAAAAAAGCCTAGTAACTTGCTGCTGGCTACAAAACCGGAACTCAGGCTCTTCGAGCCGCGAAGGAAACCTAGTCACCGAAGCGCAGCTGCTCAATGGGCATCATGTAGAGAGAGTGATAGGGCAGGAAAAGAACCCACGTCCAGTCAATGAAGAACTAGTTCCACCACCTAATATAGTGTATAGACGAAGTTGGCTTAGTTATAAAAAAAATCTTTAGAACAACAAGGCCGCAGGTTCTGATGGCTTACCAGCGGAACTTTTTAAATAAGGCGATCCTATATCTAAGTACATGCTATCAACAAACAAACAAGCATCTGTTCACCGCCTTATACAAAACGTCACTATTGATAAAGCAGCGATTTCGAGGTAGTTAAGGGGTTCACCTATCTCGGAGTAAACGTAAACTCCCCGAATGACACCCTAGTGAAGAGCCGTCGAAGAATTACCCTAGGAAACCGTTGCTACTTCGGTTTAGCGAAAAAAATTGGTTCGAAACTCCTAACTCGAAGGACAAAATGTGTGCTCTACAAAACCCTTATCCTACCAGTTCTGCTTTATGGCGTCGAGTGCTGGAATATAAGCAAGAAGGCAGAGCTGATACTGGGCTCCTTCGAAAGAAAAATACTTCGGCGGATTTTCGGTCCTGTCCACGAGGAGGGCGAATGGAGGAGAAGATACAACTGCGAACTCTATGAGCTGTACCAAGATGTGGATTTAGTCCAAAAAGCCGAAACACGTCGACTACATTGGCTCGGCTACATCAAGGGAATGGACAGCTAAGAGGATCTTCGAATCCCATCCGCCTCCGTTTCCGTTTCAAAGACTGGATCAGCGAGCCAGGGATCATAGAGGACGGAAGGCTGCAGTGTCTCAGGCAGATACTCTTCAAGGGTCGGGAGCTCGATAATTTTTTTTTTTTTTTTTTTTTTTTAAATTCTGACCTGCCTAAGCAGTAATATACACATCGACCTAAAAGATCTATTGTGCTTGCCGTCAGATGCTTTTTATACCCTATCCCATAGGGGTATATTAGTTTTGATACATAGTTTGTAACATAGAGAAATAATTTAGCTACATATACCTCAAAGTATATGGATTGACTCAGAATCGATAGCTGAGTCGATTTAGCCATGTCTGTCCGTCCGTCCGTCCGTCCGTCCGTCCGTCCGTCCGTCCGTCCGTCCGTCCGTACGTCACCAGTTTTTGGGCCTTAAATTTTGAGCTAGAAGGATGAAATTTGGTACACGTGCTCTTTGTTGCTCCCAGCAGAACAAGTGTAAAAATTTTTGAAATCCGCCCACTGCCACGCCCCCTTTTTAGAAAAACGTATTTTTTGGCCAAACCATAAGGAATTTTGAAAAACTTTCTGAACAACATATTTAGACAATCTGAATATCTGTACTTCGTTCATATAAAGTTTTTTGCCACGCCCACTTTTTGGGGGCGTTTTCAATAAAAAACGTTTTTCGGTCAAATTTTCAAATTTTCGAAAAAACTTTTGATGCAGAATCATTAGCAATATAAATATGAACATTTCGTCTATAGATCATTTTAACCCACGCGCACTTTTTGGGGGCGTTTTTATATAAAAACCATTTTTATACACCACCCCATAACATATGCAGTAGAAAACCTTGTCTTTTGTAGAACCGTAAAAGTTTTTTATAAGCAGTCTGAAGAATTTGTTGTCACCATTCCATTTTCTTTATTTTATCCACATCGTGTTTTTAGCATGTCCACTTTTTGGGGATTTTAGTTTTACAGATAGGATGGGATAGGGTATTCAACGATCCGCACAGTGGATTGTAGCCTCTCCTATGTTTAGGTTAGTAGCGCTTCTACTTTCCTAATGTAGCTGATAATACTTTCAGCCGAAGATTTCCTCAATTCTTCGGGACTTAAGAATTCCCTGAAGAAAGATTCTCTTCTCATACCGTAAAGGGCCGGGCATTCACATATGATATGCTCGGCTGTTTCGTCTTCTTCTAGACATAGTCTGCACTCCGGTGAGTCGACTAGACGCATTTTGTTTAGGTGATATCGCAGACCGTGATGACCAGTTAGGTAGCCTACTAAATTTTTGATATCGTGCCTGCGAAGATTTAGTATCTTGTCGGCATCTGATTTGAAGGGCTGAATAGCTCTTTTGGCCTGTCTTAGGCCTGGGATGTTTCCCCAGTATGAAACACATCTGTTTTGTTCCCAGTTTTTTATGACTAGATTTATGGCTGATTTGGGTATTGCACAGAAGGGTTCAGGTCCAATGAAGGGGGTTTCGGAAGCTTTTCTGGCTAGTTCATCAGCTTTTTCGTTACCTTCAACTCCCTTATGTCCGGGGACCCACCATAGTTTGGTTTTGTTCCTGGAACTGAGTGTTTGGAGGGAGTTGAAGCAGTGTAGTACTGATTTGGAGTCAATGATGTGTGAGCTAAGGGCTTTTATAGCTGCTTGACTGTCCGTGAATATATGGATGTTTGCGCCTTTAATACCTGAGTTGTGTATTAGGTTTGCGCATTCTTTTATGGCATGGAGCTCAGCTTGGAATGCACTAGGGTTTTTTCCCATAGGTATTGAGATGTTTTTATTTGGTCCATGTATGCCAGCTCCTACCCCTGAGTCCATTTTAGAACCATCCGTATACCACTTTAGGCCGTTTAGGCAGTTTGGAGGGTTGTTGCTACACCATGCTTCTCTGGTTGTGATCTCCGTTGAGAATCTTTTGTCGAAGCATAGTGTCTTTGGTAAGCGGTCTGTAACCGCACAGATCATGTCAAGTTCTGGAAGTTCGGATAGAAGTTCAATTAGTTTTAGATGTTCACTAATGTTTAATTCTTCCGCTTGTGTCAAACTTGCTGAGCTGCGAATTGCCACTTTTTTTATATAAATGTGGAGAGGTGTTAGTCCTATTAAGGCTTCCATAGCCGCCGTGGGACAGGTACGCATAGCTCCGGTAATGCCCAGACAGGCAAGCCGTTGTACCTTGTTTAATTTATTTATAGTTGTTTTTTGGGTGACTTTGTTCCACCATACTATTGAAGCGTATGTTATAATGGGCCTGACCATGATCGTGTAGATCCAGTGTGTGGTCTTTGGAGAGATTCCCCAGGTTTTACCATACATGCTTCGGCAAACCCAGAAAGCTTTGGTTGCTTTTTGAATTTTGTTGTTGATGTGGGAGTTCCAGCTTAGTTTTTTATCGAGGATCACTCCAAGATATTTTACTTCGTTGGAATACTCAATGTATGTACCATTAATTGAAATTTGGGTAAGATTTAATTTCCTCCTTTTTGTAAAAGGGACGATGATAGACTTGCTGGGGTTTATAGAGAGACTTTCTTTATTACACCAGTCTATGACTATCTTAAGGACGTTTTTCAAACGTGTTGTAACTTCTTTGGTTCTTTGCCCTTTATTATGATGACTAGGTCATCGGCGTATCCAATTATATTGAATCCTGCATTACTTAGGTCTTGAAGTAGGTTTTCGATAACCAGAGACCATAGTAGGGGTGAGAGTACTCCTCCCTGAGGGCAGCCTTTAACGGCTGTTACTGATACTGAGGTCTGTGCTGATGAAGCAGTTATTTTCCGACTTTCAAGCATCGCTTTGATCCATTTGATGGTGGGATGATCTATTCTTCTATGAGTCAAAGCATTTGATATGGAGTCATATCCAGTGTTGTCAAAAGCGCCCTCTATGTCTAGGAAGGCACATAAAGCTACTTCTAGGAAGGCACATAAAGCTACTTTTTATATGAGATGTTAAACTTGGAAGTGCTCCTTCCGTGGATTTACCTTTTTGGTAGGCGAATTGACATGGGTGCAGAGGAGTGCTTTCATTTAAGCATTCTCTAATGTGTACGTCAAGTATTCTTTCCATTGTTTTCAGGAAAAACGATGTTAAGCTTATTGGACGGTATGATTTAGGTAGTTCTATTGGTTTGCCTGGTTTGGGGATAAATACCACGTTTACCTCCCTCCAGGTTTGTGGTATGTAGCCCCAATTGAAACTAAACTTAAATAAGGCTACCATAGTGGGTAGGAAAAAGTCCAAGCCCTCGATAATTAAGTAAGTAGCATTAATTATTAAAAAATCTACATTAGAGTTAATAGTTTTTTTTTAAATAGCTGCACAAATTAAAAAAACATATGATGTTGAAAAAACAAACAAATTTGTGGCTCGTTAGTACCCAGGACCTGCCTTTCTCACAACCATTCATGCGTGCGTGTGTTCTTCTGGGAAGATGGCAGCAACTCCTGTTTTCTGCCGACTCCGAACGGCTCAGTTGAGATAAGCAATTCTTGACAATTATTGACACTACTCGATTGATTTATCAGATCATCACGAGAGAAAGGCCAGCGCGGCAGTTTATCGCACTAACCACCGCACCACTGAGCCCTCCATGAATAACTATTTTTGATTTTATAAAATTCATTGACAACAATGTAAGAATTAAGCGAATTTGACATAAAACGTTCATTTTTTAGATACTTTTTGCAAAAATGTTGCACCTAGCTCTTTGTTTGTTTTAAGCTTGGCTTTCAGAGAGGCCTGCCATCACATGGTGTAACTATCTTAACTTCTAGCATGTCCCGTTGTCAGACAATGGCAAAAATAGTCAGTAATAATGGTACCCACACTTGATTCCCTACATTAATCAGAACTGATGGAACGGTATGTACAAAACAAAAATAAAAGGCAAATTAGTTCGATAGAATGTTTTCAGGAAATTTAACATTAAACTCGGAACAAGCGGTGCCACTTACGATAGAGGATGTATTCTCAAGGATGATTGCAATAAAATGTTGACATCGAAAAATAAGATGCATCCTGAATAATTTGGACTTACAGAGGCAAAATTTTAATTTCCCGAAATTTAATAGTGTTGTTGTGCCACCGCAAAAAAATACAAAAATGTGACAGCTGACAGGTCGGAAATTGCGGACTGTAGCTGACAAACCTTCATTATTTTAAAAATATGGCTCAACAAAAGCGTTGCATATGTACAAGAATGGAACGATATTGTTGAGCCATATTTTTAAAATAATGAAGGTTTATCAGCTACAGTCCACAATTTGCGTCCAGAATATGGATGTCATAGGGATTTAAAATTATCAACTGTGAATAGAATAATTGAAAAATTCAGGGAAACTGGATAAATTAGTGATCCTATTTACTCTGGGAGTCCTGTCACAAATCGTTCAAAAGAAAAAAATCGAAGCAGTTCACGAGAGTATTGCTGACAGTCCAGGAACATCAATTCGACACCGTAGTCAAGAATTGGGAATTTCGAGAAGACCTCTACAGCGAATTCTCACAAAAGACTTGAAACTTTATGATTATAAAGATCAGGTGTCAAGAACTGAAGGCTGCTGAAAATGCAGCGCGAAGATAGTTTGTTGAATGAATTTTTGAACAACAACAAGTGGATGCTGATTTTTCGAACAAAATCATTTTCAGTGATGAAGGTCATTTTCATCTTGATGGCTTCGTTAATCGTCAAAATTGTCGCATTCGGGGTTTAGGAAACCCACGAGTAATTGCTCAGAAACAAATGCATCCACAAATGATTAACTGTTTGGTGCGGAGTTTGGGCTGGTGACATCGGACTATACTTCTTCGAAAATGCGGCTGCCTACGTTACAAGATATGGCTGTGGCCACCATGTGGTTTCAACAAGACGGAGCCACAAACCATATAGATTGAGAGACAATTCAATTACTGGATAAGTCATTATCTAATCATGTGATCGGCCGTTTTTGCGATCAGAATTGGCCATCCAGATCTCGCGATCTAAAGGTATTCGACTTTTTTCGGAAGGGGTTTTTTTTTAAGTTAAAGGTCTATGCAAACAAGCCTACGACCAAAAAACGCATTGAAAGAGGAAAATTGGGCGGTGTTTTGATTAAATTCAGCCACATTTATACGACACGGTCATAGAAAATTTCAATAAAACAGTACGTACTTGGCAACAAAGGCGTTGCGGCATACATACTCTTCGAATCATTAAATGTAAGCTTTCTGATTAAAAATCTGTATTTTGTACCAAAATTACATTTTATGTCATATTATCAATATGGTTGCTGCAAAATTAAAAGAATCCAACCGATTCCCAAAAATGAAAGAAAATGCATTCCTGGAAACGAAAAACCCATTGCCTTACATTCCATACTTTCAAAGGTAATGGACAAAGCATTAACACCGAAACTGTCGATTACATTACTAACTTACTTAAGAGGCGCTAAATGAACCTGGGACTCAATCAACATACCTCTCCAATTAGCACGGTCCTTAGCTAACTGCCTCCAGTTACTTAATCCAAGTTGGTTGAGGTCGGTTTATACTTGTGCGCGCCACTTAAGGCGAGGTCTTCCTCTACTGCGTCCGACGTCTGGCTGGGAATGGAAGACTCTGCGAGCCGGAGTATTGGTGTCCATTCTTTCTACATGTCCTAGCCATCTTTAACGTCCAATGCGGAGTTTTTTTGACTAGGGGTATGTCGCTGTACAGCTCGTATAGTTCGTGGTTGAATCTTCGTCTCATAGCCCGTCAACGCAAACGGGACCGAAGATTTTTCGAAGAATTTTTCTCTTGAATCGACCAAGGATTTCTTCATCCGCTTTTGATACGGTCTATGCTTCAGCTCCGTAGAGCAGGACTGGGATAATTGGGGTCTAATACAGGATCTCCTTAGTAGTTCGAGTGAGGGCTTTACTACTACATTGCCTTCTTAGCCCGAAGAAACAGCGATTGGCAAGAGTAATTCTTCGTTTGATTTCTGACGAGATGTTGTTGTCAGAGTTAATAATGGAGCCAAGGTAGACAAAGTCCCGTACTGCCTCAAAGTTATATCTGTCAATGGTGATGTTCTGTAAAATTCGTCGATGTTGTTTGTCCTTTCGTGTTGACAGCATAATCCTGCCCTTGCCCTCATTTACTGCTAAACCCATTTTTGCCGCTTCCTTCTCTATACTAGCATGTCACGTTGAGTCCTACCAATGATGTCAATATCGTCGGCCTATACTAGTTGTTGCATCTGTTTTTGTAAGATTGTGCCTCTGGTGTTGGCTCGGGAGTTTGGAACAACCCTCTCAAGAATCAAATTAAAGAAGTCACACGACAGTACATCGCCTTGCCTAAACTTTTGTTGGTATCGCTTCTGGCCCTGATGGACAGCGAGAATTCTCCATCGTCATCTTACACAAACGGATGAGTATGGGCGGTATACCAAAACTAGACGTGGCTCTGTATAGTTCGTCTCTATAAATGTTGCCGTATGCGGCTTTGAAATCGATGAATTGGCGGTGGGTATCGATTTGGACTTCTTGGGATTTTCCGGGATCTGCCGAAGTGTGAAAATTTGATCAGTTGTGGACTTTCCAGCCCTAAAACCACACTGATAAGGGCCGATCAGGTTGTTGGTGAACGGTTTCAGGTGTTCACATATAACGCAGATAGGATCTTGTAGTCGATGTTGAGTAGACTTATGCCCCTATAGTTGGCGCAGTGCAGACGGTCTCCTTTTTTGTGGATCGGGCAAACGATGTTAAGGTTCCATTCTCGAGGTACATATAACGCAGATATGATCTTGTAGTCAATGTTGAGTAAAGTGATGCCCCTGTAATTGGCGCAGTGCAGAGGGTCTCCTTTTTTGTGGATCGGGCAAACGATGTTAAGGTTCCATTCTTCAGGCTTACTTTCATTGAACCAGATTTGGCTTATGAGTTGGTGGATGTTACTAACTAAGTCATCTCCGGCGGTTTTAAAAAATTCAGCGGGAAGGCTGTCATTTCCGGCTGCCTTTTTAAGCCTGAGTTTAGATATTGCTACCCTCTCTTGACTTAGGTCGGGTGGTTGGTAGTTTTAGCTATTGTTGCCAATATTAAATGGTTCGTCATTGCCATTTAACAGCCTGCAGAAGTGGTTCTTCCATATCCTCTGCATCGAATGTATCTCAACTATGATATTTCCTTGCTCATCTCGACATGATTCTGTTCGAGCCTTTAACTTTGGTGAAACTTGCGAACATCGTTCCTAGAGTAGCACCTCTATATATCCTCGATCGCACGCTTCTCTTGCTCTTTTTTCTTCTTTCTGAAAAGCCAGTGTTCTTCCCTTCTTCTCTGCATATAGAACTCAATTGCAGCTCTCGTCGTCACCTGCAGCTTATCCTTGTAGGCCTCGGTTTTGGCTGCGAGCATCTGTTGACAATCCTCATCAAATTAAGGGTTTCTAGCTGGTGGGCGCGAGAAACCGAGTTGGCACCGTTGCCATTGTTCTTCGACATTCGATGCTGGTGGTATTGTGTGAATCGAAAGGTTAAGGGATACGCGTTGCGCGAAGGCCTTGGCAGTCTCTTCCAATTGCAGTCTCTCGACATTGAATTTTTTGTATTTCTAGTATGTTGTGACGTGGTGGATACCCGCATTCTTACCTTGGCTTCAACAAGGTTTGTTTATCTAAAGTACTGGATGCGTGCCTCGTCTCTATTGCAATTTGTTCGTTGATCTGGATGTCCCCTTATGGATATCGTGGTGAGGAAACCGTATGCTGGCTATAGTTGCATTTTATTCCGTTATGAAGTCAATAACCCTAAGCCTGTTGCCAGCCATGTTGTCGTGTAGGCTGTGTTTTCTGACAATACTTCTAAAGATGTCTTCTCTTCCTATCCTTGCTTTAAAATCTCTCAGCACGATTTTAACATCGTTCTTTGGTGTACGCTCATAAGGAGGTGTCAAGGAGGTCGTAAAAGCAATCTGAAGGAATATCATATAGTTTTCCTCCGTCGGGGCGTGGGCGCGTATAAGGCTTATGTTGGTGAATTAATTAATGCCTGCTTACTACCCTTTCCATGTGTTTTTAAAACATCATTGAACTAATTCAGTCAGTCTCTCTGTCCTTTTAATTTAAAGTTGATCGCAGTAATGTTCAACATTTTAATGATTAACTCTCTTTAAAAGGTTTAACATTGGAGCTGGAAATTCCATACGATAAAGCAAATAAATAATTTTGTTGTCAACCTCAGCACGTTCTGACCAAGTTGGTTAATGACCTACCCACCCAATTGTTGGTTCATTTTACTGTGGTGTTCTACCGGCCGTTGTCATTAATTTATGTATGGGCTTATGTAGGTTGCTTTTTATGCTCCTACCGCAAATACGCTTGGACACAGATTGGGCAGGCCTGTACGGATGCGTGTGCTGATCAATGAATAAGTGATTTAGGAACGCGAACTGGTAATCGCCAAATTCACTGCGAACCAAAACCAGAAACGGATGTCCTCGCTTGTATAAAACTTTTTTTGCTCATAAAAAGGTAGGTAACTCAAATTGGAATACAGCCCCTAAATTGCTTCACATCAGAGAAAAACCTTGGATTCCTTAGATACATCACCGTGATTTTAGGCGGACATGAAACTGCGGTTAAACGGAATTTATTACTGTGGGTGTTTATTTTAGAGGAAACGAAGTGATTGATATTGAATGGTCAAGTGAGGATAGTGAATAGAACAATGGAGCCGCGATAGCCACGTGGTTATTCATCAAAATGATTAAATGGAATCCATTACAAGGATTATATATACCTTTCATTTTGGGCATGTCAATATCGTGTTCATATATATACAAAATATCGTGTATAATATTCTGTTTAATATTCAAACTGACAGATATGCTTCTAATATTTTAACTTTTTGTGGAGTTATTGAAAACTAGCTGACCCGGAAAACGTTGTTTTCCCATATAAATAATTTTATTAAATTTATTTGTTGCTAAAAAATCATATGAGAAGGCTACAATCCGCTGTGCCAATTGTTGAACACGCTATCCCATAAACAAAAAATACCCAAAAAGTGGGCGTGGCCATTGTCGCAATATATTGCTCACACAGTTCATCAAAATTGTGTATGGTCTGACAAAAAAAACAAACGTTTTTATATTGCAGAGGGGAAACAAATCGTTTTTATAAGAAAACGGCCTCAAAAAGTATACGTGGATTAAAATGATCCAATGGTTTTGCCACGAAAGATTTTTCGAATTCCTTTCAAATTTGACCGGAAACCGTTTTTTAACAAAAACGTAACAAAAAGTGGTAGTGGAAAAAAAATTATTCAAACGAAATATGTTATTTAGACACTTTTTCAAATTCTTAACCGTTTGGCTAAAAACAACGTTTTTGTGGAAAGTGGACTTACACTTATTCTGCTGATAGCAACAAAGAGTAGAGCTAGACGAACTAAAGGCACTTCGTAACGAGATTGTTGAAATCAAGGCTAGTTGCGAATTTAAGGCTCATAAATATGAACAAATTAACCAACACATGATGAAAAACAACGATCTCCTTAAAAAACTCTCGGACGAAATAAAAGAACTAAAAGAAAACAACACTCATAAAGACCACCAAATTTATTTAATGGATTCTACAAAAAAATAAAATAAATTAAGCTAAAAAATAATATTAGTAAAATACTAATTTAATCTCTCACGTAATTTGAGGATTAGAAACCCAAAGCAAAATAGAAAAAATCATGGAGAAAACGTGCAGTGAAGCTGATGTCGAGTTTGAAGTAATAAATGGTTTTACCGGCCTGGACAAACATAATATTTTAAAAGATAAAACCTTTTGCTGTATATGTTATAATATTCGATCGATGAGAAAAAATTGGAATATATTGCTTGCACAGATCGAACATGTTTTATGTTGTATAGATATTATTGTCCTAAATGAAATTAACATC
This sequence comes from Rhingia campestris, assembly GCA_932526625.1. Classification (NCBI taxonomy): domain Eukaryota; kingdom Metazoa; phylum Arthropoda; class Insecta; order Diptera; family Syrphidae; genus Rhingia; species Rhingia campestris. The sequence goes on from OW052183.1 coordinate 39,263,925, forward strand.
AAAACATATGAGAAGGCTACAATCCGCTGTGCGGATCGTTGGATACCCTATCCCATCCTATCCATAAAACTAAAATCCCCAAAAAAAGTGGGCATGGCGAATAACACGATGTGGATAAAATAGAAAAAATGATATAGTGACAACAAATTCTTCAGACTGCTTACAAAACACTTTTACGGTTCTACAAAAGACAAGGTTTTCTCCTGCATATGTTATGGGGTAGAGTATAAAAATGGTTTTTATATAAAAACGCCCCCAAAAAGTGGGCGTGATTTAAAATTGTATATAAACGAAATGTTTATATTAATAATGTTAATGATTCTGCATCAAATTTTTTTTCGAAAAATTTAAAATTTGACCGAAAACAGTTTTTTATTGAAAACGCCCCCAAAAAGTGGGCGTGGCAAAAAAACTTTCTATTGACGAAATATAGATATTACTTACTTACTTAAGTGGCGCTACAGTCCGGAATGAACCTGGGCCTCAACCAACATGCCTCTCCAAATTAGCCCGGTCCTTAGCTAACTGCCTCCAGTTGCGCACTCCAAGTTGGTTGAGGTCGGTTTCCACTTGTGCGCGCCACTTAAGGCGAGGTCTTCCTCTACTGCGTCCGACGTCTGGCTGGGAATCGAAGACTCTGTGAGCCGGAGTATTGGTGTCCATTCGTTCTACATGTCCTAGCCATCTTAAACGTCCAATGCGGAGTTTTTTGACCAGGGGCATGTCGCTGTACAGCTCGTATAGTTCTTGGTTGAATCTTCGTCTCCATAGCCCGTCAACGCAAACGGGACCGAAGATTTTTCGAAGAATTTTCCTCTCGAATCTACCAAGGATTTCTTCATCCGCTTTTGATACGGTCCATGCTTCAGCGCCGTAGAGCAGGACTGGGATGATCAGGGTCTTATATAGGGTTTCCTTAGTAGTTCGAGTGAGGGCTTTACTACTAAATTGCCTTCTTAGCCCGAAGAAACAGCGGTTGGCAAGAGTAATTCTTCGTTTAATTTCTGACGAGATGTTGTTGTCAGAGTTAATAGCGGAGCCGAGGTAGACAAAGTCCCGTACTACCTCAAAGTTATATCTGTCAATGGTGACGTTCTGTCCAATTCGTCGATGTTGTGAGTCCTTTCGTGATGACAGCATATACTTAGTCTTACCCTCATTTACTGCTAAACCCATTTTCGCCGCTTCCTTCTCTATACTAGCAAACGTGGCTATGACATCACGTTGAGTCCTGCCAATGATGTCAATATCGTCAGCGTATGCTAGTAGTTGCACCGACTTTTGGAAAATTGTGCCTCTGGTGTTGGCTTTGGAGTTTTGCACAATTCTCTCAAGAATCAGATTAAAGAAGTCACATGACAGCGCATCGCCTTGCCTAAATCCTTTTTTGGTATCGAATGTGTCGGTGAGGTCATTTCCGACCCTGATGGAGCAGCGAGAATTCTCCATCGTCATCCTACACAAACGGACGAGTTTGGGCGGTATACCAAAACTAGACATGGCTCTATACAGTTCGTCTCTATAAATGCTGTCATATGCGGCTTTGAAATCGATGAATAGGTGGTGGGTATCGATTTGGACTTCTTGAGTTTTTTCCAGGATCTGCCGAAGTGTGAAAATTTGATCGGTTGTGGACTTTCCTGGCCTAAAACCACACTGATAAGGGCCAATCAGGTTGTTGGTAAACGGTTTCAGGCGTTCACATATTACGGCAGATAGGATCTTGTAGGCGATGTTGAGGAGACTTATGCCTCTGTAGTTGGCGCAGTTCAGAGGGTCTCCTTTTTTGTGGATCGGGCAAACGATGCTGAGGTTCCATTCTTCAGGCATATTTTCATCCGACCAGATTTGGCTTATGAGTTGGTGGATGTTACTTACCAAGTCATCTCCGCCGGCCTTATAGAGCTCAGCGGGAAGGCCGTCATTTCCGGCAGCCTTATTAAGCTTGAGTTTAGATATTGCTATCCTCACTTCACTTAGGTCGGGTGGTTGGCAGTTTTCGCTGTCGTTGCCAATATTGAATGGTTCGTTCTGCCTGACAGCGGAATGTTGTTCGTCATCGCCGTTTAACAGTCTGCAGAAGTGGTTCTTCCATATCCTCAGCATCGACTGTGTCTCAACTACAATATTTCCTTGTTCATCTCGACAGGATTCTGTTCGAGCCTTGTATCCTTGGCTTTGACGTTTTACACTTTGGTAAAACTTGCGAACATCGTTCCTGGAGTGGCACCTCTCTATATCCTCGATCGCGCGCTTTTCTTGCTCTTTTTTCTTCTTGCTGAAAAGCCGATGTTCTTCCCTTCTTCTTTGCCTATAGAGCTCAATGGCAGCTCTCGTCTTCACCTGCAGCTTAGCCTTGTAGGCCTCGTTCTTGGCTGCGAGCATCTGTCGGCATTCCTCATCAAACCAGGGGTTTCTTGCTGGTGGGCGCGAGAAACCTAGCAATATAGATATTACGATTCTCTAAATATGCTGCTCAGACACTTTTTTTAAAATTCCTTACGGTTTGGCCAAAAAATACGTTTTCCTAAAAACGGGGCGTGGCAGTGGGCGGATTTCAAAAATTGTTACACTTGTTCTGGTGGCACGGACGAGGATCCTATATACCAAATTTCATTATCCTAGCTCAAAATTTAAGGCCCAGAAATTGGTGACGAACAGACAGACGGACGGACGGACAGACAGACATGGCTAATTCGAATAAGCGATTCTGAGTCGATCCCTATACTTTGAGGTGTATGTAGCTAAATTATTTCTCTATGTTACAAACTAAGAACCAAAACTAATATACCCCTATGGGATAGGGTATCAAAATATAGGTGACTCTCAGGTAATTGCTTACTTAGAAATGATGGAAACAAAGAGACTAACAAACATCATAAAGCAAAGTACTCGTGTAGTTCCTGGCACAAAACACCGCCACACTAATAGACCACTTATTTGTTAGCATTACAAACAGCGAAATTATGTCCGCAGTCATCGAAACTGACATATCAGATCATTTTGCGTTGATGTATGCTACAATTAAAGACCCTGAGTACGAGAGGTGCATGAGAGAAATAGCCAACAAAGTGTAAATCGTCTGATTGAACAGGTTAGTTGGCAAAGATGTGTGAACAAAATAATGTGGAATGTCTTTACGACAATTTTGTAACAAAAATTAAACAAATCTACGCACAATCAATAATAACAAGCCAAAACAAAAAGAAACGCCAACACAGACCTTGGATTACACCTAATATAGTACAAATGTGCAAAAGAAGAGACGAACTATATAGAAGATGGAAAAACAACCCGCGAAGCCAAGCCAACCAAGAATTCAGAAACATTGTAAATAAAAACATTATAATTGATAAATCAAATTATTAAAGAATGCAATTTACAAATGCAAAGAACGACCCCTAGAAAAACGTGGATTGTTCTCAACGAAATCTTGGGAGGAGGAAATCGTACACACATTACATCCAGACATCAAAACCGCTATATTGCCCACTCTATGTTTCTCGAGGAAGCAAGCGAAGCTGAGGTGTATAGAATGATATGTTGCCTAAAAACGAACAAAGGTCCTGGAGACAATATTAGACAAATTGACTTGAGACTTAATGCGCTAACATTCACGCCAATGGTAAAATCAATTATAAATCGTAGCTTTGACTAGGGTTGTCTTCCAAGGGTGTTAAAAACAGCTATAGTACGGCCTATATTCAAATGTGGAGTGAAAACCGAAATTGGAAACTACAGGCCAATATCCATCTTACCTGTTGTCGAAAAATGTATGGAGGAGATTTATGTTAATCGTCTAAGCAAATTTATTAAAAAGCACAATGTTTTGCAACCGAACCAGTATGCGTTTCAAAAAGGAAAGAGTACTGGAAGACTACTGGGAGAGATGTCAAATGTGATTACCGTTGGCATGAATAAAAACCACCACGTTCTATTAATTTTCGGGGATATAAGTAAGGTTTTTGATACACTGATACACCACAAGCTATTAGAATGTCTTTTTAGGATCGGTGTAAGAGGAAAGGCGGCAAAGTGGATAGAAAACTATCTATCTGATAGGACTATAAGGGTGAAGATTGAGCGAGGAAAAGCAGAGCAACTACGATGTCCCACAAGGCTCCAAACTAGGTCCAATATTGTTCATTCTTTTCACCAATGAACTTTTGCGATTGTCTACGGAAGCGACTGCATTTGCATACTCAGATGACATTTCCATAGTGGTCAAACACCAAAAACATGTTATGGCGATGGCTATAATGCAGAGGGAATTCGACAAAATGTCAGGATGGTGCCACGATCATAACCTAGTGATCAATTCTGAACAAAACAAAAATAATGCACATACGAATTCCAAACCAAAAAACAGATCCTATTAATATATATAACCAAAATGATAACTGTCCAACCACACGAAGAAGCGAAGCAATTCAGGTCGTCAAATCCATTAAATATTTAGGAGTAATCATCGACGAACATTTGATTTGGCGCGAGCATATTCACCGTTTGAGGTTACAGCTGAAGAGTGCTGTTTTTGCGATGGTCTACTAGAAGAAGTACACTACTACAGATGTACAAAGGCAGGTATACTACTCACTGGCTGAATCGAGGATTCGATACAGCATCTTAGCATGGGGAAATGCATCGAAAACGCACTTGGATAAAATAGATAGTCTTCAACGACGTCTTATTAAAATAATAAGTAACAATAATAATAATCAATCTAATTTTTCTAGACACAAAGAGCATATTCACATTGACGGCAATTCTTGAGTACTATGATGACTCTCGTTTCAAACAACCTGTACGCCACATTTAAAATACAAGAAGACGAGCACAACATCTTCTAGAAATACCTGAAGTATTTAACAACTATGGACGAAAACAATTGGCTCACAGCATCCCAACAATGATGAACTCACTACCCGCCAGCCTAAAAAATATCGCAAATTATAAAAAACGTAAAAAAGAAGATAAGTTATACTTTATCTTCAATCCATCTTTTTAAAATGCCTAACAGAAAAAAAAATTAATTTTATATCAATATTTTCACTAAAAAATTAATTATCTTTTAAATAACGTCAAACCTATTTGATTATTTTTAATTATGTATCTTCCAAATATTTAAAGTATCCGAAACCCACAACCACCTGCAGATAAACACTAAGCTTCGTAGGTAACTTAAGTTTTGTAACGTTTTATATAAACAATAAAGCATTAATATAGTACGTGTACAATTTTTCAACATTCTTCTAGCTCAATATTTAAGGCCCAAAATCTGTAGACTTACGGCGGGACGGATGGATAGACGGACTGACAGAAATGGCTAAATTGACTCAGCTAGCGATTCATATATTTTAAGGTATATTTAGCTAAATTATTTCTCTATGTTACAAACTATGTATGAAAACAAGCATAGCTCTATGGTTTTGTAAGTGTAATGGTTGGGAGTTGTAGGACGAGGGTAGACTCTGATTGGCTTTAACTTGGGAATGCCAAGTAATTGTTACTCTGACTACACATCAAATGTGCTTATTTTTACCTCCAAGTGGTAATCATCATGTACTAGTCTCATCCAACCGGATTTGACTTGCTAAACGATAAGTGCAACTGTTTGAAGCAAATCTAAAAACAGTCTGCACGGAATACCCGATTTGCAGTCCCATGCGAACCTAGATGAGCTGCTTCGACATATTCGGACAACAGGTTATCTAGGAATCTCAAGGGTTAGTCAGTCTCTTAAACAGAGATGGTGGTGGATGAACCGAGAGGCCAACGGCATCGGTCAGTCCTGTAGTGGATACTGTTGGCCCAGTGTCGCAGGGGTGTCTAATAAATCCAGGTTAGGGGTTGAGCCTTGGGTTAACTACCCACCAATGGAATAAACCATATGTTACGGAGAAACCAATAGCCTCGGAAAGGACTGATATTATTGTTGACGACCTTGTTAAACGAAAAAAGGACAACGACGTTCGTATCTGCACCTGGAATATGAGAACATTAAATAGGAAAGGTGCAGGCGAACAACTAGCGGAGCAAATAAGATATTACTGCCATCCAGGAAATACGATGGAGTGGGCCGGGCAAAAAGATGATGAAAAACTGTGACATCTTAACATCTTGCCAGACTTAGGCAAGAAGTCCTTTGTTTCCAAGATATTACCGAACGCATTGTAACAATCCGCATCAAGGCCAAATTCGTCAACATAATCCTTATATGCGCTCACGCTCCGACCGAGGAAAAAATGATATAACTAAGGATTGCTTTTACGAGCTCCTCGACAAAACCTATGCGCGACTACCGAAGTACGATGTTGAAATCGTACTGGGAGATTTTAACGCAAAGGTAGGGAGAGAAGACATCTTGAGCAGTATTGTCGGAGAACATAGCATATACGACAACACGTCTGGTAACCGACTTAGGCTAATTGACTTCGCTACGGATCGAAATGTCACTATAGCCAGCACACTGTTTCCTCACCTGGATATCCATAAGGGGACATGGCGGTCTCCAGATCAACGAACAGTCAACCAAATTGATCACATTGTGCTAGACAAGAGACACGCATCCAGTATTAACCTCTCGATTCACACCATACCACCAGCATCTAATGTCGAAAAACAATGACAACTATGCCAACAAGCCATTAGATGTGTTAGGTTTCTCGCTGCCACCAGAAAGAAACCCCTGGTTTGATATGGAATGCCGACAAATGCTCGCAGACAAGAAGCCTACAAGGCTAAGCTGCAGGTGAAGACGAGAGCTGTCAGAGATCTCTAGGCAGAGATGAAGGGAAGAACACCGGCTTTTCAGAACGAAGAAAAACGCGCAATATAGGATATAGAGAGGCGCCACTCAAGAAACGATGTTCTCAACTTTTACCAAAGCGTAAAACGTCAAAGCTAAGGATACAAGGCTCGGACAGAATCCTGTCGAGATGAAGAAGGAAATTTCGTAGTTGCGACACATTCGATGCAGAGGATAAATAAGAACAACCTAGGAAGACTGTTAAACGTTGATGACGTCCATTCAATATTGGCAATGACAGCGAAAACTACCAACTACTCGACCTGATCAAGTCTTTACACTTCGGCAGATCCTGCAAAAAAAAAAACCAAGATATACATATCGCAACCCACCCTTCTATTCATCGATTGCAATGGTGCATACGACAGCATATAAAGAGACAAACTATATAGAGACATGGCCTGGTTTGGTATAACGCCTAAACTTAAGAATGCGATCCTCCATCAGTAACGAAAACGACCTCAACTCACTAGCGACGCACGGTCATATGACTTCTTTTTTCTCATTCTTGAGACGATTGTGCAAAACTCCCGCCAACACCAGAGGGACAATCTTTCATAAATCGGTGCAACTACTATCATACGCCGACGATATTGACGGACGAAACGTGACGTCATAGCCACGTCTTGAGGGTAAGACCAAGCATATATGCTGTCAACACGAAAAGATACACAAAATCGACGAATTGGACAGAACGTCACCATTGACAGATACAACTTTGAGGTTCTACGGGATTTTGTATACCTCGACTCCGCTATTAACTCGAAGTTCAGAAATTATACGACGAATTAATCTTGCCATGTGCTGATTCTAAAAGGCAATTTAGCGGTAAAGCCCTCAATTGAACTACTAAGGAGTTCCTATAGACATGACCCTGATCATCCCAGTCGTATCAAAAGCGGATAATGAAATCCTTAGTTGTTTTGAAAGAAACAATTCTTGTAAAATCTTCTTTCCCGTTTGCGTTTACGAAGACGAAGATTCAACCACGAGCTATACGAGCTGTATAGCGACATGCTCCTATTCAAAAGGTTCCGCATTGGATGTTTAAAATGGCTAGGACATGTAGAGCCAATGGCCATCAATAAATAGGCTACGGACGCAGTTGCAAATGACTTACGAGTGGCGCGCACAAGTAGAAACCGACCTCAACCAAATTGAAGTACGCAACTGGAGGCAGCTAGCTATGAACCGGGTTTATTGGTGACGCATGCTCGGTGTGTCTTGGGTTCATTGCGGAATGTAGCGCCACTTAAATGAAATGAAACGAATGAATAATCGTGTGACAGAAATTCACAATTGCTTGCATGTTTATATCTTTTTGCGACCACGATTTTTCTATCGTTACAATAGAAAACCGTTTGTGTGCGCCGCACTCGGCATCTCCTATCTTTTTTTTATCCTTCATCCCTGCGCTGTCCTGAGGGTATGTACTGAATAATATAGTTATACAATAATGTAAATTAGTTACTTTTTCGTTGGTCTACGAAGATCACTAAGCAATCACTTGATCATAGATAACCAGTAGATAGGAATCTCTATACACATTTTCTGAGATATAGGTTGAAAAATATGTTAGATTTTATAAATTTGGCGATACATATTGTATATATATCGCCAACTTTATAAAATCTCCTAAACATGCATCATACGAAAAAAAATGTCCTAAATTTGATAACACCAATTAATAATTCTATCTTTTCAATTATATTGCTATGCAACGCTATAATTATAAATGCATCCATAGAGCGCAAGGTGTCAAGAAACTTAAAATTTTCTACCCCATTTAGCAAGCGTTTATTTAGTATTTTTTGCCAACGTATTTTTCTATACACAGGCGAATTCATCCAAACCACCACACCTAAATAGTTCATCACACTACTCTGAAGGAGTCTCATATATGGCCATATGCTTGGATGCATGACGTGCCGTCAAACCAATTGACGTTGGATTTTTCCTTTCCGCAGCAAATTTAAAATTTAATTCATCAAACTTATAACACCAGCGCCGTGTTCGCTTTTGGAATATATAAGTTTGACGGCTAGAGGGGTGAAGATTTCTTTGAATACATCATCTCCTGTCTTTTGGAAATCTAACTCATAAATGAACGTGGTGTTTATGGAAGCAGTGTCTGCCTTGTGCATCTTATGGCAATCAGCCAAATAGATTTGTTTATGTTTCGTTTGTCTTGTCAAGTGATATGCGCTATGAATTTGGTTGATTTTACTTTAGTTTCCTAGACTTGACATTGGGAAGCCTTATGTGGTAATTTGAAATTCTGAAATTTCGGTTTCGGTGAGCGGTTTAAGTTAACAAGTGCATCTACATAAGTGGTGTCAAGGGTATAGTTTGCACTTGAAATGTAAAATTATATTCGAAATGGAATTTTCGAAGACACAGAGAATATGTAAAGACTATTGAGCAACGTAAAACTTTCTCTTTATAATTTATAGATGAAATATGTACTGTGAGCGTCAAAAGTGAGTAAACACCCATGCGATTTCCAAAGTTACATGCAATTTAAGCCAAAATATAAACAAAAAAAGTTTTCCAAAAATAACAAATAAAAGCTTTATTCGATAGTAATGGAATAAATAAAAATAAAAATTCAAAATAATATTAATTAATTAATTATTAATTATTTTACGCGTCAAAAGTAAGTAAACATTATGTAACCTTCCATCGTTAAATATTAATCAGTTAGATTTACTGTAATAATTGTTTATAGATATTACTGTGGAGGTAAGTTTATCTCTTGACATCCTTTCAGATTGTACGCTGATTGTGATTAAAGGCTTTAAGCAGTGCAATTCGTTTTTTTGTAATGAGGAGTAAAATTTCCTTGGAAACGCGGAAAATTATAGTGGATTTGAGGAAAAAAGGGAAGTCATATCGGGATATTAGCGAAATAGTTAATAGGAACCATGTTTCGATTAAAAAAATTATCGATAAATACGAAAAATTTAAAACATTGGAAAATTTCAAACTGACAGGTAGACCAAAAAAGCTAATTGAAAGAGAAGAAAGACAAATTTTGACTGAAGTGAAAAAAAATCCCAGTTCAAGTGCCATTAAAATTGCGAAAAATATATCAATAAGAACTGAAAAATCAGTCAGTGCGAGTACTGTTCGGCGAAAACTGCACAAATCGGGCTTACATGGTAGAAGTGCTAGAAAGAAGCCACTGATATCTAAAGTCAATAAAAAAAAAAGCGTTTAACTCTTGCAAAAAAATAAAAATAATGATAATTTGTTTTGGAAAAACATTTAATTTACAGACGAAAGTAAATTCGAAATTTTTAAAAGCAATACAAATAAAAAAAATTGGAGAGAAAAGAACAAAGAATTCAGTGAACAAAATGTAAGTAGCACAGTTAAACATGGGGGAGGTTCAGTGATGGTGTGGGGGTGTATGGCGGCGTCAGGGATTGGGAATCTTGTCTTCATTGAAAGTACAATGAATAAAAAAGATTATCTTAACATCCTAAAGAATAACCTGCAACCGAGCGTAGACAAATTAGGTATGCTTAGCAATTGGATCTTTCAGCATGACAATGATCCTAAGCACACCGCTCGTCTCGTTAAGGAATGGTTGCTTTACAGGACTCCAAAACAGCTCGATCACCCTCCACAATTGCCGGACCTAAACCCATAGAACATTTATGGGACCATTTGGACCGGCAAATTCGCAAAAGGACTATCAAAAGCAAATATGACCTTAAAATGGCTTTGATTGAGGAATGGTCCCAAATATCTTCCGATATTACAAATAACCTCGTAGTATCCATGACACGCAGACTTAAAGAAGTTATAAAGTCTAAAGGTGGTGTAGCTAAATACTAAATTCTTAATTTAAGATGTTATATCTATAAATTCCTCTAACGAATTACAGATGTTTACTTACTTTTGACGCGGTAAATATGGAGTATGTTTAGTTTTTGTTACAAAAAAATTTCATTAATTATATTTTGAATTTTTATTTTTATTTATTCCATTACTATCGAATAAAGCTTTTATTTGTTATTTTTGGAAACCTTTTTTTTGTTTATTTTTTTGCTTAAATTACATTTAACTTCGGAAATCGCATGGGTGTTTACTCACTTTTGACGCTCACGGTATATTTATATACCCTATCCCATAGGGGTTTATTAGTTTTGATACTTAGTTTGTAACATAGAGAAATAATTTAGCTACATATACCTCAATGTATATGGATCGACTCAGAATCGCTAGCTGAGTCGATTAAGCCATGTCTGTCTGTCCGTCCGTCCGTCTGTACGTCACCGATTTTTAGGCCTTAAATTTTGAGTTAGGATAATGAAATTTGGTATATGGGATCCTCGCCCGTGCCTACAGAAAAATATATATTGACAAAACTCTCAATTTAAAATCACATTATCACTGACTGCAATGAAATACTGCTGTTGTTGCATTTGTGTGATCCAGTCGTTTCTGAGTGAGAATGCATTGTTAACGGGATATCTTAAAGTTTAAAATCTTTAATTTTGGATTCTTTAACATTGAAATAAACGAAGTTTCTTTCTCTATCAAACAGAAAGAAACATTCAATATAGGCGACGACTGTAAGCCACCCGAAGAATATTTAAAATTAAGCTTTACCCTGCAAAGATAATCTGCGTCAAATTGATTCATTCGAAAACAAAATAGAGCTGTCTTTCTCATAAAATATTCCGAATAATACACTGCCAGTTCGTTATATTGGAGTCAGCGAGTATCTATCGGTCCACTCACCAATAGATACAGTTAATGAGGAGGGTGTCACCAATTTTTATAATATATAAATAACCAAATATATATATTATATATAAATATATAAATTATAACCACGCTGTGAGTCAAATTTACGCATGATTTGCTGAGTGAGCACATAATTTCGCGTTTTGGTCCTACGAATTGGCCTCCAAGATCGTGCGATTTAATGCCGCTTGACTTTTTTCTGTGAGGATATGTGAAGTCGGTAGTCTACGCCGATAAGCCCGAAACGATTGACCACTTGAAGGACAAGATTTGCAGCATTATTGCCGATATACGGCCTCAAATGTTGGAAAAAGTCATCAAAATTGGACCTTCATTTAGACTAAGTCCGAGCCAGCCGTGGCGGTCATATGCCAGAAATCATATTAAAATTATAATGCCAGAAGAATAACTTTCGAATAAAGTAAATTTCATGTCAATTTAAAAAAAATCGTCTTTATTTTATTCCATTTCAAAATTCGATGCCTTTAACAAAAATACCCTTTATAAAGAAGGAAGCCCCAAAATCGATTTTAAATTATGTCAATATCGAGTATACATGAAAGGATACACAACATTTTACGGTCGCTATAATCGTCCTACCGAGTGGACTATTCGCAGTTTGGTGGATATTTGAGTTCACTGGTTCAGTAAACGATGACCCAACACCTGAAACGCAAGATCTACAGAAAACATCGCCGTTGTCTGTGAGAGTGTGAAGGAGAATCCGATGCAGTCGATTTCGAGTCGCTTACAAAAACTTAGCCTTTCGCCGAAGACCACAACTTGGCGAATTTTACGTCGTCGTGACTTTAGTTTGAACCTGTTGAAAATTCAACTGACCCAGGAGCTAAAGGTAAACGACCGTACACAACGACGTGTATACTCTGAATGGGCTCTGGAGTAGTTAAAAAACTGACCCTAATTTTCATCGAAAAGTCATCTTCAGCGATGAAGCCCTTTTCTGGATGAATGAGTACGTCAAAAACAAAATTGTCGAATTCGGGACGATACCAATTAACATGAGATCCAAGAACTTCCAATGCATCCCGAAAAAGTCACTGTTAGGTGTGGATTTTTGGATTTTCCAGATTTCTTTGAGAACGACGTTAACCAGGCCATCACCGTTAACGACGAGCACTATAGGTAATCATCGACCTACCTCTTTTTGCTGATTTAGATGCTATGAACACCACCGACATGTGCTTCAATACGATGCCGCATTCACCATTGAAAATTATCCGCGAGGGATTCGAGAGCATGATCATCTCACGAGGAAGTGATGTGAACTGGCAACCGATATCGTGCGATTTGACCTTGTTTGAATTTTTCTTGTGAGGTTTTCTGTGCATAATGGAGATACGACTTCTCATTAGAAATTCATGTGCAGGACTGCAAGCGTCTTTGAGGGGTTCCCGAACATTCAGAAATACTCTGCACTCTGCGAAATAAGCTGATCCATGCTATATTGTTGTCGAGTACTCTTCACGACTGTCAAAACTCAAAAGCCAACAAAGTACTTCCGAAACTATTTCGCTCATCTAAATTTCCCTTGAATTGAAATTCCAGCATCGATTGCCTGATCCACAAAAAAGGAGACCCTCTGAACTGCGCCAACAACAGAAGTATAAGTTTCTTTAACAGCTCCTACAAGATCATATCTACCGTAATATGTGAACGCCTGAAACCGGTTGCCAACAACCTGTTCGGCCCTTATCAGTGTGGTTTTAGTCCAGGAAAGTTCACACTTCGGCAGATCCTGGAAAAAACCAAAGAAGTCCAAATCGATACCCATCACCTATTAATAGATTTTAAAGCCGCAAAGGACAGCATTTATTGAGACGAACTATACAGGGGCATGCCTTGTTTTGAAATACCGCCCAAACTCGTCCGTCTGTGCAGGATGGCGATGAATAATTCTCGCTGGTGCATCATTAACCGATACATTCGATACCAAAAAAGATTTAGGCAATGCGATGCACTGTCATGTGACTTCTGTAATTTGATTCTTGAGAGTGCAAAACTCGCGAGCAACACCAGAGGCACAATCTTCAAAAATCGGTTGAACTACTAGCATACGCCGACGGTATAGCCACGTTTGCTAGTATAGAGAAGGAAGCGGCAAAAATGGGTTTAGCAGTAAATGAGGTTAAGATAGGGTAATTGGACAGAGCGTCACCATGGACAGATGTAACTTTGATGTAGTACGGGACTTTGTCTACCTCGGCTATTAACTCTGACAACAACATCTCGTCAGATTTTTAAACGAAGAATTACTCTTGCCAACCGCTTTTTCTTCGGGCTAAGAAGAGACTTTTAAGGAGATCCTATATAAGACCCTGATCATCCCAGTTAGGGAGCTAAAGCATAGATCATCTCAAAAATATATGTAGAAATCCTTGGTCGATTTGAGAGGAAAATTCTTGGAAAATTATTCGGTCCCGTTTGGCAGTTAGTTAAGTACCGGGCTAATTGGAGAGGCATGTTTCTTAAGCCCCAGGTTTATTCCTGACTGAAACTCCACTTAAGTACTATAGGGCAACAACTAACGGGTGATTTTTTAGCTGGTTTGGTTTTGGCAACACTGGTTTTGACAGCTGACGTGTGTTTAGTACCTTGTGTCACTGTCAAACAGCTTCAGTTTGGTTTGCAATTTAACCATGGATCGTCTTACAAATGAACAACGCTTGCAAATTATTGAATTTTACTATCAAAATTCGTGCTCGGTTCGAAATGTTCATCGCGCGCTGCTTCCATTTTATGATCGGCATTCTCGACCTTCTGAGCAGTCTATTCGGAAGATTGTGACCAAATTTCGCACCAAATTTACTTTGTTGGACATTAAACACGTTTACGTACTGTGCGTAGTGAAGAAAATATTGCGGCCGTATCAGCTAGTGTGACAGAAGACCGCGAAATGTCGATTCGGCGCCGTTCCCAGCAGTTAGGCCTTTGTTACAGCACTACGTGGAAAATTTTGCGGAAGGATTTGGGCGTAAAGCCTTTTAAGATACAGCTGGTGCAAGAACTAAAGCCAGCCGACCTACCACAACGCCGAATTTTTGGTGAATGGGCTCTTGGAAAGCTGGCCGAGGATCCGCTTTTTTATCGAAAAATTGTGTTCAGCGATGAGGCTCATTTTTGGTTGAATGGGTACGTAAATAAGCAAAATTGCCGCATTTGGAGTGAAGATCAGCCAGAAGCATTGCAACAGCTACCAATGCATCCCGAAAAAGCCACTGTTTGGTGCGGTTTATGGGCCGGCGGCATTATTGGGCCATATTTCTTCAAAGATGATGCGAATCGCAGCGTTACTGTCAATGGTGAACGCTACCGAGCGATGATAACAAACTTTTTTTTGCCCGAAATGGAAGTTCTTGACTTGCATGATATGTGGTTTCAACAAGACGGTGCCACATGCCACACAGCACGCGAAACAATGGCGCAATTGCGAGGCGAGTTTGGTGAACAGTTAATTTCACGTTTCGGGCCGGTCAATTGGCCGCCTAGATCGTGCGATTTGACACCATTAGATTATTTTTTGTGGGGGGTATGTCAAGGCTAATGTCTATAGGGACAAGCCCGCTTCGATTGACGCACTGGAAGCCAACATCCATGCATTCATTCGTGAGATACCGGCCGATATGTGTGAAAGAGTATGCCAAAATTGGACTCAGCGGATGGGCTACCTGAGACGCAGCCGCGGTCAACATTTGCATGAAATTGTCTTTAAACATTAAATTGCAAGGTTCAAACTATCGATTCAAATAAATATTTCATTCATTTTTTCGAATTTTTTGTGTTTTTTTTTTTTTTTAAAGTTCTAAACCTCTTAAAAAATCACCCGTTACTTGTGCTTACCATGTCACGGTTTTGGTAGTATCAGAATTTCTTAAAGACGGCTGTAACCATTTTGATTAAACTTTAAACGGTTTTTAACGTTTTAACGTTTAACATTTAAAACAGAACTGCGAACTCAGTTTGATCCAGAAAACAAAAATGACAATTTTTTGTGTTATGGCCAAATTTGAAAAAATGATCAGCAATTATCATCGTGAGATATATTGTCTATTTGAATGAAATTGAGAGTTCTAAAAATGTCTTGTCGGTAGTTTTGGCTAAAATCACTTAACGGAATTTTCTGTTTTAGCCAAATTTCAAAGATCACCATTTTCTGTCTCGTGAACGCCTTAACTGATTTTCTTCAATTTCATTACTAAGCTTAAGATCAGTCTGTTTAAAGTCGAGCACCCAAAGAGCAAGTACGTATATACCAAAAGCACCCATCCAGATTCTGAAATAGTAATGGGAGACGTAATATTAAATTTTAAAATTCTGGTCAGCTACCATATATGAAACCATTACCAGAACAGAACAAACTCTGAGATTCCAAATTAAATATTGAATAGCGATTGTGGATCGTAGATGAAATATGAAATAATTTACTCATCTCATCCCACAAATTTCTACAACTAGCAGTCACTACAGTAAATTACGTTTGAGGAGTTTGTGTAACAGGATATCTTAAAGTTCTCCTTGAATGAGTTGTGTCTTGGGTTAAAATGTTGAAAAAGGAGTTGTTTTGGGCTAAGCCAACAACGACACGTTATCGTACAAAACTCATGGATAAATTAATCGGACATGGAACCAGCAGAACTCACCTCGGAAGTTCCATCCATGTACTTATTTCTTTTTAGTGTATTCACTGCTGGGTTTGTGTATTGGAGTGTATATATGACAGTGAAATACATAGAAAGCTTTTCTTGATATAATAACGGGTCCGCCATCTAATATTTCGTGAATGGTAATACTTAGCTCATGTCTGATGTAACAGATAATTAGTTTTATCCTTCCGCTTGAACAACGCTGGGAAATATTGCGACATTACTTTGAAAATCATGGTAATGTTGCAGAATGTGTGCGAAAATTGCGTACGGATTTTGGAAGAAGAGAAGCACCGTCAGCTCCGTATGTTCGTTATCTTGCGAAAAAAGTGAAAGAAAATGGCATCCTCATCGATAAACCAAAGCGCGAAAAGCCAAAAACAGTGCGTACACCCGAGAATATTGCTGCTGTGGCAGAAAGTGTGCGTGAAGCGCCATCAACATCAATTCACCGTCGTTCTCAACAATTGAACATTTCGGAGACATTATTGAGACGAATTTTGCATAAAGACCTTGGTATGCCGCCATACAAAGTCCAATTGGTTCAGGATGCGTTTTCGCTTCGCTAGGTGGGCCTGCGATCGACTTAGAGAAGATGCAGATTTTGCCAAAAAATCATCTTTTCAGATGAAGCTCATTTTGATCTTTGTGGGTATGTAAACAAGCAAAATTGTCGCATTTGGGGCACAGAAAACCCGGACGCATACATTGAAAAGCGGATACACCCAAAACGAGTCACTGTTTGGTGCGGATTTTGGTCCAGAGGCATAATTGGGCCTTTTTCTTCGAAAATGAGCAAGGAGTGGCCGTTACAGTCAATGGCGATCGTTATCGGGCCATGTTGAACGAATTTTTGTTGACAAAAATTGAAGAGGAGGATATTGGCAACATTTGGTTTCAACAGGACGGCGTGCCACACAGCCGAAGCAACACTCGATGTTTTGCGCCCTGTTTTTGAAGATCGCATTATCAGCCGCAGAGCTGATGTCGTTTGGCCACCTCGGAGGTGCGACTTGACACCGTTGGACTATTATTTTTGGGGTGCCGTAAATGATAAGTGTTACGCCGACAAGCCAGAGACAATTGACGCTTTAAAGGACAATATTCGTGAAGCCATTGGTGAAATACAGCTGCACACAATCGATAATGTGCTTAAAAATTGGACCGATCGTGCAGGCTACTGCATGGCCAGCTGAGGCAGCCATTTGAATGAAATTATTTTTCATTATTAACCGGAAGGATTGTACTTAAAAAAAGAAATTTGAGAAAATATTCAGCAGTTTTTTTTATAGCATTTTCAAAAAAAAAAGTTATTTGGCGGACCCTTTATAATCTTCTACCTAACTACTTTAGTAAATATTTGAGATATGTGGGGAAATCCCAGCCACATCATCTAAGAAATAGAAAAGATTTTAGACTACCTAACTACATTGGAAATGATAACCAAAATAGTATTGTATATAAAGGCTGTAGGTAGCACACTGCTGGATAGAGCAAAAAATGAAACAAATTTAAAAACATTCAAAAGATATGTAAATGAAATCATAAAATGTAAATATCCTCATACAAACTAGTAGAGTTAAAACAAATAAAATGTATACACAATACACTACTTTTAAGTTTAAAATTGTAAAAAAACCGAATTTTAATAGCAGAGTTCTGCTAAATAAACAAATTGAATTGATATCACTCTGAAATGGCATTCTTTTTTTTTATATCATGAGCTGCAGATATGTTTTCAATAACAATTAATCGTTCGCCTTGATTTAGAGTGGATATATTATGTGAATCATAAGACGGCCCTATATAAATATCATTTTTATCTAATTGGACCGAATTGTCACTTATGTCGATATCAATGGTTAAATATTCTGACTTTATAAAATTTTGCAAAATCCGGATGTACAACTGCCTGCATTTTTTGATAATAAATGAATTAAGATATCTTTAGACTGAAAAAGTGCGTTGAATTCATTTAAGAAGTTAAAATATATTTTAAAAATATTAAATATGTTTTGGTTTCAGAACTGTATCACTAGAAAATATTGTCTTAACCTATGGGTTCGGTTCACTAGTGTTTGAAAATTGTTATTATATGAAATTTGTTACTATGAAAGAAAATACCTTTAATAGCTTAAAAGTCCCTTTATACCTCGGACATATTAAAATTCACAGAAAATCCCTCAAAAAGGGATAAATCCCTCAAAATGACATCACTGTAAGGTCGGAAAATTAGGAAAATTAATTTTTAAACTCTTTTCAGCCAGCACCTTCTGAAACCGATGAGGGATATACCTCTGCCGATTCTTCTTCAGAGGGAGAAATTGAAGCAGTTCCAGGTCCTTCAAGATCTCTCTTATACAAAGAGGCCTTTTCGCATCTAAACATTTTGAAGGATTTTGCATGCGCAAATGGTTTGGACGAAATATGGAAATGTTTAAACAGTTGTACTCAAAAATTATTGACAAGTTTTAAGTATACAGCTGTAGTTCAGAAAAACATTAAAGATTTTTTCTCTAAAACAGATTAGAATCTACTCGAATGTATAATGTAACTATGTTACATAATGGAAATTTGTTTACCAAAAAAAAAAAAAAAAATACATGCTTACATATTAAAAAAAATTCCCTATCTTTTAATTCTTAATCAAAGTTAAATTCAAATACATTTTCTGGAAATTTATAGGTAAAGGGTGATCCATTTCGAGGTTCCCTAATTTTTAAAGAAAAAAACACAGAAAATTCAAATTTAATGGAGAATGTTTATCATCATTTGAAAGAAAATTCTTTGGCATTTATTTTTTGAAGATTATGTCTATCAAATGTTGGCCGTTGCTACGTTGCAGATGGTCCATCCGTTGAGTCCAATTTTCGATCACTCGTTCGAGCATTTCGACTGGTAACTGGCGAATGACACGCGTAATGTTTTCCTCCAAGGCCTGAATCGAAGCGGGTTTGTCGGCATAAGCTTTTGACTTTATATATCCCCACAGGAAAAAGTCTAACGGTGTTGATATCACACGATCTTGGTGGCCAATCGACCGGCCCAAAACGTGAAATTATATGCTCACTGAAATGTTCTCTCAATAAGTCCATTGATTGATGCGATGTATGGGAAGTGGCGCCGTCTTGCTGAAACCAAATGTCGCCGAGATCACGAGCTTTAATTTCAGGCATCAAATAGTCGGTTATCATGGTACGAGTTGCTGCGAACGGCGCCGAATCAACTCTCCACGGTCTTCGTGTACACCCTCAGCTACGGCCGCTATATTTTCTTCACAGCGTGCTGGACGTAGTCTATTCGGTCGCATATTATCCAATAATGAATGCTGGGTTTCAAAATGGGTGATGGTGTTGCGAATAGTACGCTCAGTAGGCCGATTATGTTGACCATAAGTTGAGCGAAGTGCACGAAACACATTCCTCACAGAACGTGAATTTTCATAATAAAGTTGAACAATTTGTAAACGTTGTTCACGCGTAAGTCTTTCCATTATGAAATGCCAAACAATACTAAACAAAAATAACATGACAGCATGACACGACTTACACGTGATCTGTCAAAAAAGGATATTAAAAAAAGTATCTCTACTTGGATCACCCATTACATATACAAAAATGAACTGGCAGTCGTTTTTTATGTACATATAATACTTCACTCTTAACGGACAGGTATGCATGAGGGAAAAACCTTTGTAAGTGGATCGGTCCAATTAAAAAGCAACCTCTACAATGGGACCACCTCCTAATCGGACCACTTTTCTTCGGTCCCAAGGGTGGTCCAATTTGTCAGGTTTAACTTCATATCAATAAGAGTATAATATTTTTGGAACTTAATTTTTTCATGAAACCAATACTTGTTATTCTTGGGGAAGGTAAATATATATCCAGGCCGAATTGTTTAAACCTAAAATTCAAAGATATCTTGTGTACGTTTTGAGTAACATGAGTCATGAACTACTCCTGAACCACTTCCGTGCGGTGAAGTTTCGAATTATCCATTCAAGCTTTTTTATGTTTGAAACACATTAGCACATCACATCAATGCATAGTACTTTCTGTGTATACACCAATATGGAAATATTTAGGTTCGTAAAGCGAAAGCACAGCATTTGAAATCTACTGCGCGTGCTATAAGGTGTATGCATAGAATATATTAGTTTCCCTGGTTTTGAACCGCTCGTAAAATTGGAAGTTTGCCTATAATTGTGGAATCAATTTGCTATAAAAAATGCTAGCTGGTTCCAAAATATCATCAGTACCCCTCATAGTAAATTTTCGTTGTATGAGATGCGCACTCTTGTAGTTGTATACTCTTTGGTACTAGTAAGAGTTTGTATAGTCGACTCAGTGCGTTATTTTACCAAGTAAACGATTTCCAAAAATAGATATTAAGGTGGTGGTTGCCTTAAAATTTGAGACAGTGGATAGACTTAAAAAATTTAACCTGCTCAGAAGTTCGCTATAATTTGTTTATTGGCTAATTTTTGACAGTGGACATACCTACTGAGGTTTGGGGGAGATGGAAAGCACATTACCAGTATTCAAATTATTTGAGATTTGATATTTTTATTGTTGAATAGTGTAGAAAATGGAAGTTGAAATGAATATGGCGCATATTATTGACAAAGCTTCCTCCGTAAATGAAAAGTAACAATTTTACAAAAGCACATCATTTTTAACAAACTAATAATATTGATAAGATTGCAGCGAAGATGGCTTTTAAGAATTTTGAGAGGTACCAATGACCCAATATTTATACAGAACAGCCCGTTTGTAAAGTTTTTTGCGATTTCCAAAATTTTTATGCTGGGATCTCATGCAGAGCTTGAAGCCTCATGACAATCAACCAACTTCCTTGCCTTTTGTACTTCGAGTATGTATAACATTTTGTTCTTCTCAAGTTCTCATTGCAGTTTTATTAAATTTGTTTTGAATATAGTTTCATTCAGAGCTATATTTCCTTGCACATGGCTGTTATAAGAAGTGTATACGAAATAACTATACAATACCTCTCAGCCAAGCCACAATTTGCCGAAACGTTGCTTATATATATTCACCTTTGCTGTGGTGAGTTTTGTGACTTTTCTTGTGAGGATTATCGGAGAATCCGACAAATGTTATCTAGTCACAATAATCCTCACAAAGAATAGTCACAAGAGCTTGTGACTTTTGATTCCTCACAAGGGGGAGAATTGGGCTGTAAGGCCGTGTGCCAATTGCATTAAAATTTTAGCCAGTGGATATTTTTTGACATTAGTGTGGTGAATATAGACTTAAAAATTTTAACCTGCTCAACAACTCGCTAAAATTTAACCAGTGGCTAATGTTTGACATTTAGTTTACGTACTGAGGAGTGAGAGTGATGAAAAGCACACCAGTGTTCACATGTGTGGGGAAATAGCACATCATTCAGATTTAAAAAAGAGGCCAAGAATGTGTATTTCATATCAGAAAATGTTAACAAAGTTGTAACATAAACTAAAATTGGGTTTTTGAAAAAGGGTGGTTACTAAAATGGTATGACTACATTTATTTCAGTATATTTTGTATGCGAAATTATGTTTAACTTGAAGAAAATCAAATGGATAGCCTTAATCATGAACACAAATTGTACAATAATTATGTTTCAATGTCAATAATAAATAATTAAGGTTTTTTGTATGATTTCTCTGAATTCTATTCGGTATTTTTGTTGTACAAAAAAATATATAGAAAGGAATTTTGTTCCAATTCTTTTGGGAAATTATTGTAAATAGTATCAAAATAATATCTTATTTAATCCAACTGACACAGCAAAAAGCCAATTTTATCTACCCCAGCAGAAATGCCAAAAATTAGCCGGTGGATAAAATTAAAATTAAGAGCCGATCAGAATGCGTATCTGAAGCTGAGTGAAAAGTAAAAAACAGGCAACCCGTAAGCGCTTACACAATGTGTATCTTCGTGAATCTGTAGCTTGAAGTTGAATGGAGGGCAACTTCATGCAAGAAATTTATCTCTCTTTTGACAGCGATGCAAGATACAAGCTACAGATATGCATTCTGAGTAGGCCTTAAGTTTTTTTAAAGTTGATTGTTACGAAAATATGATAATTTCATTTGGTGTTGTTTCACTATATTTTCTATGATAAATTTGTTTTATATAAACAAAGTATATATGGATGTATATCTTCAATCATGAACAGAAATCGTACAGCAAGATACACTTTCGCGGTTTTTTTTATGTGTCCTCGGAAGAACCTTGTTAACTAGCATGTTATGTACCGACAATAATAAATAATTAAGGGTTGTTTTACCTATCTGAAACCAATTTTAAACATGATATTTAACTAAGCGGTTGAATGGTAGGATAAGGAAAGGATAGCAAACACCCCAAAACGAATGAGGTGAGAAGTGGCTAGCAAAGGGGTTATCTAGGTGAGTATGATAACCAATGTAGGGAAGATTTTGAACAATTGTTTCCCACACGTCAGAACAGCCAGATGAGAAGACTGTCATGATTTTTATTGTGTTTAGACACTAAGTCGATGATTGGGTGTTGCAGAACGAGGGTAGACTCTGATTGGCTTTAACTTGGCAATGCCCAGTGGTTGTAACTCTGACTAAACATCAATTGTGCTTATTTTTACCTCCAAAGCCACATACGACAGCATTTATAGAGACGAGCTATATAGAGCCATGTCTTGTTTTGGTATACCGCGATGTGCTGTCATGTGACTTCTTCAATTTGATTCTTGAAAGGATTGTGCAAAACTCCCGAGCCAACACCATAAGCGCAATTTTCCAAAAATCGGTGCAACTACTAGCATACGCCGACGATAATGACATCATTGGTAGGATTCAACATGCTGCCACGTTTGCTAGTATAGAGAAGGAAGAGGAGAAGAGGGTTTAATAGTAAATGAGGGTAAGACTAAGTATATGCTGTCAACACGAAAGCACGCACAACATCGACGAATTGGACAGAACGTCACCATTGACTTTGAGGTAGTACGGGACTTTGTCTACTCGGCTGCGCTATTAACTCGGAAAACAACATCTCGTCAGAAATCAAACGAAGAATTACTCTTGTCAACCGCTGTTTCTTCGGGCTAAGAAGGCAGTTAAGTAGTAAAGTCCTCACTCGAACTACTAGGGAGATCCTATATAAGACCCTGATCATCCCAGTCTTGCTTTACGGCACTGAAGCATGGACCGTATCAAAAGCGGATACGAGAGAAAAATTCTTCGAAAAATCTTTGGTCCCGTTTGCGTTGACTCCAAACTCCACATTCGACGTTTAAGATGCCTAGGACATGTAGAGCGAATAGACACCAATACTCCGGATCGTAGAGTCTTCGATTCCTAGCCAGACGTCGGACGCAGTAGTGGAAGACCTCGCCTTAAGTGGCGCACACAAGCAGAAACTGACCTCAGCCAACTTGGAGTGCGCAACTGGAGGCAGTTAGCTAAGGACCCGGCTAATTTGAGAGGCATGTTGGTTGAGGTCCAAGTTCATCCCAGACTGTAGCGCAACTTAACTAATAAATAATGTCATGCATCTCTCGAAGCTGATTTTCCGGAATAGTTTTGTTTTTTCGGCCCACTTACACGAAGCCGTGTTGACTATTGTTTTTCATTTTCGAAAACCTCCTTTATTTCGCTAGAAGGCTTATTTACCGAAGAAGATATGCAGGGTTTTTTCTGGTCTTTTCCTTTTAAGGGAAGATATTGCGAAGATATCATCGAGGTTCTGTAAAAATAGCATGTACTGCCATCATTCGTGGCTCTTTCTGTCGTGTCAGCGGCAATTTTCCAATGGATGCATTTACTTACTCCTCCAAAGCCTCTTGGGTATCTCTGTCATTGTTATATCTTCAATAGAGTAGGTCTGTTAAGAACACACTTGAAAGTATTTAAAATTATCTACAGTCAATGATAACATTGCAATTGCTAATTCGACCCTGAGAATGCCAGCCTTAAAAATACCTGCCAGTGATTGCAACTTATAGCCATTTTTTTATTTCAACAAAAACTCCAATATTTAATTATTTCTTTTAAGGTCATTTTTTAGATGATTAAATAAGAACGCTAACACGAACATTTGAGTAATCTCTGAAAACTATTGTGAGTAAGTTTTACAAATAGAGCGTTCCGTTCTTAACAAATACATTGCACACACAAAGTGACACATTTCAAATTCATTTCATCCCGGGCTTAGGGAGCACGTTGGTATACTCTCATAAGATCCCTCTGGCTAACAATACCATTCCTGAAAATACAATCGTGGGAGGCATGGAAAAGGATTGGATTGTATTGCATTGGAGTTCTTGTACACGAGCGGAGCGTGCAACAAATCTCGTTTCATTTAAAAAAAGAATACATACTTGCAAAACGACATAAAAAAATAAAGCAGAACGACCAAACAATCTAGAAGCGGAGTATACACTATCAAGAGACTTCTTTCCGAATGGCATATTCGCTTAGGACGACACATTCTCCCAGAAAATTAAGAATGAAAGAAAACCCCAGTTGCCTTTTTTCTCATCCTTTTTTTTTTTCTTTTTTTTTTTTGTGTTGCCTGTCATTCCAAACTGTCATTTACAAAATACCAAACCACAAAATTATCTCAGACATTTGAAGAATATTTCCGTTCACCATTCTTAGCGAAGGGAAGAAGTGATTTGGAGCAGTCACTAACCCCATCCAACTCCACGCGTCACATTCTTCCAGCAGTTCATGAAACGTCGTGTGTCTACAAAAAGAGGAAATCCAAACTGAAGACGGATAGGGCCATCATAAGACTGATGAAATGTTCTTAAAGTGGGTTATATGTAGAAAATTAAATCCTTAATATATCCGGTATGCATAAAATATTTTTTTCACTTCTTATTTCTCTTCAGGATACTTGTTTGTGAATTGGAATATCCTAATTGAACAAGTGTTCAAATTATTTGCGGTACTCTTAACACAAAGTTTTGCAACGAAAGGTAATTTATACCATTCGTTGCAAAACACAAGTGCACATACGCATATTTGTATATATATTCAGAATTTGTCATATTAGTGTAGGTAATTATATTCAAATATGAGAAACCACCTCTTGGATGTTGTTAAGAGGTTTGCTCATTAGTTTATTATGCATGCGAATGCAATATTTCTCCAAGTTAAGTTAAATAATTTTATAAACTGTTGTTACTATTTACGCCCCTCTTTCTCCACAAAGATATAGCGTGAGCTGGGGTTCATTCTTACTGATTGCAAGAGTGGGCTGCAAGTTATTTTTTTTCATTTATTTATTCATTTAGCAACAAAATTGCTATATATATAAACATTTATAATAAAATATATATAACTTATATATCTTTGCTTCACAAAAAGAACAGTTTGCTTCCTAAATTCATACAAATTATCTAAATTTTTAATTGCGTTCGGCAAACCGTTAAATATTTGCAGACCCTTGCAAATAATCATGTGCATAGGTCTGGTACTATAGTTTCTAAAAGATAAAATTCTAAAATCAATTGCGTTTCTTAATGAATTAGGTTGTACTTCATTAACATAGGATACATTTTCACATAAATAAGAGGGTAACATACTAAGAATCATCTTACAAATAAACATCAATACATTAAATATAATTCGCTGATTTATACTCAACCATGACAAATTACTCAACATAGTTCTTATGGAAGACAATCTATTACAATCTATTACGCTTAAGTCTAATATTTTTAAGTATTTTTGGAAGTTTATTAACTCTAAGAGGAACACAAATGGCCTCCCAAATCGTTTGCATGTAACGAAAGTTGTTCCCACCCTATGGATGTGTGAGGATCATCAATCCCATCACCCTCAATGAATACAGGACTTCAGCTAAAGGATAATGAGTCATAGGGTGGGTTGTCCTGGCAGGAAAGTGTAAGTAGGCATGTTTGCATACGCGCGGCTTGAACTCGACAGAGGCGTGGGTTCTTACACTTACTGTCGGACGATCGTTAATTTTACATGCCAACAATAATTCTAAAATGCATGGAGCATAGACCAAAAATAAAAATAAAATAAAACCGATTATGGAACCACTATGAAGTGAATAAGTTTGATTGGAACTCGAACTTATTGAGGAAACCTTAAGGTGGAGGTGGTTTCCTAAGCGTAACCCTCCCACAGTCACATATATCCATAAGGATATAACGACCATCCATGGCTATCGCGACGCTAATCAATCTTACGAGAACCCCTAACTAAAAGTCGAATCAATTACCATGATTCGCTATCTATTTCGCCGATGCATTTCTCAAACACCATTTCACACCCCAATTGCACTATTTAATTCTATTCAGAATTCATCTTAATTCGATGACACAAAATGAAATGAATCTGAAGCCGAGATCATGTAATCAAAATTAAACTTAGAACATATGAGAGGCTACAATCCGCTATGCGGATCGTTGAATACCCTATCCCATCCCATCCTTTAAATTAATATCCTCAAAATATAGGCCTTATGGCGATGAAATACAGAAAATGACATTGTCACAATATATTGCTCAGACAGTTTCTCAAAATCTTGTGTGGTTCGACAAAAAGCAACGTATTTCTATTGCTAATGCCTTGGGATGGGGTATACAAATGGTTTTTGTAAGAAAACGCCCCCAAAATGTGGGCGTAGGTGAAAATGATCTATGGACAAAATGTTTATATTACCATTGCGGAAGTATTTGCATCAACATTTTTTTCGAAAGTTTTAAAATTTGCGTTTTTTACTAAAAACGCCCCCAAAAAGTGGGCGTGGCAAAAAACTTTGTATGAACGAAATATAGATATTAGGATTGTCTAAATATGCTACTCAGACACTTTTTTGAAATTCCTTATGGTTTGGCCAAAAATAAGTTTTCCTAAAAAGGGGGCATGGCAGTAGGCGGATTTCAAAAATTTTTACACTTGTTCTGGTGGCACGGACGAGGATCCTATATACGAAATTTCATTATCCTAGCTCAAAATTCAAGGCCCAAAAACCGCTGACGAACAGACAGACGGACGGACGGACAGACAGACATGGCTAATTCGACTCTGCTAGCGATTCTGAGTCGATCCATATACTTTGAGGTATATGTAGCAAAATTATTTCTCTATGTTACAAACTAAGTATCAAAACTAATATACCCCCCTATGGGATAGGGTATAAACAAACACTATTTGATGGTGTATAAGGATGGGAAAGGGGGTAGGTTTGACACGATCGATGGAAACTCGCGATCGCGAGCTTGAGTGTTGGTGACCGCTGTCACCTCTTCTGTCGACTGAGCGCTTGTGGTCTGATGTTGATTAGCCTTGGCCTTGACATACAAGTATTCTGCAAGTGCGTAAGCTGACCGCTGCCACAGTTTCTTCCAGTTAGAGCTCAAGCCCACGAGAGCGCTTGGAATGATGCTGCTATGTACAAGTAGGTATATTGATGATATTGTATGTACTGTTGGAGCTGCACTTGCAGTACTTTTACTGCGTATATCATCAGCAACTTGTTACACAGATATTTTTTCTGTAAGGTAGTATATATAGTGATACACTGAGAGTAATATTTATTTACGTAACACAATCTTACCTCCAACACTAGTAAATATGTATTTACGGATGGGTGAAGCTTCATCTAGTCTACCATGTAGAACTAGGAATATGGGAGCTCTGAAAATAACTTTTTGTTTTGTCACATATATGTACAACTGTGTATATATAAAAATATATGCACACGCAATAAAAGCGTGTGGCTAGAACACCAATGATTAAGGCGGTAATGGTGAAACTCCTATCGATTGCACTAGGGTATAAGGCGGGATTTGCGTATCTCTTCTAGACAATGTGGAAATGAGTCGAGCCACTAAAGATGGTCAGATCCAAATTTAAATATTCGATGAATCTGGGATTGTAAGGCAAGCCACTAAACTGGATTAAAACAATTACGATTTATTCTGGAAGAAACGTATTCTGACAGAAACTAACCTTAGTAATTTGGTATAAAATCTAGTGTACAGTATGTTTTTTTTTTTTTATTTTGAAATTCATTTTTATTTTTATTTAACTTATAACTAACTTACATGCTAGACAAAAATTAATAAAAACTAGCCTACTTATCTACTAACTTAACTAACTTACTTATCCTCTGCGGATATCCTAAATTAAACACTAACAACTTAAAAACTAATGCCTTTCGGCCTAAAATCTAATTTAATTATTTTAAAATAAATTTATCTTTTTTCTTGACCAAGAAACATTTTTTTTTTTAAAAACTTGGTGTCATGTGTTTTTTTTTATTTTTATTAAACTTACTTACTAATTAAAACTACTTATGAACTAACTAAAACTACTTAGAACTAATTAAAACTACTTAAAAATAACTTAAAACTAGAACAGCCACAGCAAGCATTTTGTACTTTTTTTTGTATTTTTTTTGATTTTTTTTTTTTTTTTTTTGTATTTTTTTTGTAATTTTGTATTTTTGTATTTTTGTATTTTTTTTTTTTTTTTTTTTTTTTTTTTTTTTTTTTTGTGCCACCCCGACTGTTTTTCTTAACCTAACCTTAAGTGAAACCTTAGATATATGAAAGTCGGCCATACTTCAAAATGAAAGTCAAGAGTCAACTACCTATAGCTAATCTTGCAGCCACCACAACAGGTTCTCCTGTTGCAACCTACTCCGACGGTCCCAATCGGACACACTCCTGCTGAACCGCAGGCGCTCTCCTCCGCCCTGAGCAACTACGTCTCGGTCGTACAGGAGCCGCCTATCCACAGTTCGTCGGAAGACGTGGTAGATTAGCGGAACCGCCGATCTGTCCTGTATCAGCCCTCGACTATCCAAAAATAGGAAAGCTTCAGGCGGAATAAAGCCGCTTAAACGCGCACTTTCAAAATATTCATCATTGGGGTAGAAGGCCCCAAAGATGAGACTATTGCTCGAGGTCATCGCTCTTGCCGCGTGAAACCGAATGAGTTTCACCAGAAAATTGTCTATCCTGTTTATGTTGGCCCCGTTGTATAGGACCTGGTTGGAATAGTATTTTGTGTAGTCAGATACTGGTGTTCTGTGAAGTCCAAGGCAGCTTCTCAAACACTGCCTCTCAAACACCCGTATCTTTTCCATTTGAGATGGGGCAACGTTGAACCACACCGGGCACCCATAGGCAATCATCGGTCTGATAAGAGACATGTAGCAAATCACCTTCACCCTGCTGTCAAGACGGCTGCTATAAAACAATCGTCTTGTCAGGGCAAATGCTCCCCTAGCTCTCGCCAGAGCAGCATCTACATGTCTTCCGAAATATAGATACTGATCCAGCCAGATGCCAAGGTACTTTACTACACTTTTGCTCGCCAGTGGATGTCCGTTTGGTCCAACGATCACCAGCTTGCGCCAGTTCTTTCTCGTATCCCTAGAGGCCTTAGACAACGGTGTCCTAAACAGGATAGTTTCCGATTTCTGAAAGTTGATTTTTAACTTCCAGTCATCAGTACAGTATGTACAACTCGCACTAAATGTATGTATTTGACTCATACAGTGGGTTCTATGCTCGACAAGACTTCCGATTAAAAGAAAGTTTAGTGGCGATAGAAAGGCGTATGAAGCAGTTCACGGCGAATATGCACAGCTTTCGTCAAAATCTACAGGAGAGAAAACTGTAGCTGTCAATGTCGGAATTCCGTATAGTGGAGATCTGGGCGTTTTTAAATGTGTACAGGGTGTATCTGTATATTTTAAATTATTTATTTAAATTTTTTTTTCGGAGTCCCCTACATGCACTACCTGGATTCGTCATCTAATGACACATACACTTTGTGCAACTATTTTGCAGTATTTTTCAAATCGACGTATTCTCCTGTTGATATTAATTCACTTTAGTCTGACTTTCATCCCAGCGGTTTAAGATATTGGCGACTTAAACATTGATACGTCTGATGTTGAAGAAGCTCTTTTCAGTTTGACAGATAGTAATAGTAAGGGGCCTATTTGGCTTGTCCCATTCTCCTAAAAAAGTGTTCGAAAGAGCTTTACGTACCGCTTTGTTCAATATTTAAAAAGTCAATTGCCTCCGTAATATTTTTAGATGCATGGAAACTTTCCCATATAATTCTGTTACGAACCCTGGATGCCGATGTTCGTAGGCCCTCGACTTACTTTGTACTCCGGGCCCATAGACTAAACCTCCCCGGCACTATCACCCATACTGGTGGAAGCCTAATCTGTCGAGGAAGACACGGAATGTAGTCTCTTAAGGGTGTGATCTGGGTTAAACCCTTTTACCATCGCTCTCCACCCTTATGACTCAAGGTCACAGGACCCTCGAGCCAGTCGGGGCGGACTAATAAAAGAGGTGTTTAGTCCGCCAATGATTTAATGACCCTTATGTCACCCTTCCGTTATATAAATGTCTAGTTCGCCCTCACTTGGAGTAGGTATGCCTCATAAGTATGGACACCCTTCTATGTAGTTCATTCAAATAGAATTGAGGCAGTCCAATGTAAATTTATAAGATTTGCTTTGAGAGGACTTCCATGGGATTATGTACACAATTTGCCTCCGTATAGGTGTCGAATTAAACTACTGCAGTTGTTCCCTTTGTCTCAACGTAGACTTAACAATGATGTGGTCTTCTTATACCAAATATTATCAGGACAAAGAGATGCTCCTGATCTCTTAAGTGCTATTGGTTTTATAGCCGTGGAGGTTCCTATAACCTTCGTAGACTATATATTATGCATACCATAGTTGTATTTATGATTAGGTATAAATACAACTATGGTATGCATGAGGCTATAAGTCGCATGAGTAGAGTTTACAATATAGCGATGTAGTTGAACTGCATGTTAGCAAAAGTAGTTTAAAAAACTGCGAAATTGTATGCTAGAGTCGTAATAAGTGTATGTATATATATTTTTTGCTTTGTTAATAATACAAAAATAAAGTTTAATTTCATCGTTTATTGATTTTGTTAGTGATTAGTGATTTCCTAATCTATTTTTGAAAATACACATTAAAAATAAAATAACCATTTATAGCAACAATTTTAATAACCGCTATTGCGACTATTATTGTTATAGATTTTTTTTTGTTATTGCGCTAATGCGCACAACTCTAAAAATCCCTTACTCAGTATAACTTCACAGCAAGTGAACGCTATTCAAAAAACCAAGCTTGGCTCTCTGCAGCCATGCGGAGACCAAGTGATCGTTCTTGTATCATACAACAGCTGAGTAGACAACTTGAATTGCGTGACCCAGAACATTTATTTTACCCACAATTTTTTTACGTCTCCTTACTCGTAAAAATAACTCTTTTTTTACTGAGGTAAATATGCTCAACATACCTTTTTAACAATTGATAAAGTGATTTTTTTATTAGAGTGACCTCAAATTGTGCTCGAGTTATTGTGCGGAATCGGAAGAACGCGTGTGCGAATGTGCTATTGGCATACCCCTCTTAGGCTGCCATCCATACGAAGCGCATAACATAGCCCCCTCTTCGCCAGACCTCTACCGAGCACAAGTTTAACCATCACCGGCAGTACCGATCACGAGACGAATTTTCCGTGACCCCAAAAAGCAACAACACAATCATCTACTCAGTGAGTTATCATCAACCACCATTAGAGATCCCCCACCACCCCCAGAGGCGAATCTCATCGTACACCAAATCGATCAGTTGGGATAAATATACGATCGATCCTCAAGGCTCTTGAGTGTTTAAGTTTATTTTTTTAAGGGCGTAAATAAAGGTAGAATGAGAGGATAGTTAGGAGTAGGAAGGGAATTTTATTTAGGGGTTCTGCTCGAAAATAGGGCAGAGCTGGGCAAGGTCGCTAGGTAGTATTTATCTCGGAGGATGTGGGATTGCCCCCAAGTAGCCTCAATGGTTACTTATATACGGTTTTAACACCTGTCGCGAGGTTTGTGTTTGTTGAAGTTGACGCGTTTTGATCTTATATTAAGAGGAGAACTTCAGGCACGATTATTTATTTTGTTGAAGGATTTCAAGCAGCAACAACCCCCCCGATCCGACGAGCTGATGCCCGAGCATGCCACCCGCTGCTAACTATGGGACAACAACACCTTTCTTCGTCCCTTTCCACGACACTCGCTACGACACAGATCACAGATCACACCATAGAAAAAGAAACCGCAAAAACTTTACAATTTGTCGTGTTGTTAATTTTTTTTAATGCACATGATGTGTTACAAGATAATCTAAACGAAGTTCATTGTTTAATCGGCCTTTGTTTTTTTTTTGTTTTTTTTTTTAAATGGCGACTAAAAATACACTCCTTCATGCTAAAAGGCTACAATCCGCTGTGGAATCGTTACATTTTTAAATTAAATTTAAATTGAGCGTGGCTTAAAATATTATAGGGATGAAATATTAAAAATGACATTGTTCATTATTATTCGGACAGCTTATCAAAATCTTGAATGGTTTGACAACTAAAAAACGAGTGGTGGGTGCACGACAGGGTCGTACGCAACTTTCTCTTTCACAGCAAGTTGGGCGTTAGATTATATCATAAGCATTATGATTATTAATGCTAAAATGATTTAAATAAGTCGAAATGTATTTATACGAATGTTTACTCCGAAATTTGAAGGAATCGGTGTCAATGTGAATAATAATGATTTTCCGTTAGTGGCCAAAACTAAAAATTCCGTTTAGTGATAGTTGGGCTAAAACTAATTATGTGGAATTGCTTCAAACTGTAATTGTGGTATATATATTAAATTTCATTCAATTTGGCATACTAGTTTGCGAGAAATTAACAATTTTCTTTATATGGCCTAAATGACAAAATTCGTTATATGGATTTTCTCGAAAAAACTGGGTATGCAGTTTTGTTGGAACTACTATGGTTATAGTATATATAAAGTTTAATCAAAATCGTTAGAGCCGTTTTGGAGAAAATTGAGGTTATGTGTATTTTTTATATGGCAGGTACCGTTATTAACATGGCTAAAAGCAAACAAAAAAAATGGCCTAGAATTATGACTAAAACAAGCTTGGATACGAAGTTTGAAGAAAATCGGCCAAGCCGTTTAGGCTGGGGAGCCCATTACGGACAGATGGACCGACGGACCGACAGACCGACGGACCGACAGACCGACGGACCGACGGACGGAATTCCAAAAACCACTTTTTTAGGCTCCGCTATCATCGTAATGTTAGAATCAATCAAAATCTCGAGGTCGAAAATTTTCACGAAAACAATATCTTTCTCTTTGTAAGAGAAAGTTAATTATTTGCATATGTTTTGGGATGGTTTTTGTAGGAATACACTAAAATTGGGCATGGGTTAAAATGACCTATGAATGAAATGTTCATGTTAACTTTATTAATGTATCTACATTGGCAGTTTTCTTCAAATTGTCTTAACATTTTACAGAAAACTGTTTTTTTTACAGAAAACTCCCCCAAGAAGAGGGCGTGGCATTTGGCAAGCAATTTTATATGAACGAAATATCAAAACCTAGCTCAGGCAGACGCATATACCAAATTTCATTATCTTATCTTAAAATTTAAGGCCTAAGAACTGGTGACCTACAGACAGACGAACGGACAGACAGATAGACAGGGCTAAATCGACTCAGCTAGCTAGGGCTAAGTTGATTCATATACTTTAATGTACATCCAGCAAAACAATTTCTCTATATAACAAAAAATGCATCAAAACTTATATACCCCTATTATAGGGATAAGAAATAAAAAGGTGACAAAACGTGCAGAAAGTCAGTCAACCTATCCATTGGCACATATTTTGATGGACCATAATGTCGATGAGAGATTTGGATGTTTTTGCTGTGGTTTTCTCATTCGTCATTTAAGTTCAAATTAACACAGTTTTTCAGGTAAATTAATTAAATCTTAAACATAAATTACAGGTTTTTTTGAATTATTTCTTTATATTACTTTTAATTAAATTATCATCATGATACCATAAATGAGCTGAGTAAATCGACAGTAATAGACTATTACAACTATCGTAGAGAAATTGCTAGATAATATCTCCACACGCTGATGTTTATTGGGGGTTAGGGGAAAACAGTTAAAATTGATGAAACATTTTAACAAAAAGGAAATGCCATCAAGGCCACATAACTGAACAAATAACAATCGTGGTGCTGCGGTTGTATTGTAGAGAGGATCGAATCGGACTTTTCTTTATAGTCAACAACAAATGTAAAGCCGATTTGTGGTCCTACATACACAAGTAAGTTACCCCGAATACGAGTCACATTTTCACCGACATAGCTCGGTAATATTAAGAAAATATTCCCTGGGAGCACAGTCCATAACATCACAAACCACAGTATGTGAATGTCTGGTGAAAACGATCACACCGACACAATAAATGACCTGGCAAATCAAAATAGAATATTAAAAAAAAAAAAACATATAAGAAGGCTACAATCCACTGATCCTTGAATACCCTATCCCATCCCATCCTTAAAATCAATATTCCCGAAATGTGGATTTTATGAAGATGAAATATAGAAAATGACAACATATTGTTCAGACAGTTTATCAAAATAGTTTCTAGTTCGACAAAAAACAACGCGTTTCTCCTGCTTCCTACAAATGGTTTTTGTAAGAAAACGCACCTTAAAAGTGGGCGTGGGCTAAAAAGGTCTAGGAACAAAATGTTTATTTTATCATAACCAATGGTTGTGCAAGTTTTTTCAAATATTTATTTAAATCGATTTAATGGACACTCGCAATCATTTCTTGAAATTTTCTGTCGATAAAATCAAATTATTTTATATCGATTTAATGAACTTTCGCAATCATCTTCTGAATCTCTTGAAAATTATAAAATTTCTGTCGATAAAATTGAATTAATTAAAATCGATTTTGTGAACGCTCGCATTCATCTCTTTAAAATTATAAAATTTCTGTCGATAAAATTTAATTAATTAAAATCGATTTTATGAACGCTCGCATTCATCTCTTTAAAATTATAAAAAATCTGTTGGTTAAATCGAATTATTTGAAATCGATTTTATGAACACTCGCATTCATCTTCTGTAAATTATAAATTATTTGTCGATAAAATCGAATTAATTTAAATCAACAAATAAAACTTCATTCAATATGAAAAAAATAGTTTGCGAGAAATTTTCTTTTATGGCCAAATGCAAAAAATATGTATTTTCTCGAAAAAAATCTGGATAAGCAGTTTTGTTGGCACTAATATGATTATATCATATATCAAGTTTAATCAAAATCGTTGAGCCGTTTTCGAGAAAACTGAGGTTATGTAAAGTTTTTATATGGTTTTTATACCGTTAATAGTAAACAAAATGGCCTAGAATTATGTCCTGAATACGGAGTTTGAAGAAAATCAGTCGAGCCGTTTAGACTGGAGAGACCGACGCACAGTGGGGTTTTTATACCGTTAATAGTAAACATAATGGCCTAGAATTATGTCCTGAATACGGAGTTTGAAGAAAATCAGTCGAGCCGTTTAGACTGGAGAGACCGACGCACAGTGGGGTTTTTATACCGTTAATAGTAAACAAAATGGCCTAGAATTATGTCCTGAATACGGAGTTTGAAGAAAATCAGTCGAGCCGTTTAGACTGGAGAGACCGACGCACAGTGGGGTATTGCACTATGAAACATGGCATAAACGGTATTTATTTTTTGTTGGTTATTAAAGAAAACATATGAGAAGGCTACAATCCGCTGTGCGGATCGTTGAATACCCTATCCCATCCTATCCATAAAACTAAAATCCACAAAAAAGGGTTCATGGCTAAAAACACGATGTGGATAAATAGAAAAAATGATATAGTGACAACAAATTCTTCAGACTGCTTACAAAACACTTTAACGGTTCTACAAAAGACAAGGTTTTCTGCTGCATATGTTATGGGGTAGTGTATAAAAATGGTTTTTATATAAAAACGCCCCCAAAAAGTGGGCGTGGGTTAAAATGGTATATAGACGAAATGTTCATATTAATAATGTTAATGATTCTGCATCAAAATTTTTTTCGAAAAATTTAAAATTTGACCGAAAACAGTTTTTTATTGAAAACGCCCCCAAAAAGTGGGCGTGGCAAAAAACTTTATATCGACGAAATATAGATATTAATATTGTCTAAATATGTTGTTCAGAAACTTTTTTAAAATTCCATACGGTTTGGTCAAAAACTGAGTTTTTCTTAAAAGGGGGCGTGGCAGTGGGCGGATTTCAAAAATTTTTACACTTGTTCTGTAGGCAGAGACGGGGATCCTATATACCAAATTTCATTATCCTAGCTCAAAATTGAAGGCCTAAAAATCGGTGACGTACAAACGGACGGACGGACGGACGGACGGACAGACAGACATGGCTTAATCGACACAGCTAGCGATTCTGAGTCGATCCATATACTTTGAGGTATATGTAGCAAAATTATTTCTCTATGTTACAAACTAAGTATCAAAACTAATATACCCCTATGGGATAGGGTATAAAAAGAATGCACTCTTCAACAGAAATACCGTAGCTTTGAGAAAAGCACTAGACCTTTCGAATTAGTCAAACCAATTGTCAACAGAGACATTGCAATGTTGAGCGTTGTTGCAAGTACACGTTTGCATTGTTAAAAACTGAAAATAAAATAAACATTTTCGCAGTGGTGCTTTAATTAATTTGTTTTTTATTTTTATTTTTGAAATGGATACAGTGGCTGAAGGTTTTTACAATACAAATAATTATTATTGAATGTTTCATAATGTTTTAATTTGTCTTTCAGTGACCTTATGTGAAGACACCTCTCCGGTAGTAGTTTTTCTCCTAATGACAAAATGTAATGAACGATTTGTTTATGTTCCCAAGCAGTCCCAGATCAGATTTTTTTTTATTACGAACCCTCGATCTGTGTATTATTTAATGATGTTAAAATTAGCTGCGAAAATTTGCGAATTTCCGTTATTTTAATTTTTTTAGGGTCTTTGTTATTATTGCTGTTTTTCGTATTTTATGGTGGATTTGTTTGAATGTTTCTAAATTTTTGTTTGTGTTAATTTTTTTTGTAGTTTTTTAACATAATATGTGTTCAAGCTACGTGTTTATGTCCAGTAGTCGTAAAACATAAAAAATAGAAGGTGGAATCCTACATTTATATTTTTGTTAGAGTATTGCGATAAGCTT
Organism: Rhingia campestris; assembly: GCA_932526625.1. NCBI lineage: Eukaryota > Metazoa > Arthropoda > Insecta > Diptera > Syrphidae > Rhingia > Rhingia campestris. The sequence continues at coordinate 39,301,310 of OW052183.1, forward strand.
GCTGTGAGTCGAATGCGCATTTTCGATATTATGAGGAGTGCGTATTCATTAAATTATGGTATACAGTGCCAGCATTTAAAACAGTGATAGGAAGGCTAACGAATTGCCCCCAAGACTCTTTACCAATTTTGCACAAAGCTTTGTCTCGTTTCACATCTCAAGTAAATCTGAAATGGCTCGCATGAAGTCGAAACCGCAATGCTTTCTTACAGAAACATAAAGAGTGGCTTAATGCAACGCAATTTTTCCAATAATATTCGACACCCAAACAAAGCGGAAGACATGAGTTGGAATTCGCCGAATGCTCTGAGCGGACGAAACGACAAAATCAGCCGATCTACGATCTAAAATTCCACTGCCAGTGCTGGCTTATGCCACTCAGATGTCATTGAGATCTGTGGGTATTTTGGAAGCATCCAAATTGGTAAAGGAAGTAGCAACTTTTGAACCAACACGCGCCACTGAATACAGATAGGCAATGAAACGTGCGAGTAGTGAAGCAATGGTTACAAAACTGTCTGGTAAAGAAGCATTATCTGTATTAATCGAAGCTGGGCTTACAAGGCACCAATATAATGTTATTCAGAAAAAGGATAAATTGAAATTTCCATGCTATTCAAAGTGTAACATTCAAAAAAAGATGCATATCCCAAAGAAATTACAATTTCTGGTTTCTATGCTGAAGTAAAATTGCAGGCACTTTTAGATCATACTGTGAGTTGCTTGCTAAAGGTGCAAAAAGAGGTTGCATTTGGATTAACAACAGATCCGCTTCAGAATTTGAAGTTAATTTTAAAATGGGGTTTCGATGGATGTTCTGGACAAGCAGACATTTGAAGCAGATAACATCCAAAACGATGTACCTTTGCGGCTAGAAAGCTTAAATAATTTAATTGTTTGGCAAAATCCACTGCCCTCTTCTACTCGATTTTGCAGACCAATACGGTTGAGTTTTGTCCACGAAACCAAGAAGTTTCTGTGAAAAAAAATACATTCAAGATCAGATTGATTGTTTGGTAATATCAGAAGTTTTTATTGGTGAGAGTCGTTTAGTCTAAATCTAAAACTTAACCTTTTATTTTTCTAGGCAATACTTATTTCGGATCTCTCATTATTTCTAATTTATATTTTAAAATTACACTTAACTTAATGAGAAATAATTAAAAAAAAACACTTAGGTATGAGTTTTGCATTTTAATTTTACACGCCCAGCCACCCCACTACGCCCCTATCCCACTTACAACACTCCACCAACTGCGAAACTAATTAAAAACATATGAGAGGCTACAATCCGCTATGCGGATCGTTGAATACCCTATCCCATCCCATCCTTTAAATTAATATCCTCAAAATATAGGCCTTATGGCGATGAAATACAGAAAATGACATTGTCACAATATATTGCTCAGACAGTTTATCAAAATCTTTTGTGGTTCGACAAAAAACAACGTATTTCTATTGCTAATGCCTTGGGATATGCTATACAAATGGTTTTTGTAAGAAAACGCCCCCAAAATGTGGGCGTAGGTGAAAATGATCTATAGACAAAATGTTTATATTACCATTGCGGAAGTATTTGCATCAAAATTTTTTTCGAAAGTTTTAAAATTTGGACAAAAAACGTATTTTACTAAAAACGCCCCTAAAAAGTGGGCGTGGCAAAAAACTTTGTATGGACGAAATATAGATATTAGGATTGTCTAAATATGCTGCTCAGGCACTTTTTTGAAATTCCTTACGGTTTGGCTTAAAACTACGTTTTTCTAAAAGGGGGCGTGGCAGTGGGCGGATTTCAAAAATTTTTACACTTGTTCTGCTTCGTCGGCCAGAGAGTCTATATACCAAATTTGAACACTCTAGCTCAAAATTTAAGGCCCAAAAATCGGTGACACACAGACGGACGGACGGACGGACGGACGGACGGACAGACAGACATGGCTTAATCGACTCAGCTAGCGATTCTGAATCGATCCATATACTTTGAGGTATATGTATCGAAATTATTTCTCTATGTTACAAACTTAATGTCAAAACTAATATACCCTCCTATGGGATAGGGTATAATTACCTATAGTTGAAGAACAAACATAAAAGTACTGACAATTAGCAGCCCAGCCCAAACTGAATATTAATGCCGTGTTTCATAGTCCAATACCCCACTGTGCGACGGACGGAAGTCTAAAAACCACCACACCCACTTATTAATTCACAAAATTTGGTTAAAACTCTATGTTCAATTTTCGAGAATTCAATAAATTTATGTGTTCTTGATCAATCAGTCATTTTCAAACAACAGTGCGTTTTTGACAAACAACTTCTTATGCCATATTATTCCAAATACTTGTAAAAGCTAAGTTATTAATTTTTATCAGCATTGTTAAAGGCGTTATCAAGATAATCGCGTTTTAAAAATTCCATTATATACGAGGTACTGTTTGGGGCTAGAACCATGATTTGTAGGACCACCAACAGCACACATTAAGATCCCGTAAACTGATTGGCATTTGTAAAATAAAGTATAAACCTTCACAGTGCGTAAACTTTAATCAAAATTATTTTATTTCCGTGTCTGGTTCTTATTTGATTTTTTACATAAGGGTGGTGAATTTGCTTCAAGTTTCAGTGTCATGCTGCTTCCACTAAATCGCCTGCAAGCTTAACAATACTGACTGTAAATGTCTAAACTAGAACGTTCACTTTGTTGGGACATACCACCATAACCAATTACGTTCGTCGTACCCCCAAGATATCCATGCATCATTCTATCTACAAATAGCGGAGACGAAGAAACAAATATGAAACCATCAAACGCAAGCTTTACGTTTTCCATTTAATTTAGCGGAACCATTTCAAACAAACAGTACGAATAAAATCTCCGACAGGAACAACGATTCTGCTGCTGTGGGGATATCAAAACAATTCACAGACGAAAACCATAAGAACTAGTTAAACATTTTGATGGATAGCTCTGCTGAAAGAGAAAAGGATGTGCCCCAGCATAGTCGAGACCACGATAACAGCGATAGCATCTTTGGCAACAACAATACGCATTTAAGATGATGTCTTCTGGTGACACAAACAAATTACAATTGATATCTCAGACATATACAGTGAATGGAGGACAGGATGTGGGCACACATTTTAAAAGGCAAACAAAAAAACGACAGAGAAAAAACTTCAAAAGGGACTAAGAAAAACAGAGACATGAACAAAAAAACACGCCTGGAATGTCGTAATTCGTTGGGATCCTTATCCTTGGCGAAGTTGTTGATTGCAGAAATGATAGACATGCTCAGGGAATAACACACAGAAGACGTATTGGTGGATTGACAAATCAATCTTATTGAGTAGTGCATTTTTTATAAAGCATTTTTCAAATGTCAAGATCAGCAATAATTTATTTTATTTTCAATTATTTGATTCTTGCTTTAAGGGATTTAAAAGTTTGATGCAATTGCGGGATTGTTATTTGTTTTTTCATGTTTATTGATCCAACATAACAGTCTGCGTCAATAAGGCGTATAACAAATCTCATTATAAGCTTTTTCGCATAAATTCAGTTATTATATCTATTTATCCATGTGCAAATGGAGGAAGTTAGCTGAGGACTGTTCTTATTGTTGAGGCATGTTGGTTGAAGCCCAGGTTAATTCCGGACTGTTATATTATGTTACCACAATTCACAATAGGATGCGATACCGGCAAATGTTCTATTTTATATTTTTAGGTAAAAAATTCGTTAGGATAATTCAGTTATCACATGTATCCATAACATGGATGTATGATAGAATGCGAGACTAAGATTTCACTGCATTTAGGTTCAATTTCTGTTCCCATTATATATTGATATTTCAGACATTGATTGTATGATTTGTAAAGAATAACTAGAATAAAATTGGTTTTCAAACCGATCTTAGCTAATTTCTTAAAAAAATTATTAATGAATTTCCGTTAGTGGCCAAAACTATGAATCTTTGTTTCCATAGCCGCAAAGCAAACGGGACCAATGATTTTTCGAAGAATTTTCCTCTCAAATCGACCAAGAATTTCTTCATCCGCTTTTGATATGCTCCATGCTTCAGCGCCGTAGAGCAGGACTGAGGTGATCAGGGTCTTATATACGATCTCCTTGCCTTCTCAGCCAAGAGAAACAGCGCTTGGCAAGAGTAATTTTTCGTTTAATTTCTGACAAGATGTTGTTGTCGGAACTAATATCGGAGACGAGGTAGACAAATTCCCGCACTACCTCAAAGTTAGATGTGCCAATGGGACGTTCGTGATGATCTGACAAATCATCCGATTTGTATCAATTGTCAAGAGAAGCTTATCTCAATTTATCCGTTTTGAGTCGACATAAAACAGAAGGTCCCGCCATCGTGCAAGAATACGCACACATAAATGGTTGTGAAGGAGCTTAGCCCTGGGTACAAACAAAAGCATATTGCGCCAAATATTTTTGACGTTCTGTTCAATTCGTTGATACAGTGGGGAGCATAAATGAGTACATTTTTGTACTTCGTGCACTTATTACTGCATAAGATTAAAAATAACAAAGCAAATTTAAAAATTTCATGTTCAATTCTAAACAAAACGGTATATAACACAAAGCGGAAAATAAAATATTCTAAAAAAAAAACAAATAAAACAAAAACAACTCCAATGTACTCAATTTTGCACCTTTCAAATACTTTAAGGACAGAGCTTATTTTTAGTATTTCGTCCATAGCCCTTTATTACGTAAGACATTTTCTACACGTTTAGGCATGCTTTCCACCAAATGCTCTATGATTTCATTTGGAATATTTTGCCATTCCCGCTGTACACGCTGCCAAACCTCCCAGGTTCGTTGGGGCTGATTTGTATTGTCCCAACCGTCTTTTCACGATTGACCACAAATTCTCAATTGGATTGAGGTCGGGACTTTGTGCTGGCCACTGCATCAATTGAAAATTTTGTTCGGTGAGCCATTCCTTCACGATCTTGGACGTGTGCTTTGGGTCGCCATCGTGTTGAAATATGACTTCCTCCTCAGGATAGGCGCTTCTGTCGACAAAATCGGGAAGATGAGTCTGCAAAATGTTCAAATAATCTTCTTTTTACATTATTCCATCGATTTTGTGCAGTGGTCCAACGTTCCACCATGTGAAGCAACCCCAGACCATGACACTCCCTCCACCATGCCTCACCGTTTCTTTGACATGATGCCTTTGAATGGTCTCCCCAGGGCGGCGCCAGCAGTATAGTTTTCCATCAGACTGAAACCGATTAAATTTTGATTCGTCTGACCACGCTATTCCAATTTCTGTGTTCTCTGGCGAACTTCAACCGTAGCTTTACATTTTTTTTCCGATAATGCAGGCTTTTTCTTTTTTACCGCTGATATGTAGCCAATGTCGTGGAGAGCTCTGCTTGCAGTCCATCGACTTACGGGTTTGTTTATTGCTATAGAAGCATTTTTTGGTGGTAAAAACTTCTCCCTTTTCATCTCCTTTATCATAAGACGTGTGTCCGCTTTCGTTAACAATTTTCTACGGCCTCTGACTTGTGGTTTAGGTACAGTTCCTCGCCTTTTCTGGGCTCTTATGACCACTGATTGGCTTATTTTAAGCTGCTTAGCTATCTGTCGCGTCGAGAAGCCACTCATTGATAAGGCTACAATGCGATCTTCAATATCTCGCGATAGTTTCTTCATTTTTTTAAAAGGCTTTGAAATTATTTATTTTATTAATTAAATCTTCTTGAAAAAGTTCTTACCACACGCAACAAAACACGTCTCAAACTAAAATATTTAAAACAAATCATAAACAAACAAAAAAAATGCAATTCTAACTGTAAATTTTGATATTTTTGCTGGAAACATTCGAACAATGTACGGGTGCAAAATTGAGTACATTGGAGTTGTTTTTGTTTTATTTGTTTTTTTCTTAGAATATTTTATTTTCCGCTTTGTGTTATATACCGTTTTGTTTAGAATTGAACATGAAATAAAGGTCAACAATTTTTTTTAAATTTTCTTTGTTATTTCTATTCTTATGCAGTAATAAGTGCACGAAGTACAAACATGTACTCATTTATGCTCCCCACTGTATATTGAGTTGGCAGCATATATTTAATCTTACTGCTAGACCCATATTTATCTTTTATTGTTTTATTTTCATTTGATATAGTTAAAATGGGTATAACATTTTAACAGCAATATTTATTTTGTTTAGTGTTTTTATATAATGCTCTTGAAATATTAACATTGAGACAAGATATATACCCAAGTACTTCACAGACAACTGCCATGTTACTGAGTGACCGTTAATAACAACTGGTTAGCCTGAAGGAAAGGAGGTTTTCTTTTTCGAGTGAAAAAGATCGGCACTAATTTTTATTTTCCATTTTAAGTAGTAACTCTGAAGAATATTTAGCTCATTTTTTCTAGAATTCTTCGGTAGTTTCTTAAGAAATATTTGTTTTAACATAATCTATTCCACCGGTTATTAGCAAGTTGTATCAGTTTCAGTTAGAAATTTATTTGACGGGGTTTCAGTATTTACTGCATTAAACCCACCTATCTCAAAAAAGGCTGATTTCTAGAGTTTCACCTGAAAAACATAAATAAGTGTTTCTACATTTAAAATCAAATTATGATTCTCTGAGCAGAAGTTTAAAACATTAACCGGTCTATTAACAAAAAACTCGCAAAGGTGCCGCAAATTAAATACGTACGGCAGTGTTCGCAAACTCGCATATAGGCGTGTTCGCACGATATGCATCTTTTGTCCCAAAAATCGCAAATGCATTTGCGATCAAGATGCTGACATAAATGCTATGTCCGCAAATGTTGAGGCCTTTATGAGAGGTGTTCACACGATATACCTTCTTAAGTGGCACTACAGTCCGCGATGAACCTGGGCCTCAACCAACATGCCCGTTCCTTAGCTAACTGCCTCCATAATTCTTCTCGAGTAGATTTACTCATTGGAGCTGATATTCATCCAACTATTATATTAGAAGGACTTCGTCGGAATCTTTTAGGAAACTTGGTTGCACAAAACACAATTTTCGGCTGGATCGTTTCTGGTCCCCTTCAAAAACTGAGCGATTCCACGCTTTCAAAATATGTGTCCAACTTTAACCAAGTTTCTCTGGATGAAGAAGTTAAGCGTTTCTGGGAGTTGGAAGAGATTTGTGATCCAAGACCCATGTCACAGGAAGATCGTTATTGCGACAGTCTTTACTCCGAATCTACCATTCGACAATCCGATGCTAGATACGTTGTGTTGTCAAATTGCCCTTAAAAAAGAAATTTGTTGGCGATTTAAGCCTAGGATTTTCGAGAAACATTTGCGAAAAACGATTTATTGCGTCTGAGCGTCGTCTCACAAAGACTCCATTATTTGCAGCTGAATACAACAATGTGATTCGAGAATATTTAGACATTGATCACATGAAAAATGTATCTTCTCATGAGATATCTTTCAACAATTATGTTATGTCATACTATCTACCTCACCATGCTGTTGTTAAGCCAGAAAGCTCAACAACAAGGTTGCGCGTTGTTTCGAGAGCTTTGAGAGTAATATCATACGTATTCAGATTCTCTCATTTAACGAACCCACGGTTCAAATCTAAATTTGAGCACAAATCCTACGAAATAGAAAAGGACGAAATCGATTTCGTTAAGGAGAGACTTATAATTCTTTCCCAAAAAACCTATTTCCATTGTGAATACCGACTCCTAATGAGCAACCAAACGATTATCTACTCGATCAA